>UELW01000541.1:0-600000 GCA_900490495.1 Danionella dracula
AAAGCAGCTTCACAAAGTCCCCGTGAGGATCAGGCAGAGCAGACAGGAGTTCCCTCTGAGAGGAGACTCCCGCTGACTGAGGCAGGCGCTAATCACCTCCCCAGCATAAAGAACATACAAACTAAAAATCCATCGATGAACGGTTTGCCGGACAGGACCTGAAAAAACAAACAAAACAAACAAAGACAAAACAGGAACTAAGAAATGGAGAAAACGGTTAGAAACTGTAACATAGACAAACAAACAAGTGATCAGCATAAGCTGCAGGAGGAGAGATAAATAATGAGGATAGGTTAGAGAGGAACATTGAACCACATTGTTTTTTCAAACAGTTTGTATGTATATGGTGCTCAGGCACCATATCTGTTTAGACAAATACCAAGAGATAATTATTGGAATGCCAGTTTAAACAGATATGTTTTTAATTTAGTTTTGAAATCTGTGAGCGTAGTTGAGCTGCGGACAACATCCGGTAGTTTATTCCAGAGCTTCGGGGCTCTATATGAGAACGCTCTTTCCACCTCTTGTGGATTTACTAACCTTTGGTACAATCAATAGTCCTGCTTCTTTTGATCGGAGAGAGCGAGCTGGAATATATCGTGAGAGGAGACTGCTCAGGTAGGCGGAGCCAAGCCATTCAGCGCCTTAAAGGCAAGGAGCAGAATCTTGTAGTCAATGCGATATTGTACAGGAAGCCAATGAAGAGAGCACAAAAACCGGTGTAATGTGATCATATTTCTTTGTTCTTGTGAGAACTCTAGCTGCTGCGTTCTGGACTAACTGTAATTTTTGTAGCGTGGTGGCTGGACAAGCCGGCTAACAGAGCGTTACAATAATCTATTCTGGAGATCATGAAAGCATGCACTAATTTTTTCTGCATCTACGATAGACAGCATGTTCCGCACTTTAGCAATATTCCTGAGGTGAAAGAAAGCAGTCTTAGTAACATAAGAGATATGATTCTTAAACGTCAGTTCACTATCTATAATAACGCCAAGATTTTTAACTGTAGTGGAAAATTAACAGTGTGTCCCCCCCAGTTCCATATGTAAAGGCAGAGAGATTCTGTAATTGCTTTTTAGAGCCAATAAGTAATATTTCTGTTTTATCTGGATTTAGCATAAGAAAATTTTCATTCATCCAATCATTGATATCAGCGACACATTCTGAGATCTTATGGGTTCCATATGCTTGGTAGATCTGGGAATTTGTCGTCACATCCGCTGTCGTCACATCCTTTCCTCTGCTGTATGCAAGCCTCCCTGCGCTCTCTAAAGTGGAAGCAAGCGCCTACTTCAAGCATCACCTACGATTATTCAGCTAAAACAGGCTCACATTTCTTTAATATTCATAATACATTGAACCACTTGTTTTTTCTGCACAGTCGCTACCGATTTCCACTACTCTAGGCGCCGCTGAAACGCGCTTAGCCCGCGGGGCTAAAGCTAACTTCCGCGGTAGCAGCACCCGCTCGCGGCCACCTTTAAACCCCGAAAACGAAAGTCAGTCGACGTCTTTGCTCCGCTAAACGTACCGTAAACCATTATATAACAATAGAAAGTTAACGTAAACTTATATAAACAACTGAAAGAACATCTCAACCCAAACGGTTCTTTCCTTGACAGGCTAAAAGCTAAAACACACGCAGCTCGAGCTTTTTTGCGCACTCTATTCTTTATACAGGTTTTAAACAAATCGACTACGTACAAACTAACACACTAGCCGTTGGATAATCAGTTGGATCTCTGTTGCTCCTAGCTTTTTTTGGCACTTTAACTTTTGCTAAACCTACTTTAAATCACATAACACTAATTCCTCGGACTTAGCTCTTTTAAGATTGCAATCGCACAACTAGTCTAACCAAAACAACTCATTGATTAGTCTTGTCTAACAGTTAGACATAAAATTAAATAAAAATAATACAAAAATATTCAAATTCATAAAATAAAAAATTCAATTAGTAATACAATTAATAACAACCTAGTTCTGCTTGGAGGAGGGCAATCCATCGTTCTCAAACAATTAATTAGACGAAATACTCATTAATACAACTAGTACACAAATTTGGCTCTTTCGGTTCAGCTTCCCATGTGACTGACGGTTCTGTTAAAGGCCGATCTATCCATAGAAGGCTAAACTGAAAAAAAAATAGTTTTAGCTACGGTTTCAGCTGTCTTTGTGAATGACTGACCTGCACAAGGCTGTTCAATCCATAGTAGGCTAAACTGAAAAATAAGCTCAACAATAAGTTATAACAAACTCTAGAGGGAAAAAAAAAAAAATATATATATATATATATATATTTATTTTTTGTTAGTTATCTTGAAACTCTATAAATAAAATAATCAATATTAAGATTTATATAAAGAAATAAACAAATAAATTGATTCCTTAAACCTATAACCTAGTTAAACACCAAGCAAATTTGGTTGCGAAGCTCGCTTTTATTTATTTTTACCGTTGCCCCATTAAACAACAGTGTTAGTGTAGTTTATAGTTTAGTGCAGCTAAAAACTTTTTAACTACAGTCTAATTAAATAAATAATAACCTAAACAATATTGATAAAGCAGATAGATATTACTCTACATAATATGGCCTCACCACACTGTTCCTCACCAAATTGCGAAGATCAGGAGTCATTCGATCTCAGCGTCATCAAATCCGAATTAGCAGATATTGAGCTTCAGATCAGCCTCTTACAGGCCAAAAGATCCAAGCTCAAGGAACAATGTGTGGCATTCTCCGCTCATAAAAATTCTAATATTAATTCAGCGTCTGTGCACAGAAGGACAGATGCTGCTGCAGTAAACTGCACGCCAGCACTGGACCATCACAGTCCCACTTTCTTGTTTTGTGATCAGAAGAGGAGAAGGCGAAACCCGTCCCCGGGGGGCCTTCACTCCTCCCGCGCAACCAAGTTTTCAGATCCGCACCCAGAACCGGTTCACAGTTCTCAGCGAACCTGAGATGAACACTCTGGTGATTGGCAGTTCCATCGTCCGAACACGTCCAAGTGACTGTCGGTACGAACAAAGCACGTACGCACTGCTTCCCGGTGCTAGGGTTCTTGATTTAGCCGCACGTTTACCTGCAATCCTGAAGCCTGATGGCAACATCAAGGCTGTGGTCCTGCACGTCGGCTCTAATGATTACGTCTCGTCGTCAGTCAGAGGTGCTAAAAGCGGATTACAGTAAACTGATCCGCACTGCTCGCCGCCTGTCACCCGCGACCCAAATTATCGTCTCCGGCCCTCTGCCAACGTATCGAAGGGGAACCGATAAATTCAGCAGACTTTTTGCGCTCAGAGAGTGGCTCACCACCTTCTGTCAAGAAGAGCAGTTATTGTTTGTTGACAACTGGAATCTCTTCTGGAGCGCCCTAATCTCTTCCGTCCTGACGGCCTCCATCCAAGCAAGCTAGGCTCTAAACTTCTGTCAGATAACATCACTAGGGCCCTTATTAGCATCTGACTAAATAATGCCAATATAACACCTTTGAACACTGCCCCAGAAACCGACCTAAAACCTGTCAAAACCTAACATTTGCTATCGAAACAGTGTCCATACCACGAAAACAGAAAATAACTATAAACAACAAATTACTTAACACCAATATCTGATCAATATAAAATTAGACTACAATTATACAACTCGCAAACGTACTCTCTAAAATTTGGTCTCCTAAACATTAGATCTCTTACACCAAAAGCTGTAATCATAAATGAATAATCTCAGAACTGAACCTTGACATACTGTGCCTAACTGAAACATGGCTCACTCCAAACGATTATTTTGGATTGAATGAAGCGACACCCAAAAATTACCGTTACAATCATGAACCGCGCTCAACTGGTCGTGGTGGAGGTGTTGCCACAATATATAGAAATACCCTAAACACAACCAAAAGACAGAACATAAATTTAAATCCTTCGAAGTACTTGTGCTGCTCCATGTTACACCGGCAAAATCAAACAAAGATGTGCATTCTCTGTAACATTAGCTGTTGTCTACAGGCCACCAAAACACAATTCTAGCTTTCTTCAAGAATTTGCTGATTTTGTCGCACATCTTTTGGTCGAAGCAGATAAAATACTTATTTTTGGAGACTTTAACATCCATATTGATGACAAAAAAGACTCGTTGGGTATTGCCTTTACAGACCTCCTAAATTCATGTGGGTTTAAGCAAAATGTGGTCGGCGCAACTCACCGTCTAAACCACACTCTAGATTTGGTTCTATCTCATGGCATTGACCTAAGTGACATTGTTATATCGCCTCAAAGTGAGGACATCTCAGATCACTATCTTGTATCTTGCGCTATGCAGACTATAAACATTAGCAGTAGCATTCAACGCTACCAACTAGGGAGAAATATAAACCAAAATACTAAAGAAGCATTTATAAGAAACCTACCAGATATTACTCAACTTTCTAGTGTACCTGCAGATGAAAATGAACTTGAAACGATCACCTACAGTTTGAATAATATTCTCGCTAACACCCTAGACACTGTAGCCCCGCTTAAATTGAAACAAGTCAGAGATAGACAGGGCCACTCTGTGGTCTGATGATAATACAAAGGTGCTAAAAAGACAAACCAGAAACTATGAGCGTAAATGGAAAAAAACTAGATTGGAAGTATTCAAAATTGCCTGGAAAGAGAGCATGTCTAAATATAGACTAGCACTAAAAACTGCAAGAACTAACTACTATCACAAGTTAATAGAAACAAATCAAAATAACCCACGCCTCTTATTTGAAACAATGGCTAATTTACTAAACAGTCAAACATCGACAGATTCAAATGCAGCTATAAAATTTAGCAGCAATGATTTTATGAATTATTTCTCAAATAAAATTACCTCTATCAGATGCAAAATTACTAAAACTCATATTCAATCAAAGCAGTTTAACTCAAATCCTATACCTTTGACTCACTCACTGCAGAATTTTTCAAATATTGACCTGAAAGAACTGCTAAAAATAATCACAGCATCTAAATCATCAACATGCTCTCTAGATCCTGTACCAACAAAATTACTGAAAGAATTGCTACAATAGCTCAAGAACCATTTCTAAATATTATAAACTCATCTCTAACGCTAGGTTACGTTCCCAAACAGCTAAAACATGCAGTAATTAAACCACTAATCAAGAAAACGCACCTGGATCCTACTGAGTTATCCAACTATAGGCCAATCTCTAACCTTCCGTTCTTGTCAAAAATATTAGAGAAAGTTGTTATAGCACAGCTCAGCTCCTTCTTACAAAAGAGCAACTGTTATGAAGAACTTCAATCTGGATTCAGAGCGCATCACAGCACAGAGACTGCGCTGGTTAAAATTTCAAATGATCTATTACTTGATTGGGATCAAGGGAATATCTCTCTTCTAGTTCTGCTAGATCTCAGTGCAGCCTTCGATACGATAGATCACAGGATTCTCCTCGAGAGACTAGAGAACGATGCAGGCATCCAGGGCCAGGCTCTAAGATGGTTTAACTCTTACCTCTCTGACCGGAGTCAGTTTGTTCATGTAAATGGAGACTCATCGGACACAATAGCAGTAGAGTATTGAGTTCCTCAAGGATCCGTTTTGGGACCCATCCTATTCTCAATATACATGCTGCCCCTTGGCAAAATTATTAGAAGACATGGTGTTAGTTTCCATTGCTATGCAGACGACACCCAGCTCTATATATCAGCAAAACCTAACGACCCTTTAAAGCTAAATAAGATCTCAGAATGTGTCGCTGATATCAATGATTGGATGAATGAAAATTTTCTTATGCTAAATCCAGATAAAACAGAAATATTACTTATTGGCTCTAAAAAGCAATTACAGAATCTCTCTGCTTTAAATATGGAACTGGGGGGACACACTGTTAATTTTTCCACTACAGTTAAAATCTTGGCGTTATTATAGATAGTGAACTGACGTTTAAGAATCATATCTCTTATGTTACTAAGACTGCTTTCTTTCACCTCAGGAATATTGCTAAAGTGCGGAACATGCTGTCTATCGTAGATGCAGAAAAATTAGTGCATGCTTTCATGACCTCCAGAATAGATTATTGTAACGCTCTGTTAGCCGGCTGTCCAGCCACCACACTACAAAAATTAGTTAGTCCAGAACGCAGCAGCTAGAGTTCTCACAAGAACAAAGAAATATGATCACATTACACCGGTTTTGTGCTCTCTTCATTGGCTTCCTGTACAATATCGCATTGACTACAAGATTCTGCTCCTTGCCTTTAAGGCGCTGAATGGCTTGGCTCCGGCCTACCTGAGCAGTCTCCTCTCACGATATATTCCAGCTCGCTCTCTCCGATCAAAAGAAGCAGGACTATTGATTGTACCAAAGGTTAGTAAATCCACAAGAGGTGGAAGAGCGTTCTCATATAGAGCCCCGAAGCTCTGGAATAAACTACCGGATGTTGTCCGCAGCTCAACTACGCTCACAGAGTTCAAAACTAAATTAAAAACATATCTGTTTAAACTGGCATTCCAATAATTATCTCTTGGTATTTGTCTAAACAGATATGGTGCCTGAGCACCATATACATACAAACTGTTTGAAAAAACAATGTGGTTCAATGTTCCTCTCTAACCTATCCTCATTATTTATCTCTCCTCCTGCAGCTTATGCTGATCACTTGTTGGTTGTCTATGTTACAGTTTACTAACCGTTTTCTCCATTTCTTAGTTCCTGTTTTGTCTTTGTTTGTTTTGTTTGTTTTTTCAGGTCCTGTCCGGCAAACCGTTCATCGATGGATTTTTAGTTTGTATGTTCTTTATGCTGGGGAGGTGATTAGCGCCTGCCTCAGTCAGCGGGAGTCTCCTCTCAGAGGGAACTCCTGTCTGCTCTGCCTGATCCTCACGGGGACTTTGTGAAGCTGCTTTGAAAGCAATTGCTAAAGAAGCGCTATATAAAAACTGATTGATTGATTGATTGATATTTAGCTTTAAAGGGTCGTTAGGTTTTGCTGATATATAGAGCTGGGTGTCGTCTGCATAGCAATGGAAACTAACACCATGTCTTCTAATAATTTTGCCAAGGGGCAGCATGTATATTGAGAATAGGATGGGTCCCAAAACGGATCCTTGAGGAACTCCATACTCTACTGCTATTGTGTCCGATGAGTCTCCATTTACATGAACAAACTGACTCCGGTCAGAGAGGTAAGAGTTAAACCATCTTAGAGCCTGGCCCTGGATGCCTGCATCGTTCTCTAGTCTCTCGAGGAGAATCCTGTGATCTATCGTATCGAAGGCTGCACTGAGATCTAGCAGAACTAGAAGAGAGATATTCCCTTGATCCCAATCAAGTAATAGATCATTTGAAATTTTAACCAGCGCAGTCTCTGTGCTGTGATGCGCTCTGAATCCAGATTGAAGTTCTTCATAACAGTTGCTCTTTTGTAAGAAGGAGCTGAGCTGTGCTATAACAACTTTCTCTAATATTTTTGACAAGAACGGAAGGTTAGAGATTGGCCTATAGATATGAATAGATATAGATATAAATCTATTCATGTGATCAACACAAAGGATGATTAAAAAAAACTAACTTTATAAGCCATCAGAACCGAACCGAATACTGTTGGTAAAAACTGTGGTACTGAAACCGTTAACTTTGTGTACCATTGCATCTCTGATTGCAAACGTTCTCTCCAATGGCTGTAAAAACTAAAACAATTGGGTGTTTTAGGGAAAACAGGCAGAAATAAACCTATACTATAAGAAAAAGAAAGAGCTTTTGACCAGCTGCTGTAGACTCACAAACTATGACATTTTTAAAAGCAAACATCAATTTACTACTGAGATGTCATTAATATTACCCCCCCCCCCCCGTCCAATTAACAACAGAAGCTGTAGACAGTGAAATGAAACAGCCTTCCTCTGAGATGAACATGGTGTATATGAAACGAGTAAGGCAGAGATCTGCAAATAATACCATGAAATAACATGACATAGCTATCAGAAGCAAGTAGCCAAAATAAATTATAATACGCATATTATAAGATGCATTATAATAAGCATAATAATAAACCTGGTATAGAATATGCTATATTTTCCATAAAAAGATCATTTCTTAAACTGTAATAACTGGCAGAATTACAATCAAAATGTGACAAATTTTTACCTAAAAATACTGATTTATTCCTACCAGAGTAAACCAACTTTACTACACAGATCAACATTGTTACATACAATACACTGACAAAGACCTCTTTATGGGGCCACTTTAAGCTCCACCATAAACGTCAAGAACTCCTGATTAGAAACTGGATCTGCTGGAACTAATTCAGTTAGAGGCAGTGACATGGCTCCTTTCAATCTTTTCTTGGACACACACAAGAGCACTTAAGAGAAGCGTCTCGCTAAACCAAACATGAAATAAGTCCTGACATCCTGATGATCTCTCTGTCCAGAAAACACACACATGTTGCCAACAGTCTGACTCAGAACAGTCGCAGTTTGGATCGGTTCCCTGTGAACTCATCCACCCCAGTTCCTAGATGGATGAATGTGCCAACACACACTGACAGCAGACAAACAGTCAGCCGATCGGGATGGAGGCACAAGAGAAGATATGTTCTGGTGCATATAAGGAGAAGCTGATGTTCCTTTGAGCAAACAAGAAGAATGAACCGGAGATGATGACATCACAATCAATTTTAATCCAAGTTAAAGTTAAGCTGTAATTACTGTCTATAGTTACGCTGCTCTAGGCCACTGATAAAGTAGAAAACTGTAATTACAACTGTGCATTAGACCCACTTTCTTTACTGGGATTGAGTAATGCCTAGATTTTAAATAATACATTTTATTTTCTCAGTGTGCCTGATGAAGCTGAAGTTGAGCTACAAACGTTCTCTATCCCAGATGGTCGATGACCCTTGATGATTTATAAACCAAACGTCTGAGCAGTTAATCTTGTCATTAAGGTCTCGTTTTAACCATGTGCAACCCAATTCAGGTTTTTTTTTTACTCATGTGACCCTAAGTCAAACATGTCCAATGATGGCATAAACAGGAAAAACACAAATCCTTTCAGATTTTTTTTAGATGTATTAGGATTTTCTGAGATCAGATTCAGGCAATCTGGAGAGGATGTAGAAAAATAATTCCTTCTATTAACAAATGCAAATAAACTAAAACAAAATAACATAATGTACAATGGCAAATGCCCACATTAACACTATATAATATTTTAGACTAAAACATTTATTTAGTTTTTTTCCAGCTTCCTAATTACCAATACTATTTACAAATATTTACAAGCACAAAAACCACCGACTTCGGAGCATTAACACACATAAAAATCTTATGAACAGATTTTACATAAACCCCTAACAAATTAAAATTGTTCTAGCAAAGTTTTATTGTAGAAATATATTTAATATAGTAATTGTGCATTGTCATTGGGGTAAATACAATCATGTTGAATCATGGCATTCTGGGCTAAAACCGTTTAATTATTCAGTGTCAAGTTTTGATGTTAAAATAAACACGAATTCAACATTGCAGCAGGTTCAATAACCATTTCCCTATTTCATTTTCTATTTATTGCTTCCTAACACTAAAATATAATAACATTTTTGCCAGTATTTCTGTGTTTTGTTTTTTTGTTGTGTCTCTGTGTGCATGTTGAGGCGATTTTCTTCAAGTTTTACATGCAAGTATAGCAAAATGCAAAAATCAACTGCAATTCTCATATAAACGGGTTCCCAAACTTTTACCGCAAGCGCCATTTAACAATTTGTTCTATTATTAGGGGGCCACATTGTTATATAATAAAAATTACATGCATTGAAACTTCTAATATTAATGTAGAAATTGATTTTATGAATTTTACATGTACTTAAATTAATATTATTAAATACTTCCTATAAATATTGTATCCTAATACCACAAAGATGTCTTCTCATTAATAAAAGCCTATGAAATGAGTATTTCTATCCACACCAATATATTATTTTCTTTATTAAACTGCATGAAACATCTACCAGATAAAGACGTACCTTTTATTTAAGAATGTATGTTAAGTAAACCGATACCATTAACAAAAAGTATCTGGCATTGTTCAGAGGAACAGATTCCACAGCTCATAGTTTTATGGGATGGATACATGCAAGACAGTAAGTCATTTCTATTGATTCCTGTCAATTTAGAAGAGACTGAAAATAAAGACTGCCAAAGCATTTAATGAGCTTAATACATTTTTTCAACCTTTGCAATATGTGTTGCAGATAATCAGAAGGGCATGTTCACAAACTAATTAATGTTTAATTCAATATTGGTAACAACCTTTCCAGGCAAAAATATTATACAACAACGGAAATAACTAAGATAAACTATGATTGTGATAGTGATAAACATCCAAATCAATACAAACAAGGTACACATTGATGGTGAAATCGGCACTCTCTGCTCTGTGTCCTGTTAGTGCTTAGAATAAATGTACCACCGGTGCTCAGCAATATTTCTTATTTTACTGAGAAGGCAGGTTTGAAAAAAGCTGGTCAGCATAGAAGCCAACACTCCATAAACAGCTTTTCCTAAAATCAGTTCTGTCTTGCCACCTCACAAAAGAGCAATTTCATATCTGGAGAAGCAGGATGGGCGCAAGGTCAAAGTTCGCCCGAGAGCAGCAAAAAAAGACTAAAAGAGGAGGGTTTTCCCGCAAGACAGATCGAACCACTGAAAACCAGACAGGGGGGAAATCAGACAGTCGTCGCAGTAAGGGGAAGCAACCGTAATGCGGTGCCTTCAGCTGGAGCGAACCAACTCCACACACAGATGTAGCTCGCAGGGGTGAAGCCAGCAGATGGCTGCGGAAAACCAATGCTCGTTCTCCTAATGCCAATTATTCATTGACTGGATAAACAATGTCAGTGAAGGTGACGGAGGAGTCTGCCTTTAATCTCCCACATATGAGAAAGCAGAAGTGTGTTCATCCGCACTGCAGATCCATCCTCACAACGCTGACCTTCCAATGTATGCAAACCGAGTCATCGGCGGCAAAAGTGAAATGTCAAACATTATTTCTACATGCCTTGTTAATCTCCAGCGCAAACTTCCTCTCACTGAGAGCTTGAGGGGTTTATGGTAGATTTATTAACCATGAAGATCTGCACTGTCTCTCCTATTAGTTTGTTTCTTATTGTCAAGCCATAAAAAATGTGGAAAAACTGACAAGTGTGTCGTCTGTAGAAATAACTGTTTTTTTCTAGGCACTAACAGTTCACTGAAACCAAGGATAAAGTCTTAAATGTGGAACAAAGGCACTGACGCAGGTTAATCAGTTGACAAAAAAGGCACACAAAAAAGGATCTCAAACAAATAAACGGGATATATATATCGTGATATATTGTGCTACCCTATGCGCCACCGTGACGCTCTCTTCTGATTATTAAAAGTGTAATTCACACGCACCAAAGAAAACAATTCACTCCCCAAAAAGAATTGTTACACATGAGTCAGTTTGAAGATTTGTCTTTTAAACGAACGACACATCACTAACCTTGTGCACTGTTCAAGGGAAAGGAGCTTCGCTGCATCAACATTAAACAGAAGACACTTGAAGATAGTGAAATGTTCCTCGAAGAAAAGCTATGTGAACATTTGTGCAAATCCACATTTGGATAGGTGTCCTTACTGTCATAATCTTAACATTTTAGCATCTAGCTATTATGTCTCTAGCTTATAATCACGTAAAGTAGCATATTTCAGAGACGCTCACTTGCATTATTCTGAAAGAGGATATTATCTGTTCTAAAATTATTTAAGTGTTTATCATCAAGGAAGTATAAAGCATATATAGCGGCCTATGGAAATTCTATTGGGTTGGTTTAACCTGTAACTCATGTTCTGGATATATCTAAACAAGTGAAAATGACAGAATTACCAGTCACAAATGAACACTGAAATTAAATATGCTCCATTAGTAGTTGATTAGTAGTTTTATATTTATTATTACTCGATAGATATTTTATGTTTCCCAGCAATGGGTTGTGGCTGGAAGGGCATCCGCAGCGTAAAACACATGCCAGAGAGTTGGCGGTTCATTCCGCTGTGGCGACCCTGAAAGGGAAGAAAGCCGACATGAAGATGAATGAATGAATGAATGAAGATATTTTATGTAATAAAATGTGTGATTAATTGTGCACCCCTAAGGAAGATAAAAAAACACAAACAAATGTTCCTCTAGCATGGAGTTTGCACTTATTTTACATTGAAGACATTTCACATTTTTATTGTCTTAAAAGCGAAACTGCTTAGCCTACACACAGGACATGAGTACACAAGTTATTTTAGCACTTAGAGACTTTTGCATCTTTTAACTATAAAAACAAGCAAGCATGGAAAAGTGACGTTTGACTCCTAATTGCTGGGAGCAAAAATCAATGTGTACCCTTCATTGAACTGCTGTTAATTAATGATGAGAAGTTATAATTACTTTGTTGGCACTGTTCTTTGAATCACAAAGAGGTTTGATGAGTTACTTCCATAATAAAAAGAAACCAGATAAAACGTCCTTCTGGATATGTATTGATAACCTGCACTCATTCACTCAAAACAACTTGGATAATAAGCTTGTCTTGGATTTTTAGTCAGACTGCAGGTGTTGATGGCCAAATCCGCTTTTTGTTTGAGCTCGTTCACATTACACACAACATGTGACTTGTATTCGTCCTGTCTATGAAAACAATCCAGCTCGCTGTGAGGCGCATATGCATGAAAAAAGGTTTTGATCAAAACGAAAGTAAACGTGGATGAGAATGCAATTTGAGGCAATTGAATGGTTTTATTTAAGTTAATTTTCTATCAGAGCAGTCATCATTTCAAACAAATCATATCAAAAAGAAGACAAAAAAAATGTATGTTATATTACTTCTCTTCCTTCCACTGACTGCTTTCAGCTCAGTCCTCAGCCATGAATGTTTTTAAACTTGCTGTCCACACCCAGAAATGTGACGTCTGTCCCCGAACAATGACGTAAAAGTCAGATAAATGTGATCTGGCTATTCACACTGAGGTCACTTTGCAAAAAATGTTTTGAAACAACGACGTGTCAGAAAATTAAGGACACAGCATACAACGGTAAAAATATGCTGAATGAGTGCATTAAAAACAGCTGTTATTTGCCAATCAATGTTTTATTTTTAAAAAATCATTCTTATTGGTCAGGTTGTACAGTGGTAAAATGGCTAAAATGTATGTATATTTTTATACATATATTTTTATTAATTTTATAATTAAAGGTATCTGCAGCCACAATGGCATTAAACAGGTCTGCTTCTCTCAAAGCACTTGGTCATCTGTTTTAGACCCTAAAGAGGTCAAGTCAGCAATGGACAAAATTTCAAGAACAGGTTTTGAGCAGGAAGATCCCAAGTTTTTCAGCACTCAGAGGCCAGTGCCTTGACTGTCCCTGGAACAGTTTGCCAGGCAACTAAAATGACTTTGTTTGACCCAACTGCCAATCAAAAGCTGATACTTTTTCCTCAAGCTTTATTGGCTGTCCCAGCCTCCTTTGGGTGGAACCAACTTGAGAAGCAAGGCTGTTGACAGGGAACAGTGAAGCAGAAAGCTGGTGCACAGCAAAGCATCAGCCAATGAGAGAGAAGCACATAATGCACAGGAAAAATGCTTAAAGGCATTGATTAAACTACAGTGCATTTCATGAATTTATTTATGCTTTCAGGCTTAAACTTTAATCGATCAGCCTAATTTAAAGTCTTTACATAGAATAAGGAATCATTACAGTCGTAGGCTTTGTTTCTGGGCAGCTTTTCTAAGCATCCAACCCCAGCGCAGATCCTAATTTGCTGATTTGCAAATGTAAAGTTGCAACAAAAGGTGTCTAAAGTTTCTCATTCTGAATGATAATTAAGCTGTGCTCACACTGCAGGCATTAAAGCCTTGAACATATCTTCCACATCTTATATTTTAGTTTTTACAATTCAATTTCATATTGTACAATAAACAGTCCCAGCATCTAAAATTAGACAATTAGCACCATTCCAAAACAGCTCACTATTTAACAAAAGAAAGCATTATTATACAATTATTTCTGATGCAATTTATCACAACAGAAAGGAAAACTTGATAGGGCGGAAATATTACGCACAATTTAAGCAACCATAGAAATTATCTACGCTGTTGCAAGTTTGCTCAAGCTCTCAAGAATTTTTGTCATTGCCTTCACTCATTTGCTATTCAACAAAACCACAAGTTTGTCAATAGTTAAATCAACTGCCATAATTATAAAAACATAAGTTATGTACATAACAGTCAAGCTTTGTTTTAACAGAAGATATAAACATTTCACTGCTGTTCTGGTTATTTGGATCTCAAGTGGCTCCTGCGAGTGGTGCTGGGTGATATGACCTAAAATAAGATCTGCATAGGATTTCACTGGAAATTCATTGAACATGTGAATTTACAGCTGATCAATGACCCCTTGCTTGTTGACTATCCGTGTCAATCCATGAATGTTTTTTAAGTTCCACGAACCAATGCCTTGAACACAAGTGTGCTGCTGTTACCAGGAGTATATAACAGAAAATCATCAATCATTTTCTTTTATCATCAGAAGTAATCAAATGTCATTTCGTTAATGGTTTAAAAACTTTTTCAAAAGTTTGAAAATGGGCAGTGTTCCAACCCATCCATCTTCTCGAAAGCTTTGTCCCTTTCGGCGTCGCCACAGTGGAATGAACCACCAACTCATCTCACAAATGTTTTACACAGCGGATGCCCTTCCAGCTGCAACCCATCATCGAAACTAGACAATTTCAGTTACCCAACTCACTTGTACTACATGTCTTTGGAATTGTGGGGAAACCGGAGCACCTGGAGTGAACCCTCGTGATCACAGCACGCAAACTCCACACAGAAATGCCTACTCACCCAGCCGAGGCTCGAACCAGCCACCTTCTTGCTGTGAGATGACCGTGCTACCCACTGCACCACCGTGCTACCCACTGCATCACTGTATTACAACCAAAAAATCAGAATGTAACAGCAAAAAAGGTTTGAAAGTGAAATAAAAAAGTATTCATTGTTTGACAAACATTTTTAATCAAACACGGTGTAGCTCGACACAAAGCTGCTGTGTTGGCAGTGATTATTGTAAGTCTCTTAATAAATAAGCACTCTAAATAACAGATGTTTAATTTATATAAGATTAATAATTATTTTTGAAGCTTTAAGCGTGTTTAAAAATCTACATTCTCATTAAGCACAATTATATTTTGTATTTGGTAAACACCTTCTTAGAAGTCCAGATTTACTGTAGTTCGTTGCTTTAGGATCATACAATTTAAATAAACAATAATTATCTGTTAGTTTTTTAATGGTAACTTTCTGTGTGGAAACTTAAAAAAAATATTTAAAAAAATTCAAAACATTTAAAAATTATAACACTGATCATTTTGTAAATGTGTAACATTTGCAAGTAAATTTGCAAAAAGAAAAAAGTCAAACATGCTCGCTATAGTCCAAAGTCAGTAATAATTTTCATATTGAAATCTACACAACAGTTGCATGACCTCTGGTCTGTAGTGGTACTTGACCCACTTGACCACAACACTCAAGGAAAAATGACACATTTGTTCCATTTTTACTGATTTCTAGAGAACCGTTCAGAAAACATATTATTTAATTCAATCACACTGTGTGTTAGGTTCTCCGCTGTATTGTGATCAATAACAAAATATTCTAAAGACTCAGAATAATTTTAATTAACTAACCTAATCCAAGAAAACCAGACATCGATTAGTAAAAATGAGGGACATAGATCTTGTTTACCATTACAAAGAATCACTCAATACACAAAGACTTCTGAAAATAACCTTTGGAGAAGCCGCATGAGTGTAAAGGAGCAGATCATTAAAAACCTCTCGATATAAGACTTGAGAAAGCGGCATGTTAACTGACTGAGCCCACTGAAACGAGTCAAAAAGAAATGAGGCGTAATTAGCCTTAGCTCCTCTCAGGAGCCGCAGGTACCAAGCCAAGGGGAAAAGTGAATCTCTGCATAGCTCAACGACTCCTCTGAAATGCATCGGACTAGACACAGATAGGATTTCATCTTCATTATGACCATACAGAGGGAGATTGCTTCACAAATGAGGCTGCCAGATGGATTTGGGCTAACCAAACACGTCCTAAAACAGCCCTGATTTAAGGAAGAGGATAAACTTCCACTATGCTGTTTCAATTTCCCAAAAAAGGCAAATCACTTCTTTCTAGCTTAGTCCTGGTTAGGGTTGTGCCCCCAGATCCTCACTAAAGCACATTTACTTCCCAGTCATTCTCGTATTAACTTAAGAAGACAATTAGAATCCTTTACCCAGAAGACACTCATGTTAGTGTTTTAGTAGCAAGCAAGTTGCTAATGGTCTCTTTGTGTGAAAGGGAATTTTAAAGGGGATTACTGCTATCATTTAACAAGTAGATAGAGCATTTAGAAACTAAAATATAATGCTATAAATAAAAAAATAACAATAATAAATCTAACTGTGTTTTAAAATTGACCTTTTGTGCCCAAATCAGATCTGATTAAACTTGACAGACATGCAGTATCTGCAGAACTGTGCAAACATTTTCTTCCATTTAAAAGCACATCTTGAAAGCCCAGTCTGCTTTGAAATCTGTTTTATAAAGACCTTGTCTATACAGAAAACTACTTTGTGTCTTGTTACTGTGCTCAATCTTGCCATGACAATAAACTGCCTCAACAGCAATTCCTAACCTCATCTCATTTACGCTATTTTACCAATTCAGTTCTATATTTTAACAAATCCTAACCAATGTACTTGAAACATCTAAAAGTCAACCAGTGCTCTGCCAGTTTTTAATTTCCAGTTTTAAATGATTAGCTTCAATAAATCGCAAATTAAATCCCATTTGCGAAACGTGTCAGAAAAACCACAATTGGATTTATTCTCCATATCACACAGTCCTACGGTACAGTATCGGGTTTGAGGCACAAAGAATGGGTTTGAACCCAGAATCAGACAGGCTACCTTTGGGGATTCAACCATGATTTACATAAAACAAGATACTAGACAAGCAACAGGGCAGCACCAAATTATGCAAGTTGAGATATAAGGTGGGAGTACCATAATAAGGACGGAAACTATGTTTGTCACACTGGTGGTAACACTCAAATATATTTTCATAGTGCTGAGTTTTGAATGGTTTACATGGTTTTTCTCTTTTTTTTCACCATAAAAATAACTGAACTGAGGTACTTATTAAAACACCTTTAAAACTCAGGCCTCATTTCAATCATGTATTAATTCACTGTCCAGCAAAAAAAAAGTATATTTATATATTTTTTAAATCCACACAACAAAATGCCAAAAACAACTTCTGAACAAACAGACATACATCTGGAAAACCTTAATTTTAATAAATGTTCCCAGCTTCATAATGTGACAGCACTGAAAAGTGGATGGTCGTTTTAACCTGGCTTTCCACATCCTGTCATTACTTCTCTGGCTAAGTCCGTCCTCTGCTTTCTTAGAAAATACACTGCAGACATGAACAGGAGACCTCGGACGCTGCTCCAATGTGTTGAAAAAATGACTCACTAAAATACACATTCGAGCCTGGTTTGCGGCAATCATCTGCAATTAAAGAGGCCAGAAAAACTTGACTTTAACATCTCTCAAATTCTATCCTCATGAGCATAGCATGTATTGAATCCCGCTCTCTAAAAGCTCTAACATCATTTTAGGCTCTCACCAGACAGAATCATAATGCTCTGATTCAACCGCCGTCTCACAAGTGAACTGGGTGAAATATACACAGACGTGTTTATGGACAACAGTGGAATACAACACACTCACAACACACCTTCTCGTCCTGTTCTTTATCTCATTTTTCTACAAGCGTGATAAAAAGCATCGAGCGTGAAAACCGTGGCATTTTCTGCTGCCTGATCCACTGCTGATTCAGCAGAAAGCTGGAAGGGCACAGCAGGACTGATATGGAACACATAATTAGGATTCACCCCTGCACTGTGAGGGAAATTGCAAGTCAAAATGGCTGTGCAAGTTTGTGCGTGGTCCCACCTATAAACACGAGCAGGATGGCAAACAGCATATAAGAAAATACCTAGATTGTTCACCAAACAGTGAATATGAAACCCTAATCTAAATGATTATTGATTGTTGCGCTGACAAGACATTTACAGATAATAACTTGAGTGAGGGGGAGATTGGAAATAAGAGAGATTTTAAGTGACACTTAAACAGAAAGTCAATGGAAAAAACTAAATCAGCATAATTTCTGTAATTAGCCGAAACAATATTTGTTTTGATTTTGCAGAATTAAGTGAAAATGTAGAATTAAATTATTTTTGTGTGAACAAGCTCTACATTATGTACTTAAAGTTGAAAGCCTTTTTGCCTCAAATGAACAAACAAAATGTTTGACATTAAAAATTAATTATGATAAACTTATTTTCTTAATAATAATAGTGATGAAAATCTAATAACTGTTAGTTTTTAGATTTCATTTTAAAACAAAATGACATTTTCTTATTGCATTAAACTATTGATTATAATTTTACAGACTAGTTCAGAAACAACTGTCAATTTGTTGTTCGTTTATTTTAATTAATCTCTTCAAGTGTTTTGCAGATGCAATAGTACTACGTTTTAATGTTTTTATGGTAAGTGTCTCTTTATGATGAATAATAATAATAACGAAAACAAAACATCACAAGTAAAACAACTGGTGTTTTCCTCATATTTGGAACTGATCGTTCCTTCGCTTGAGTCTTTGTAGAATTTTACAATTTTAGCAATTATAATGTGAAACATCTGGCCTAGAAAGTTACTTCATAATACTTCCCAATCTGTTACGAGCTATTCATCAAAAATGGCTGAGTGTATGCTAACTGGACATTTATCAAATGCACAATTTTCTATTAATTACAAAACAAAGAACCAAACCAAAATACAAGTGTGAACACATTTCAAGGACTGAATTTAATTAAGATCTCTCACTCGATGATGATGATGATCATGGCCAATGTATCATCAAACACCTAAAGTCAAATGATAGAAAGGAAATCTCAAAAAGCACACACTAAAACCAGCTGGAAACTCAGCATGTGGTTTCGAACCCAAACTGAGCCCGACTGTGACAGACTCCTGATAGCGCAAACAGGAAGTGACTGGGTCGAGATTACGGCAGCAGGGGTTTCCACGGGGCCCCCCGATGAGTTACATGTTCTCAGTTTCTTTTGTTTGCTGTTAACCCGTTAAACCCCTCACAAGAGGCCTTTGAGAAAAGTGTCATAGACCCCGGGGGGGCCATTTTGTTGGCAACAATGATCCAAAAGGAGTTACACTGAAGGAATGGTGCTGTTCCTAAAGACTTGAAAAACAAAACAGGTAATCTATTCAACAGCAACAAAGAGCTGACTTTAGCATCAAAGCTTTGAGTGATTAACACAAACGACTCCTCACTTAAGCAAAACACTCACAAGAAAAACCCTTCAGTAGCTTAACTTCAATGTATTTGCATATATATGAGTTTAACAACACTTCTAAATGACTTTGACTCAATGCCACCGAATGTTATAGAGTGTGTGTGGTTATAAAGCCATACAGACACTGTTAGCAATCCACCGCTTGAGGCTCCATAACATACAATTTTATAGCAGAATAAAAACATGCTAAAAGACAGATAAACAAACTGGAGTTTTGGCCTGTAACAACATTTTAATAAGTGTGTAATTACTTGATCCAAAGCCGGAGCTGAGCCGTTATATTCTCTACAAACATCTTTGTGATTTCTGACACAGCGGTTGCATCTCAACATAACAAAGCCCAGCACAGCTATATTGTTTCTGATTTTGATTGTTTGTGATTGTCTCTTTTAATTACTTGACTCACAGTTTGAGGGCGTTCATGGTAAAAACGGTACTATGAGCTACAAAATAAAACAAACAACAAAGAGTGTGTGGACTCAGTCATTAAAGAATAAATTCAGCACTATATCCCATTTAAGTTTTGACTTCCTTTTATTGGCAAATGTAACATCTTTTAAAGTGAGAAACTGCTCTTTACACCACCTGGAAGAACTGTGTGCACAGTACAAGAGGAGGCTCTCTACTAGTAGCATGTTTTTCTGAATTTAAAATCTGCTGCCAGAAATCTCTCTGTAGTTCACTATGCACCATTGTCAAATAATATTCAATACTATAGGAGATGGGTTCGACTCCCTCATTCCCCGCGCCAGAAACCAAACGCAATGGGTTGGTGCATACAGGAAAAGCAAAGGTTTAAAAAGAGCTTCAGGTTTTGTATTTAAGGGTTTAAATCATGTATTCTTGTCCAATATCAACTTAACTACACACAATTAAAACAAAAACAGTTGGCTATTTACTTCAGGGATCTGTGGGTGCCAGAGCAAAGGGGTCGTATGTTTCATATTTGTTTTTAAAAATATTATCTGCGACTGTTCTTCATAGTAAATAGTTTTATTAGCCTGCGTCTGGTTAAACCCTAAGAATAAGTTTAATTCTTTGTCTCTTCTTAAACAAACCACATGTTCTGAAATATGAAACATTGAGGTCATTGATTGAACTTATTTTATTTCTGTTCTGGTTTCCACTACATTTAAATAGAAGAAATTAAAAATCTTGTGTGCAAATGTGTTTCGATCTTTAACTGCAACAGAGGCCATTAAATCTATTCAAAATATACATCTCTTTTTAAGCTATTTCATAAACAGCTTCATGTTATTGTTATTAGTAATCAGCCCCAGACACTTAAAGCACCCCCACGACTCTTCATGGTTTTATTTTTCAAATGTCTTTTTTACTTCAGCAATTACTCTTTTACGTGATGTAGACTCAGCTAAATGAAACGCTGGACAGATAAAACACAAACGATCTGTTAGCTGCAAACGTAAAACTTAAAAGGCATAGAAAAATAGAACCATAGAACCGTGTATAAACAGGAAAACAATCTTACTGAAAGCTCAAAAGATGAAACTAATAACAGATCTTTCCTCCTGTTTGGCCAATTACATATAAAAAAATCAAATACTGAGCAGGAGCTAAACTTTTGTGCAGTGTTAGAATTCTCATCTGATTAAATATTGAAATTGTTATTGTAATTGAATATTGAACAACGCTTCTGACGTCCACAGAAATCCCATTTGGATTTATAGCGCTATCAAACACCCTCTTTGTTTCAGAGCAGAGGACAACTGATCATCTGCAGGGTTTTAAAGGGGACACATTGCTTTATTCACATTCACATCTTTCAAACTGAGCAAATGCAACAATTAGTTCCTCCTTTTAGCATTATTTATACAATTAGTAAACAGTTCAGATAAATCTTTATTTTAAAATTAAACCTGTAATGAGACTATTTAAAGTCGTTCATGATGTACAATTCATTACAATGAAAAGTAGAGACTATATTTTGTAAATAAAAAAAGTCCTGAATCATTAATGAATTAAATCAACATAGTCAACAAAATATATTAATAATAAAAATGCAGTGTGTAAGTATACTAAATGAACAATATGCAAATAGCAGGTAAAATAACCCTTGAAACGTTCAGTAGCCTCCAGAGGGAAGGTATCATAATTTTGCAAGCGATGTGAGGAACGCATTCCTGCAAACAAAATCCTACAGATTCAAAACAAATGCTTTATCAGCACAGACTTTTGAACGAACGACAATGATTGCAAGAAACGGTCAGATACACATCCCAGAGCAGCGATGATCTCTTTGTGCTGCTGTTAATCCTGATGCTGCTGGTTTGAGCAGGTGAATGAAGCCTGAGACTTTCCCACGGTCCCTCCCCAAATCCTGAACCCTGCTCACTCGCTAGTCTACTGCCATCTGGCTCTCTGTCTTCTCTTTGGGAGGCCAGGCGTCAGCTGCATGGCCAAATTCAAACCCCCCACCAATCGACAAATAGAAAAAGACCATCCAGAAAGCTTCAGAGTTGCACTAAAGAAACAAACCAAGTTATTAAAAGTAGTAAATAAAAACATCCGCAAAAAGAACAGACTTTAACTTCGCTCAGAAGCCAAAACGCTACTAAACCTAAACAAAAGACCAGTTCACAATCTAAACCTTGACCTTTGCCCCTTTCCTCAGCAATCCATCATCAAAACACCTCCTCCAGCAACAAATCCTCCAAATATTTTCCTTTAAAATCAGGTTTGCTTCATGATCGTGTGACAAATCAGCCTCCCCTTCTCCCTCTAAGCTGTACCTTCATTTGTTGACAGTCGGCTAAAAGAGTAAAAAAAGTAAAAGAGGAGTGCGTCCCGGACTGGCCGCTCTTAAAGAATGCGTGACATTTCCATGGAGGGAGCATGAGAACAGATCCTCCACAATAGCGGGGTCTCCATGCTCCTGCTGGTTACCATGGAAGCAGATGCCTGGGGTCTGTCCTTGCCCTTACCTCCCAAAAGAGGGTGCGCCTCAGTTCTCTTGATCCCAGGCGAACTTCGTGCTCTTCAAAAGGAGCCATTGAGCCGGTCACCGGTCTAGACGGGTTTGCACGCTCCACGGAGCAGCCTCGGTGTAACCCCTGTGCTTCGAGCTCCAGACTGAACGCCTTTGAAAAGAAGCCCCGTCCGAATCTGCCATTGTGCCATTTCATTCATCGATCGAACGCGTATCGAACCTTCTGTTGGTGCATGTGCGAAACACTTAGCTTAGCCAGCATTTTTTTTCTTTCCCTGGTCAGACGCAAGTGCTCCTTCCTCATTTCTGATTTGAGAACAAAAATATGTTTATAACAATATAATTTATGTTTATACAATAATATAATTGATAACAAATATGTATTTAAATAGAGTTCCAGTTATATTTCTTCTGAAGAACATTACATGAGTGCTTTTTCTCAATTTTTTTTTTGCTAATTCTTCCACGTTTCAAATGAACACAAACTGTGAGCAGTACATCATTGTCATAATTGAATAGTGAAAATGTTACATTGTCAAGGTAAATCTAAAAATAATCTATCTATTTGAATCATTTTGAAATTGCAACAAAATGACCACATTTAAGTTCTAAAGATCAAGAGATGAACTTTTTGCTTAATTACTTACAAATATTTTCAGATATGCACACACCAACCAAATTTAAAGTCATTCAGTAAAAATGCTTACTGTTCTTAATTTGCCATTTATATTTAAACATGTGTTATACAAGTTAAATATTGATTATATAATTAACAGAATGGTTAAAAATGTATTCATTACCGGACACTGCAAAACCACTTTTTTTTTGTTTCTAATGTTTATACCTTTTTACTGTTTAATGTTTCTTGTCATCTCATAAATCCATGCTTACTTTTATTAATCTCATTTCACTTTAAAGGATAAATGTTTGTGAAATAAAATTTAAATTATAATTATACCTTGCATTTAAGTAAAAACAAAATTATCATTTTGATAGTGTAGCTTTTTTTTAAATACATAACATGAAATGCTACCCAATTTACAAACTAAAATACCTTGATTATGATGGTAGATCTTCAATCTTTTATGCTTTTTTTATATTCACTATTGTGAGGTGCTTTTAATACCATTTCTGTTAAAATGCTAAAAGAGGAAGCTCTATGAGGCTGGCTTTTGATTCTATTCAAATGATTTCGCCACTGAGCGCGCTGGCCATCTGACTGAGAGACGAGGACACCCCTAAAAGACAGCAAATTCAATGACAAAGAGCAAAGAGATCATCCGAGGGAGAAGACAATGTCATTGTTGTCACAAAAAATCAATGCCGTAAAAATCAGAAGAGAGAAACCGAGACATCACACAGAAACACGCATGCTGCAGCTCTTTTACAACATTTCTGCAGAACACTGATTCTGAAAGGTGAAATCTCAAAGAAATTAACACACTGTTATAGTGTTATCACCAAAATATTTTATGAGTTAAACCCATAATTTTAAATATTTTAAATGGTAGCACGCAACTACATTTCTAAAATATTATTTGATTGTAACGGAACCATTCACAGTATCAAAGCCAAACTTAATTAACCAAGATCACCAAAATAAATGTGTAAAAAAAGATACAAATATTTTGAGAATTAGAAAGGTTTTAAGGAAGATTAAGGGAATAATATAAATAATTTAGAGATACACCTTAAATTAATTATAAAACAGTAAGTTAAATTAAAATGAACAACAATTTTTTTTTGAGAAAATGCTATTTTATTTATTAGAAAGAAATGTAGTCTCTGCAATTTGATAATTATTGTTTCTTGACTATCTGTTTGCTTTTTAAAATAACTCTAAGACATGAAATTATTTTACATAGAGAAAATACATTATAGAATACAAAAAACAAGACAAAATTCTTCTTGTGGATAAAATTCAGGGAGCGCACATGCAGAGATTTAGTCGGGAGAAGTGAGAGCGCAGTCGGTCGAGTAGGGACAAAGCCTTTCACAAGAAACACCATTCATTCATTCAACAAACACCGCTTCTCGTATTCAAACACAACAATATAGAGAGAATCAAGGAGCGCTGGAAGCCAAACCCTATGATGAGCATTAAAAAGCCCAGCAGTTAAACCCATCAGCCTTTGACCAAGCATAATAATCCAGTTTCTGCATCTAGATTCATATCTTCAGGCAGGCTGCCAATCACCCCCGTCCCCTCTGAGCGGAGGTGAGCGAGACCAGGACTAACCCGACGAAACCATGCAAAGAAAGAAAAATGAAATGCATCTGAAAGCTGTGTCAAAGAGAGAAATGAGGGTTCAATGCTAGCAGTGCTTCTGGGAAACCACATCAGGGTAGAAGATTGTTAAACAGCAGAGGTCACAGAAAATATATACCATTATATTTATTGGGTTTAAAATGTCCCGTTATCATTTAGTTTTTTTTTTATATTTGATATTTTTTTTATTCTTCCGCATAAATAAAACATTGTTGACAATAAAAAACTACATTGTAATTGTAATTTGATAAAAGCACAATACTACAGTTGAGAACAACAAAAAAACAACAAAAATAGGTTAAACGGAATAACAAATATAAATGTAAAATAATTGTTAAAACGAATAGCACAAAAATTGTTATTTGTAATGTAACCGTGTTTTTTTATTTTGATTTAAAAAAATGCTTTACATTTTTAAAAACATTTAAAAACTGTTTAATCCAATTTTCATTAGATCAAAACAACAAATCATTAAATAAATTAACCATGGCTTCTCAAAATAAAATAAACAAATTACAATTCAACATTAACAATTGAATAAAAGTGTTTTAAAGCACCAAAATATCATTTGAAAATAAGTAAATAACAAAAAGTATTACAATGGAATGCTTACTAATTATTATTAACACCAATCATATTTTTTATCGATAATATATTATAACATAATTAGTATGTCAAAAATTGCCAGTGTTTTTTTTTAATCTTTTTTTGTTTTAACATTTCAGTTTTGGTACATTTATACAAAGAAATTATATAAAAGATTTTTGCACAAAAAAATGTTGTAAAGCATCAAAAATTCCACAAGCTAGTTAAAATGAAATAACTATTATGACTTAATAATTATATAATAATTATTATATTACTTAATATAACATTGAATTCATTAAGTAGAATTCAATCATTTTATTTACAGATTTTTATCTAGACCATTTTTATCTAAAATGGCACCATCCTTTTTTTGTTATTTGGTTTTTATTCATTCCATTTCCTGATAAATATAATGACAAACTAAATCTAAAAATAGAGCCTTGTTTGCAATCTCGCACACGCAGTCAGTGCTTTTATAGTCATCAGTCGTCTCTCGTATATCTCCCCGACTCTCCTTCACTTTCTAAAAGCCTCTTGTTTGACATTTAAAACACCCCCCACAGGTCAAACATACACTCACCTGCTTTCAAACACCCGCCTGCACGCTCTCATTGTTCTCTAATGCCATGTAAAACAAGTCTTTGTTACTTAATGACACACATTAGCTAATTAACAACTTTATTACTCATCGCTTCCATCAAGTAGCGCATTAACAAGCCAGCATTCACTGATCACAGGTTCAGGCACAGGTGCTCAAAAGTAAAAGTAAAACTAAAAAAAGGTCTAATTTTTTTCTTAAAGATGAAGGGGAAAGCATTTAAAAATGGCAACTTAATAACTATTAGATTTTAACAGATTAAAAGCTGGGTTTTTAATGTGTTTGTTGAATTCAATTTTAAGAGTTTTATAGCTGCAAACTTTTTTTTTACCTATATTTTTATTAAAAACTACTGCTCACTTTTTACAGCACTAACTAAAATTACGTAAACGGAAAGGCCATGTTTTTATGAAACCTTTTTCTGAGAATGTTTAAACCTATTGAGAGGAAACGAAGCCTGCAGATAAATCTGCAGATCAGCTCCTTAGGAACAAAAGAGCAGCCAGTCATTCAACAAAACAAGGTTTTAATTAAGTGTGGAGCAGTAAAAGCTTGTGTTGCTGATAAGCAGCAGGGCACAGCAGCTCCCGGAGCGGCAAAAAATAGCCACAAATGAAAAATGGACAAACAGGTAGCTCCAGTGAGAAACCGAGTGCTGATGAGGGACTCGTTTCATCCTCTTGAAAATAATATGAAGCAGCTCAGATCGTCCCTTCACAAAGACAAACCCGGTGATGTCACTGTTATCACCTTACAGCGCTCAAAGGGGAACTCCTCCTCTTAGGGTTCAACCGCTGAAAGCTCTTCCATTCTCCATGCTTGGAAATAAAATGTGATTTGGGTGTTTGGGGTCACTGCGACTGTGACCCAATGATTCATGTCTGGTTTAGCCTTCGAAAAGCAGAGACGAGGAACATATTAGTTTGAGACCTCAAATATGACGCATGCTTTAAAATGAATGCCTAAGATCCACAGTTAGACATTTAAATGAGTATGAATGTCTCTAAAATAGCTATATTTTTATTAGTTGCATTTATATTACATTTATTTTTCAAAATTGGTTATGAAAAAACTGTAATAAAACGGTGTTGCTTTCCATGTAGATTGGCTGAATATTTAAAAATAATGACAGTCCTATTTTCAATATGAAGCACTTTGATATTTAGATCAGATTAAATTCAGTTAATTCCTTTGATCAAACAATATTCATCTGCAAATATTTATTTTTTAAATTGTTTCATTTGAGGTAGAGCAACATTCAAGTTTTAACCGAATTTTCATCAACTATTCAAAATGTTGTAAGGAACAATTGGAAATCTAATAAATAAAGGCTTAATTATTTTTGTCTTTCCATTTAACAAAGGTTAGTAGAACCACAGACCAAATTATAGTTTATATATAGTGAAACCAAGTTAAAATAGATTGAAAATAAACATGTAGGTGGAGTAAAGTGAGCATATTTAACACCATTTTATTTATGCCACAATGAAAAGCAAAACCGGAGCTGTTCCAATCTTGACATTACTATAATAAAATAAGAATGGAGTGTAAGTGTACTTGTATGTGTGTGGAATTCAGACAAACACAGAGTCGGACAGTAATGCAAGGAGGCAGACCGGAGGAAGATCTCATCTGGGACCATTTTGCTACTCTGAAAAAAACAAACTCTAGCCTGAGGCAAGATTAGATATTCTAGAAGAATCTCAGTGCCTGAGGCGGACCAAGCAGATGCCTATGCTGAATCATGTGCGTTTCTCTGCAACCCAAGTCTTTGTAAACGTTTTCAGTATGATTTTATGGTCTAGATGCAATTCTCCTAAGGGTGAGTATAAACCAACTGAGAAAAAAATGACTCAAAAAAGCTAAATACTCAAAAACATCTTTAAAATTATGCATTTATCAAACAATTAATAGATTTGCCTATACTGAAAAATATGATAATACTCATTAATGCAGAAGTCAAACACCAAACGAATTGTTTTCGTTGTTTACAAATGTTTCTCATGTCGATGAAACACCAGGTTTTAAAGGCTAATAATATAGATTATGTGTTTTAGAGAGACTTTGAGATGGTCCTTGTACTAAATGTGTTAATGTCTTTGTGATTCTTTAAGGAAAAAAACCTCTTCAGACATTTGCAGTCTGGACTTTCCTCACCGATGTACTCTGATTGCTTTCTCTCAACCAGTCGCTGAAACTTTCAGCCCATCGCGCATGTTTTAGCACATATTTAGTATTTATTTTTTGTTTTATCACTATGAAATGTAACGTTTACTTGAAGGTTAGCTATTTCTAACAGTTTAGCTTCCTTTCAATGCTTGAAATTTACCTGATACCTGATAACATTTTAAGAAAAAAAAGACATGATCATATACAACAATTGATAAATTATAGGCTCTGGTGAGAAGAAGCTGCGTGAAAAGGTCAGGACAAACACAAGCTGCTTTTTCTCACACACACACACATGGACATGCACGCACACACACTAATTTTTTTAAGTGAGAACTCCCTACCCCTCCCACACTCCTCATTATTATCTCAATGCCCCAAAATCTTAGCAGTACAGTGAAAGGATAAACCTGGAAAATTTGCTCTCTCTCCTTAGTTTTTATTTTATTCAAAATGAAGGGAGTTAGCCTTTAACCATACCTGTACCTAACTTAGGCATTTCCCTAATGTCTGGAGAGCTGCGTAAAAACTATGAAGAGAATTGTAAATACACAAACACTATATGTATAAATGTATAGTTTGCACTTTTGCATTTCCTGTGCCAGGCAATGGAAAATGGGCAAAGTTATAGTTGAATGCTTTCAGCAAAAACATCTTTAGCAGTCTGTAGCCTTGCTGATCTGAACCTCCCTTACCAAATTGTATTTGTTATATAACCCTTCATCACACAACTTGTCTGTAAAACTCTCAGAGTGAGATCACGGTCCAGAGAACATGACAAATGTTCATGGATTAAAGCAAAGGAGGAGTTCAGAAAGCAAAGAGGCCCAGATTTGGGTTTCAATCTTTGGCCGACCTGATATGGAACCAGTCTGACATTACACACAAGCACAAAATAAGAGTATGACATCAGTGCTGGCCTCTTTCAGCAGTCCAGACCAACACACTCCATAGACAAGGCAATATGGACCCCAGCTCAAATATACTCTGACCCCATTAGGGTCTGATCTTATTACAGCAAGGAGCCTGCAGGTTAGAGAGATTGTCCTCCCCCTCTGAAGGCTCTGATTAAGTTTTGGGTGTCCCACTCGACCCAACAGATCTTCAGCATATGTTTGGCTCTTGGCAGTGGTAAGTGAAACCAATCAGTGAGGGTGTAAATAGAGCCCAGGCCCAGCTCCCTGAAGACCTGTCCCGACTCGGATCATGTTACCCCACACAAACTGCAAAAAATGCCTCATTAACTTTCCTTTAACTGGAAGACCAGACCAGGATTTGGATGAGCTGAAGAAATGCTATAACTGTACTGAATTTCAAAACTAGTACATTCTATGTTGAACATTTATTCACACTAACAATCACACTCAGTCCTGTGTGTACTTCAAAGTCAACACAATACAAAGAGCAATCAACACAGTGCACAAATGAACTTGAACAAACTGGGAACAGATCAACTGCTAAACCACTTTGCTGAATTAGATAAATGGAAATGTTAGATTTTAATAAAGACATAAAATGATAATCACAAATAAACATTAGATTCAAAAATATAATTTTAACATTTTAAACTTTAAATGAAAAATGATAAATCTATCTAAATCATAGATCTTAATACTATTTAATATGGAACAATCCATTTATGAACGTTGGAAAATAAAACTCTTGTTTTGGGGAAGATTTGACATATTTTAAATTATTTTTTTTATTGGTAGCTAACAGATGTATTTAAGTAACCTGAAATAAAAATACAAAATTGAAGGCGATATAATTTTTGGAAATACATACAAATGAGACTTTGTTTGGAGACAAGGATGGGAAAAAACATGAATATCGAAATCAAATATTTAGATCTCCCAAAACACCTTCAAAATTTACCAAAATTTGCTTAAATATTGGTGACAACAATTGTAAAATATTTACATTAGTTTAGCAAAGAGACATCTAGCTCAATATAGATGAAGACACCTGAAAAAAGATTCTTTCCAAAAATTACAAGTTCATAAGAGCATAGCGGGACAAATGTATACAGTAAAGTACTGCATGGAAAGTAGGTCAAGTGTATGTTATGAAAATATTTTTCCTATTATACATTATTACCATATAATGTATTAAACATAATATGGTAATCAAAAGAGATATGGGAATGTGGGACTATGTTTGTCCAACAGTTGCTTCAGGATTAAATGAAAACTTTACTTCTCCATGTTGTGCCCCATCCTGTTTGTTTGAAGTTTTGACACACATAAATGACATTCTGTTATTGGATGGTAATATGTAAACACAAGAGCAATAAAATATTAACGTATTTATATATATTTGAAAATTGGAATAATATTTGTAAAATATTTTTTTTACTGAATTGACATTACATTTTTGAGGGATATAACCTCAGGACACTCTTTAAAAGCTAAATAAATATTAGAGCACAAAACTAAAACATTATTTAACTTTTTTTATTAAGTATATGTCTTTAATAAAACAACCCATCTTTACTATCTTAAAAAATATGATTAAAAAAAAACTCTAATTTGTGCTCCCAAAACAAACTAAGTAAATTATAATTAAATAGGGTAATGTAATCTAAAAAAAATTTATTTGAGATTTTAACAAAAATGTTAATTATAGCATTATATATATATAACATATATATTGGGAAAACTAGAAAAAGAAACAGGACAGTGGAAGCCATGGTGCGCCACTTCATTTTTACCTCCATCAATTCATTGCCTGAATTTCAATTATGTTTGATGTGTAATGCTTTCACCCTCACTAGCACATGCACCAGTCCCCATGACCACCGCCGCACAGGCTAGACGGGCTATCAATATGAATCCAGACGACTCATTACTCCACCGCCTACCCTTCTTTCTCTCTGCTGATGCTGCACGGAGACTCGGCAATGGCAAAACAAGTCCCTGCCGCTATTGAGTTTCCACCTTCAACATCCCCCTTTATTGTTTCTAAACCTGCCTCTCAAGAGCACTTTATTCCAAAATGAACACAAGCACAGACAGAGACACAGCAAATCATACCAGGAGGACTTCCCCTGACTCTCTCCAGAAATAAAAAAAAAAACTAAGAAATGCAGTCCTTGATTTTATGATCAAATTAAATTGATGTCAAACATCTAAAACAGAAGAATATTCATAAACTCAAAACTTTACTACAGAGATCACAGTATTATCTGCTTTGTAACTCATATGTCTACAGTTATTATTATAAACCTAAGTTATTGTTTTGTGTTCTAATATTCTATGGTGTCACTAAAATGTATAATGTTTTCAGTAACAGTGGCTTTGGTTAATATTTGATGTATATTCCATAGAATATACGACTTATTTTATTTATTTATTTATTGTAAAATTGTTAAAGAGAATTGCGGAAACTAAACCATTAAAACAATGTTTTTATCACACAATTATATTTATTTATAAAATTCCACTTACATGTTGGTTCAAGTTTATTCGATAATGTATCATTCTTAAGATTGACAACATTCAAATATCAAATAATGCAAGCCATTACTTTTAATTATATTTTACATTTCAAATTATGTTATCTAATTATAGTCTGTTTAAAATTACAGCAACAGAGAGTGTGTATGAGAGAAATGTTTATTTATAAAATCTGCTTGTTTGTTTGTTTGATTGTCTCTCCACTTCCAGAAAATACATTTTAATGTTACTATAGGAATATAAAATGAAGGACCCTAACAGTTGGTCACATGAAAAAATTATCTTACTTAACCCATAAGAAGACATAAGAGCAAGGAAATTTTCTTATTTAGCTCCATTCAGTTTTATTTGTATTTTTAGCACTTTTACATTTCTGTTATCTTTGATCTGTTTTATAGTCTGTTATGTCAATGATCTGATTTTACTTTTTTTACTTCCAACATGTTGTATTAGTTAGCGCGGGCTATTTTAATAAAAGATACATTTATGAATCATTATTACAGTAATCTGATATAGCCAAATTAAAAAATGAAGCAAACCATAATGTTTCATCATATTATCCTGCATTATTCATCATTCTTTCGCTTACGTGTTGAAGACAAATGAGTAGTCTTTTAATTGATTGAAAGCAACAAAAGCAGTATTTAACCCCTCACTGACCCACCCTGGAAAGCCTTTGTTTCACGAGTGTTAACTATTGTGTGTGACACTCCCCTCTCCTCAGAGAGCCATCAAAAAGCCTGCATGGCCTCTTCCAGCCAATTGTCAACAACTGTTGACTTTCATACAAGGAAACTTAGACAAAACAAACTCATCCTAACCATCTTATTTACACAAATATGTCCTAAAAATACAGATAAAAATAACCAAAAGTCTTACATTTGAATAAAGTTTGGCTGAAAAGCAGGAACCTGTATTTTTAAAGAGGAAAGAAATTCAGAGCAATAGTGGAATAAAACGTTAAAGGGTCTCAAAGGCGAATAGAAGGCTAGTCTTTTGATGGACATGATCCTTGCAATCGTTTACTGTAGTATAACAGCGTTCTATTGTCTTTACTCTTACACGTGCATCTGTTGCTACGAGAAATGAAAATGTATACCTCAAGTCTGGGTTCAATAGAACTGACAGAAAACAAACCACATCAATATGCAAAAGCTGACGTGTAATAGCTCAGTGGGCAACAGGGCACACCACCAACCAAAGTAAAAAAAAAAGAAGAAACATAATCTCTTAATTATTGACTAGATCCAATCCATGTGACAAAAATTGCTAGAAGACATCATTGAAGCAGTCGCTATTTGTTTGCTTCATAATGACTGCCTTCAGATGAGCTTTTTCCCCAAAGACCACTCTGGGAGAAAAATTGCCAAGGGCATTTTGGACTTTCTCTACATGAGGAATTTAAACAAAAATAAACAACTGAGTATGACTACAAATTGCATAACAGCTAATGTAATCAAAGCTGTTAAACTGAAAGACTTAAACACCATGTATCGTCAACTTTGAACTTTTATGTGCATGCTGTATTAATGCTAAGCATTTTGGGTACAGTTCTACATATATTATAGGTGACATTATAAGATAAGACAGTCCGCTAGACCACCCAAAAATGACATTAAAATCACTGTTGACTGCCTAACTGTGAAGTACATTATTTTTGCTCTATAACTTTAAAACCGCAGTAAGCACTTTGAAGTCTTTAAGTTTATTATATTGCGTTGCATTTGATTGTTCAGTGAAGAACCTAAATTCTAAATAGTTTGGTTGTTTTATAATTAACATTTAAAGACAAAATTGACAAGTTTCTTTTGTTTTTTACTACAGTGAGCAACACGATGTGCAAAACAACAACTATCCAGGGACGTTCTGTGCATTTAAATGTTTTTGGTTTGAACATGGCAAGATTTGTGATTGAAGTTGCTCAAGATACAGAGGCATGTATGAGAAGTTCAAGCACAGAATAGTCTCTGTGACCACACCTTTTGAACAACAAAGAATTGAACTGAAGGACTGAAAAAAACCTTTAGAGGTGCTATGTGATGATAACGTGACTTTTCTGACATTCCTGGCATCTTGAAGTGGTGTTCCTTCATGTCTCAAGTAGAAGATTAGTTCCTGCATGTTTAAGTAATCCTTTATTCCTTGTTAGTGAGCTGAAAATGGCTTGTTTCGCTTATCCCTGCCTTTTTTCCTTATCCCCACTCAAGCCCCACCCACTTGTCAATCATATGAAACGCTAGTACAGCCTCTCTCTACGACGAATGGGAAACACAGTTTGACACGGAAGTTTGAGAGCAGATGACCGACGCTGGGTTAACAATGCCAGATAAGTGCGTTTTCGGATGTCTGGACCCTAACCTTTTGTTTGGTTTACCAAAGAATGAGTTTATTCATCAGAAATAGCTCAATTTTGTGTCTGCCCATCAGAGAAAACTTCACAGAAAGCACTTCACATTCAACTGGTTCATCAACAAAGAGCAGTTTGATAAAGGATTTATGAAGAGGTTGACTCTTATAATGAGCTCTTTTCCAACTTTCTTGTGTTCATTGACTTTAAAGTCCACATAGCAAGTGTTTTTTTTTTAACTTGTGGTAGGCTTAAATATGTTAATGAAATACGTAATTTTAACACTTCATACATCAAGCCAAACGCACATACATGACTTTTATAACCCTATAAGGAAATCTGGTATCACAACACACATTGGCACTCTTTGCATTTTATCTTCCCTAAAATCCTAAACATGCACACACTACAGGATTCAAGAATCATGTGGAACGCACATTAATACACACTAATATAATGTTACATGCTAATCTGCAAGCCTCAAAAAGTAAACATAGCGACCAGATCTTCTATTGACATTTGACAAAAGTACACCTATAACTAAATAAATAATTCATAAAACAGTACGCCTACATTAGAAATCATACAGTGTAAAAGAAGCCCGCCTGATTTACCTGTAAACACACTGCTGAGGAGCCTTTTTCCTCTGGTTTCTAGTTCATTCCGTGGAATCAAACTCCGCGTCAGACACACATAAAGTGCTGTTACATTCTGCATAGCCGTTGTCTGTCGATTATAATAATTTAAAACAATAACACGTGTTTAAAGCGTCGCGAGTTGTATCTGTTTTTGCTCAAACTGGACTAACTGGCCAAAAATATGAGATGATTCAAAGACGTTGTTAACGAAAAAAATATTAATTTACAGATTTGTTTATATTGAGAATGAGATTATATTTGATATGTATTGAAATCAATTAAAAGATGAACAGATTATGTAATCTATCTATCAGTCTATACAAACAGGTGTTCTTCCTTGGCAGTAAATAAAACATTTCGAGGAGAACAGTTTCTTCAATTAAACTGGACTTTGAGAAGAATTTCACGCTTCTGCAGATTTCAAGGCTTGTTTGCACCTCTTTCAGAGCAACCAGAACCATTCACTGGGTCTGAATGATCAGTGCAAACACAGCCTCCAGCTCACACATTACATCACCCCTTTTTATGACTCTCCTCGAGACACATAGCTAGAGTCTATGTATCCAGTAGTTTATGTAAATTTGTGTGTATGCAAGTGTATGTGTGTGGGGGGGGCCTCTATCCTTGATATGGATTTGTTTATGTGTTCCCTTTATAGACCATGTCAAACAGTCACAGGTCATTAAGTAACTACTAAAATGTTGAAAATATTTTATTTATTTATGATAATGTAATAATAATCCAAACCTAAAGGTTTAAGAACTTGAATGGGTTAGTGTTTTCTTAAAATATTTCTACTAGAGCCAATGATGATGTGGCCAGAGTTACACAATGACATCTCAGCAGGACATTCACTCTCATCTGTTAGCAACTAATGTAAGTCCATTAACCTTCATTGGCTAAAGTACATAGCCAGTCTGCAGTATTGTCAAAGGAGGAGGACTGACTCGATGTGTAAACGGTACACGGTACATGGAACTTAACACCAAATTCAATAGCTCGACCACCGTACAGCAAAAATGTAATAACAGAGAAAACAGAGAATTTGTACACTAAATTCATACATACTGTTTAACCTAGTGCAGTCTGAAGCAAGTCGTAAGCCTGAACATTGAATGAGAGCTATTTTAAGGAACAAAATTACAGCTGTAAAATGATTCAGATGTCAATGAGATGCTCATGTCAGCACGACAAATTCCCTGCAAACATGTGAAACTAGAAAGAGGCTTGTTTATACCATGTTTATATAACAGCTATTGGAAAAGATCTAGCTGAGTTGGCAAATTGTTGATTTCAAGTTTGACAAAGGAACAAACTAAAGGCTAATATCCAGAAAAAACACAACAGGTAAATTATTAACTAAGTTAGTTTCAAATACTAAATACCTTAATCATTCATTCATTCATTCATCTTCATGTCTGCTTTCTTCCCTTTTGGGGTCGCCACACTTTAGTCATGTGCCAACACTTTAGTCATATTTACATCCAGGCTAAAGACTCACCTGTTTAGTTGCGCTTTTGTCAACTGAGCACCAACGTCCGAACAACTATTTTACCTCTGTACTTCAAATCTTAATCTTTGTTTTAATCGATGTTTTAAATTTTAGTGTTTTTAATCAGTTTTATTTTACATGACTTTTTTATGCTTGATTTTAATAAATGTACTTTCTTTTTACTCTTTATTTCTAATGTAAAGCACTTTGAATTACCCTGTGTAAGAAATGTGCTATACAAATAAACTTGCCTTGCCTTGCAAGAGCGGAATGAACCGCCAACTCTCTGGCATATGTTTTACGCGGCGGATGCCCTTCCAGCCACAACCCATCGCTGGGTAACATTCACACACACTCATTCACTCTTTAACACTATGGGCAATTGTTCTTACTCATTTCACTTATACCGCATGTCTTTGGACTTGTGGGGAAACCGGAGCACCCGGAGAAAACCCACGCGATCACGCAAAAGAACATGCAAACTCCACACAGAAATGCCACCTGCCCCAGCCGAGCTTAGAACCAGCGACCTTCTTGCTGTGAGACGACCGTGCTACCCACTTCGCCACCATGACGCAATACCTTAATTATTTAAAAGCTAATAATGTAAATTGTGAAAGTAATTTTGGTTGGGAAAAATACATATAATTTTAGAAAAATGTAATACACATACTTTATTAATTTTCTTATGTTAACCATGTAATGAATAAATAAGAATACAAAAAATAAGTATTTTTTTTTGTTGGTTAAATTGTTCAGTTCTTGATTTGAACCCAATAGCATACATCATTAAGATAGTGATCAATGGACCTTTCCTGTTTTCACTTCGCTTTATCTCAAGAAGAAGAAGAAGAGTGAGAGTGACTGGTTGACAGGTACTGTACACAGGAAGATGGCACCAATGGCTGTGCAAACCAAATGTTGTTTCATGGCAATATAGCATATGTTACAGAAACACCTCAATTTAATTAAACATTTAAAATATAAATAACAATTAATTAATTCTTTAATTGTTAATTTACTTTTTAGTTTAGTCTAAGGTGTCAAAAGAAACTGGGACACAATTATTTATTAAACGTTTATAGTTTGCACAAACCAGACCCAACCGGGTATGCTCTTGAGCGGAAAATAAATGTTTCTTCATAGTCTGCCCTGTCCAAATATTAACACACAGCTCATAAAGCTCTGGGAGTCAAACGGCGGTTTCTCTTTCCTCCCAGCAAATGACACAGAGACTAATTTACAGCCTGCGAGGCAGTTGAAAACACTCGGCACTAGCGATTCTGGCTGTCATATGAGAACAAGCAAAGTGATGGGAACAAAAATAAAAATCTTCTATCCCAGAACATATCAGTTTCAGACAGAGTTCACTAATATAATTCTACAACCAAACACAGGATATAACATCACAAATGCATTCTAAACTGATAAATGAAAGATCACTTCATACATAAGACATAAAATCTGATCAAATCAGGAGAACATTTTCACCTTCTTTCAGCGTGCCAGGTGTTCATGTTAGAAGAATAAAGATAATACTAAATCAAACCTTCAACAGTTTTACATCAGTTAAAAACTCATAGTGTAGTGCAAGTCAAGTTTTATAAATTTGGTGAAAATAAACATGCTATGAGTTTATGAAATAGATTCTTCCCAATATTACACCACCAAGTCACAAAAAAATGTGCACATATGGCATCAAAGTACAACGGACATAAAGTAAGTAGGCCTATATTTTTTTTGCTAATTCTGTGGAATTATTTGGAAAGATTTAACACAAAAGCAGAAAAAAGATGATAAACAAAGCTCTGATAACAGAGCTTTATCTTTGAAGCTATATATAATGGACTAACATTTACTTTGGCGTTACAAAACCATCTCCAGATCAGCCTCAGTCCACTTTCATGAGTTTGTACAGCCCTACACACCCTACAGAATAACTCTGAATGAAAAGAAAATAACTCTGTAAACTACATATAAATGAATGACAATGTACTGTTTTCCAAAGACAATGATGATAATCTTTAAGAATAATTGCGTTTTCAATAATTACCTCAAAAATGTAACATCTAACTAGGACTGGGTGGCATTCCGCTTCATACCGAATACCTGTGTTTTTAAGTTAATGATATACATTTTTCATACACCGGTGTGTGTGTGTACAACACCAAGGGTCGGAACGTTGTGTTTCAAAAAGTTTTAATAAAATAATGAAAGTCCAGAGGATACTTTGAAGTTACAGGAAACACACTGGAGCCAGCTTAAATTTCTTTTCACATTGCAAAACTTGCACAATAAAGTGTAGTTTAACGGCAACAGTGATTCTTTCAGATTTCTTCAGCTCTTTACAATCGCAAGTGTAACAGTTCTTTATGAAAAGCAGCATTCTGAGATACCATTCAAACCTGGGTTAATAATAGTCTGCGCATTATAAACCATTTTACTGCAGTTATTATTCTCTAAATTATTAGGCAATGGAGTTACCCTCTGGTTATGCATTAAAGAAATTCTGTCAAGTACCGTGATATCATTATAATTTTTTAAAATACAGTGATATACATTTTTGGTAATACTGCCCATCTAATTGTTTCTTCTGGTGAATATTGGTGCAGAATTTACTAAAGCATTTGAATATATTTCATACATATAAGAAGTCTGCATAAATCTGCAAGAATTCTTCTCAGTTTAGTTTAAATATAATTAATTAAAGGTGAAATTCATTAGTCAATGTCAAAAACACAAAGCAAAAGCTCTAATACTAGAAAACAATAAATCATGAATCCCATTTTTACAGTTTGGACATAACATTACTGATTTAAATTGCATCCAGTCATAATATTTTTAGCTGCTAACAAATAAATTTATTTTTTGTAATTAGGATTAGGGTTGGGCATTGCTGCCACTTTTTTGAATCATTTCAACTTTGATCGACATAGTCACGATTTAACTGAACACATTTTATCGCAAATGCAGTCAAATGCTTTATTATGAAACACTTTTTACACAGCTAGCACTTACAAATGTCCCTAGACAGAACTCAAGGGTGGACACACTTCTAGTGCTACATATAGATGGATATCTTCAGGCAGCATCAGTATAGAGTTTATTGACTCCTAAAAATCTTCATCGTCTACTGATTCATCAATTAGAGATGGAAACAGGAAACTCTTAACATCATTTTAATGTCAGCTATTAAAGGGTTTATGTAGAGGTCAAAACGATATTAACCAAAGACTACTGCTCTTATAACAGTAAAAACAGTATTTTAGTAACTGCTCACACGCAAAACAAAACACAACACAACTGTTAATACAACCTGACCAATTCTTTCTAAATACAGATTTATAACCTGTTAAAAATCAAAATGGGAATGGTATACATTTATATTGTTTCCTAATGAAAAAAAAATTTAATTAGTGCATCAATTAATATTTCATTTCATATTTAATTCATATAACCAGAAACCATATAAAAAGGTTGTTGTTTTTTAATGAAAATCTACAATTTGACAGGCTTCATCAGCAAGAACCTCAAACCTTAACAACGACTTGGCCCAGGCTGAGAACTGATTGTGTGATTTTTGTAACCCTTGTCATTAACATTATGTCCAGAACAACCTCAAAAATAGACCGGCGAAGTACCAAAAATAAACTGACACAAAGCCTTGAGAGGCCCTCATTAAGAAGGTGTGTGGATCTCCTCCTTCAGAGGATAGTGACCTACATAGTCAAAATAGAGATCTAGATTCGGCTTTGCATGCCCCCTCGCTCTTGCTCTCTCAATGATGGCTGTTGACAACCAAACTGTGATTTTCCACAGACAAATGGGCTGGAAAGCACAAGCGGCATCAAAAGCCAAGCTAAGCTGAGCTGACACAACTCGACTCCTTTAGCTTTTCTCTTTTGCTTTTTGTGCTTTCACACTCTTCCAAGCCTCTGGCCGAGCTTTGAAAAAGCTCTAGAGCAAAAATCCGTGAAATAACGCTTGTCCAAACATCTCATTCCTGCAAAACAGAGTTGTGCGAGAGGGGAAGAAAAAATATGAAGGCAGACTTTCTCTGAAGAAAGAGACAGCGCTAGTTAAGCAACATCATGACAGGCTCTCAGTTTTTTGCTTTTGCTACTTACATCCGTAATACTCTATAGTGTTAGTATTAACATATTAAGTGTAATCTTAATTGAATTTTTGTATGATTTTTAACAAACAAAAATACACAAATAGCATCTTATTTATAATAAACATAATTTGAAGATGTTTAACTAACCTTTCAAGCTGATGTTTATAAACTTATTACCATATTAAAGTCCATTTTAATCTTTTGAAAGTGGCGCTAAATAAGAGCTATTTGGGAACACTGAATTGAGTATTAACCGCTGATTATTAAAAGATTATTTTGTTTTCAAATATTTAAATGCTAATTCAAGCTCAAGAACATGCAACTTTCAAAAGGTTATGTTTCTGTCACGCTCATGTGACAAAGAAAAGAATAACAGTATTAGCATCCACATTGGGCTTTTCTCTCTATTAGCACTGCTATACGTTTAGTCCTAGTGCTGCTCTTAACTTTGCCTTCCCTTGTTTTACCACTTACTACTTTCAGCAAAAAATAGCTTTTGTTGTGTATTTTAGGTTTAGAGTTTAGAGTTTGTAATTGTTTACTTTAATGCTGCAAACTAAAAACCATAGCTAACAAGTTGACTTTTTCATAGTTTTTTTTTTTATTAACAATGATGAACATGAGTCAGGATATTTAAAACCGCATTATAAAATCTGAAATAAGCATAAATCTGGTTGTTTTTCCCGTACTTGAATTCAATCTGTGGGTATTTTCCCAAGATGTATGTTTAGACGTTTTCTACATAAAAAAAAATACAAAAACATCTCTTTTTTTTAACAAAATAATAAAACAAAGTACATCTGTATTCATTTTTAATCTAATTTTAGAAAGCATAATGATTAATATATCATACTTTTGTTGCAAATATCATATAAACATATAGTATGTTATTTAGCCTTCCTCGACCCAAATATATCAGCAGATTTTGCCCAAAAAAGACAAAGAAAACACAATTAAAAGCTAAGTAATTTTTTTGTTTCTGTTTCATGACTTGATTTCAACAAACATTGATCTGAAAACATCCAGCAACCCCTGCCTTAAGGATGTGAAAAGCAGAGATCATCATTTATATTTTACAGTGTTTATAACTAATGAGAACAATCTTTCATTACACTGTCACAGGTCACATTACATTAAACCTGAAATTATACTGATGAGCTATTTCATGTTTAAAATGCCTGATAATGTGGTTTAATTTACAAGTAGGCAACCCTACTCCTGCAGTGCCACAGTAGCATTGCACAAGTTAGCTTTAACCTTTAAACACATCTGATTACACTAATTAAAGTCCCGTTTTACTTGTATAAAAAGATTTTCTGTTAGATGTTCTTCAGACATTTACACGAGCTACATAAATTAAGGCAGCAGTGAGTGTCTGTCTCATACAATTCTTCCAACTCTTCTCTTAAGGTTTCTCTCTCTGCAAATTTCTGTCATCGGGTGCAACTTTCAAAAGCAATCTCAGAGTTTCCAAACATTCAGACATTCAGTTCTTTTTCAGTCCAGAGCCTGTATTCGAGTGCACACCCAACACAGATGCCCCTGGCTGTGACCCTTCAAAAGCAGCACAGAGCTTTCTTTTTACCAAAAGCTGAGAATGACAAACAGCTAGAAAGCAGCACTGTCAATACCAGTAAAGATAGCCCGAATGAAACACAAGAGCTCAACAACAACTCTACTTTCTTTGTTGTCATGCAACTTTAGCTATAAAAACGCAAAAAGAAGAAAACGAGTACTCACATAGAAAACATTGTGGGCCTTCCAAAGCAAAGAATCCTGGTTCTGGTCCAGTTTGTCTTTCTACACTAGTACAGAAAACTCCATGTAAAGGCTAGCGAGGCGAGCCTGTGGCCCCCGGGAGAGGAGTACTGGCGCTGGAAGCCTCGTGCTGCAAAAACCGGCTTCTGTGAGGGGAGCAGCTGTTCCCCTCCTCCTCTTTTTTTCCTCTCCGGCGCAGCACTTCTGTCCAAGCACACAAAAGCAGACAGGTCGGCCATTCGCACAAGCGCAGATGAGACGGGCTGAAAGGTAGGTATATTCGCTCCCTCTATTTTCTGGTTTGAGGACTCTGCTTTTTTTGAGCAGTGGGAGGGGGCAAACCAAAAAGCTTCTGGGCAAGGAAACGGCACATAATCCTTGTCAGGAGAAACTTCCTACTTGCTAGTAATGTGCAGAACATCCCCCGGCCCAGGAAGCAGGAATGCAAGGCCCGATTTCAAAGGGGCCCGGTTGCAAACAGGGCAAAAAGTCACTTAAGCGTGACCCAGGGGTCAGACATGGCAAGTGCAAGTAAGAGAGCCTGTGTGTGTGCTTAAGCAGGCATGACCGCTAAACAGACGTGTGTCAAGGGAAAGTAAAGAACTCTTGAAACTTGAGACAAGAAAGAGAGAGTGCTCTTTACCAAGAGAGTTTTTTCATTTTATTTTACTTGCCATTTTTTATTAATCATTGTGTCTTCTAAACTAAAACTCCAAGCCCTTAGAAACAAAGATAACGTTACCCTAACAAAAAAATCTTTCACACTTATTCTTAATAAAAACAACTTGACCAGAATAATATGAAAACTTTATTAACTTACAAAAAAAAAATCAACCCCACCAGATACCCAAACTTGTAATAAATGCGTTGATGACAAAAAAAAATAGTTGCAAACTAGAAGTATCATTATTTTGTTATAGTTTGATTCAATCAGGAACGTCGCGGGTCTCTACAATAAGGAATCGGGTGGAGGGTCAGGAAAAATTCATAACGCCACATAGGAAGAGACGTGGCTGTTCTAAGTTGGTGCTCCCACCGCCTGCTCGACGTCAGAGAAAACCTCCTCAGTCAACAAGAGCAGCTGCAAGGAGTCGACGGGGGGGCAGTCCTGTCCAGGAGCCAACCCAACATCATTAGGTTGCCACCATCAGAGTGGGTGCCACCACCATCAGGCAGCGAACCCATGGATCAGTTCTCAGTTTTTCATTAAACATGCAAAAATTTAACTCCCTGGGTTATGTGCACAGCCAGGAGGCTTATATTGCAGATCCGAATGCAGTTCTTGTTTCAAAGTTCCAGGGCTTGATACCTCCTCGGTTGGACCAGATGCTGCTCCGAGGTCGAGTCTGATCGTCCAGGTAGGTCTCCACCTTGGCTCCCTTCGGACCCCACTGCTAAGTTCGCTAGTTCGCGGCCCTGCTATGGAAACTATTGGTGAAGTGCCTATGATTTCATTAGTGGAGTTTCAGGAAACCTAGTGGGAGGTTCCCAAATTTTCCCTTGGCTCGTACGCACTTTTCGAAACGGTTATCGACTGCAGTTTACTGCCAAGTCACCCAGGTTCAACGGGGTTCTAATGACCTCTGTCTCAGCCACAGAGGCTCCAGTCCTGCATGAGGAGATCGATTCCCTTCAACGCAAAGGTGCAATTGAGCCGATTCCTCCTGCTGACAGGGAAAGAGGGCTTTACAGCCCATACTTTTTAGTTTCCAAGCGCACATGCAGGTTGTGTCCAATCCTCAACCTGCATCGTCTGAATGCTCATTTTCTGAGACTTCCGTTCAGGATGATACCTCTCAGATGCATGGTCCACTCAGTCCATCCAAGGGATTGGTTTGCTACAATAGATCTGAAGGATATATATTTTCACGTGACTATACTCCCTCGGCACAGACCCCTTCTTCGGTTTGGCCTCAAAGGTTGTGAGTATCAGTACTGGGTCCTCCCCTTCGGCTTGTTTCTGTCTCTTGCACCTTGACAAAGGTCATCGAGGCGACTTTAGTACCGATAATACGGGAAGGGGTCTAATCTTGGCTTACTTGGATGACTGGCTGAAACTTGCCCAGTGCGGTTCCAGTTGATTCGCCACAGAGACAGGGTCTTATGTCACCTCAGACATCTGGGGCTTCGGATCAACTCAGAAAATAGCCGTCTAACCCCTGGTCAGAGCATACCTTTTCTGGGTATGGAGCTAATCTCATTGAACATGTGAGTACGCCTCTCTCTAGAGCGCGCTCTGAGTCTGCACAAGATTAGTGGTCTGAAAAACCAGAGTAGTGATTAGCTCTGAAGAACTTCCGCAGCAGCGGTTATTCTGCTCAGCTTATTACATATGAGACTACTTCAGCTTTGGCTCAAGTTCCGAGTTCCATCGCCCAACTGACCTTGCTTTGTTGAACTCTGCTCCCTCGTGAGAGTCCCTCCCTGGCCAGTTCCCCTGCGGTCGGACCTCTGACCAAGGAACGTGGGCACAAGCACCCACGCCCAGACCTCTGAAATCCCAGTTAATGCCACTCTCTGTGGTTCAAACATTGTGTCTTGCCCGATCTCGGCCTATTATGCCAGCAAGTGGGGTCAGTTCGTCGACTGGTGTCACTCTCCCCAAGTAGACCCAAGCAGCTGCCCCATTGAACTCGTGCTAACCTTCCTTCAATAGGGTCTGGATCAAGAACTGTCTCCATCCACCTTGAAGGTTTACATCACCGCGACTTCTGCCTATCACCTTCAGGCAACACGTTGGAACGACACGAGTTAACGGTCAAATTCCTCAGAGGGGCCAGAAGGGTTAGACCTTTCTAGGCCGCCCTTAGTTTCCTCCTGGAACCTTTCCATTGTACTTAGAGGACTTCAAGGTTCTCCATTAGAGCCAGTTGAATCAGTAGAGCATAAATATCTGACATAGCTGTCGGTTTTTGAGATATTATATAATATAAAAATTAAGTCTATACTTAAGGCCAGGGCAGAGGAGGGCCCGCTCGGTGCCGGACTACTGATGTGCCCGGCATGCCTGGCTGTCGACCGATGCGGAAGGACCTAGGTTGTGGTGTTTTGCAGGGTGTTCCCATAGTCTTCACTGACACAAGTCATAGTGATCGACTGACGGGGAACGTAATGGTAACTTTTGAAACCCCCGTTCCAGGAATAGGGAACGGAGACTGATGTGCCCCAGCCATAACCATAAGGTTGTGAAAAAGTCTGATTGCCTAGGGGGTGAGTACGGCTACAGCTTCCCATAGTCGTCTCTGACATAAGTCTCCATTCCCTATTTGGGGAACGGGGGTTACGAAAGTAACCATTACGTTTCCTTCAGTCTGTTGTTTGCAACAGTGCAAGTGGGGAGGGCTGAGCCTATTTTATTTCTAGCATTTTACATTCAAGAGAAATCCAATAGAAATATAGAAGCCCTGCTAGAAATATAATCTCTTCAGCATGTTCTGGGTCAGTGATCAGAAATCAGAATGCATGACTGTTGCAATCAAAATACAGGTTAATATGCCAGTTTTGCATCGTGAAATTTTAGCTGGCTACAGTGTGTCTCCTGTAACTGCAAAGTAAAAACTTCTTTATCCCCTGGGCTTTTGTTAAGGCAACAATAAATAGATTTGAAACAGCTAAATACAGAAAATCAGAAGATATGAAACTTTTCGCTTTGTGAAGAATTAATAATATTGCTTCAAGTCCAACCAAGTATTCATTCATTCATCTTCATGTCAGCTTTCTTCCCTTTCGGGGTAGCCACAGCAGAATAAACCGCCAACTCTCTGGCATGTGTTTTACACGGCGGATGCCCTCCCAGCCGCAACCCATCGCTGGGAAACATTCACACACACATTCATTCTTTAACACTATGGACAATCGTTCTTACTCAATTCACTTATACCGCATGTCTTTGGACTTGTGAGGAAACCGGAGCACCCGGAGAAAACCCACGCAATCACGGGGAGAACATGCAAACTCCACACAGAAATGCCAACCGACCCAGTCGAGGCTTGAACCAGCGACCTTCTTGCTGTGAAACGACCGTGCTACCCACTGCGCCACCATGACGCCTCCAACCAAAAGTATTATCCGGGTGGTAAAAGCATTTGATTTTCTTGAACGCAAGCATGTCTGAGTGAGATCTGAGTCGCGTTCTGCAGAGCCAGTATTAACCTGCAGACGTTTTAAAGCGTGTAGATTTTGTTTCATAATCTAGAACATGTTTGCGGCAGAGGTGAGGAAGGAAACTGCTCCGCTGCTGAGTGTACGTGCACACAGATATTGCGGTATATAAAAAATGTACATCATTAACAACAAAAACACCTGTATTTGGTATGAAACGGTATACTGCCCAATATCAATATTGTTTAAAATTTTCACATCACGGTAAAAATTACGTCACATGTTTTACACATGCCTACACAGCTTGTGTGCGCAGGCTCCTGCCCTCAACACAAAGAAGAGGATGCTAAACAGTGCTGGAAAGCTCAGCGGAAGAGTTAAATTCCAAAATGAGTGATTTTAGTGGTGTGGAAGTGGTTTGGATTCAAAAGAACAGATACAGAAGAAAACTTGCGGTAAAATAATGCATATTCAATAAAAAGAACCTACATGGCTACAGACAGAGCAGCATTCTCAGAGCTGTTCGAGTGACTAAGTGGACAAGACAATCACGGGTTTAGCATCTTCATGGTGCCATCAGGACTTTAAATTCATCTATTAGTTCATGCTCACATGTTTGAATATTTATGATTCGCTAAAAGTAGAACTGTAACCAAACAACATGAACTGCATGCGCAATGTGGTGCTAAGCCTTCTGGGTACTGTAGTACTTATACTGCGCTGTTATCAGAGAATATACCTGCTACAGTATAAAAATAAAACTGTCAAACAATTATACTTTATATCACTAGCAATATTGTTAGTTATTTTAGCTAAAATCCTACAAATACACAGACGAATAAATATATAACTTCCTTGTGAAGATAATAATTTGAGCATCTGAAGAGAAACTTTTTTTTCTTAATTCTGTTCTGTTATGTTCTATATTTTAAGGTGTGATTTTTGTTTTTGCCAATAAAGCTATGACACTTATTGTGTACAATTGTATTTTCTTGAAATTGCTAATTTCTCAAAGTATTGTGATATTATTTAAATACCCTGGTTTTAATGTTAGCTGCAGTGATTATATTGTTTTTAAACCAAGTAAAAAAATAAAATATAATTTTGATACAATATAAAATATTTGATTAAAAACTTGCAGTCTTAATGCAACCCAGGTATATGTTTTGCTTTTAGGTTAATCCATGTGTAAAAAGAACAACTTCTGAAACCCAAGGTCTTGAGTACGGACCATCTACTTTGAAAAGTTATGGACTGATAAGACAGTCCAAAACACGTATTTGCTCGAAACTGATATGAAAAAAAGTTTAACATTTATACACCAGGCAAGAGCTGTCCGCAAACTGACTTGCATTGCTCTCAAGGTCTGAGTTTCAAGCATGTTCTTGACATCAGATTCCTTCCTCATCTGTCTGGACCACACGAATGCCCTGCTGAAATTTGATGAGGTCATGGGGCTGCAGTTCACCTTGCGACTGTTTGAGATGTGTTAAAACCGTAACAGTGCAGGAAATGTGTTGAGTGCTTTTCATCACCTTCACCAGAATCGGGCGGCTCCAGATATCAGCTGCAGCGTTGGCCGGGTCACTCGAGGAGAGGCGTAGAGAGAATGTGGAGAATTCAAATCATGTTTAACGAGGCTGTCAGCCATGCCTTCACTGCAGTGTTAACACAGTCTGCGGGAATATAGAGTTTAACAACTTCAAAGAGGACAAATAAATAACATTTAATGACTAGATGGCAAATTCTCATAGAAATGTTATAACAAATTTGAAGGTAAATGTTTCTATTTCTGTCTAACTCTATATCTGAATTATATAATTTGAAAAGTAAACTATGTTCACCAGCAAATCTATGAATAGCTTCTTTTTTTTGGTCATTTCTGCAGCTAAAGATGTCCTATGGCCCTCCGCTAAGTAAGAAATACATTTGAAGCAATCATAAAATGGCTTGAAAAAGCAATCAGTAATAATGCAGCAAGGTTTATTCATGTTTGAAAAGTGTCAGCACTCAAACAACGCTTATACTTGTACTATCATTTTGTTTTTAGCATGACGTGTCACCCCTCAATGTTAGAAAAAACACTACAGCAGTTTTGCTACACTGTTGCGTTCATTTTTTTAATATTTAATATGTTTTTACATTTAAAGCAACCTATCTGAAAACTAATTAATCCCAGTTACATGCTAAATAAACAATGCTTGCCCTTTAACCTTTGTTAAAAGTTATTTAATCAGCTTAAGGCCACTCAATCTGATTTTGGCTTAATTTGAAACACATCTGATGCAGGACTTGCCTTTTCAAGCTCAATAGATGCAGAGCAAAGTGATGTACACAACTGCTTGAATATAGGAACATAATTATTGTGATTTCTTAAAAAACACTTACTTTCAACAATTTTTCTTTGTCTAAAGAAACACAGTGCATTACCTCCTTGTTAAAAAAAAGTTATTCCAGCATCTTATAAATCAATGAAGCTGTATTTTATCTCATTTTAGATTTTATATAATATTATATATATATATATATATATATATATATATATATATATATATATATATATAGTGTTTATATAAGTGCTTTGTAAATTTCTACTTAATTTATGACATACTTATATATGACTATATACTGTATTGATCTGATAATACATACTATAAGAACTGTGTATGTGATTTCATTTAGATGCTACAAAAGAATCTAAGAACTGCAGTATTGAACATTTTCAACAATACAATCACAATAAACCCCTTTTTTTTGTGGTTATCTATTGCATTTGCTGTTGCTCAGCTATACACAATACTCACCTTGTAAAAATTTACAAACCCTTTATAAGCAAAAACGTCTAAATACATCTGTGTACAACTCCAGAATTGCCACAAGTATATGGTCAATGTGTCCCAAAATAAACACATAAAGGTTCTATTGAGTCACTTGGAAAAATAATTTGGCATTTAAAAGGAAGATGGCTGAAAAGGCACAGACAGAGAGTGACGGGAAGTCATGGGTAAGTGAATCTCTGGATCCCGTCCAGGGTCGAAATGACCTATGAGCCATTCATCTATCTCATGGCATATTTCCTGTAATCAGATATTTATGCTGATTGATGGTTAGGTTTGGCATAAATGCACAATGAAGCTAAAGGCAAAACAGGGACCAATCAAAAGGTCCAAAACATTCAATCTCATAACAAGGGCAATGATGTAGTGAAGAGAGATGGCCTTCCATTACTGCGATAGACTAAATTCCTCACGTAGAGATCCACTTGAAAAGTCTCTCTTTATAATGTGATCCTGACCCTGCTGTGATTGGGGAAGCGTTTCTAGTTTGGCTCTTGGTAACAGAGTCAGAGCCCAGTTTGTCAATTGAAGAGAATTTCCCATGGAAGAGGCACCTTGAAAGGGTCTTAAAGCACCCTAAGTACCACCTCCCTAATTCACTCTCAACATGACTGCCCCTGTCCTGACCTGTCTTGCTACAGTGTTTGCTGCAAAATCTTGAGTTTAGATGCCAGCATTCACAGACAGCATCATTAAGGATGAAGGAAACCGATGGCTGGCTATGCACTTCTCCTATTTAACTTTTTTGTTCATTCACGCTTCATTTTTCATCTGGTAATATTCTCAAATCTTAGCATGCTGTTGGAACAATTGCTGATTGATTTTCAGTTCAGGAAAAGAAAAACTCTGGAACAAAATGTATCTGTATTGAACATGTTTGAACGTAATGTTCTCTTTGTCGCCTGTGAGTGGCTCGTGGGAGCATGGATATCTTAGCAGCTTGATACCCTCTCTAACTACTGATATTCATGAGCTCGTATCTCTTTGAAGAGATGTAAAAAGCAAATATGTATTTAACTGTGTATATGCTTGAAAATATGTAAGACTGTGCTCACTACGCCCCTCTCTGCAGAGAGTTGTGTGTAGCTGCGTGGTTGTAAATAATGTCTTCACGAGGAAAGCAGTGCAGCAGAATCCTCTAATGATGCAATGTAAGTTGAACCGTATCGATTGAGACGGATTGATAAAACCCACTTTCAACAGAAGAGAATAACAATTCAGATTAAAAGTAAACGCTTATGAATGTTTGATACGCTTAATTTTAAAGCGTCAATGTTTCCCCCACCTACTCACTTTCCTTCCTAAAGTGTCTTTTACACGTTATTTGTTTGTGTAAAAGCTGTTGTAGAAACGTATAAAGGTGGCAGCCAGGTCATGGCTCAAAGTATCTTTAAACTCGCTTTAACATTAAACAATGGCACCAATTTTGAAAAAGCTGAACCTACCACATTTCATACTGTACAGAGAAGTTCATAAACAAGATAGTAATAACATAATGGAACTTTGAGCCCTTTAGTGAGCTGAAAAAGACCACTGACATTCACTGACATTCTACTTAGTCCAAAGCTATATTGGAGAAATAATCTCACTCTCTCCCTAGATGGAGGAAATACTAGATTTATTTACAAGAGATATTGATTGTTATTACCTAAAAGCAGAAAGACGGTGGAGGAGAGGCGGAACAAACAGCATTATAAGATTGAAGCTTTTATGTTGCTATTTAGTTAGTTATAGCCTAGAAGAAAAATAATGCTTAAAAAGCTTTGCTCTGCTATTATGAGTCAGGCTTGTTTATAGGAAAACCAGGAAGAAAAAACTAAAACAAACTATTTAGATATCGTTTTTCCCATCCCACATATTCTCTATTTGTATTTTATTTGCATATTTCGCACTATAAGGCACAACTATTTTGACCTGCTGTAAACCCTTAAATATGAAACAAATCAATTAAATTTTTTCTAGCAGTTATCTTGAAGCGTTCTCAAGAAGAGTGGATGTGAGGTGATGCGCAGATGGAGACACAAGTTTAAGCCCTGAAAGGCCGTTAAGTAATACATGCATTCACAATCACAAAGGAAAACATGTTAAAATTCAAATAAAGCATTTTTTCAGTTATACGGGGCACTAGAGAGCGAGTTGAGTTTGCTTTGTGAGCTTAAAAGATTGACCAAATCAGCAATCAACAAAATGTTTGACAAAAATGCAGTTAATCAAGAACACAGACCTCTAGTTGCTAGCATAATCTCTTTGAGGACGTAGGTCGTATGACACAGGCATACGAAAATATAATTTATGGAGGAACAATATTGAGGAAATACACATTTTATTTAAGCAGCTTTTTACTAAATAATTCATGTCAGTCATGTGAGTCAGTTTAGATTGAGAGTGAAGTGAAACAACCAACTGGTCATTTTATGACCATGTTATTTTGTTTGATATATTTAAATAGATATATGTAAAATAGGGCTGAAACGATTCCACAAGTTACTTAAATACAAAAAATTGTTGAGGAAAAATCCTCCGCCTCAAAGCCTCTATTAATTAGTTACAGTCTCCTCTTATATTTTCATAATAAAGAAAACCAGGAACTTCTTTTTAGCATTCCCTTTTTTTCAATAACGTTATTACTTAACGTTATATAACATACTTCACATTGTTGTGAACAGTTATGACTAGCTTTCGTACTATAGTGAGTGCCTGCTATGGGAAGTGCGTCTAAGTGCGATAGAAGTAATGTTGAATGCTCCATCTGCAGTGTAAATGTTATTTATGCGACAGTTGGCAAAAAAAAACATGGCATAAATGGGACAAAAAATGCATATATAGTGAAAACTGCTGTTCCAAAGACCAAAGGTAAAGGCACTGTTAGTCCACACACGAGGTACTCCTGTGACATGCATTAAAGAACAGCACATTTTACTTTAAAAACATACTAATTAGCTCATGTCCAGTGCTGTGCTAGTAACTAAAAAATAATAACTAGTTACAGTAACTAATTACTCTACACACAAAGTAACTTTGTTACTTTACCAGTTGCTTTAGTTGAAAAGTAATGAATTACGATTAAAATTAACTTATTAGTTACTTTAAAAAAATGCTACAATTAATGTCATTTTATTTTCATATCAGTGTCGCATGGAAAATACTACTCTGGTGATTAGTTTCACATTTTTTATTTATTTGCATTCTGACTTGTTTGCATTGTTTTTGCATTGCATTTGCATTGTTGTCAACATACACAAAAATAAAACTATAACCAATTAATAGAAAATAAATAAATAATTTAAAACAACAATTCACAGTTTATGTGAAAAAAATATTATTATTAAATAAACTATTACTGGAAATAACATTATCTTAGTATCGAAGTATTTTTTTTATCAAACATAAAACTAGTAGTAATGTCTTATTAAACAAAAAAAGAGTAGTTGTTTGTTGCGGTCGACAGTAGCTTTGAGCAGATAGACAGAGCTTGTATCTTACTGAGACGTTTTTGTTCCTCTTAATCCCCACTTCGGTAAAATAATGTATTGAATTTCTACTTTGAAAAATGAGTTTTTCTCAAGGGGCAAACTGACTGAACTGTTCTCATTCACTCTAATGTTAAAACTGGCCAAATTTGGAGCTGAAAAAACCTGTTTCCACCCATGAACACTCTGAGGGGGGTGCTTTTTTAATTACTATGTTATAGATTTACTAAATTTAAACATTCAGCAAATCAGACGTCTTCGCTATGCCCATGTCCCGTCTTTCTGAACCCATTTTTAGTTATAGGAAAGCGATGCAGTCCCATGTTAGCAAAGACTTGCTACACCTTATTTTTACTGCACAAAACATGCACATTTTATATAAAGTATATAGTTTTTCTATCCCCTTGACTCGCCCCGATCTTTCTCGTTTAACACAGCCTCAGTGAGTATTCAGGTGAGTAACAACCACCAATCATACAACACCCTTTCTTCTTCGTCCTACACCAATCACTGAACTAGCTTTCTTCTTCGTGTTGCGTTCAACAGCTGGAAGAAATAAGAAGTAGGAATAAAAACACAAAGTAATGTACTAACGCAGCAGATAGTAACGATAACTGAGTTAGTTCATTTAAAACGTTTTGTGTTAGAGTATTAGTTACTGCCAATAGTGATGCTGTAACAGTAACTCGCTATTAATAATGCTTTACTGCCCAACACTGCTCATGTCTGTCAATCTTTAATTCATAACTTGTAATAAAAAGATGCCTTCAAATCCATGGACCTGGTTACTGAAGTGACTTAAGGCTCCCGAACATCAAGCTGCAGTGATCGTTCATAATGGCTGGTCAGTTGAGATCATTTACAGCACAATAAAGCACAATATTCCTGCTGTGCACTATATTGGATTACATTTTCAGTAAAGCAAAATGATATAGCAGTAACTGCGATTACGATTCAAACAGACATCAAGTTGTATCATTTTATAAACAGAAACGAGTCGACAGTGGCCCGTATAACATGGACAGAGGGTCCATGATGTCACCCATGAGTTTCTGGCATAGTTAAATGAGGCTAAAATTGGGCGTAGCCAAAAAAAATAAAAGAAATAAAAAAAAAAAAGAAAAGAATTCACACCCTCATAGTGTTCATGAAGATCAAAACTTGCAATCTGAATCAACAAACCTAATGGAGCCAAACGAGTAACACGTTTTTTCGGCTCCAAAGTAGGTCAGTTTTAACATTGGAGTGAATGAGAACTTGCTCCCTTTTCCTTTTGGAGTCAGCCTCCAGCGGCCGCTCGGGGTTCTGAGAGGGAAAGCAGGAGACTGGCTGGTAACATGACCCGGGTCTGTGGCGGGTCCTGCCAGCCGGCTTAAGATTGAACTGCTACTGTCACAGGCCATCATTCACTACTGTTTGCTTTTTCACCAAGCCAGCCGACATGAAAAATATGAAAGAAAGTTTAACATGCACTCAGCAGCAGCACGTTCTACGAGGAAAAATACTGCTAAAATTATGTTGTACATTTATAGTAATTTCTTCAAAAACCCATGCAGTTGCCTCATTCAGAAAACTGAGGACAAAAACCCTACTTTAACAAATGCCGCAGTGATTTAACAGGACCCCTGCACTCGGCCATGTATTTCCTAATGTCTCTGTGGACCAACAGCAGACGCCGGAGGCAGCTGAGGCTTCGATTTCTGCCTCGCACGACCAAGCACGACCCCGGACCTATAGTGTCAGGTGTCACTGGACGTCTAGACAGCCAGACGATGAATGATCACCATGGCAACCAGCAGGCTGTTATCAGCAAAGTGTGACAGTCAACAACAATTGGGACAATTCACGCTGATCAGATACACCGCCTAACCTTTTGAAGACAAACGAATAAAAAAAAATCCCCCGAAGGCATCAAAAAGCAATGATTCATTCAAGTGTAGAGAGAGGAGGAGACAAAACTCAATTACAAGTTAAGCAGCAGTTTGGGTTGTCTGAATGGGGTTTGATAATGAGAAATAAGCAGACAAATCCATTCACAAATTAAAAAGGTCCCAGTGAAGCAGCTCAGCAGGAAATTCATACTGAACACTAATCCAAAGAAGAACGGGAAGATTCAGAACAAATTGAGGAATCAACTATTAAATCCATATTGATTGACAAATCTTATGAAAACAGAGGTAAGACCTGGTGTGTACAACACATGAAATTGTCTGTTTCTTAAAAATGTCCAAACCCAAAGAGACACGCTTAAGCTGTCTGACACTATTTCTATCTCATGAAAAAAAAAATAATGAGGTGATTATAATGCATTTCACATGTTTTACTTATATTGTACCAGAAAACTTGAAAATTTGGGTTCATATTCTAGATGGAATTTAACCACTTTCAAGATACCTCATAGTCTGTTTTTATGTTTTCCAGAACCATAAAGTTGCTAAGACTAGTTAACTTAGATTCCTCAGAAGTCATGTACAACATGAGTGTAACGTTAGCTGATTGTCTCCCCCCTGAATGCATTAAATACGCGTTAAATATCAAATTATTAGCTTTATAACTTTTTATGTTGAGATTGTAGTAGTATTAATAACTAATCTCAGATGACTAACGTTACGTTATATACGAAAACCAAATTTGTTTGCATTATTTTAACCATGAAATTATGGTAAAGCGTTCATGGACAAATTGACGTTACCACACGGGCACAATATAGCACAAAATTAAAAAAACTAAATAAAATAAATATAACGCCTAAAACTTACATAAAACCTAAATAATATGATTAAAACACCTTAAACGCAATAATGTTAGTTTAAAAAGGCAGTCAGACTGTAGATCAGCAACGCGCTCAATTCTACTTTAAAAGACACTGCTTACCTGCTCCAAAATGTCGTTGATCAAGCCATCATTTTGCAGACAAAGCATGCAAAAGAAACAACTTCAGACAAAATTCGTCTAGAATCATCCTCGTCGGTCGGAACTGGGTTTGGTGAGGGCCGAGCAAACCTTTTCGCGCCACTTTACTACGTACACTTTACGTGAATCGCAAGTGATTTTAAGTAATAAGTAGTATAACTGAAGCAGTTCAAGCGAAATCGCATAATTAGCTATTTTCTCGACTTAAACCCCGTAGATAACTATAAATGAATATATGAAAAGTTAACAAAAACGTGTGCTTATATAGTTTAAAAATAAATAATTGAGTTTAAGAAAACAGTTTGATAATGTAACTTATCCACACATTTGGCGGCTTCAGAATTGGCTCAACAAATGTTTCTTATTGCAACATGGTGAGACACGGATCAACTGCAAAGAAATTACTTTAGTTAAACCGTAGTTAGTACTTTTCGCTGAAATAAAAAATCAATCAGCTCTAAAATCAACCTCCAGAAGCGCATAGATCGCTAATCACTGCCATGTTAAAACTACACAGCCTTGGAGCTGAAAAAAATTTGTTTACACCCCTAGTTCCTTCACGAACATGCTGCAGGGGGAATCATTTTTTATTAGTTTCTTTGTTTAAACCAGTGCTTCTCAAATAGTGGGGCGCGAAGCTCCGTCAAGGTGGGCACGTTTGACCTCGAGAAACATACTGTTTTATTTTTCATTTGGATTTTTTTTACTGTTCGAGAATAAAGTGCAACACCACTCCACTACATTAGGGGCAGTGTGTGCGCATGGAGTAATCGCTTGGTGGTTTAAGGGTTTGTTGCGCGAGATGTTTTCTTCTTCATAAGGGGTTAATGACAGAAAATAATTGAGAAGCTGGTCTTAGGTGGAGTAAGCATTACCGTTAAAGATAATAGGGTGTCTTGACAGTTCTTCATCTAGTCTCGTTGTTTTGATTATATGGTGTCATTCATTTTATGAAATTTCATCAGATGAAATAGTCACAAAAGTGACGGCCCTGTTTTATCACCATCAGAAACCTTCATGAGTGACATCACAGACACTACCTCCATGTTTTATACAGTTTATCAATCAGCTGCAGGTCACTGCACCATTCATTTACAGGGAGGGAGAAACTGAAAATAGTCTTTTTAAAGTTTGGTATTACAATACCAAAAGCAGGAATAAAGAAATCATATCTATATAAAGATATCATATCCCAATCATGCAACGAATAAAAAAAAAGTCCTTTATTATAAAGAATGCATTCAAAATTTCTAAAAAGGATTTGTTAGTTTCACCTCAGTACAGGCATTTCTCTCTAAAATGCATAGTTGTTTAGTTTCAACAAATGGCAATGGCTAATCTTGTGAGAAAAACAGCACACTGTTTTGCCATCACCAACTTGACGTCTTTCTAAAGTGGACCAGCAGGAACAAAAGCACCTACAGAAATCAAACTCAATAACTCTTTTAAGAAAGCAAGTGCTCCCAGGTGAATAGGTTTCTTAGAAATTAAACAATGCTGTCCAAAACTTAAAGTATATGCGTCTTGAAAGGATGTAAATTAAGGAATGGCAGGTGTTGTTTCTCCCCTGCCCTTCCACCAACGCATTTAACTCAAAGACTTTCAATGCACTCAATAAAGAAAACATGCCGTTTCAGGGTTTTTGGTTGGTTTATTTCTGTCAGCTTTGTTTAATAGCTTTTAGAGTCATACACCCTGTACAGGTTGCTCAGCTAAAAAAAAAAAAAGCCCACTTTGAACACAAGGGTGTATGTATATACATAGAGTGCATCCATGAAAGAAATGAACACAACTTTCAGATCTAGATGCGTGGCATCAAATCACTCTTGTAACAGAGCACTTTCACTCGCACACTATGGATGCACAGCAACGAACTGTGAAAGACAGATTCAATGCACTAGTGTTTTGGGGAAGCAGTAGTTTTTGTGCCTGTTTCAATATCAACCTTTAAAAATCTAACTCTAAAAGTGTTAAAATGCAAATCAAACCATGACAAACACACTCTGTTCTCTTTGAGATACCCAAAGCAGCACAGCACAGATCATTCAAAGTGGAGTTCGTTTAAAAAAATATGCATCTGGCTTAAAAGAGCCATAAATAAAACTTTATTCTCTCAAAGTATTAACAAGCCACGGTATGTTCCGTGGCTGCCAACAACAGCACTTAAACCGCGATTCCAAGTTCCCATCGTCAAGACCTTTCAGAGAACTTCCAGCTTTTTGTCAGACTGTCCTTGAAAAAACAATAGCAAAGCAAAGCATAACACTGTAAAAAACCGGGGGTCGATCTGCCTCTGGTGAGAAAAGGAACAAGGGAGAAGGGATAAAATCATACTACTGAAATGAATTCTCAACCTCGTTTCACAAAGCTAAAGCTGCATGCAGCAATATCTCAGGCACCGCCACGAAACCAAAATAAAAATCTCTACAAAATAAAAAAAACGGTCACCCTGTTTTACCCCTCAGTAATTTAGAATGACTTGATCAGAGTAAAGCAAGGATCCTAAAATGTTCTTTCCGGCCGAATCATTTTTATCCAAGTCTAGACACACTTTCACACTTTCCTCACAGTTGCATCAGCTTTACACAATCTTCAAAATCAGCAATCAGGATAACGATAAAATCTCTAGCAGCAGATGTGTGAGGAACAGAGAAGTAGGGAGCTGGGGAATTCTTGTTTTAGCGAATCTGCTCAACTTCCATCCGCTGGGGTTCGACCCACAGAGAGCAAGGTCATAACGCGACCGTAGCGCTCACATAGCTCCAGTGTGGAATATGTGCCAACTTTTGGCGGCTCCTGGAAGCTCTTGATCTCCGATGAGCAGTCCAGCAGCTTGGGAAGGAAGTCAGTCAGCTTCTCCTGGAGATTTGCTGGAGAAGAAAACGTATTGACTTTATGAAGTCCTTATACGTTTGCTAGTACTACACCCCTAATGTTGTCAATGCAAGACTTGAGCATGCAGTTATTAATTTTATTAGAATGCTGAACTTACGCTCCATTTCCTGTCCGAGGTATGAACACCACCGGTTCCTCATGTCCTCCACAGCCGCCAAGTCTTTCTCCTCCATCTCATCCAGCAGCAGCAGAGGGATGCAGGGCACCACCAGCTCATTCATTATGCTCAGGCCTGTATTCACTTGGTTCTCTTCACCCATCTCGAACAGAGCCGTCGCATGCTCGTTCAGCTTCTACAAGACACACACACAATCACAGGGATCAGCGGAGAGCAAGGCAAGGCAAGTCGTATGGGTTTAATAAATGTCCTTAGATCACCAAAAATCAGCCAATTTCACCTAAAATTATTATCTAAACCACAAATTATGCAGACCACCACAAACCTAAATAGTGGGACTTTAAACCAGTATTGAATATTTTTTCTCTAACACACCCTATGTTTTAAATAATATAGAGTATATTTTTAGTGATTAAATGATTAAATCATATAAAAATGTGCAAAAAAAGATACCATTTGGTTCCCGTTGAACACTTGTTTAAAAACCGCCTAATACGTCATTTCAATTACCATTCATGTCAGTTCTCAATGCATATTCATTCATTTCAATGATTTTTCAAAAATTACTTTTGGAGAGTCATTTTCTATATGCAGAGAGTATGACACTGTACATGAAAACCCATTGACTGTATATAACACGGGCTAACGCTGGAGTGAAGGAGAACTTGCTCCCTTTTAGAGTCAGCCTCAAGAGGCCTCTCAGGGAACTGCAGTTCAGTCACTTATCGAGAGAAAAGCTGGAGGTTGCCCCTTGGACAATACAAGGTTTTTGGCTAATAAAAGCTGCTACAATCAGCTCAGTGGGAGTGGCTGTTACAAAACAAGATAGCTCCAGCAACCCCATTGTTGTGTCATTTCCACTCTTCTGGGACTAATGAAGGAGGCTAAGACATTAGGAGTTCAGGGTGCTCAGCTCGGTGTGCAAAGTGACGCGGTTATAGGTATTACGAACGATCACTGCAGCTTGATGTTCGGAAGCCTTAAGTCACTTCAGTAACCAGGTCCAAATATTTGTTTATTTATGCAATGTAGGCAACAAGATACGCAGCTGTTTTCCTCAAAATATTCTTTTGTCTGCATTCCCAGAAATGTAATGGCGTCAATGAGTAAGTAAGTTGAGAGGAGACGGCCAAGACAACATAAGCAAAAAGCCAACCCCAAAAACACCCTTCTGTGTTTTCTTGATAGTTTTCCTACAAAAAAAAAAAACATTACTTTAGGGAAAAAGGAATATTGTGGCTTTCTCACATATTACATTTTTGTTGATTACATTTATTATGTTAGTAAAAAATCTGTAAGCTTTTAGAAGTCAAACCCATTTATTGATCCACGGTTGAGCTGTGTCTGTGTTCATGAAACAGATAAAGAGTTAAAAAAAACAGATAGAAAGTAGAGTTTGACTTCTCTTCATATTTCAATGTTGGTAAAAGGCACATTCTTTCATAAACCCGAAAGCTCAGAATCACTTTTGGTCAACTGCAAAAGGTGATATTGTGATAATTATCATCAACTACAAAATAATTTAGAGAGACCAATTTCAGTTCCGTTGAGTTTAGACATGAACGGAAATAAATACCAGCACAAATCAGAGCAGATACATTGTATTTTTTTGACCTGCATGTGCTTTTGTGTCTTTGCTTGTGTCTTTTATCTGCACATCCTGCACACATGGTCCCAATTTTGGGGAAAAAAAGCCACAAATAAAGAGAAAACCAGTCACAAAAATAACTAAAGAGTAGGCCAGTTGTAATTTTTGGCCAGGTGAGCAGTGTATAAATGTTTCCTGGGTTATGTTTGTTAGCACAGATCCTTGAAATCTGAGGTTAATAGAACCATTTCTGTTCAAAATAATCTAGACGTTTGATCAATCTCTTGTTTAAAACGTGACTCTTCTATAATTAAATGAGAGTAAAAGTAAAAGTTGTGATTTTCAATACCAATTATGCATAATAATCATGGAATTTATCTAGTGTTACAAGCGCATAGCAGGTGCATTGATATAACAACATAACCTTGCGTGTTCTTTTGAGGGTTTACATATAATCAAGTTCCATGATGCAGTCTCCCTCATTTATAAAATGGCTACTTTATACCTGATGCTCTTTGCTACAATTACAAGCTCTTAAACATCAGATGCATTGGGTAAACTCTCCAACCCTTCAGCCACTCTCTTGGAATTAGTACTATACAGAATCACAATAATGTAGTGCATTAGCAATGTCAACGTTTGCAGTATTTTCAATTAAAGTGATAAACAGCACAGCTTGAGATGCAGCTGAGGCCTTTGCTACACTCACGAAAGGTCAATCAAGGACAGCGACATGCTTCCTGCTAATGTGCTTCCTATTCCAGGAGTCATGATTATATTAGGAGCACAATGGCTGCTCCAGGGTCAGCGGGCGCAGGACCGAGAGCAAAACTAATGTTTGGCAAAGCTGACTCACGGCAGCAAAAAAAAAAGAGGCATCAGCTTTAATCTAAAGCCAGAAAACAGCAAATAGTTTCTCATTTTTCTAACATTTTTTCTGTCCAGAAATCTAAATATAATCTTTAACTTGTTTTATGATAAAAAAAAATGCTTTTCAACCTAGAGATCCATTCATTAAAACCTGCCTTTTTAAAAAGATTAAGCTGCTTGAAGCTTGTTTAAAAAGAAGGCTTTAGCTACTTTTACACAGTGGAGCCACACAGCATGTTCTCACCAAGAACATTAGTTATGTGGATTGCGAGTGATCTACATGTTAATTCAATAAAAAGATTAAATCTGTGAATCTCTGCGGAGAAGGTAGAATTCATGTTGAACTCAGCAGATGTTACTTTAAATACTTCGTCAAACCTTTGACCAATCAAGAAGTTTCCTAGAGTAGTTACAGTTATTGGCCACAGAAGAAGAAAAAAAATCACAACAGCAATGTTGAGCATTTCATTTCTCTGGAGGGAAAAATCGAGCGAGATGAAACTTCCTTGCATCCATTTAGGACTTTTGTGTAAATAATTATGACTCTTATTTTTAGTTCAGTACTTTTTTCAGTTAATTTGGCTATTAGTGGATTTAGTGTAATTGAATTAATTTAAATGTTGGCATAAAAATATTATTAAAACATTTATAAGTTGTTCATAAGTTGTTGTCTAAAGTTTTTTTTTTGAGTGTCATCAACTCAAACATCGCGGGGTGAGTTATGGATGAAGCACAGGATTAAACGCACAAACATTCAGTATGGAGGGTCAAAAACGCACAACAAAATACACGTAAACTGTTTTGCAGACAAAGTTTCACTCCAAACAGTAAAAGCTAAATATCGCGACCAAACGAATGGACTATAGGGGGCAGTGTGTCTCATATAAACACTTTTAAAGACTAAGCTGTTATGTCTCCAGAGTCAATTCTCACAGAATAATTAACTTTTACTCTGGTTTTATTTTATTAGAAAGGTATTGCATATAGTATTTAATAGTATTTTTGTAGTAATTAATATAGTATTGTATATATTATAAAGAATCCTGGGAATAAATACCTCTTTAAAAATAATAATAATAATTAATAGCTTATTCATAGTTTGTATGAGTACGGATTATCCTTTAGCATTTCATGTCTGAAAACCCTATTGTGCAAACTAATGTTCTACATTTTAAATAAATTAATATTCATTTAATGGAGAAGCATGTAGTTGAATCTTTAGTTGCTTTAATCAACCGTTAATATAATCATTAATATGTGTCTAAAGACACTTTGAGGCTGGCTTTTCTTCGTAAACGTGCTTATTTGGAATGATTTTTTTTCCCCATTAACTTTTGATTTTCTCTTTTTTAACCTCATTTGTTTGGCTATATATTTTGTTCTTTAGATTTTTTTTGTTGTATATAAAATTTATATACAGTGTGATTATTAATACCACAACTTTGAAAAACAAGAACTTTGCAAAGAAGAATAAAAGAGAGCTAAGCTCTTTCTGTCATTGATTTAAGGAAGTGTGAAGTGTGTAAAGTACTCTTAACATTAAATAATTCCTCAAGGTCCCATCATGTTTCTTTGATTAAGTACAGATTCTCAAAGTGTCGCTATTCTTCTATAATCACCTCGTATATATAATATATACATGTATATAAATACATAAAAATGTCATTTATATGCATTTTCACTTCTACAAAAAGCTTGCAGACAAAGTTTGGATACATTTTGGAACGTGAATAAACTGCCTCAATCCAGAGAAATGTACTTCTTGACACCCGAAAGAAAAAAATTTAATTGGAATTGTTGCTAACTTTTTAAACAATGTCAGAAATTTTAAATTTCTGATTTTACAACATTATAAAACACTTATTTAAATAAATACATTTTTGAACTCTTTATTTAATTTGAAACATCTTTGTTACTGCCAGTACGATTTATAAAAAGTGACGTAAATCTCAACAGACACGTTTTAAAACGTCTTGTTTTGCTGAGCTAGAATTCGGTTTCGTTGCTTTAGCTGACGTGTTCCTCAGGGGCTACAGGACGAGGAGGAGAGCACTCACCAGCAGGCAGTCTCTGCGATAATGGCTGATAAGCTGCTCATTGTGGCCTCTGCGCGGCCCCTTCGCCAGGAGCTCTTTATTGTAATGATAGGCATACACCAGGTACATCAGAGCTTCCACAAAACTGAAATAGAAAGAAAACAGGCTCTTTTTGATTCAATAAATGTGAAGGCATTTTAAATCCTGAGAGAACACTCACTAGATTATTTAAGCCACAGACTTTTAGAATTGAGAACTACATTTGGCTGGTAAAGGCAGAGGTTCTCAAGCGTTTAGCACTTTATTATCACAACAACCTGACTGCTGAAAAACTAAAGGCCTTCACAGTGTATCATTAATCAACATAAAGATGTTCATTATTTGGTTTATTAAGTATTATGACGAGCTTGAAGTATGTAGACAAAAAAAATATCAAACTCATCACTCGGAGGCGCTCTTTTAAAAAAAGGTTGAGGAGCACTGGAATAAGATGTACAACACTGCCATCTGGTGGTGATATTGCATTTTAAACGCTCCTCTTTGTGAGAAGTTTGGTGGACTCAACGAGTAAAGGAATTGCTTTAAACGCACCTTTTCTTCAGGAATAACTCCAGGCCGATCAGCAAGAAGAAGGTCGTCTCTCGAAAACGTCTGTAATCCTGATGCCACGTCTGCAGAGAAAAAAATCAAGAAAGGACTTATAATAATTGTTTCTTCTTACTGTTAATAATATTAGCATTTTTCATATAGGGCCAATTTCATTAAAAATATAATAAATATATAAATCGTGGTATTTCTGACCTTGGAGGGAATAAATTAAACTTTTCAGTGAAATAAAAAGTCATTGGTGTGAAAGAAACCTCTGATATGTTACTATTTCGAATAATAGTATTGTTTTGCAACTAAATCACAAATTAAAAATGTGCTTAATCTGCAAATACCTTCACAACCATTAAAATAAATCAAAAATCTAATATTTTTCTTGAATGTTGAGACGTATGATCTCTCCTTTGACTGTAAAAAAAATCTTAACATAGTTGTACGTAGTAAATCCACAAGAGGTGGAAGAGCGTTCTCATATAGAGCCCCGAAGCTCTGGAAGAAACTACCGGATGTTTTCCGCAGCTCAACTACGCTCACAGATTTCAAAACTAAATTAAAAACATATCTGTTTAAACTGGCATTCCAATAATTATCTCTTGGTATTTGTCTAAACAGATATGGTGCCTGAGCACCATATACATACAAACTGTTTGAAAAAACAATGTGGTTCAATGTTCCTCTCTAACCTATCCTCATTATTTATCTCTCCTCCTGCAGCTGGTGCTGATCACTTGTTTGTTGTCTATGTTACAGTTTACTAACCGTTTTCTCCATTTCTTAGTTCCTGTTTTGTCTGTTTGTTTTGTTTGTTTTTTGTTTTTCAGGTCCTGTCCGGCAAACCGTTCATCGATGGATTTTTAGTTTGTATGTTCTTTATGCTGGGGAGGTGATTAGCGCCTGCCTCAGTCAGCGGGAGTCCCCTCTTAGAGGGAACTCCTGTCTGCTCTGCCTGATCCTCATGGGGACTTTGTGAAGCTGCTTTGAAAGCAATTGCTAAAGAAGCGCTATATAAAAACTGATTGATTGATTGATTGATACGGATTATTTAGATGAAAAATCAAAATAATTGATTCAAGTGAGCTGCGCTTTACCATCTTTGCTCTGTCAAGAGAGACACTCTTATGATTTTAGACACTTATCTGTTTGCAATCTTAAGTTAAAGACTGGAATCTGCAGTAAAAGCTGTGAAACAAGATAGAACAACACTGCCAAGTTTTTTCTCAGTGGTACACATTTGAATGCCTTCTTTCAAAACACACCGTGCACTTCATCCAATGACAGCAAACACGTGCTACCTGCTAAATGCATGCATTAGAAGAGTTTCTGCCCCTCACGAATAGAAAAGTTAACTAGATCATAAACAAAAATATTAATAAAATTCTAAAATTTGGAGCACGATTAACGATTTATAGTCACTGAGAAAAAATGACACTGAGAAAAATCCTTGTCTTCACCTCATACTCCTCCATGTTCAGTTCATCGGGTTTTATGAGCTCCAGCTTGGCACGTGCCACCTTCATGATGCTCTTACACCTGCAGGGGAGAAGAGCAGCAGTCAGCTTCACATCAGCACTCTGCTCTCAGGCTATGACTCAGCTCGCATTACCCAAAACAAAATGAAAAGAGAAAGAGCCACACACATGGGACGAGCTCGCATCAATCCAATTACTTCGCTCCAAAAAGAGCAGAAAGAAATCAATGTGCTCATGAATATGGATCACAAGCGCTCTACAAAGTGTGTTGCTATCAAGACAAGTGAGAAGAGGCCTTAAAGCAGTGCTTATCAAAAAGTGGGGCGCACCCCCCAGGGAGGCTCCATCAAAGGGGGTGCATTTGACCTTGGGGAACATGCTTTTTTTATTTCTCTATTTAGATTCTAGAATATATTGCAATACCACTCCACTACATTAGGGGGCAGACGTTCTCATTGGCAGAGTGTGCGCAGGGAGCATTCGCTCGGTGGTGTAGGGGTTTTGTTTGCACTGAGCATGCGCGCTTTGCACACAGTACAGAGATTGAGTATGACGTGTAGACACGAAGTGTAGCAGACCCTCAAGTAACATCAAGAAAAAATATTTAACATACTTAAAATATTTATATGTTTGTATTTATATGTATGTTCCTAAATACCTTTTTCAGACGTTTAGAAACAAATGTAAGACCTATATCACAACAAAAACACATACAAACTTTTTTCATAATCTTACCTTTAACTTCAATTAATCTTCAAGTGCATTATTTGAAACACTGAACCTTCTGTTTTTGAGGATTTAATATGTTTTTAAAGATTTCTCAAACGTTGGCAACCCTAACCCTGCCTTTTACAAAGTTGACAGTTTATGAGCCTTTTCTCAAACTCTGGAAACCCTAGCAATCATTAAAACATTTGTTTTCAATCTCTGGAAACCCAAAGAATCCCTTTACTGCTTTTGAGCATTTATAAGTGTTTTCTTATAAAACCCTTACATTCACATTACGTTTTTGTTACATTTATGAGTCTTATGTCAATATCTAGTGTTGTATAACTTCAATAATTTGCAATCCTCCTTCCTTTAATAACTTCATTCTCATTCCTAATTTACAGACATTACATGAATTACGGTACTAAATGAGGATGTGCTTGCAACAGAGATTTGTTTGAGTTGCATTCTGCATGCGTAAAGCAGATATAGGTTAAAGGTGAAGTAAGTGGGCCAAAAAGTTAACTCTGTGCATCTGTGAGCCTGCGTGGTGGGCAAAAGAGGTAGTGTGTGTGATCATGAAGACTCCATGATCTGGACACGAGGTGTACATGGCTAGAACACATGAAAGACGAGCCAATGAACGGTCGAGATCGGAATGTGTCATAACGGGTATAAAAGATGAAGACATGCACAGAGCGGACGGATTTGCTAGCGGAGTGGCTGCATCCCCAGAGCCAGGAGACACCTGATGATGGACGACCGAGCGATGAAAAAACTTTTAAGACGATGAAAAGACATTTGCTTTGAGAAACCAACCAATTTTTATCCACGATGGATGAGTACTATTTTACTTTATGATGATTATTATGTTTTGTAATATATTTAAAAAGCGATTAATTAAAAGAAATGTAATTAATTGCAATTACTGACTATCGAGTTTTTGATTTAAAAATGATTTGTAATATTTGATGAAAGATTTTTAATGTAAAAGCTTAAGAAAAAGAACTGACCACAAAGGAGTCTTCTGACCAAGCTCTAAGCATTTAAAACTTAGAATTTAGGGCAGATTCGACTTACTTAACCTAACCTGAGAATAATAAATAAAAAGGTTGAAGGTGTAAAAGATTAAAGGATTAATTGAACACCATAAAACACTAGCAACCCTGCCAATCACTTTTACCCTTTTGAACATTTATGCACATTTTTCTTAATGTCTGTCAACCCTTACATTTGTATTGTAGACTTTTAAAGGCTTAAAAAAGGGCTTTTAAATTTAGGACCCTGTGGAAACCCTGTCAGAGATGAGCTCTAAATAAACTAAAAGCAGAAAATGGTTGATTTGAGACAAACCTCTCATCGAAGCCAAGGTTCCTGTCAGCAAACTGCATGAGAAGTGTTCTCTCAATGATCTTTTTAGGAGCCTGATTGTGGATGAAGTAAACGATGACGTGTTGAAGCCGGTAATCTTTCTCAGGCGGCGAGTCCTCTTGTGCGAACTGCAGTAAACGAGTGTACTCTACTTTCATTGCCTTTCAAAGAGATAGAAAGATTGAATGTAAATTTGATTAAACAGGACCAGTTTATATTTATGACAGAATAATTCATGAATGAAGAAAACAGGGATTGATTAAGTGCCCATGAAAACAGTTTGACATTACGAACAAACCTGCAAATAAACAAACTTTACTGGGTGAACAGCCATCATCACAAGCAAAAACAAAACTCGACATCTATTAAACTTCAAAACCAATCTTACTTTTACAAACTAAAACTAAGTTGTCCCTTCACTTCACACAAATCAAATTATTTAATCGACAGTGCAATCACTGTCCTGCAAATAGTTAATTTGATTATTGTTTCTGTTATTGTTGCTTCCCTCTTACACCAAAACACATTTGAATGAGGGAGGAAAGAGAATAAGGGAGGAAGAGAGAGGAGGAAGAAATTCAAAGGGAGGAATAGAGAGAGAATGAGAGAGGGATAGAGAGAAGGATCAAGAGGCGGAGAAACGGAGAGGGAGAGAAATACAAGGGGAGGAAGGGGAAGAAAAAAGACAGAGAGAGAAAGAGAGAATGGGGTGACAGAGGAGGAGGAAGAGATTCAAAGGGAGGAAAAGAGAGAGAATGAGAGAGGGATAGAGAGAAGGAGTGAGAGGTGAGAAACGGAGCGGGAGGGAGATACAAAGAGAGAGGAAGGTGAAGAAAAAAGATAGATACAGAGAGAGAGAAAGAGAGAGGGGTGACCGAGGAGGAAGAAGAGATTCAAAGGAAGGAAAAGAGAGAGAACGAGAGAGGGATAGAGAGGAGTGAGAGGTGAGAAACGGAGTGGGAGGGAGATACAAAGAGAGAGGAAGGTGAAGAAAAAAGATAGATACAGAGAGAGAGAAAGAGAGAGGGGTGACCGAGAAGAGGAGGAAGAGATTCAAAGAGAGGAATAGAGAGAAAACGAGAGAGGGATAGAGAGAAGGAGTGAGAGGTTAGAAACGGAGAGGGAGGGAGATACAAAGAGAGGAAGGGGAAGAAAAAAGATAGATAGAGAAAGAGACAAAGAGAGAGGGGTGACAGAGAGGAGGAAGAGAGGAATAGAGAGAGAATGAGAGAGGGATAGAGAGAAGGAGCAAGAGGTGGCAAAACAAGGAGAGGAAGGGGAAGAAAAAAAGAGAGAGCGAGAGAGAGACGCAACGTGTATATGATTTGTTATGTAAATAAGCACTTTAAAAAATGTAAAGTGTTTTGAATTTGCTTTTGTGTGTGATGAACAAAAATAAAAGCTAATTATTTTATTTTTAAAAAGGTGTTCCGTTTTTAGTCGGGACAAGAGAACAGTGACATAAATATGTTGTTAAATACATTTAATAAATAATGAATTTATTTTCAATTATAATGTGCTACTTGCCTAGCCTACCCCTAAATATGCCATAATTACCAGTAACAAACAGGGAAGCAGAGATTTTTCAGGAAGCTGAACTACAAAAGCAAAAGCTCACAACAATAATGATATGTTGTGGTCAGAGCAGATGAAGTTGCAGCATGCATCGGATCTTGTACCTTAAAGAATGCTGCTTCAGGGCCAGTCTGGTCATAAACACTTCTGGACTTGCCAATGGCCATTATGACACCCTGCATGTTTGGGGTCATCATCGCCTGCCCGAGGAGGGAAGCAAATCACTGAAAAGGCCACCCCTCCAAAACACTGTTTTGGCAGCGTGCATGCGGATTAATTACAACACAGCTCTGCCAGCAGTGAGCCAGTGAACACCAAAGCATGCCCACAAAACTCCAAAAGCCATAGCGGAATGGACACTTTTCACCAAAACCTAAAAGCAGCTCCGCATTTTTCCTCTCTCATGTGTTTAAAGAAAACCCAGAAGTCAAAAAAATTCTAATGCTGATTTCTACTTTTAAACAATCACCAAGTTATTTACATTGGAGTGCAGTGAGAAGAGAATAAGACTGGATAATGGGGTAGTTAAAATTTTGGGGAGATAAATCCACTAAAACATTTCAATAAAAATCATTTTATAAGATTAATATGTTGTTTGTTTTTTAAAGAATTGGGAAGGAATTACAAATTATTTCAAACCACTCCATCAGTACATTTGACTAAAGCCGGTTTGTTGAAATGAAAATTGAACCATAGAAGTCAAAGAGCTTTGAATATCGTTGAATTTCCCAGTTGTTTGCAAAACCATGAGAGAAGTTTAAATTTGGTTGGAAGTATCCATTTGACACAAGTTAAAGGTACAATATGTTTGTGTGTGTTTTTTTATGAAAATGTGAGCAAAATTGTGCAATGACAAAATGCATGCAGTTTTGCTTGTTACGGATCGTAGTTGTTTGATTTTTTTAAGGTTATAATGTAGCTACAGAGGACAGAAAATGAAGAGAAAAAAATAATAAATGCATTTAAATAACCGAACTGATTCACAACTTCACAAAGAAAAGGAAGAGTAATGGTACATCCCTGAAATGCTGTATCCTTCTGATGGTTATTAAGGGTGCAGTGATAGTCTAGAAAGGTCAAATATTTTTTATAAATTATTTAAAAAGGGCATGATGTGCCATCTTTAATTGACATTTTTAAGGCCAAAATCTTCAGCGGGACAATTTACATTAGGGCTGGGTGATAATATTGATAATTATTATACACATATTCTTAATATTATTATTAAATTATATAGAAAATTAAATTTTTGATAATACACATAATACACATCTCAGCTGCCTGAACAGCCTCCTGCTCGATTAAAACCACCGCACTTCCACTTCTATCTTAGTTTTCAGCAAAAAAAAAAAAAAAAAAAAAAAGAGCAATATTTTGTCTGTCCTAATCTTTACGCATCCCCACTGAAACATTCTGTTACAGGATATAACCTATTGGAAGACCAATCAGAAGCTGCGCTTCACAAGGAAGCCGACAACTCTGGCTTCTGATTGGTTTAGCTCATTGGCCCTTTTTTAGTCTATGGAGACACGGCAGAAGCAGAAGAGAAACTAACGCTGCTCACAGTGATCAATAGCGCTGTTGAAAACAACGGCATCGATTATATACCGCTGTGGCCGTGATCCTAAACGTATTCTCAAAAAAGCTTTATTTGAAGTCTAAATATAGTTTTTGTGCAAGTTTACCACAACAGTCCATTCATTTGAGCTCAGATACAGATCTTTCTCATCACGAAGATGCAAAAAACTGAAGATTTTTATCTTAGAGACAGTAAAGTTGAGCTGGAAGTGGAGAAATAATGAGTTTAATAAACAAAAACATGGTTTACAATAAATGTAATAAATAATTACTCAATGTCTGATATTTAAACTTTTAGAGGTTATAAACATCTTTTTAAAACAATTAATATTTTTATAACAACTCTAAAACTGTCTAAAACTATTAAATTGCTCATGTTTATAAAACGTTTGCCTTGCTTTGACAATAACAAAATAGTCGACAACTTTAGATAACAGTCAGGTTTGTACAACAATCACTCGACATAATTATTTTTCTTTTTTTATTTGTACCAGAAATAAAAATTACTACTGGTATATCTTTTGCCCTTAAACTATTTTTGCCCATAATTGGTAAGAGAACAGTTATATTTAAAATGTTGGTGTTATATGACGTTATTATCTGTTTAAGAACAGAGAATAAGATGCATTTTTCGCATTTTTTTAAACATAGAAACATAATTAATGAACATGATCTAAGCTTCAAATATGCATTACCTAGAGATATATATTTATATATATATAGTTACATATTGTACCTTTCAAAAGAGCAGAGAGAGATGTGTAGCAATGAAAACCACCACCAAGTGATCTGAAGCGTGCAAAATAAAAAATAAAACAAGGATGCATCCTATTCTCCATCATTTAACAAGGGGACACGTTAGTATTTTAAGAATCCAAGGGAGAAAACTTGCAATCGGTGTTAATCTAGCAGAGCTTAGTCGTTTAAATGCAAGGTGTGCAAGGGATGCTGGGAGTTTTAGGGCTGCACATGACCTGAAACTCTACCTCATCATCATAACCTCCCTCCTTCGATTGAATGACGAAGGTCCCTACATTTGGAATAGCCACCTCCACCACACGCTGAGGGGCTGGAGAGGAGGAGGAAGAGGCATCCTGCTCGGGGTCAGGGGGAGGGCAGGGGTCAGAGGTCACCTTACAGGTGGGATCAGAGCACTGAGACAGACAGAGAAAATTAGAGAAACTCTCCAGGGAGGAAAATGGACGGGACATACAGACACAGCACAAGGTGATTGGGAGAGTTTAACGTCATTTATTAAATTGAACATAAAAAGTGGTGGCAAGAAGTCCTTAAGATGTGTTAGAAAGGCCTTCAGCATTTAGTACATTTGTCTGAGAGAATTAAACTTAATCATAACAATGAAATACTATTAGTTGTCTATAACAAAACTTCCAAAGAGAAAGGGCCTTTTTTTTCTTAGTTTTTTTATAATTTTGGATCAGGAAAACTATTTTCTATTCATTTACAATATGCTTTCAAAAATAAAAAAAATGTCAATCTTTTCACCAAAATATTAATTCTGGAAGAAAATTTGATAATTATGAGCCCAACAGTAACAAAAGCTTTTAAATGTGTTTTTACCATCTGGTTGTGGAAGCAGAACAACCCTTTGCATTGTCTGCATTCATTGTTTGTAAGCGTTCTGTGTGATTTCTTTGTGACCACTTACAGAATGACTTCCAATAAGAAAGTTGAGAATGAGGAAAAAATGTAGCCCTTCCAGGCTGAAGAGTGGATATAAATTCCCTGTACACAATATAGAGGAAGTGATCAAGAGTGATTTAAGGGGATCAAGTTTGCTATTTTGCTAGCAGTTGTGTAGAGATGGATTAAGAAAAGATTTTCTAAATTAAATGTACACAGTTGTAATTGTACACATTGGTGTGCAAATGTAGACTTCAGGACAAAAGCTGGGGCCCTCTGCCACAGTGGTTTGAGGATTCATCAAAATCCTCCGTTTTGAATGCTTAGAGTTGTCCCAAGAAATCCAAAAGTCAAAAAAGTTCGGGAGGAGCTTAATTTACAATCTAATCATATGGTCCCACCTACTCATATCATCTATAGTATAAGACACGCCCTAGAGCTACTTTGTGCAAGCTATCCTTTCTTCCACCCCTTCACCACTCACCATGCTGCAATTATGAGCAAGAGCAAACTCGTGCAATGGTTTCGATGGTTTGAGTCTTTTTCCTGTTGCAGCTTTATATTTGATCAGAAAACAAACAGCCAAACATTGCTTTCATGAGCTTTACTAATCATAAATTAAACAAAAACAAAACTGTTTTCTAGAGGCGTAATTATGTGAATTATGCCCTTTTTAGGGCTCGAGCACCAGCGGTGCAAGAACCCTATTGTAAATTGAAAAATTCGTATCCATTTTTTAAATTATTATTATTTTCCATCAACGCGGGGACTTTTGAGGCCCTGAACATTAATGAACAGTCCCAGATTTTTGCACACACCTCGGACCAGGTGAATGTTTTTTTTTATTTCGGTCCAAAACTGCGCCACCTAATGCGTTTTTTTAGCTGTTGCATAACCAGTTTGTTGTAGGCAAATGAAATTTAGTACACATATGTAAAGTACCGAGCGGCAAAATGTACTTTTTTCATAAAGTATGTGGTTGTGGCAGTCGGCCAATGTCCAAATTTTGATTTGAAACAGGAAGTTGTTATAACTCGGGCATAGAAAATCCGATCCGGCTCAAGCTTGTCTCATTCTCATCATATTTCAAGCTTGAAAAGAGTCTTATGACAAAGAACATCATCAGTCATAGCACCTAGTGGTGAGCACTTATTATTTTTTTTTTATTCACGCTTCTATTTCAGGCTGTGTATTGCATACACAATTAAAACTTGTCGCGTGAGTGTAGGTCGTTAAGACCTACAAAAAAGTCTGTTGGGTCAAGTTTCGAAACAGCACAGAAAACCGGATTTTTTAGGTTTTATGTAAAAAATATAGACTTCATACTCTGACGAACTCCTCCTAAGTGAAATGTCCGATCCAGCAAAAAATTGTTGTGGTTACTGGTAAGGCATGAGAGAAAAAAGCGCAGAAGTACATCAAATGGTCTTGGGGTGGCACCCCCACAAATTTCACCCTTCAAAAAAGGCTAAAAAATTACATGTTTTTGTCTGTATCTCCAGTCCAGATCATCCAATGTCCACGAAAACAGACTGTCATGATAAGCCTGGCATACTGAAAAAAAAAGATATGCATCGCTGACTGCGCTCAAAGAATGTGCTATACAGTGCCCTTTTGAATGTTGAAAGTGAAAGTACATTGAATGGTGCCCCACAAAAATTTCTCCCTTCAAAAACAGCCTGGCATGATTATCCTTGACAGGTTAAACAAAAGGATATGCATCACTGTGACTGCGCTCTAAAAATTGGCTCTATAGCGCAACCTTAAATGTGACCAAAATCTTCGTTTTAGCTGTTTTGACCATTTAACATGTTAGAAAGCCCATCAAAATTGGTTCGAAGGTCATGTTCAATAAGTATAATTATCTAACACGGTCACTGCTATTTATTGTACCTTGTACGACAGCTCTGCAGCGCCCCCTTGAATGCGAATGCTCTACAATGCAAGTAGTAGCGTAAAGTTAAGCCACCAGATCAGGAAAACAAAACGCGTAAATATAGTATAAATCAAACATTGCAGTTGATAGAAAATTCAGACACTTGAAAGGTTGATATGGGCCTATTATAGCTTTCAAACTCAGAAAGAAAGAATTATATGTGGCATTCGCTATTTACAATGAGAGAATGAAGAACTTGAGAGATTTATTCTAAACATTAGTAGTAAATATTAAGTATTTTTTGTCTGCTGTCCCTCCCCCCATATGACCCTTCGACATACTAAAGCAAAGCCAAAATGTACCTGTTTTTTTTTTTAAGAGTCTTTCTTACCCTGTTATCTTTTCTGCACGAAACCGGGCAAAACAACCTAAAACACTCTAAGGATTGAGTCTACCCAGTATAAGACAGTAGACTACTCACCCTTGAATTTAAATCAACTAATAAGAAGCTTCTTTCAGCTCCGAGGCCAGTCATTGCTCCGTTCACTGGCTGGTATATACAGCTCACACAAAGGCAACAAGAACATCTTTTATAAATTAAAATTATCTCGCCAGTCTTTACTCACAACTGTTTCACTCTCAAAACGTTTTCTTTTATCAGAGGGTCAATTGGTTCCTGTTCAAATCTGTAGTTTTTTTATCTCCATCCTCCATTAGCCATGGAGCTCTGTCAGTAAATGCTGCTGCATCAGTAAAAAGCTACTATAACTCCACCCACCTCCACCTGTAACTTAAACTAACGCATTTACGCTGTCTACATGAAAACAAATCTGTAGCATTTGCAAACAAATCACTTTGGCTTGCGTTTTCAAATTAACACGATTAAGGTGAAATACTGTTCCAGATATGCGTGGATGCACATCCACATTTTTAAAAAGCATGGTTACAAAATAAGTAGACAGGGCCTAACTCTCTTCCTCTCCCCTACCTATTATTTTTACATGTCCATAATTTCCCCTCACTAACAGTTTCCCACTACAAAAACACATAAAAACTTTTTTTGCATAACACACAGTATACTTCAAATAGATTGCTTGAAACCCTAACCATCACTTTTATATGTCTGAGAATTTATTAAGCTTTTCTCCAACTCTGGCAGCCCTAACCGTCATTTTACATTCTTTAACACTTAAACGCATTTTGTCAATATCTGGCAACCCCAATCACTTTTACATTTTTTTTTACATTTATAAATCTTATGTCAATATCTGGCAACCCTAACAATCACATTTAATTATTCTATTATTATTGTGTTCACAAGCTTTTTCTAAAATGCTGGTAACCAAAAACATTTAGGTTTTAAGTTTGAGCATTGATGCACAATTCCTATAGTAACTATGGTACTAAACCAAAGACTATGGTAACCCTTTTAATAAAAAGAAAAGAAAAAAACACATTACCGTTTTCTCTATAGCAACCCCAAGCAAGAACAAAAACACATATATTGAGCTTTACATAGACATTAAGAAAATAAGACTTATTAAATGAGTTATTAATTTAACGTATTAATAATTAAACAATTATTAAACATCTAGAACAGTAAATTTAAGACTTGATAAGGACTCAAATTTTGCTTTCAAATTAAGATTCAGCTCACTCCCTTCTCCTTTATTCTCTCTTTCACTCTCTCCTACTCATACCCCCTCCAACTCTTTAAAAATCTCACTCACAGACTCTCAGTCCCTTTCAATCTCCCTGTGTCTTACAGATGAAAACACAAAAGAATGTCAGCCATTACTAATTATTAATATGTCTATTACTTCTGCAATAAGGAATTTAATACTTTACATAACACCCCGCAGACGCCCTTTTAAAATATGTTCACTGTAATAATAAAGCAAGGTCTGTTTGACAGGTTGGAGTATTTGAATCTGACTTACAGAGTTGAGGAGGACCTCTGGATTCATCTCCTCATGCTCAGCAGCAGCTTTATTGATGGCCCTCTCGGTGTCCTCCTGCAAGAGTTTGGAGTCTCCGCTGGGCGACTGTTGCTCCATGTACTCAGGGTCATGCTGAGGAGCTTTTAGGGAAAAAGGGAACACACATTAACCTAAATAGTCAACAGTTTCCTACACCCCGTTAAAAATAATTATGTAAATACTTTTTCGGTGAAAATGTTTTTTTTTTTTTGTTTCATGGGTAGGTTGTCTCTCAGGGCTGTTTTAATAACTGAAAATTATCTCTGTTTGCAGTGTCTTTTCATCGTGTTCACATCAGGAACTGGTAAATGAGTAAATCGTTGCTGAATCAATGGTAGAAAATATGATTTCAAATGTGCATTGAAAAAAAAAAAAAAAAACATCGCACCTATGGCACTAGATTAGTGATGTGACTCAGTGATACGCGGGTCAATGGGTCAACCTGCAACCGATTGATGTTTTCAACTAACCCTCCCACAACAAAAAATTAAGAAAATATTGTACCCAACCCGCTTCCTGATCAACAATTTGTCAAATTGAGAGGTGGTGCGGTGAGAGCAGACAGTTCTTGAGGCGAATCATCCTTCTCCATTTCAGCTGTCTAGATGCATGGAATTATTGAGGAATGCAATGTTTAAGTTTCAACCCTGATTGAAGAATTCAACAGCAGGTTGACTGAGACATATATAACTATAAGACGTCAAATCAGACATGAGAGAACGCACGAGAACTTGTTTTTCTTTGTGGTGCCTGTAGAGACACACAGTTTGATGTCAAACCAATTAAATAAGTTTCTTTCAATTCCAGAAGACATTTTAGCCAACCATTTTCTTCTTTGATTTAACTCTGATTCATTGGTTTGAGAGATTACACTGAACCGTAGTATATAAAGTACCTATTAAACATAACTAAACCTAGAATAATAATTACATTTAATCATGTGGTACCCATCAAATCTCTCTCCCATTTATAATGAAATTTTTGAGGTGTTCAATTCTCACCGGTGTTATCTGGAGAGCAGAGTTCAGTGCTCTTAGGCTGAGCGGCAGCCACACTGGCAGCTGCAGTGGCGGCGGCGGCAGCAGCAGCCAGAGCCAGCTTCTCCTGCTGGAGCTTCCGAGCCTGCAAAGTGTCCCACTCTTCAACCTCCTTCTCAAAGAGTTTGTTATCCACCTCCACGTACTCCTTCAGGTCCGGAGGGAGCTTGTCCAGGCCACCGAGCATCTGTCCCGTCTCCTTATCAAACTCACCTGATACCGAGCCAAAACAGCATTAGCATTTTACACCCAGACAGTGTTAACATAAGGATTCACTGACGACTGAACAATAGCTAGTCACTAAAGCCTTAAAGGATCTCTGGGAATTGGTTTAAAGCATTAATCGTATACAAACTTGAAAAGTGTTGTCAACCCCTAAAGGTTTTAGCTGAAGCCAAAGTGAGGCTCAGTTTTTGTGTGAATAAACCTTTTCTTTGTTTGCAAAGAATCACTCTCAAAATCAAATCAAATTAAAATACTCAGAATAAGGAAATACTCAGTTAAGTAGCCCCACAATAATTCAAGCAATATGCTTTTGAAAACCTATTGGAGTCAGGGGTGTAAATCTGTTTTTTAACTGTAAAGTTAATCTGTAAATTTAACTTAAAAACTTACATACACACATACACATGAATAATACTAAAAATGTGATTCCAGTAGTCCTGCTCGATGACAAAGTGGTTAGCATACAGGAAAAAAAGGCACACAAATTATGTACTGTGATTGCATTGACTTTATGAAGGTAACGGTGAACATCTACAAAACACCCTTTAAATAATAAAAAGGAATTCCCCAATTAAATTTGAGCATAAAATTAATAAATGAAAAGAGATTGAATTTTTCCTTGTAAAAAATGAATGAATAATTTCCATCCCCTTCCTTATTAACAACTAAAATAAATCTCAGTTTTTGTTTCCCTACAATACACATTCCAGACAAAAAAAAACATAATTTACCTTCAACAAGGAAGGGTTTTTTATCATCAATGTACATGAGGCAGTAGGCGCTAGCGTTTCGGTATCCGCCGAACGAGTCTCGCACCAGCTCCTCCCACGAAGACTTTGCGACTGATATATCGTTGTATTTCATCCAGCGCTGGTGATGCCTATCGTAGATGTATGCCCAGTAGTGACCAGCGTTAGCTTGACCCTCATGTACCAACACGGCATGGAGCCGATATGGCACCTGCGAAAGAGCAACAGACCAGAAATGCAAAGTTCTTCCTCAAAAGTTTTGTTTGGGAGCCTAGATTCCACAGAGATCAGAAATCAAACTCTTTCATTGCAAGTCTATACAAATGTAAAGAGTTTGACAGAGAAAATGAGGAGAAAATCTACCTACCTGCATCATAGTCTTGTCTGAATACATGAGATCGATGGTTCTGTGGATTCTGGATATGCTGGCCTGCAGATCTAACACAATGAACAGAACCGTTGACAAGCACCATCCACAAAGCAAGAGGAATTTCTACTGACAGAAGGGATGGGACGAATACATCAAGGTATGTCACTGTTTATTTTTTTAAAACTATGTGAAATGCAATCCAACAACAATAACATAATTGTGTGTGTGTGTGTGTGTATATATATATATATATATATATATATATATATATATATATATATATATATATATATATATATATATATATATATATATATATATATATATATATATATATATATATATTTGTGCATGTTGTGCAAAAGCTATATATAAAAAAAATATAAATAACTGCAAGAAGTAAATCAGGGCTAAGCATTTATTAACAAAGACATTAGATCACCTTTAAAAAGAAGTAAAAAAAAAAAAAAGCTTTAAAACATTTAGAAACATTCTTAGAAATCATTCAAAAACTGCTCAGCAATTCAAATTTCTTTCAATAACTTTTGGTGAGCAGTCTCTAAAGTTGATTCGGACCAGTTAGAAAAAGTAGCTTAATGACAAACATTAAAATTGTTGAAAACATGTATGACAGACAATGACACCATAGGGTGAATTTGAACAAACATGAGCCCTGGAATCAGAGGAAAAAAACATTTTGTTTTTATGACCTATAGCTAGCTACAACAAAAACAAAACTTTGGTTTCGGTATGGAGGCACTATGAAGATTGTGTCAGATGCTTGAAATTTACTCTAGTTGTCGTGAGACCAATTCGTACGCGTGACAAATGTCATAACTTGGCTTGGCCCCTAACTGTATTCATATATTGTGTGTAATATTTGAAATCAAAATAAAAAAATGACCATTAATTCAGAGAAATCAAATAGCAACAGTGACTAAATAAAAGACACAGCAACTGCCAGCTGTGTATCTGCATGTGAGTGCATATGTGTGTATCAGTACCCCTGGTGTCGTTCTCCACCTCGCTCCTCCAGCGATGCAGGCAGCTCTCCAGCACCCGCAGCTCTTCCTCAGTGATGTGTCGAGGAGCGGGATGCATGGGCAGATCCGGAGGCACACGGGACTGGGTGAAAGGTTTGTGAACAGATACTCTCTGCTGCTGCTGAGGGGCAGAACCCGACCCATCAGGACAAACAGAGGCATCTGGCTGATCTGCTGTGCTGAAGCTAGGACAGAAAAAAAATTTTTTTTTGTTAAACTTGACTCACAATTCGGCTACATCTTATTGACTGAAGCCACTTCACACATTACACACACACTGCAACTTTGCTGTTTGTGTTCCACTATTCTATGAACTTTGTTTCTGTTTCTTTTTTTCAGGTGCTGCCCAGCGATCAACACCGGCCCCAATCAAGGAGGCTCCCTGTGACCACAGAGTTCTTCAATGGGGGAGATGCTTTCTCTGCATGTGTGTGGGTTTTTACTCTGGATTCGTATTTTTTTTTTCTCACGTCAATAAAAAAAATAATAAGTGTCAGTTTACTGGTCAGTTTAAATCAACAACTAAATCAACATACTCATACACGAAAAAAATAAATAAATTTTTGCTCTTCAGCAATAGTGAATAATATTGCAGAAAGCAAAGAGCAAACTATTAAGAAGTCTGCTTTAAAGAGAAAGAGGAAAACCTTGCCTGGCTGTATGAGGCACCTGTGCAACCGTGCCACCAGGGGGAGCAGTGGTATCAATGTCCTCCACTGGTGAAGTGCACACAGGTTTGCTGGAGGCAAACTCCATGGCATACTGGAGAACATCAGCTAAGGGAAACCGCTTGGGACCCGAGCCATAACTAAGATACCTGTAAAACAGAAACATTTGAACCCTTTAATAGCAGAAAATGACACTCAACTCTGCTGAAGTTATCTGATGAGCACTTCAAATAGTGCCCTACAGTCATGTTCAAGGAATGTTGATACAATTGCTATTTTTTCATGGCAATTCAAGCAGTGCACAAGTGCAGCATTTAATCTATTATCATTGATGTAAAAGCTTAATTGAGTTGAAAGCTGCGATTGTCCTGCAGTGCAAGTTAACAGCAGGTGATCTCCAGAGCTCAGCGTAGGTTAGAGATTCCAAACCTCTCCAGTCGCTGCTGGAGGATGGTCAGGTGCTCCTTCAGTCTTCTGATCTCCTCTCGTTTGATCCGTGTCACCTCTCTGTTCCTGTCCATGTACCTGATAAAAACAGTACCAGGCTAAGAATTTCACTTCGAAACTCACAAAACAATTAGATGTAACTGTTTTTTTTGTTAGAATTCTGTATTGAAAATATAGTTTCCAACACCAATTAGAGAATGATTAAATTAATAAAAAAATTATTCCTACACCTTGCAAAGTCATATTCAAACACGTTGCTTCAACTGAATGTGAAATAAAATAAGTGTTTTACTATATTTACAAGGTCTGAAACATCCTTTTTAAAAGTATTTTACCGCAACATTTCTAACTCACAATACACACTCTACATTATAAATCTATTTTTATTTACATAAATAATTGGCAAAATGAGTATGGTTAATGGTTAAATCCGGAAACTGTGGTTAAGCTCTCGAATTGACTCATTGGCTAATGTTTATTACAACGGTTACTAAGGTCGAGCAAGGGTACATCAAACTGACCTGGGCCTGTACCATGAAGCTGGATGAACTGGTTAGCTAAGTTTAGGATTAGTTTGCACCAATCTTGGATTTTGGATACTATGAAAGGATTTAGGATTTAATCAGTCTTTGTCACACCGGTTGCTTACGCCACACAGCTAATCTGCTCCGGAGCAGGTTATGTTCTGGATTGGAGATCGTAAACTTACGTTTGTCCAATCAGTGGTTATAAAGGAACTTTTAAAGGATGCAAAACAACAGCGCCGTACCAATGGCTCCACCTTTTCTTCCCAATACTGTGCATGTTTGTGCACAAATTGTTCGATGAGCATTTGATACGAGTCTCTTAGCCTTTCCCAACAAGTATTAGCATGACAGATACAGTAATGAATATCTTACATTTCCAAGCTCCTTCGCACATACAAAATGTGACATGTAGAATACCACAGATGGTGTGTTATACAGCCAACCTGCTCCAGAGCTTAATGAATTTTTATCTGGTGCCATGATCATTTTGAGTTGGTGTTACATATTCCAAAAAAGAAAAAAACATTATATAGACTATTTAAATTTAAACTTAGGAAAGTCCCAATTCGATCACGTGACTGGAAATCAGGCTCGATGGGAATCAGAGGTGGCCTTCCAATCAGGATCTGGTTTAAATTCTTTTATTTTATAAACTGGTATATAAATATATAGTATTTATAAATAAATTGTATGTAATTTGTTTTAAAACATCTATACAAAAACTGCAACAGGTGCAGCACTTCATCACTGTTGCAGTGACGTGATTGGATAAAGCAAAGCTTATGCTGCAAGAGAGTGTGAAGAGGAAAAGGAGAGAAAAAATGCACAGAGATAATACAGCAAGAGGAACTACAGTTTGATTTTTTAAAATCAAGTGACACGGAGACAAAAAAAAAACACATACAACCTAAATATCTTAACATTACATAAAAAGTAGGCCATTACATATTGGACATTACATATTGGATTTAACACGTTACTGTTATCATAAGCATATCATGCATGATACTTAATTTTACAATAATACAGAATGTGCTTTTTTGACATCGCATTCACGAAATCAGCAATTTTTTGCCAACAATCTTTTCTGGATTTGGCAGCAGCCCCAGTATTACTATGACACAAAAATATATGTGTAAATCGTAATCATATTTTCGAACTATAATCTTGCTCCTCCATAGAGAAATAAAATGATCTCGCTCTATCCGTGTTCATCAGGATTGGTTATTAGGTGCCTACGCCAGTCTTTTACGCCTGTAAACTAACTAAACAGCTTCTGGATCCAAACCTTAATAGAGTTGATGAGCTGCTTCAAGGTACCAACTAAGCATGATTGAAACGATTAGGTTTTGTCAAGTCGAAAACGATCTTTTTCAGCCACATTCATAGTACAAGCCCCTGAACTTCCTGTGCGGTTATTGACAAACATTTAACACCCGTTAGCAAAATCAAATTTGAGTATTCTGACAGACTGTTATGTAAGTAAGGGATATACAACAGTTAACTAAGCATTATTCAGTTTTAAAGGCACCACGTGGAGGGGAGGAGCAGGCCATTTTAATTGAAGCGGAACATTATGTGTACATTACCAATATATACCAATACCAATAATAAACGTTTCAGCACTTTAACAATACACTGACAAAACATTGGCTCTTTTCACAACTCTCTTCCAAGACAATAATGAGTATTGGAGTGATCAATCGCTCTCAAGATATGGTCATTGGACCTTTTAGCATAGCTTAGCAAAGACTGTTGATTCGTATAGTACCTTTAGCATTGAAGTCCCAAAAAACGTTTTGCAATAGTTTTTTCAGCAGAAAATGAAATCTCCAAGCATTCTGAGCTGAGTTATATAGGTAACATATTTTGCTATAGTAAGCATAATATCACATTGAATAAATGGGAAATGACAGACGTCACTAACCTGTCCATGTAGAGCATGGAGGGAAACTCAAGCTTGTTGTGAATCTTCTCCGGTCTGCCTAAGGCTTGGTTAAACTCAAATCTTGACAGTTCAAACGTCAGAACCGGTGGAAGTTCTGTAAACCAGTGCTTAATAAAAAAAGAAAATAATATTTAAATTAAGAACAGAAGATTATGTTTGACAGTAAATATCAAATATCCTGTAGTTCCACAAACCTCCCTGTAACAACTAACCGTTAAACCGTTACTATGAAAAAGGGACTGAGCACCTTTCTGTACTAATGAAAGTCCATCAATAAACAAGTTTGTTCTGATCTCAGTGTTCTGTCTCTTTTTTATTTATTGTTTATTAATCACACAACAGAGTATTTAAACATCCAACTTGTTTAACAGATGTATAACTCACTCAAAAAACTGTGTGCTTCCTCAACTCTAAACAAACATTTTTGTTGTACAGGTGTTCAACTTAAATGAGTTTTATACGGACATTGTGCCACATTTTTAGAGATTACCCCAAAGTTTTGCTTTATTTTGGGGGCACCTTCTGTCTCACTTTGCATGGGACAGTTAAGAAAGAGAAAGAAAGTGGGTGAGAAACAGGAGACCTGGATTCGAACAGCAGCTGTGTTTAAAAGTATTCTCCATTTGCCATCTACAGAACGATCTCAATCCTACACAGTCCTACTTCAAAGCTGAACTTTTTTTTAAAGCAAAAGTATTTCCAGTGACTTCTTAACCCCAGGGTGCCCCATGTGACCTCTGTCAGTTCCGCCCCCCTCTGGTAAAAGCTGAGCCTAAGTTCAGAGAGGAGAGGCCGAGAGACAGAGCAGCGAGAGATGGAAAAAGAGAAAGAGAGAGGATGGGATGGTAGGAGAGAGAGGAGATAGAGAGAGAAAAAGAAACAAAAGAAATAGAAGGAGAGAGAAAGACACAGAGAAGGAGGGAAGATGGGAGGGTAGGAAAGAAAGAGGAGAGAGAGAAAAAGAGGCGAAGAAATAAAGAGTTAAAGACTAAAGACAGATGGAGATAGAGGGAGGATGGGAGAGAAGAAGAGAAAGATGAGAGAGGGGGGATAGAGAGAGAGAGAGAGAGAGAGAGAGAGATGAAGAAACAGGGAGGGAGAGAGACTAAGAGAAACTTTGTAGAGCCCCGAATACTACACACAAGAGAATCTCCTTCTGTTCTGCGCTCCGCTGAAGTCATTAAGAGGAAGCAGCTGCTGAGGGATCTGTCCCAGGCAGCTCTGATGACCAAAGAGCTGTTATGTAACATCTCAGCCAGAGGTCACATGCTGGAAGATTGTGATTAAACAGACCACAGGATAACCTTTTTTTCCTGTATGTAAATTCAGTAGTTACACTTTGAAGAGGATAAATACATTATTTTAATCAGCGTATACAACCTAACGTGAACATAGAGGGCTCAAAAAGTTATACTTAACAGAGTAGCTAAAAAGCCAGGCAGTTCTACATCACAATAACTGTTTTAGGACTCTAGTTGTTGCTCCAGATCTGTCCACTAGGATGGTAATGAAGTGTTATGCCCCTGTTGCTCCTGATTAATTGGAATGGCAAACAGCCAAAGGGTAACTATATGAGCAAATATAAACAGGGCTTGTGAGGTCAAATTTAATTTTAACAAAAATTGTTTGCATAGAATACTTCAAAGACATTGTATGAAAGCCATCACTTCTACATTTTTGAGCATTTATGGAGGAATTCTGAAACTCTGGGGGCCCTAACCATCCTATTACTAAATTGAACGTTTATAAGCATTTTCTCAAACTCTGGCAACCCATAACTGTTAAATTTTTTAACATTTAGGAACATTTTTTCAGTCTCTGGTAACAATCACATCTACATTTTTTATCATTTATGAGTCAATATCTTATGTCAATATCTAGCAACTCTAACAATCACTATTAAGATTTTGAGCATTTAAGAGTGTTCATAAGGGTTTTCTCAAGCAACCCCAAGTAATAACAAAACAACATATCAAATGAGCTTTACATGGACGTCAGAAAATAAGATCTGTGAAATTTTTAACACAGTAAACATTGAATTTAAGACATTTAAGGCCTAAAATGATACATTTTAATGATATATCGCCCACCCTAAAATGGAAGATAGTACGAGTTGTTAAAACACAGAGCTAGTGGGAGCTAAGAAGAGTGATTGAGAAGCTGACAAACATAGCACTCAGGTCTGACTTTTTTAAAGATAACCATCAAACAGATAGCTTTAATTATCTGCGGATCTGACTAGGGGTGGGCAGTATTGTATTGTCAACGATAAAACCAGTACAATTATTAATTAGGTACTCTGACGTGTTGACTTCATCAGTTTTACGTACATCCCACAGTTCAAAGGTGCACCACCCAAAACTTAACAGAAGACACGAAAAGAACAGTTCTGGAAAGCAAGCATGGGTTTAGGAAGTTCAGAGGAATAGTTCCATCGAATCATCATGCTTCGTCGTATCATCTCTGCCACAGGAATTTGTTATTCTATTTGTTCATGATCACATACTTGTATATTTATGATGCAATAAATCTATGACTGGAATAAAAAGCACCAACAATGTGAACACCTGCTTTGACGCTAAGCACTCTGGTTACTGTAGTCTTTTTAATGCAACGATATCAGAACACATGCCTAATAAACTAAAAAAATGCATAAATAAACTGCCAATTCAAAGATTCTGCCTTTCGCTCACCCTCTTAAAGGTTACTTTAGCTAAAATTGTCTACTAAATGTAATTTGACATGAGTGAAACAGAACACAATAATGTCAACAAACCTCTTGGCCCGATTTGGCTGTGTTTTCAGCTGAATGCAGAGACTCGATCTCTCCCTCGATCATAGCTGCCTCTAAACACTCGTGCAAATCTTTGAAGCCATTCACCTGAAGTGGGTACTGCCCAAACATCTCACTGTTCTCAAACTTCTTTCCTGCAAGCACACGCATGCATTCAACATTGTGCTCCATATAAGGTTAATCTAATCCATGATAATCCCTTTATAAAGCAGACAGTATGTGGATAACGCTGTGGAAGTGTGTCAAATATTGAAGAAAAACATGAAAACCCATGCCACAAAACTGGATTAATATGTCATCTTTAATCCTTGAATATTTCAGCTAAAACAAACTGCTCAGCTCAAACGCCTACATCTAGAAGAAGCTTGCTGCACTTGTTAGCCAATATTTACATTTACTGTATGCATTAAGCAGATGCTTTTATTCAAAGCAACTTATAATAGAAGGAGATATTTTTAAAAGTTCTAACAGAAGAGAAGAGTCTTAAGTAGCTTTTTTTTAAATAAACTACAGAAGAAATATTTAGACCAATGTCCTAGTTACTCATCATTATTAAAAAATATAACAAAAATTAAACATGTTTTTAAATATGGCACATACCAGAGAAACAGGTCTAATTTTGCTAAAATTAATAAAAAAAATTAAATATGTGAATAAGAGGTACACGTTGAAGAGGAAGGCCTATTCTCTCAAAGAGGAAGCTTACTATAATTGAGATAGGACTGGGTGATAATTCAATATCGAAAGGTATCACAATATACATTCTCTTGATTAGATGATATAGAGAGGTAGATAGCTACATGAACAGCACACTGCTAACTGAACTTCTTATTTGGGGATTAAAAACGCTACAATTTTGTCAAAGTTTCCGCAAAAAAAGATCTCTTTCTGCATCTCCACGAAGACTTCCTGCTTACATGACGTAATTGGCTGGACCTAATACACAGAATTTGTGTTCCCGTGTACACACACACCGTGAAAAAACACCCGGAGCTGCGGGGTAGCCATATCCAGTCGATCTCCTTATCCACCAGACCACAACTTTCCTCATGAAGCCAGTCGGTAACAGTCGTTTCTGATTGGTTTAGCTTGTTGACTGACTTGTCAAAGGTAAGTTTAATTTCTTGGCCTTTTATTGAGCGTTTAGTGCCATCCAAGGGCAAGGAGTGTGACTGCATCAACAGAGGTGTAATCTTGCGTTAAAGTACAAAGCAGAGAAGCCGGTACGAAATTACGTTCACACAGGTGTGTGGTGACCTTTAGTGACCAACTAACATTGTGACTCATGTACAAGAAACCATTTTCAAACATTCGAAAGCAATCACTAAAGTTCACCAAAGAGCACATCTCAGAGATTTCCCAACATTGCATTAACCAAATTGCATTTTGGATTAATTATTATTAACCTAAGCTTAAATTCCAAATGGATACTCACCCTCCAAGACACCCACTGCTAGGAAACGTCCATAAAACAGTTCAACCATTGGATTCTTTGGCTTCTCTCCCTCCCTTTGTTTAACAAAAGAAACAAAGGGGAGACACATGAGGCTTAAAATGTCCTTACCTGAAAATATCTGTGTCCTTGGGCTATGAGGGTTTTAATGTGTCAATGTGAAAAATTGATTAGGGGAACACAGCTTTTCAAATGGAGGTTGGAGCTCTCACCTGTCCTCCTCTGCTTTTATCTGAAATGCATCCTCCAGCCAGTCCAAGAGTTTATGGGTGAACTCGCTCACATCCTGCTGCACAACCAAACAGAACAATAATATCAATTATTCCTACAAAATAGCCATTTTGGCCTGGTTTTTGTTCTTAATGGAAGCAAATACCCACAAATGAATCTAAATGTAAAAGGTCACAAGAATCTCATCCCCCTTGGCATAAATATAGTGCTCTATTAGGGAACCTCAATTAGCAGTCATATTACTCACTTCCCCTGAAGACAACACAAATGAAATTCATAACCATCTTTCTCTTGCTTCAGCCATTTAAAGATGTTTTAAAGCATTTCTGACCCACCTAAATATCCTCTTTTGTCTGTTTGTGAAGCTATATTGCTAAAACTGAAATGGTTAGGGAGGTTTAAACCTGATGTTCACCAAAACCAACTTTTTCTTTGTTTGTCCCTTGTTGGCTAAGTTGGGATAACATTGGAGTCTTTCATAGCTGTACATAGCTACGTGATGATGTTATCATAGAAACTGATAAATGGAGCTTCTCCCATATAGAGCATATGCCAAACACGACATCACCATGCCAGAAAACACTTTTTGTTGCTGCTATTCTAAATGGGTTATTGTACATAAATTACAGGGCTTTTTACTGTCCATTGCCCATTTTTGTGTTATTTTCTTATTTTATTTACTTTTGGAAAATACTGCTATTGTTAAAAAATTTGCCTTTGAACCTGCAAATTTGGAACATGTCTGATGAAGCTTATTATTAAATTTTTTGAAAGACAACAGCAGCATTTTGACAGTGAAAACACTTCAATAGGAAGTCATCGTATATTTTAGTATGCTTTGATTTCTACACTTATATTCTGATAGCTTTATATTAGGAAAGAGAGAAAGATAGAGAAGTAAACCTACCAAGCCCTTTTATATGCGAGATTTAGAAGTGTTCTAATTTTCTAAACACAAAAAGTAAAAACACAGCACAGAGGGAACCAGACCATATACATATTTAGTCTAATGTGTAAATACTTTACAAGTCATAAATAATAGTCACATTAGAAGAGCTCAGAAAAATAGTAAACTGGCTAGTAATTGTGTTATAAATTAATCATGAGATAAGGTCCTTTCACGCTTATGTATCAGATTTCAAGAAACGCAGCATCTTGATTGGTTTACTGTTGTGTTATTTATTACAAGTTGTGTTGTTAATTTCTTTCTTTCTTTTTGTATTTAAATGAGTATTTTTTTGTAAAATACTGCTATATAGTACAAAAACATCCTGTGAACATGTTAATATGGTACATATACAATAAAAATTAATATTTAAATGTTTTAATAAAACAGCAGCGTTTGGACAATAAAATTAACTAGCAGGTAGTCATCATTTATTTTTGCGCAACACAGGAGTTGTTGCACTAAACATGTGTAAATCTATTACAATGAAAGTTACTCAAAAAAAACACTACTTCTTTGCATAAAGTTAATTCTTGTTAATTGCTTGTCGGTGGCCACGCCTCCACATTGCTGTAAATGGTCAGTTTCACTCTTGACTGCAGAGGAGCTACTTCCAAAGACAAAAGTGTTGCTGTTTGTCACAGAGAGTTTACCCACATCTTAAGTAAAATTAATTTGGCACTTGCCAATTTGTCAATTTTTGGTTCGATCATCAAAAAAACGCACCTCTTGCTAATTGAAACAATAATTAAGGTACTCTCTTATTGTCTGAATCTAGAGTGGTATGCATACTAGAGCAAATTTTGTATCAAAAACATACCTGCTGTGACTCGCTGGACTTAAACGCATCTTTTAGGATCTCCACCGCTCTGGATGGATCCACATATTTTCTCTTAGAGCCAACTAGTAAAGAGAAGAGACGGCGGAGCTCATGCATGAAGGGCAGATTCCTGTGCTCCTATGGAAACAATAGTGAGGGTTTACGATAACATCATATGAATACAAGTTGTCATATACTTGAGAAGTGATTTAAGACACTTTAACAGCTCCAAGAAAAATATACACAGCAAAAATTTGTTAGTTATATTGTATAAGGGTTAGGGTGTCACAAAAATTGTAAAATAAATACTTAAAAAAAAAGCTTATCCTTAGTAGTTATCATTTACTGTCAAGGCCAAAGGTCTATCATTAATTATTTTCATTCTGCAAATTACCTAAAAACGATATAAAATATTTTGCTTCACCTATTTTATTTTTTTAGTTTAGTTTATCATGTAGTGATAACAAATGTTCTTTTTTTTTTAATCCGGACCGCCAAAGATTAGTACAGAATTAAGGTTTGAATGGAATGATCACATTCGTTTAATTTTTACTTGAAATGACAACACGTATTTTAACACCAGGTGGCGCAGTAGTCGCAGTGACTTGATTTAGCAGAGCCCAAACCATTTCTAATTATCGATCTTCTTCTAACGTTACTGATCAGATCAGAACCCATCTGCAGAGATGTCAAAGAAAAGAAAGGTCTACAGCGAGTGACAGGTGTTTAACAAAGACTACATTTTTAATGAATTAAAAGCATATTTATTTAACCAACTATATATAAATATAGCCTATTTATTTAATTTATTGTGGCACTTCTCGTTCTCTATAGTTTTTGGAGTGAATGTGAACATGTTCATTAATATAAGACATAAAATTTTCATATTTTGTTTGTCATTGTTTTGGGAAATTTGATTTAATAACAGATTTTTTGTAAGGCAACCTAATTTTCCATTGCTTAATTATAACAAATAGCCTATTCATGCCAGGTTGTCAAAACACTACTATTTACAGCGTTTTATAAAGATATGCAATTGTTATTATGCAAATTTTAGTTCAGCATTATGGTCCAGCCCTCTACAATATTTTTTGTTTCTCATGTGTGACCATGGAAAAAAATAATTGCCCACCCCTGATCTAGATTCTCTGTCTTAATTTAACATCCAGCAGAAGAGTCACCGCTGCCCCAGCAGATGAAAAGCCAAGGCAAAAAAAGCAGAGAAAAGGATCAATCTAGAGCTCTGTGGTCTTCAATCAGCGCATGAGGTTAAGCTCAGATTAGCAACCGTGTCTGCTGACCCTGTTTGAAAGCTTAGACCCCAGAGAAAGAACTCAAGCAGTCGCTTTTTCTGCATTTAATCATAGTGCAAAACTACTGTGATGGATAGGAGACCTTGAAAAAGCTCTTCTTTTGCTCGAGCTGGGAAAACCGTGCTTGTAACAGCGAGATATGGTCACAGCAAGCAACTGAGGCTTTCAGACCAGGTCAAGCAAGGTCACAGCTGGTGAAAATGTGTCATGCAGAAAAATGCATGTTCTCCTGGCACTCGAGTCTCGTTGAACCATAGTAGACAGGACTATCAGAGGGCTGTTCTCACCTTCTGATTGCGGGGTGAGTCCTGCATCCGTGCAGGAGGTGAATAATGCAGGACAAGCCTCTGGAACTCCAGCAGGTTAAACAGTGACTGAAACATAGATAAGAAGACACATAGATAAGAGAACGCAAAACACTTGTTATCAAAGTGAACCTAAATTTTGGGTCGGGAGATCTTTTCTCTGAATGTGTGTGTTTTTTAATCTGGGTGCTCTGGTTTTCCCAACTTAATAAAAAACAATGAATTCACGTTGCTTTACTTCACCACAAAATTGGTTAAATCTGGCTTTTATAATAAATCAGAGATTACTGGTCAGTTTCTGTCAACAATAATAAACTTCCCAAGCTTTAAGGTAGCATTATATGGTAGTACTATTTATACCCCATAAAATTACGCAATACTTTAAATCCATACTAGGCCTGAAGCTGCTTTGAAGCAACTAACTGCTAAAAAAATCACTATATAAAACATTTGTTTTTGGTTGATTGATGTTTTGGACATCAAAAAAGCCACAAAAGGTGTCTTCCATGGACTAACTTATTTAATTATTTATTAATTAATTAAATCAATTGCACTCCTCTCACATCAGAAAGTCATTAAGTAGACACAATACTACTTCATGGAAATAGTAGTGGGATAAAAAAAATAATTTGTGCTACAGTATATGAAGAACTGCATCTTTAATAATGCAGTTAAGTAATAAAAATGAAGTTAAGTTTTTTTCATAAATCCTTTTCACATAATATTTGTTTAAAGTTAATATAATATGAATATAAATCATCTTTGAATTGAGCCAGGGACTGAATATTACAGGTTCAGCAGATCACATCTGATCCCCCGCTTGACCCAAGAGTTCAAATGACGTAACCAACCAATGAATAGACGGTATGAATCTTCCCTCCTCGACAACTTTCCAGCCTTTATAGTCTGATAAAGTCATAAAGTTCCACATGCAATGTTTTGTGAGGTTATTTGACCACTTGCTTAAGGAATTGCTTAAAAATGACAAGTGTAGCTTGATATAGATAAAATCTAATAGAGCTTTATATGCTGCAAATAAATAGTAGTGTATTTCATTGATTTCTTTGAGAAACAAGCCTTTTGGACTAGTAAATCCAAACAATACATGACCTGTACTTTAAACGAATACCAATCGTAATAAACAAACTGCATTCTTTGGCACTTTTCTACACAGAGAAGAGTAAATCCATGTCCTGGCTTCACAGCTCAGTCTCTGCTGTTGGTCAGAGCGGAGTTCTCCAGGACTCAGGTTACAAACAGAGGAGGTAAACAGCATGTGACTGGGCTCAGAAATCTTTACTCAGCTTCATGTTCTCTAATCGTGTAACTGATACAAACAATCAGACCCCAGGAGCCTGTGAAGTCACTTTCAGAGCCGTCATAAGAGCATAGTAGTCAAAATTATTCATTTTTGATTTAAAAAAAAGTAAAATATATTTTAGTATGACTAAAATTACTTTAATAGTTTATAGTTGGTCAAAAAAATATTTTAAATATAAATGCACTTAGATATTTATACATTCTTGTCGAAGGAATTATTGTTTACAGTCGGGGCAATTTAAACAGACACTTTAAAGAATCTTTAAATGAAATGATTCTTGATATTCAAACAGAACGATGTCTTCGGCATTTAAGAAATTGTGATTTCTGGTTGACTTGAGATCAACAAACCAAAAATATACCAGAACTAAAAGGACTGGCCCCTATTTTGATTGATTCAAAATATAAACCTGTGACTTGAGAATAGGAAAAAATATATGAAAAACTGATATGAAAAAAGAAACATTATACATAAACATTGTATAAAATCTGGATTGGACTAATTGGATCAAGTCATATAAACACAGTCAACTGTGTCTGCAAGAGTTGAGCCTGACCTGTATAACTGCGCTGAACCAGCACGTGTTTCCAACATTCTTCAGTCCCACAGGACAGTTGTCCAGTCTCTTCCTATCATGAGGGTTTGGCGAATCGGTCCACACTTCAGTGTGTGTCCGCTTCAGACTGGCCTTGTTCTCCGCAATGCTGGCCTCGAGCACTCTGAAGGAAAAAAACAACCAAGCCATTAGTTCAGCTATAAAGACTAGCCTTTAAATACGTGATTTCTAGATCTTTTCTAGTTTAAGCACACCCAATCAATGGGGATATTTACAGTTCTTTTAGTGCGATGTGTTTAATTCCAACTCAAAGAGATAAACTCTTTTAGCATTAGATTTATGATCATCTGGTTTTAGTTAGCCCCGATGAGAGACAATAAGTCTCTGAGTGGCAACATAGAAAGAACAAGTTTCTCAACATTTATCAACGCACCTGCTGATTGCTTGCTCCTCATCAGTGATCCCCGTCTCCCTGAAAGCCCTGCTGGACTCCTCCAGACTGAGAGCAATAGCCCGCTGAAGGTCATCTTTATCATCTCCTGTTAGATCAATAACATCTGAAACAAAAAATACAACTTTCAAAGCAGGCTACATTGTAAAAAAAATTTACTTGTCACCTTAATTTGATCACAGGAATCCTTCTGGCACAAATTCTCTCTGAATAATATAGGTTTGCACAGACAGCCAGTACACAGTAGTGTTCTACTAAAGCTAGTAAGATGAAAATATGTTACCAAAAAGGTATTTCTAATTCTATACTATAAATGAAACCCCATATGAGAAGCAGAGAAAGAAGAAGAGAAACAAACGGTTCATAAAAAACATTGTAAAGAAGTATTGAACATTCAAGCACAATAACAAATTTTATCCTGTTCTTAAAACCACATGTGCAAAACCAGAACAATCGAGTGTTGGTTGCAGCCTCGAATAAGCTATTCCATGATACAAAAACTTCCAGAGGGCCTCTGCAATTGCAAGACGCCTAGTCATTTAGCGTTTTCCTCTGCTCTCATTGCATCATTGTGTCTCATTGTGCTGAGCAGTGTAATGTCCCCTGGATTGCATCCAATCATTGTTCTGAGATTGAAACACATACTTGTGTCGGCTTGGCTGCCCACGCTGATATATCGGTCATTGGTGACCTGCGCTGTCTGGTAGTAGGTGGCTTCATCCTGCTGCGGGACCTTAGCATTCTTCTCTGTGAGAAATGCAACCGCCTCCACTAAGTCACCATTACTGGCCTGCATGCAAACAGAGTAATAAAGGCAATTAAACTTAACTCAATTTAGGTAAAAACCGACTACGTTGCCAATCATGGAACTAATGATGCAGTCAATCGATAAAATAGAATTCATCTAGACTCATTTCTCTTTGGACATCACTTCTGTCCTCAAGGGGTTTCAGAAACGGTGTGTTTGTGTGCAACGATTGGTCAACGTCGACAAAGTTGTCAACTTCACTGTAAAATAAAAAAATCTGCACCATATATCGTCATCGAGAAAGCATGCAGCCTGCTCGCACAACTCAATTGTGTGGACCGTAGCACTCTTTTACGTGACATTAAATCTCCGTTAGTAAACATAACATGCTGATTTCAGCACTCTACAGTACAGCCCATGTGAAGGGCCAGTCAGAACCACTTTGTGGGACGGCGATTAGCATCAATACAATTATCATAACATTACATGTTTTATAGCAAGATGATAAAATAAAATAAAACTGTGATTTTATTGTTTTCTCACATCGCTCCCTCTCCAAGAAACTGTATTGTGAATTTAATATGTAACCTGTATTCCAATATGTTTGTCAACTGTTCGATTATTACTATACTAATTGAAAATGGCCTCAAAACAAATAAATTATAAATAAATAACATACTCAACTATAGCTCCCATGTGTGACCTTTATCTGATATTTCACTGACAGTAAGAACAGCTCAATTCTGATTCAGGTTGGTCTCATATTCAGCCCTGAATGTGATACATGTGAGATTTTTTTTGCAAAGCGACTTCAGTCTGCATTCTTTTATGTTTTGCATCAATGAGCCCAACTTCAACAAAAAGATACGAGTCGCTGGGAAAGATACAATTAGCCTTCTCTCCACTATTTATAAATACAAGATACAAATAGTGTTATTTTGCAGCAATGAACAAATGATTTAGGTTGTGCAACAAACAATAGTGATGTTTAGTTCCTGAAATAAAGAGCTAACCTGTAAAGCCTGCTGTAGAAGCTGAACATCTGTAGTTCCAGTAACTTCCCGGAGCTGGTTCAGGAGTGTCTGCTGGTGCTGGGAAAAAAACACAGGAGAGCTCAAATGTACTGGTGTTTTTGTCAAGTCACTAATCCCAATGTTCTATAATGCTCAAACATATTGGACAAAAATGAACCTATCATAAACTATCAATCTTTGGAAGGTGGTTTGAGAGTTTTAAGAATGGTGTGAACACACTCATGTTAAAACGGTTTAAATAAACATTGCATCATGAAGTCAGGGGAAAGAAATAGCATTTCCTTTACTTAGAAATTTATACAACAGTAAGCTTTATTTGTCATTCTGCTTTATGTTGTACATATAGGAGAATGAAATGTTGTGCATAACTATACCACAGCGCTACATACAATTTTAAAAAGACATGAATAACCGTCTAAACAATAATCTCTTTAAATATACCACCACTAAACATTTACAAGAATAAACCAGCAAGCCTACATATTAATATGTATTATTTCTTCAAAGTACCTTTAATTTGAATGAAACTGAAAAAAACTGATTGAATCAATGGACTTACTGCCAATGTTGAACAGGCGATCTCAGTTGGATAATCTAAGCATCTCTGATTCTAGGTTTAAGTATCACATTTACTAAATGTGAATATAGCAAGCATTCTAAAGTGTGAATATGTGGCTGTTATTATTTAAACCACTATAGAGTTGAACAAGCAATGAACAAAAACTGAAGGATTTAAAAAACATCTATAACTGAATAAGAGCATGGCCTGAGCAGCAAACAAACACATGAACTCCTGTCTCTCTAGAGACATATGCCTATGGCAACACCGGATTGAACTGCTTTCAAGAACACAAAGAGCCAAAGCAAATGCATTATATCCCTCTCTCTTTCACATATCCGGAAGGAAAACACAGAGCACTGAGTCTTTAGCTCCCTCCTGACAGCGATCAGGAAAAATACATTCTGTAATCAGCTGAAAAGGAAGGATCTACATTTTCTTTTTGACCAAGCTATTTTGCTCTTTAGCTATTTCTTTTTACAACCTGAAACTATATCCCCCTCATCCCTGCAATGGAAATTACATCTGTTAAATTCAAAGATTTGGAAACGATTAATGATGAATAAACATTAACATTAAGTAAATTCCAGTTTGTATGAACTCTCTTTACATGACAGCATTACATAAACTAGTGGCCTGAGGCAAACGGATGGTCGACTGACTACAACTTTAATGCTTCGCATGCCTTTCTGCTCAAGATATGACATGAACCATGATGTGTGCAGAGTGTGCACATCCTATAACGCACCGCTCCCAGTCTGCTCAATGGATTCGCTGGCTAAGAAAGTACCAACACATTTATCAGCAGTAACATGATAAACCAACTCCAGCCGAAACTCACGCTGTGCTCACTTTTGCTTTATGGGAAATACACAGTTTTATATTACACATCAGCTTCTGTAAGCCTGCTTTGAAAGCTAATCCGGTGTAATTCAGATCCTGGAGCCCCTTCTTCAGTTACTGCATTTTTACAAGTTGACAAGATTCTATTTTTATAACACATTAGATCATTACACTTTTAAATGCTTTAATAACAAATACAATTATATATACAGTGAAATATATTTATATTATTTATATAATGATTTGAAATTACTGACAAACACATGTGGCAATGTTTGTTACTTAAATAAATAAACAAACACAGCTGAATAATGGACATGCAAAAAGTCATCAATGAAGAGGAAGTTCAAAATTTTTAATGGATGTTCTCGGCTGTTCTGACCAATCAGGAGCTTCTAAGAGGATGGTATATAGAGTTGCATAAGGGAAAAGTGAGCGAGTTGATGGTTTAGTGAGTTTATTCAGGACCTTTTTGCACATTTTCCAACTCTCTGTGTGAACATGGCTTGAGAAAACGGAGCCAAAAAAGGGTCAAATACTTGTTTCACTCACATCATTAACAACTGTAATAAACATATTTAGTTGAATTTGTATTGTATTGCTAACAAGCTAACCTCAACAGGGTCAAATATTTTTACCCTTATTTGCATACAAGATGTTGAGTTGTACTACTCTTTCTCCAAGTAGAAACAAATTTAACATAACTTTAATGGAAGGGTCCTTTTGTCATCTTTGGGAAAGTGGTTCACACAGTTTTTAAACCCATAAGCATGCATCAGTTTAAGACATTTAAAAATGCACTTTCCAAGTAATTGTGTTGTATTTCTGTTTCTCTGTTGAAACAACCCTACTGTTACATCTATGGAACAATAATTTCGTTGAGTTTAGGAAAAGGGGCTTAAATACTTTTGTCTCTCACTGACACTAATGGTCTAGAAATATTATCTGAAACATTATTTTGAACAAAAAAAATCCGAAGGGAGTAATAAAGAAACTAACATTTGTAAGTTACAGAATCAATAAAGAATTATATTACATAAAACAGCTATTTATAAAACTGACAAAACGCAGTAATATCTGAATATAGACATACGTGTTGTGTCGAATACAACAGCTAAAATTTTAAGTAAATTTAACCAATCGTGAAAAGGCGTGTCTGCGTATTAAAGGCGTTTCACATATCGTTAGATCTAATCACTTGTTTTGAATAAACTGCAACACCTTTATCTCTAGTTAGCGATATCCAGTAGTTTTCTGGAAGATTTGGACTTCTAAAATGAAAAAGTTGTGTGTGTTTTGCTCACATTTGTGAGGTTAAAATAGTCAAAAATGCGCAGGCAGCAAGTCTCCGTCAAATGAAAACAAACAGAGGAACGTGAGGCGCGGCTAACGTGATGCTAGCAGAAACGCTAGGCCGCAACAATCAAAACTGAACCACCTCAACTTTCAAATCCCTCGTGAACCTCTTAGAAACACAAAGAACTCAAACCCGACAAAAATGAGAGCGGCTTGGCTCAACGAGGGTTTGTTTAACATTATAAAACATCAGACTCACCTTCTGAGAGTGCTGCTGCAGGACATTTTGCTCCACGGTCATGGCCGCTTCGGATGCAAAAGAAATGGACAAGTTCGAGAGTGAATAGACTCATTCAGAGTTACATTATCTAAAATTCCGATGATTCTAGAAAATAATGTAAAAATAATAATCCCCTCTGTAACGGAGCCAGTACGGGCACGAGTACCGCGTAAAAATCTGACATATCAGAGATCCATTAGCTGGGTCTGGATCGTTCGCACAACTCTGACGTCATCGGGATGACACACCTCTGTCCCAAAATGAAACGGAGATAAACAAAACAACATAGCTGTATTTTAGAAATTGTACACTTTGTTTTATACCTTTACATAATATGACGTTGATTGCTCAAATTTAAAATATAATTTAATTACAAATATGATTGACACACTTTACTTATGTAAGATATTACATTAAATCAAATAATAAAAGGACATGTAAAATAAAGAAACCAATGACAATTTAATAAATCAAACATGTAACAATTTATTTATGAAAAATGATCAAAAACAAAACATTTTCTTGATGTAAAGACACAATCTTGTTTCTTTACTAACCTGAAATGTTATTCATACTCTTTGTTTGAAAATATACAATTCAAATCTATCAATCTAATAAATTTTTTAACATTGGTTTTGAGGGTGACATTTGACACATATTCTATTGCAGATTGTTGCAAGAAATCTCATATACATACCTTAAAGGAGAAAGGACAAAAGGTTAAAGTCAGATATACGTGAATGATCTCCCAAATATGTCCAACAGATGGCGCTATCGCAATTCTATTCAGTCATTCTGCCGTTACATAACTTCTAGTTGGACATGTATTGCCTTTTTATTTTACCCCACCTAAGCTATATTTGTACAATTTCTTTTTCAGAGCTTTAAAGGGTAATTTTAGAGACTATTCTAGGCAAAAGAGAAACCACTTTGAAGAAAAACAGCCGTTTTAGTTCGGAACGTGTGCATGAGCTGCTGCTGAGTCTGAAAAGATCTGTTATGCAAATCACATCAAAGACTCCAATCTTCCAAACTATACTGAATAGTAAGACCTGAAACATTATTATCTTTACTGTTTATTATTATCACCCATTATCACCTCTATATCCCTTTAAAAATCCATTTACATTCAACATGTACATTACATTTCATTCAAAAAGGAACGATTCAATAAATACAACAAAAAACATACAGATATAAGGATTTTCCACATCATTTTCATTAAAAAATCTAAAAATATACCCCTGGGCTCGAGTTAAATGTGTAATTTCATTATCACAAATACAGATTCACTTAACTGTACACCTAAAGTTCAAATTCTATTTGTGTTGTTGAAAAAAAAAAGTTTTAACTGACTAAACATTTTAGGAAAGCCCTTTAATGTAACAGCAGTATGAAAAAAGTACGTTTAAGCGAAGCAAATTTCACCCACTTACATCAGAAAAAAAGCCCCTGAAGATTAGTTCCAGAAAAAGTCTTTTAATTGTAATCAGAGATTTGTTGACACAGGTTCTAATAAATTAAAGTAGTTTATTCATTTCTTGTCAACTAGATTCTACATACACAGTTAACCAACAAATTGAGTTTTCCTAGTGAGGTGTATCTAAACAAATGGTTACTCATTTGTTTCAGCTGGTAGTTCTTTAGTAAACCTAATAACTAAATTATCATGTTTATGTTTTAAGGTCTTGGAAATTCAGAAGAATGAACTTTTACTTTAATTTTCAGGCAATTACTTTACATAACTCTTCAAAGTCATGAGAAATAAAACAAAAATATTACTTCTGCTAATTATTTTGAGTTAGCCATACTTCATTGAACTTTAGTTATAATACAAGTCTATTACAGAGTCGGTAAAGCAATAAAGACACACGTTAGATAATGCATTAGTTAATAGTTTGAGGTAAACTATTTAAAATAAACTCTCTTAAAATAAGTGGCTTGGAATTAGTTCTTTTTTCATCTGCGCTTCTCACACAAATAGAGGTGTGTAGAGCATCCAAAAATACTCACGTAAAAGTAAAAGTACTTCTGGAAATATTTACTCAATTGAGTGTAAAAGTTATTACAAAAAATTTATTTTAGTAAGAGTAAAAAAAGTATCCAATGAAAAATGTACTCCAGTGTTCAATTTAGGATTGATAAAACTGTAGTTCTCTATAAAAAAATGTAACTTTGTATTTAAAAGGAAGTTTCTAGATGTTTTTGTGCTTACATTATGCACCACCGATATTAAGCAAATACATGGCGTGTTACATTTTTTTAAACCAAAGCACTCGCAGTAACCATTCTAACAGTAACACAACTTCATTCAAAGATTTTAGACACTACGTTAAACATTAACGTTTGATATTAGTGATACTATAATATATATGATATTAGTAACATAAGAACGCGGCTAAGACGTAATAAAAAAGTAACATAGTAAAAGAACAGATATTTCACAAATAATGTACTGGAATAAAAGTAAAAGTGCACACTTTTAAAAGTATTCAAAATGCACAGGTTGCTCTAAAAATGTTCTCAAGTAAATGAAACTAGCTACTAGCCACATTTGCATAAAAACTGTGGATAACAACTGTTGTGGAAATCTCTTTTCAAAAGGGTTGTGATGCACGCTAGCTACTTTATGCCAGTTGTTGTTGCCAGCTAGTCAAATACATAATTATGGACACTGCAGTTCACTCCCTGATTGGTTCCTGAAGGACAAGATAAGCTTTATGTATCGGGAAGATATTGCCGCCTCATCACTGGAGTAATACATTAATTATTCACAAATGGTTAGTTTAGCATTAACTAATTTTCTGAGATTAATGTAACAATGTAACTAAGTAAAGTTATTTAATAAATCTAATCATTAGCTCATTGTTAATTACAAAGTGCATTGTGTAATTAATGTGTAATTTAAAGCACATTATTATAGTGTTAACTCAAACATTTTCAACGACAAATAGAACACTGAGGTTACTTTCATCTGTAAACTTTACTTTGAGAACCTCACACACTGAAAGACACAACAAAGAAAAGAACAAAAAAGCATCCAGCATAATTTGTTTTTGGGTATAAAGACGACTGTTCCAGGACTGCAGGAACCTTGATGTGATTCTATCTTGAAACACAAGAGGAAGATGTTGTGCTTCTTATGCCCTGGTTGACTTCACAAAGCCTGAACACACATCCCCTCGTCGGATGCCGACACCTTCAGGATGCTGTGATGCCTGAAACACAGCTGATTATTTATCTTTATGGATTTGTTTGGTATGGTAATTTAATATGTTTATTTTATGTCTGTAGTTACCCTGCAAATAATATGCTAAATAATATTTTCATTACAACCAACTTTTTAGAGGTTAATAAACAAAGAAATAGACCAGACTAGTGTTCTGAGTGGTTAGTAAGTTTATCAACATCCTTGTAATATAAATATTTAAAAATTAAAAGGAGTTTTAAAATAGACATAGTAATTTTTTAAAATTGTGTTAGTTTGACGTAGGTCTTACACTGACAAAAAAGTGATGTTAAGTTCAGACATTAAGAATGTTAAGTTAACATTTTTTAAGAATCACAAAAACAACACACGTGGGACAGTTTTCACAGTCACGTTTAATCTTCAGACAACCTCCACTAAAAGGGAGGATTTTTGTTTCTGAAACTTTCAAGGATCTTGATTAAGCGAATCATTGAAGACTTTTATTCTGTACGTTGTTCAGTCTTAAAAAAGCAATCCTAGAAATAATGCTAATATTCTATTAAAAAAACATATACTTTAAACGCCACAATAAAAACAAACATTTAAAAATTTGGATAAATTAGTGCATCTGATCAGAGATATTTAGAAGAAAGAATAATTCCTTATTACTTAACTTTATTATTATTTTTAAAAATTCAGAAAAAATCTTCTCCGAACAGCAGTTTTGGAGCAGGGAAAGCACAGCTGGGATGTTTGTAGAGAAGAAGTAAAGTAGATCATTAGTTAATTGTGTGGGTTTTTTGTAAGTCTATGAAAAGTAAAAACATAAACCGTACTTCATTAAATGTGATTTTTTAAATAAAACAAAAATATTAGTATAAATAAATAGTAGTGTATATAAGTGTTATACTGCTACTGTTCGTGCAAGTTCATGTGTTAATATTTGTCAATAGCTCTCACAAACAAAACTTGCACAAATACTCACTCATTTACTACAACTTTCGTAACCCTCGTTCCCCGCATAGGGAAAGGACACTTATGGGCAATTGGGACCAGGGGGCTGATGCTGTCTCCTCTCCGGGCAGAGTTTGGAGGTTCTCTACCTGAGTTTTAAAGGGGATGGTAGGAACCTTGTGCACATCCCAGGCCTGGGCTTAGGAAAAATATGAGTATCACCAGGTCCGAACTTTAAGCAGGTCTCATCAACAGAGAGTGCCTGCAGATCCCCCACCCTCTTAATCGAGGCTAATGCGACCAGGAGCACGGTCTTAATTGACAGAAATTTAAGCTCTACTGATTCAAGCAGCTCAAATGAAGGACCTTGAAGTCCTCTAAGGACAATGGAAAGGTCCCAGGAGGGAACTAAGGATGGCCTACAGGGTCTAACCCTTCTGGCCCCTATGAGGAATCTGAAAAAACACATACTTCAGATGTATTGTGGCGAACCAATCCCCTGGACGGATCTAGTGGACCGTGCGTCTGAGGGATAATATCCTGACTGGAAGTCTCAGAAGATGAGCGTTCAGACGACGCAGGTCGAGGATTGGACGCAACCCACCTGTGCGTTTGGAAACTACAAAGTATGGGCTGTAAAACTCCCTTCCCCTTTCGACAGGAGGGACTGGCTCGATTACACCTTTGCGTAAAAATGAATCTCCTCGTGCAGGACCAGGGTCTCTGTGGCTGAGACAGAAGTCATTAGAACCCTGTTGAACCTGGGCGGCTTGGCAGTAAACTGCAGTCGATAGCCGTGCCGGATATTGCGTACGAGCCAAGAAGAAATAATGGGAAGCTCCCACCAAGCTTCCTGAAACTCCACTAATGGCGTCATACACACTTCACCGATAGTTTCCATAGCGGGGCCGCAAACTAGCGGACTTAGCAGCGGGGTCCGAAGGGAGCCTAGGTGGAGACCTATCTGGGCATCCAGGCTCGACCTCGGAGCAGCATCTGGTTCCAGCCGAGGAATTCCCACTCGAGGCTGACTCCGACACGGAAGCTGAGAGCCATCCGGACTGCACTGCATCAGACGCCTCGTCCTTGAATGTCCCTCTGAGATGAGAATTGCATTCGGATCTGCAATGCAAGCCTCCTGGCTGCGCACAAAACCCAGGAAGTTCAGGTTTCACATATTTAATGAGAAACTGAGATCTGACCTGTGGGTGCGCTGCCTGATAGTGGTGGCACCCCCTCCATCCAAGGGGGGATGGGCTGGTGATGAGGCCCGCGCAGCAGCTGAACTCCTTGGGCGGCCTGTCCTAGGGTAGGTTACGATGGACCCTCTTCCCCTGATGATGCTGGGAGGGGCCCCTGGACAGGACTGATCCTCCGTCGACTCCTTGTAGCCGCTCTTGGTCGATGTCTTCGACATGGGGCCTGATGATTAGGGGAGGACTGAGGAGGCTTTCTCCAGCGTCAACCAGGCGGTGGCCACGGCGATTTAGAAGGGGATCTGCCACATCTCTTCCTACGCGGCGTCATGAATTCTCCCGGACCCTCCATCTGCTTCCTGACCGTAGAGACCTCCGACGTCAGTTCATCTACGGCGACGCCGAAGAGGCCATCTGGGACCACACGTGCACTGAGGAAACGCCTCCGATCTTGAGGGAGCATGTCAACCTGGGCCAACCAAAGATGGTGGCTGTGGACAATAATGTAGATATCGTGTGGCCAAGCGAGCTAGCTGCAACTTTCATCACCTTGAGTGCAAAGTCGGTAGCAGCCCTCAGATCCTCTGTAAGACCTGGGCCACAACTCCCCTCCTGCATATCTTTCAGAGCCTTGGCTTGGAACACGTAAATGGTTGCCATGGCATGCAGGGCAGCGGAAGCTTGACCCGCAGCAGCATAAGCTCTCGAAGTCAGGTCCAACGACAGGCTTAGCTGGTGGGATAGAGGCCTCAGCTGTTCACACCAAGCGGCAGGGTTACCTGGGCATAAGTGCACCGCCAGCGCCTGCTTTACCTAAGGAATCGCTTTGTACCCCTAGCTACCGCGCCGTCAAGGGGAGCGAGAGAGGGGAGACTGACCAACCTCACTTTAAGAGGTGCCTCCCAAGTTTGGGTCAGTTCCCGATGTACTTCTGGGAAGAACGGGATAGAAAGGGGCTACATGGTATCATCCCGGCGCGACCCCACAAACCACGTGTCAGGCCTGGAGATCTCAGGTACTAGGGGCGGAGCCACCTGCAACCCAATTTCTCTTGCAGCCCGGGTAAGCAACTCGGCCATCTTTTCCGCAGCACAATCTACCGTCACCCCTGCGGCGAGAGTGAATCACCATCTCTCTCCGATGCAGCAGTGGAGATCACATCATCAGGCCCACAGGAGTCCTCAGTAGTTGCAAGCAGCGCATCATCCGATAACTCACTGTGGCGGATAGCGGACCCACCGGGGAAGTGGGAAGCCCTGCTCGATTCCTCAGGGCGTCATTTTCCAACTGTTTGGTGGTGTCTTTCACAGAGTCGCTCGCGTGTCAAGAGTATGGCTCCAGTGGAAAAACAGGAAGAGTGTCACGCTCGCGTCCGGTTTATGAGGGACGGCGTAATCACGTGAACATCATCACGTGAACATCAGCACGTTCACTGATTAGCATTTTGAAAACACTGTTGAGAGAGTAGAGCATCCCTAGCGGAGCTTCCCAAAGTTGGCTTCGACATAAGTCGTAGTGACCGACTGATGGGTCGATTTTTATTCTAAAAATTATTTATACATTTTAAGAAGTACAAATACGAGTACAAATGTGTGTGTGTGTGTGTGTGTGTGTGTGTGTGTGTAAAGCACAGCTACTACTCAGTTACAGCACAATTCTAATAACTTTCAATATCTCTTTTTTTTTATCACAAAGAATAACAAATCTTTACAATAGTCAAAGTTTAAGGAATGGACACTTTTTTTTTTAAATACAGTTCCATTTAATTATGGTGTAAGGAGATGAACTTGATGTCAGTTCATGTCAGTCTGCTTTGGTTGTGTACTTTAAGATGAATAAAAGGTTGTATGACAGATGGAACAATCTATTCATCCGTGGTAGTAATCTTCTGTTTACAGTCATTTCATTTTAATGGAGCACCTGTGAACGAGTGTTTGGTTTGTAAATGGCAGATATGTGATCATGGTCGAGATTGAGAGAGCAAAAGAGAGACTGAACCTTTTACGACCCCTGCCCAGCATCCTCCTAGAGAATCCATATATCATCTTTGTTTAGAGGCCTAGTTCAGTTCAACATCTTCAAAGTCCTCAAAACCCCTCCAGATCTGACCTCAGACCAGACAGCTATGTGTTTATTAAGCAGAAGTAAGCCGAGGGGTCATGAGCTGTTCAAGCAGGATCAGCGTTTCTGGAGGAGAGCTTCACATGGAGCAGAGGTTACGGAAAGTTAAAGAAAAAACCCTCATTAGAGGATTAAAAGAAGTGAAAAGAGGAGTGACTTATAACACTTCTCTCTCATTTAAAAACCCACCTGTGGGAGCAAACAAATAATCAGTACGTTCATGTATATTTTGGAATAACTTTGCTAAGTTCTTGATAAAAAGAAAACTCAAACTGAACAGAAAATACAGTACCTTGAAAATCAGCCCCAGGAGCTTCTTTAAGTTCTTTAGAAGGACCACCAATTTTGTGCACTTCAGCAGACTCAGGGCCCGCTCTAGAGAGAGGCATGCTCGCATGTTCAACAAGTTTAGTTCCATACCCAGAAAAGATATGCTCTGGCCAGGGGTTAGACGGCTCTTTTCTGAGTTGCTCCGAAGCCTCAAATGGCTGAGGTGGCATAAGACCTAGTCTCCTTGAAGAATCAACTGAAATCAACCTTGACTGCACCAGAATCAGCCAGTCGTCTTAATGGTACTAAAGCAGCCTCGATTTAACTGTTTTCCTAAGGTGAGATATATAGCTTTGAAAATTGTTGCTAGGGTAAAAAGTATAGTTACTATGTCCAACATAATAATTGATGCTTTTTCAAGGCAGCAATAGATAATCTTGATTTCATTTAGTTTTCTTTAGTTTGCTTTCATTTTGTAAATTGACCAACAAAAGCAATCTAATTGTTAGAAGCGGGCAAGTTTTGCCAGAGATATTGGGGTTAGACCACAATTGTGAAAAAAAAAGCTTCTAGAATCCTAGAATTTTTTTTATTGGCCAGATAGAGTTCGAGCCTTGGTTTATTGTCCCATCTGTTGGACATTCTCCTTACTGTACTGTGTCACTGCACTGGGGCGCTAGGACCCGCAGAGACCCTGTGGTGAGCATCCCCTGCTGACATTACTGGCACCACTTGCCACAGTAACCTGAATTAACCTCAAGGTCACCTATACAGGTGCTAACAAGGCTCACATCTCCTTCACTTCAGCGAGGAACCAGTTTTTCAATATTGCTGAGGGTATAGTTTGGTGAGAGAGTTTTAGTGGAGAAAAACAAACATCAATCCTCTGCAGCAAATTTCCTTTCTGCCAGTCCTTATCAATTTTAGCTGTCTGATAATGTTTTTAACTTTTGTCCATTTGTACAGCTCCCACAAGATGAAATAGACTGCCCGACTACGTTCTATGTCAGTTGTTCCTCAACACGTTTCAGAGCCAGAATAAGTTTTTTCTCCACTTACTTCACAGGATGTGATCGCCATGGAATTTTACACTTGCAGTCTGATCTTGAGGAAAAGTATAAATCTAAGGCACAAAATTATAACACAAAGGAATTCCACAGTAGGAGGAACTTCACGATGGAGGAACTTACAACTTTCATAAATGCTTTAAAAATGGAATTATAGACATCGCGATATAGATTGATAATATATGACAATAAAATTGGAATACTACAAAAATGTAACTAAACTAAAACCTACCTGATCCCTTCTGAAAAAAGAAACCTGGGCCATCAACACAATGTATCTGAGGCTTGTAGCTGAACTACAAACTAGAAAGTATTTACAGCTGAGATTATAGCAGAAGTACGTAGACAATGGGTCGTGTATAGAGTCTATTGTCTTCCGTGGTCTACCTTCACACAACAGCTCAGTAGAGTTCAGATCCAAAGATCAGAAACTTCTGGGTTCACAAACCATGCGGAACCCTTGATGTCAATTGTATAATTGTTAAATAAGTAAAACTATTTTTAGGGGGACGTAAAAAAGAAACTAAGCTTGTCCAGTATATGCAACAGGAGGAACCCAAGTGCATCTGATCAGACATTGTTAAACAATAAAATTGTGGGCCTAAATAGTGAAGCATTTTCTCTCCCCCCCAAAAATGGAATTTTTCAAAAAATATTTTCATTAGCCTTTTTGTGTTTGTAATTTGTAAAATTTGACAAGAAATGTTGTGTCTTCTTGTTGGATATAATTTAAATTTCTCAAACGCATTTTCAACGCAACAGACTTTTCTTTTAATTAAGCTGAAAGGTTCAAAAGTTCCAACAACTCAAAATATCCACATGTTTGAGTAGGGATAAGAACGTTCTCATGTCAAGGTTTTTATAAATGTATGTAATGTTTATAAATGAGAGCCCCTAGTCATGTTGGCTGTTTTTTATTATACAAATATTTAGGTACACTGGTTGTAATACTTTGTGTTGTAATTTGAACTACATTTGAACCTGAAAAGCTGTTCTAATGCATGGAATCTAAATGTATCATCATATTTTTGCTTTTAAAATAAGCGTGTTCAATAATTGTAGTATTTATGCGATTTAAATGTAACTGAATTTCCAAATTGTTAAAGAAAAATAGAAATGACCACAATTTAAATGAGTATTTCTGTGTTATGAATTTTACCACCCGTAACATTTGCGCCAGTACAACTTTGCATGTGACGAAACAGTTTTTATCGGACTAAATGTTCATCAGTCAAAAGGAAGTGTTATATTGAGATAAATGCATTTGACTTCCTTGGAGGAAGAAAGTGGATGCCAGCACCTGAATTCTCATCGTTGTAAAGGTCCATGATGGGTCCTCACCTCTTTCAAACCAGTGTTTAGAGCTTCTATATCTGCCAGCAAAATATTTGGATATGTTTTCATACTTATGAGAAATCTGGATCGTTCAAACGATTAAAGAACAGCTTGGTTAAAAGTGTCTAATTTTGTATTTTAATACAAACAAACGCAGGGTCACATCCTGGCTTCTCCCAGCTTTGTAATAAAACTGAACAGTAAGCAAGGTTGGCCTATGTATGAAAAAAAAAAACTTTACAAAAATGATATGTACTTGTTTAAAATGTAACATTTAAATAAACCGTTGAAATCGTGAAATCATAACAACTGTGTTCTTAACTTAAAGCTCCAATGAATCTAGATAACTTTCAGTTTTAATAGTTCTCAAGCCCAGTAAAACTCAAGCCCTTAGCAAAGATTACATTCATCTATTCAACTTTTTTGCATTAACCAAAATGTTAACCAAAATTTATTCGCACATGCTTTAAAATAGCATGTTTTAGTTAAATGAAAACAACATACGAATATTGGAACCAGCTTCAAAAAGTGTACGTTGAAAAACACTTTATAACATAACAAAGGATGTGTGTATCATTATTACCTTTTGAGAATGGATCAGAGATCTCAAGCTTGCTTTCGAAGACACATACCACTAAAATCAACATTTTATTTCTAAAAATGTCCATGAAGACAAACCGTGCAAAAAAACATCAAACAATCCTAAAAAAAGTGCATAAGTTAGTTTTTAATAATGTAGGAGTCAAGTGTAAAAAAAAGCCACCATTGTAGGCTGTATTTTTTTAGAGGCTAATACAGTTCTACCGATGAATAATTCGGCAGAGACAGCATAGACCACCTCAGAAACATTTTCCTTTTGCATTGATTAATGTGATGGCATTTGTTCACTAAGGAATATTTCACCAGCCATGCTTTGACCCGGAGGCGGTCTTTAATTTAATTTTCTTTCAAGATGCTTAATCGATGAAAAGTGCTGCTCAGAACATGAAGAGTGCTTCTCAAATTTATTTAAAGAGCCACTATTGTGGATTTTTGAAAATTGCCTCTCATGTGGTGAGAAAAAGCTTTAGGTTTGAGGAACACCCTGGAAAAGTTTGAATCAAAAATAGCTTTATGTATCAAGTCAGCCGAATCACTCTGACGTATATTCGTACATGCATTATTCATTCATATCAAGAAACCAAACTCCTCCCTAAAACATAGACGTAGCGGCTCCCCATTGAGAACTAAAGTAGCATCAGAACAAGCAGGGTTATGCAACCCTAAGCATGTAGGAAGGGAAAAGTTGAAAGTTTATCTGTGTCTGCTGGACACTGAACATCTTCTTTGTGGAGTAATGAACCCTATTTTCACTCGTAGACCCTGAATGCTCTCACAAGCTTCGATTTTCTCTGGTGAGTTCGACTTAAACTTTTTATTAAGTCAAAGACAGTTTGATTTAGCCTTTAAAACAATGTTTGTTGATTTATGTTGCGTTCATTATACTCCGCTTATTGGTTTTTCTGATCTTGCAAAGCTTTTTACGATCTTACGTGCACCTCAAGAACTCCAAAATCAAATAAGGAACCTTTTCAAAATCCCAAAAGGGGCTCTTTAATATAAAATTTAATATAAAAGTTCAATGTGTAAAATTATTAAGCGGACGAGAAAATAATAATAAAAAAACTTTCAGAATCATACCTGAAGATTGGCAGGATCGTAACTAGGTTGAGGATTAAGTAGCATGTCTCAGAAGGTGAACAGTTTTCTGCTCAACACTCAACATGATCCACTCCACGAAAAGTACTTTAAGAGTGAAGTACAAGTTGCTGGATAAGTACATTGCTTTTCTAAACACCCAGTTCTTTCTTGTTACCTCATTTCCTGTTAAAACCTGATCACTGAATGTCAAAGTTTCACCTACAACCTCATGAAAGAATTAATAAAAGCTCTGTGCTGCAACCTCAGGGTTTTCAAGGCAGATCAATAATGAGAAACCACACCAGTCTTTCTGAGTATTCATTTTTTTTTATTATGCTATCAGTGCAAATTAACACCAAAGACAGAGCATAAGAAAACCAAAGGCCTCCAGTCATTAGAGGAGTACAGGAGACATGATGGTGTTCTTTCCTTTTAGTCACGATGCACATCCACTGCATTGACTCCAAATAACTGTGAGAACTGTACTAGAGATGTAGAAATGTATTTATCCCAAAATTTCCTGAAATAGGAACCTTTCATCTCAGGTTTGACTGGCTCAACAGTCTAGGACTGCATTCAAAGACAGGTTAGGTAAGTTGCCATTTCTCCATGATAAAAAAAACATCTATTTTAAGACTTGACATTTGCCCAGAACACAGGAACTCCCCATGCGTGTGCATGCGACAGGCAGCAAAGAGATGAACCCAGATTATCATTAGCACAACATCCACATGCACAACAGTAATCTCCTCCAGTACCCTATGTACAATATTAAAGCCTTATGTACACCAATACAATACAAACTACTTTCTGTGTCTTCAACAATACAAAATAGTTATCTTGAAATATTTACAGAAATATACCTAGTTGTAAAACATCCACAAAAGACTGGACTTTTTCTTAGTTTTGTTTTGAAGTAAAAGTTTTAAGACTTGAGTGAAAGGTCTTTATGTTGAAAAGAATAAATGAACTAGAATCATTTAAAACCTGAATAAACCCTACAGAAAATGCCTCGTCTTTCAACACTCCAAACAACAACAAACATGTGAATGCTACAAATGTAATGTTCAGGTTAAAGAGAAACTGATATTTATAGTAAAAAGGATATGTCATCTTCTGAACGATATGACACTCGAGCCTGGTTGGATTTCTTAAACATGCCATTATCACAACATATACTTTCAGTTGTTGCAAAATATTCTGGTTTACGTTGTTGCTTTTCCATCTTTTATGAAAGCCTAGCATTACAAGAAAGGTACCTGATAGATTACACCACCATTCTGTTGATGTACAAAAATATAATTTATATACCACAACATTTCAATGCCGTAAACCCCATCTTGTGCTTAAACTGTGATTTTACTTATATTTGATACAGTGTCCTGTTCTGGCGAAAGATAAATTTTGTTTGAAATATCACTAATGTTTGTGGATTCAATAATAAGATAAAACAGAAGCAGAAATGGAATCAAGAAATGTTGTTCACTGGAAATTACATTGTGCTGGACTTTAGTTAATGTACGACAAATGCAATGCAAAGCAGTAACAAAATGTGTCCATCCTAATCTTAGATGGACGATATTTTAAAGTATAAGGTAAACAACTAACCTTTTGAAAACAGGAGCATATGGTTGAAGTTAAAATACAGAAAAAACCATCTCTGATACAAACAAAAACAGATTCTTTAGCTTCTCTCAATTTACTTATCTCAGCCCTACCACTTCTCCACAGACCCACTGAAGCTCTCTCTGTAGTTGCGAGTCTGACTGGAAACCGGAGAGTTTCTCCTGTGCTCAGAGTCCCTGTGCAGCTCAGTGACACAATGTGTCGCCTGATCCTCTGGTTTGAGCTGGCCATTGCCTCTCTGGAGCATGTAATATAGAATCGGGTTAGACCTGGTTAAAGGTGGCGAATCTGGACTGGATCTTTCCTCCTTGGTAAAAATGTCCTCACTTGGGCCCTTGAGTTCAGTATGTAGCATAGGACCAACTTTGGGAGATGCTTTACCCCAAACTCCACTATCAACAAGTGTGGGGACAGGTTTGGGACCTGCACTCATAGAGTAGGGGTACCATGGTAGGTTTGATAAATCCTGACAAAAACCAGAGTGGGTTGAGTTCCCGTTGGTTCCAAAGGTTGGGATGAAGGGACTTTGGGTCCCTGTGGGTTGGGAAAGCTCCTTCAGGCTGTTTTCTGACAGGAGAAGTTGCTTGAGGACATTGAAACCTTGGGTTTCTCTAGGTGGAGGAGTTCTGTTCCAAGCACTACAAGCTAAATCTTCCACCTTTGGTTTTTCCAGTTGCCGACATTGAAATTCAATAGTTTCAGATGCTACATCGTCATTATCTGTCTCTCCAGATGGTTGGCAGAGCTCATTACTTAAGCGCTCTGCAAGTTCAATGCACAGTTTTCTCTTTTTAGGAACAGAGCTGTGAAAATCCGATGGCTCATCTTTAATGGAGCTCGAGAGGAACCTTGTGTGTGGACTAGAATGGTAAACAGTATTCTGCTGCTTCAAAAGCTGGCTGAGAAGTCCAAATTTAACAGCAGTTTCTGAAGGAGAAGGTTCAGATTTGATTAAGTCCTGTGCTACAGCAGTTGGAGAGTATTGGGATAATCGACTCTGATGTCCATCACCTTCGTTCTCTGATGGAGGGCTTTTCTCCCAAGGCTCCACCTTTATCCTCGAGTTCAACAACAGTCCATTTGAGTGGTCGCATTTGAGTGCTGCCCCCTGAGGTTTCTCCCCCTCCCCTGAGATTCCTTTGAAGTCTCTGTAACCATTGGTTCTTTCCTTCTGAGCTTCAGATCCCAGAAGAAGTTGCAGTACGGTGCGTCTCTCTGGAAGGTTTTCAATCTGCACTGACGAAGAGAGGGATTTCTCTGAATTGTGCAGTGGTAGAGTAGAAGAACCTCCATCTTTCCGCATTGTTGGGCAAACCAGTTTATTCAATGGAATCTGAGGCTTATTAAGCGCAAGATCTGGGCTTTGCCGTTTGTTCGTCAATTTGTGAAGCTGTAAAGGAGGGGGAGAAGGTGACGAGCTCTTTATTCCACTCTGAGCCAAATTCTGAAGTAACTTGCTGGCACTGAATGGAGGTTCTGCCACCTTCTCACTTGACTGAACTTTTGACTTGCACAGATCTAAGGGACTGGGACAGGGGTGGATGTGTGTTGAGGAAAAGGTGTATGAAGGAGAGATTGAACTTAAATCAGCAGCTTGTCGGTTCAAAGGGCTCCATGTTCTGGTAGTATCCTCTCGAGTAATGTGTCTGAGAGATTCAGTCGTCAAGCAGCTGATTACAGTATTATCTGAATTTGTGTTTACCTTCTCATTATTCCTCTGCTCAAGCAGTAACTGCATTAATGTGACCTTGTCTTGAGATTTCATATTTGGGCTGGTTTCCAAATCAGAAGATTCATGAACCCTTGACATAAATGGTTCTGGCTTCCATTTGTTTAAGAGAGACTCTGTGAGCTTATCCACAGAATGGGTCAAGGAAGAGCAGTGCTCAGACGTTTGGAAATGTGCTCTGTTTTTCATTGAAAGGTCGATGGGGGAACTGCAAGAGAAGCTCTCCGCATCACTGCTGTCTTTGGTAAGATTGTTCTCAGGGTTGGAGTAATCACTGTCAGACTGTCGGGAAGAAGACTGACTTGGGACAAGTCTGGAACTGTTGTCTTCCAAGTGTCCATTCCTGGTGAGTGGCTGCTGGGCGTTATGATTGTTGAGAAGAAGAAGCAACAGGCTGCTGCAGTTCTGTGGTGGCCGATTGTGCCGGTCAAAGGGCCGTCTCTCTTTAAGAGGTCTTGAGGAGGATGAGGTAAGTGATTGGCTTCTTTTGGTGCAATTTGTCACTTGTGGAGATTGTGTTCCGTTGTGAGCATTGAAGGAGGCTAGCACATCTGGGGTCGTGGTTTGATACTCCATACTGGGAGGCCTCTTGTCTTGTGTTTGCGTAGCCATGGCTGCAAGCCTCTCGCTGGCTGAACGACTGCTTATTTGTGCTTTCAATGCCTGTTCTCTGGAGTACTTCTGCAGATGTGCCTCACTGGACAGCAATAATGCCAGCTGACTGCAGGCCACACTGGGCTTTGGTGAAGGGGCTGGACTAGACCTGGTCCGTACCATGGTGGCAACCGCCTTGAGTCGCTCGGTGCAGGGCATGGAATCAGAGTTGGCGAGTTGAGAGGAAATAGGAGAATCAGATCCTTGGTTATGGGTGCCCTGGCGACTATAAGGCACAGTGTTATGTTTATGTTGCTTGCTTCTCTTCATGAGGCTTTTGAGGTGGCCTGATGCTGTGCCGTAATTCTGCGGGATTTTTTTATCAACAGGGGTACTTACACCACATTCTATGTCGAATGGTTTGTGGCTTTGAGAAATGTGCTGTGATAGGGCAACATTCTGTAGCCGAGAACTGAAGGACTGCAGCAATGAAGCAAGCAAGGTTGTTTCACCCTGTGCAGAGTCATCCAGGCCTCCCCTGTAAGACTCCCTAATTTGTCCATTCACATCCACAATGCTGCTTGATTGTTTCAGGCTGCTTACTTCACTCCAAGCTCCAGGGCGAAGCAGCCTTGCTTTTTTAAGGTGCTGTGACACTGTGCTGAGTGGGCTTCCCTTTTCTGGTGAAGGGGAGCTGTGGTTGGCCACCTGAAAGGTTACCCTGTTGGCATTGTCTTCATTATTTTGGGCAGGTTCTGATCTCTGTGTAACAGTGGAAGCAGTCCCGGTGGTGACTGGATGCATTAGCAAACCTTCCAGATATGTTAAAGCTGCAGAATCCTGGTGAGTTTCAGGGCCAGACTCCACCCCATGAGTCATGTTCAACCGTAGGATGCCCTGATGTGTTGTTTTAGAACTACTGAGAATGTCTCTGGATGAACTTTGCCATAAAAGAAGAGAGTAGAGAACTCCAGCAGCTTGTACTTTGGTTGTCCTCAGTTGAAGAGTTTTATAAAGGGCAACAGAGTGTTTGTAAAGTCAAAGACGAAATTCCTGTTGGCATCACTCTGCATTGGATTTATAAATTTCTACTATTTTAGAATGTTTTTTGTCCTCATGAAGCATGCACTCTATTTTTGGCATTTCATCTGGGAAGACTCAGTGCTGTTCGTCTTGTCTTCTGTTCTTGTATGCAGTCGCATGAGAACCTGCAACACAAGAAGGGAAAATATTGCATGAGTGACAGATCAGCATCATCAAAACAACCACAGAAACTTCTTCTAAACTCCAAAGGGTAAAGTGTGTGACCAATGTTTGGGACATTATTAACAACGTTTTTTAGCATAGTGCTGGCTTTGTTTACTGCAGGGTTTAATGCGTATGGACCCTTTGTTTTAGGTCCTTTTAGATCACATTAATTACTTAGTTTAGAATTCGGCAGTAATGCATTACTTGGTTATTTGGTACTTAAATTTGTGGCATTGTATTTTATCAATGCAGTAATTAAAAGTGTTGCAATTTTAAATTATATTACAGTTCAAAGTACAGATAGCTAAAATGTACAGGTATGTTACTGCAAAAGGAAATATTGTTTCACACTCAGACTCTTGGGGAGATGTTTGGCTTTCTGTCACACATTTTCAGTTCCCCACAAACATCATGGAAAGCACACATTCTAGGTCATTATCTATGCTAAGCTAATCTAAAAGTGCTACTTGACTTTCAGGACCATCAAACTACTAAATGTCTTGGGGTGAGTTGAAAAATCACTCTGAAAAAAGCTGGGAAAAAACACAAAAAAAGGAGAGGGCTCCTTTAAATGAAGGAGTCAAACAGGTTTGGGTCTGTGACACAGAAATAAATATTTTCTTTTTTGATTAAGCTGTTTTTTTATTATTTGAAATAAAAAAAACAAGCCAAAACACTGGCCAAATTACCCTAAACTGCAAAATGATGCATTTTTCTTTCCATGCGGTGTCTGACAGAATCCTCATCCTAAATCATCTGCCCATCAACACTTCCTCATGCTGGGGCAACTCTGGACTCTGCAGAGCTAGCAGGTGTAGAGGGGCACACCTGTCACAACTCTCCTCCACAAAACCCCAACAATGGATAACATGACAGCACCACTAGCCACTCGCTCCACGGACTTGAACCCTGTCAGAACTGCTTCCATTAAGACTCCGGACTTCCCACTGTCGGGGCCACCACCACTAAGGTTAATTAATACAAGACTCCAGGTCCCCTAAAGCAGTGTTCAGCTGCCAAAGAACATCTTATCCTCAATGTGCTGCCCCTTCAGCAGTGTGGAGATGTGTTCAAGTGCTCTGCAGACAAGTTAAGTTCGACCTTGAGCAGGGGATGTTGTTACAGCGTACTCTGGAATATTCTGAATGTGCCATAGTAACTTTAGATCCCTGAAATGACATGACAGGAAGATCCTGCAAGATTCAGAACAAGGTCGCACGCATTTAAATTTGATGCAAAATGCATTACGTTACAAAGGTCGGAAACAACAAGTTACAACTATGAGGAGGAAACTCATTCATTAACTAATTCAGTCTCGGTTACATGATCGGCCTGGGTCGATGACCTAAATTGAACAACAAAGGAGGACGAACTGCTAGAACAGGGACATCTGACGTCTCGCACTAATCTTAATGGGCCAGATTAAGATTAATTTCCCGCTAGTGGAGGCAGTGCTCCCAGACAAATAAAAGTTCAAACAAGGGACAGATGGAGAAAGAAGATAAACGAAGATGCTTGACCATTGGAACAATACAGTAAACACATCTTTCAAAAGAAATCGATACTGGATCAAGCTAGACTAGAGTTTGTTTGTGGGGAAAAAAATTGGATCAGTGAAAAATGATAATTCGGACAACATTTACGCCCCAAGTAATCTTAATCTATCACTAAATAAATGTAATCAGAGTTTACAGTTACATTGAAATAATTAGTTAGGTAATTTTACCTGGATAAATTTACCATTTAGGAGTCCCCAGACAAAAGGTCACGTTGTACTAAAACATGATGAATGGAGTTTTAGCTGACTAAATTCAGCATCACGATTAAAATGTTATTACTATGCAAAAGAACATCTAAATTTAAATTGAACAAAATGAAAAACCTTTGGGAGAAAATTGGCACTCTAGCGCTTTATTCTTATGAAAGAAAAATGACGTTGTTGTTGTTACATATTGGTGGAATAAGGATCATGTGATCTGTTTTTGGAGAAAGATATTTCATGATCACAGAACAGTTTTACTTCTGTGGTTAAAGTATTTTATTTTGTTTTCAGAGACCATATAAAAACAAGCAATAGCTTGAATTAATAATAATTAATGTTAAAAAAAATGAATTTAATTAATAGACAAAGTGCATAGTTTGGAATTTGTGAGGCCCATTAGATGGAAGTGAAATGCTTTTCTTGGTTTCTCATTTATTCGTGCCTGGTCAAGTCCAACTTTGAAACCAGGAGTGCACCAAATGTGTCTAATGCAGGTTTTTCATACAGATTTCAAATTTTATTTAAGACTGATGCCTAAAAAATATACATATAAATGACAATGTTATTTATTAAATTTTAAGCACAAAAGATGCAAAAAAAATAAAATAAATAGGGGTTCACAAATGTCACTTTTCCAGAGAGCTGTTTTCTAACAATATGACAACTAAGCAAGGTGTGCATTTGAAGTGTTTTCCACCACATTCTGTATAAGGTACAGGTCATTTTTTTGTGTAACCAAAAACAGGATTAGGTTCTAAAAGTCAGGTTGAGTTGAGACAAATACTTTTTTCTGATTGGAAAGAATGCCATCCTGTTGATCATTAATTGTTCAATTGCTGAGCTCACAGATTTTTTTTCAGCGTCTCTTAATCTATTTGCAATCATCTTTCAGAGTGTTTTTTTGAACACACAAACATCACCACATACACAACATAAAGAATATCTCTCCTTCCACACTCTACATAGTTCAGCACAAACTCGCTATTCTCCAAGCAGAACTAGACTGATGTAGTGAAGTGAAGCATCTTGAGTAACGTGTCTAAAACAAGGTCACTTGGAACTGAATCTGAAAGTTGTTGAAAACATGAATGCAAACCTTGGCAAGCCGTGCAATTCCTAAAAAAAGAACCAAGAAGCCAAAATCATTTCCTGATGGTCCATAGCCCTGCACAATTTAGTCTCAAACTTACTCATTCATAAAAAAATCCAACGGTTGTTAAAAATGCTGGTGTATCCATGTGACATTATTCCTACAACTAGGTGTGAAAGACCCGTTCTGAATCAGAGGTTTTATGAGCTTTTGTTTGGCGCAAGAACAAATTCAATTAGAGTATTAATAATAATGGCACAACAGTTACAATTGTATTACTTTAAAGTCTAGTCCAAGTATGTCCAAAATCATTTCACATGGTCCGTCGCAGCTTCAGTCTTATAATGCATTATTTATGCCTCGCTAACTCTTTCACAATAAATAAACCCTAAAACTGTGAACAGGTTATTCTTTAATTCACCTCATGTTGTCAGGACTATTCGAATCTGCCTCTGGATTTGTGTTAGCCCTTTTCTGCTCAGCTAATATTAACGTGAATTGATTTTGAAAAAGTAATAAAAGTGTAAACCTGTATGTAACTTTAGAGGTGAAGAAATAGTTAGAAGGTAGCATTGGCCCCAGGGCATTTTCACTTTGTAAAATATGGCCCTCTTTGTAAAATGTTTGGACACCTCTGGTCTAATCAAACAAATAAACTAAGAGTTAACTAAGTTAGTAACAGGACAAAAACAAGGGAAGAAATTATACGTTGAAGCATCACAAAGATCCCTCGCAGTCATGAGCTAAAGAGATGCCAGAAAATTGGAATAGCCTAAAAAGAGGTGTTACAGTGCATAAACCCTGCTCTTCTATATCACTTTAGTTTGAGCTTCACGTCGCGTAGAAATGGAAACAATACTTTGTATTGCCATCTTTATGAAATGCACATTTTCAAGTTATGTCTTTTAATAACAAACTAACTTCTCACAGGAAGAGAATCTGCTGGTACAAGTAGGCAGTTTTTACTCATTCACTTTTGTGACGTCAGTCTGTTTCAAAGCAACTATGACTTAAGTCGACATTTTCTAACAACCAGGAAGGAGAAAAAAAATGGTGTAGAAGATTCAATAGACAGAGACAAATGTGTACATGTTAATATAACAATTAAACTGTTCAAGGGTTTCGTGATGCTTTGAAGCTTAAAAAAAACTCTTATGTGACCTCAAATGATTCCCTGCATTTGCCATCCCTACTGAACAAGATACAGAAAATATGTTTCCTCTCACACTCTCTTTCTTTATCCCTCCATCTCTCTCCCTGCAGCCGTCTGCAAGTGATTATCCATTATCTCTGACAATGTCAAACATACACACCCAACAGCATTTTAAGTGATTTCACTAGCCAGTGGTGAAAGAAACAGGGGCAGACGGGAAGCTTTATCATGGCAGGGTGTCCTTCTTTGCTCACCCAGACACGACGAGCAGGAAGGTCAAACCATCACCAGAAGCTGAGAGGCAATTTCCCCGTGAGGAGCTGGACCTAAAAAAATACTTAAACTGAGACTTCTTGAAGCAAATGTCAGGGATTTGATATCCAAACCCAATGCGGCCATACACACCACCCAAAGTACCCCAACAAAAAGGTTAATGGGTGATACCGGGTATAAGGACGTGTAATGCATTTGTGCCATTTAAAATGCATGATTAAAAATAAAGTACGCCGCAGGAAGTGAGCTGCATGTCAAGGTCAAGTGAGCCAGAGCCTCAACAGCTGGAGTCCATGCAAAGCTCTGTGTTAATAAAAAGTGACAACCCGGCGCTCGCTGTGCGTATCGCTAATATCTGACACCAGACGGGCAGACACTTTGCCGGCGTTAAAGGTAAGCCAAGGTTAAAGAAATTTTCAAGGAAAGACTGCTGCGTGTGAACTGCTTTGCATCATGTTATCTTAGGCAGCTGGCGTTCGGTCAGGCTCGCTCATGTTCACGCAGGAAAGAATTTGGAAACCCAATAGGGCTCAAGAAAATTAAATAAAGGCATCGGTGCACTAGCTAAACAAACAGGACTGGAACGGCCACAATCCTGAACTTTTTCTCATCTGGAACGAAACACAGAGCAAATAAATAATGGGGTGCAGAGTCTGCTAATCAAGTTTAATCCAAGTAAACAATTGTATGTGCCCTTGGCAGTGAACTGACTTGGGAGCATGACCTACTGGTAAAAACCAAACAACATTTTTGGTTTAATGAAAACAAAAAATCTTGGATATATCTGAATTTAAACTGGGAAGATTCACTGTTGGTTATCAGAGATTAAAACACTGATAACTGAAATATTAAAGCATATGTTAGAGGTGTCAGAAATTAAGTAGATAAAATGATGAGGCAAAACAGAAACTTTTTATTTTTATCAAAATAATCCCTGACATAGGGTTGGGCGAAGTTGCCCAATTTGGCATTGGCGATGTCTGATGAGAAACTGTAGTATTGTATAATTAATTCATAACAAATTAATTACTTGAAGCCTGTCGCATGGCCTTTGTTTTTACCAATAACAAAAACATAACATAAATAAATAGAAGTTACACAGAAATTACCACCTGTCAATCACTTAGTCCACGAGACTCTGGCATGAATTTCAGAGCAATCCGTGTCATTATAATGGCGACGAGGACTTTAGTTGGTAAAAAAGGAGTACATTCACCTATCTGGCAATACTTTGGTTTTATATTGAACGGAAGAAAACAGCCATGAGACACGTCTGAAGTTTGGAGAGCTTATCGAAGGCAAATAGGCAAGCAGTCTCCCGGCCCCGCATGAGTAAGAGAAGAGACGGAGGACCGCCGATGCCGACTCAACATTGGTGATGGACTACGACATCTTCTACTGACACAGCCCTACCCTGACACACATTAAGAGACATTTCTCACAGAATACTTAATTATTAGTCTGCTTTTATTCTGAAACTGATTTAGTCTTATATGTTATAAACAATCCTGTGACATAGGTACCGTTGTTTTAAAATATTTAAAATGATAACTTTTTCATAGTTTTTATGAGAACTAAACATTGATTTTATGTTACTTTCAACCACCCCAATATATTACAAAATGAAATATCCAATTGTGCAAGACCATGAACAACATTTTAAAGAAATTATGATTTTTTTACAAACTATTTTTTGAGGACCATATGATTTATACACTTTTTTGGTTCAGTTTTTACATAACTATGACAAAAAACAATCATAAGTTCATCAGAATAATAAGCAAACATTTATTGACAACACACCTGACCTTTAAAACAACTCTTACCCTGCCTGCACTGTTTTATAATTGAATCACCTTGAACGAACCCTTTTAAGGCAAACATTTCATTAAAGAATTCAAATTTAAATCTAAAACTTTGCATGAAAGGTCACTTCTGCTTTGGACTAAAATATACTCCTCCATAATGTCCATGTTCATAAACTTCAGTGTCAGGGCTGAAGATTAAATGCAAATGAGAGGCTCTATTAATTTTCCTAATCGATTAAGTGCACTTATCCAATGAAAAAACAAGCACCTGGGTTCCTCCTCTTGGCACTTGGTTTCAGCTGGCACAAGAACAAGCCAGGGAAATGCCACCGGAGTATAAATCCAGAATCCCTCTCTGCTCTTATCACTGGAGCTTTAGAGCCTCTCGTGTTCCAGCCACTCTCTGAAAATATTCAAGCTCCACTTGCCAGCTCCTCCATATCTCCTCACCCGCTGTCTGCTCATTCAGAACACTGAAGAGCTTTGAATGAATCTTACCTGATGCTCATCTACTTCACTGCTCTATAGTTTGGCTTGCACACAAGAGGCAGAAATAGAGTTTAAATGGTAACGATGTACACTGAAGTTTATTGAATTTTATCTGCGCTTTCATTCGGTTTCAAGTGAGGTTTCATCAATGTTTTTAATTCAGCACTTTTAAGCATACTGACCATTTTCACAGAAAGCCATCACAGCAATGATGCTATTTTAAACATTATTATAGATTTTTTATACTGTACATTTATTTGATGGGAAAAGCAACAAAGGACAAACCAATCCAAAGGTCAAACTTGACATGAAATACATGGTTGGAGTAAACGGACAAAATTTTCAGAAACTACACCGTTTTCTTTGTACAGACATATAGAGACGTAAAAAGAGATTTGCATTCTCGTAAATCAATCTGCAAATCAGTATCGTGATTCAAATTTGTGGCTTGAACTAAAATGCATTTGATTGGTAAATCTGCCTTAATAAAAGCGTACTAAAAGTGTCCTGTAGTATGACAATAATTAAATATGATTGTTAACCTTCCAAAAAGGTTAACAATCGATTTCTTAAGATTTCTTAATGACAAAATATTTCTTAGAAAATTGTATAACATTGTATACATCATGGGGTTAATAAAGTACAATAAAGTTACAGGTAAGAAGTTGTACAACTCAGCCATGAGAAAACGATCATCTGTCAAAAATATCCAATAACTACAAAAAAGTGACCACTAGCACAAAAATAAAAGAAAGAAAAAGTTGTTTGACTTAAAAAAACCCAGTTCGGACCAAAGGCCAAGATAACATTAAAATAAAACTTTATATTTACAATAAGTTTTAAAAATAATTTATACTAGATTATTTTACTGTGATATTGGGTTGTGTAGTTATTCAAATGCTTGATTACAATATTAATTTCTGCCCTTAATGATCACAAAACTATATTATCGAGATTAAAAACAATTCAAGAATTGACATTCAAGCCGCAACCTCCAGAAGTGAGCAGGTTCTCATTGACTCCAATGTTAAAACTGTATTAACCAGGATGAGTGTTACTTCTAAAACAACTTTTGCATGGCAATATCTGATAGCAAGTATGTGTAAAAATCTCACCAATAAATCAATGTCTCTGTGTACATTTCAGATTTTCCAAGAATTTTCCAGGACTTGACAAATTCAACAAATTAAGAGAAATTAAATAATTGTTTTCTTTAAAACCCGTATAGTAACAAAACCTTGTATACTTCTGCTTTTTACAAGAGTTCCTCAGATTTTATTCCCATGTAAAGCCAGTCAAATTGGTATAAATCACTTGAATTGACAAATACTAAATCTCAAACACAGATCCACACAGATCCTATTCCTTTCCCCACAAAAAAAACCTTTTAAGTCGGGTTGAAACCACAACTGTAAGAATAACAGTGGTAATCTTTACACTTGCAAGTGTTGTGTGAGAAGCTCAGTTTAATGAGAACAGCACATCCTTCCAGAGGCGACGGGAGCCACAGACAGCACTAGCGTCTTACTGCAGATCTCACAAGCAGCAGACAGGTGAAGTGGGCTAATCAATTCGCTCTACGAGAAGGACTCATCTCCTGCATACTAATAAAGCTCTCTCTAAATGCATGCTCAGATTGCACAAACAACTGAAGCAAAACACTTTCCATTGAGAAACTGTAGACTTGCCAAATATTATTTATATTCAAAGAAAAACAAGCTTCTCAACCCTTTATTCTTTTGGTAAAAATGTATTATTTCCCATATGAGGAAAAAAGATTGGGCCCAATTCTGCACATAGTTCAAAGAGTCGATAGTTTCTGCATAGGTGTGTGTGATGTTCAGGTGTGTGTTTGGTCTGTTTTCCTCCGGCTATGTGTGTTTCTATCTTATTTTAAATGGAGTCGTGCAGATGGGCATGTACTCCTGGTTTGACTTTCACCTCGTTTCCCCTGAAGCTGTTTTGGAGTGTGGAGAGGAAGCACAGTGTAATCTGCACCATGTTTCCCTCCACCTTTCTCTCTCTCTCTATTCTTGCAAAACCTTCTAAGATGAGCAATTTGGGTCTTGATTGGATGCTTCTATTATTAAACATAGATTAAATGTCACCAAGTAAACGGGGGAAAATTGAGCTCAAAAGGTTGGATGTATCAAGTGCTGGCTTACCATTAGTGTTTATAATATCTGACCTGGTACCTGTTGAGGGTTATAGGCTTCTGGCACAAACTTGCCTAAACTGAACAGTTTATTTCGTCAACCAAGTAGGTTTCTCCAAATCAGGCCAGATGAGTCATTATGATTGTCTTAGCACAATTATATAGATTCATTTTCACTCGGATTCATGCTGGGAGTGATCTCAGCCAATGATAGTCACAAAATTCAAATTTGATTAAAATAAACTAGTTTAACAAGTCAGTATAAAACAAACCATTCTCTTTGGACCCGATTGAGCTTAAAAGCTCGACCACTCATGCTCATAAATACATGCCAATAGCACAGATGGATGCCTTTCGTGTCATCCACATAAGTATCAAGACAACAGGAACAGAATGTATGTATATGGTATAAAAATACTTTAGTGACAGTGATATATAATATAATTATAATGTAGAACTGTTAGATGTCCAAAAGTGACAGGGTAGGTGCTAATGTTAGGATATTTGTATTCTGATGGTGAGAAAATTTTAGCGCTATACGTTTGATAGAGAAAATAATAACAGCAATAAATATTATGTGAAAAATATAACTCTGCCTTATAAGATGAATATAATCTCTGTGTAATCTCTGTTGAGAAAACATTCTTATTTAATCAAGAAGGGGATATTAAAAAAAAAGTAAATGTTATTTATTAATTACATTTATGTATTATTATGAATTATTATATAACAACTAATAAACCTTTATTTTATCTACTGACCTAATGTCTACTTGAAATAAGCGTTTATACCATTAAATGTGAATTAATTATGTAAAGTTGATATGTATTCTAAAGGAATCGTTTTATCTCCATACATTAAACTGCAAAACACATAAGCTCAGTACAAATGTGCTTTAGTTGACTTTTAGCAAAGTAAACATAAGATTATAATATAAGGCATTTTTGAAAGTGACAATTCCAGTGGAAAGTTGGTGGCACTATTTTCGAGACTCACTTTAGTAACATTAGTGTGTTTACAATTCTAGAACTAACAAAACCATGTGGGTACCATGAAAAATAAACAATAAGAGAACATTATGAGCCACTTCCAGTTTCAAGTTTCTCACCATATTTTATCTCCTCACCCTGCATGAATGCATCAACCATTACAGTACAACACATCTCTCAACCACTGTCACGTTAATTACCACAAGCATAAAAGAGGACAGAAAGTGACTGGCAGGAAGAAGAACAGGATTTGAAGACGTTGAGAGGGATTCAACATCACATTGTAGTACAAGCTTTGGGCCTCAGAGAAAAACAATGGCTCACTACAGTAAAACTAACAGCCATTACTACTTCAGCAGGAATCACTCACTTTTTACACATCCAGTGTCATCAATCGCCTCTAACAAGAGGACACAACCTCACCTTGGCAGTTTCACACAGCTGTAGAGTAGAAAGAGAAGCTGAAGCACACAGGAAGTGGATATCCTCTCTCAACTGAAGTTTCAAGACAGCCAGCAGCTAGTAAGCAACATACAAAGCCTCAAACGCAAAAAAAACAGGTCACTGCTGATGCCTGCACCCTTGACATACTGGCACAGTCATGTGACACTCTGTCATCCACCACCTGGCAGAAGAGCCCCACCCTCTCACCCCTAAAGCCATACGAAGACAGAGAGGGCCACCCTGCCCTCATCTGTGCGACTGTTGCCATTCTTCAGCAACCCAACTGCAGGAGGCAGCACCTGCCACAAGGGGAGAATGCCCAATTAGGCAGATGTCATGCAAGGCAGAGGCTCCACGCTCACCCCAGTCCAACCAGAGAGCAGCTGTGGGTGCCAATTACAGCAGAAACATTAACCGCTTCACTTCCAGGAAGAAAGAAAAGAAGCATGCTCTGATCATTCCAGACACAAAATAAATCGGCATTACGAGCTGAGCAGTGCTGAAACAGATCAATGTCTAGAAGAGTTAACATGCTAAAACAGTGAGGCTCTTTTTAATTTCTAATAAAATAGCTTTCAGTTCTAGATAGGAATTTCAAACTATTTGTGAAAAGGACTGTGTATTGTTTCCAATTTCTACAAGAATCATGAAGTTGTTGCTTTAAAACTAAAAGTCTTTAAAAACTATAGTGCCACTTATTTAAGTAGTTGATTTAACTCAGCACTATTTATAAACACAAAACAATAACCAATGACACCACCTCCTGGTTGTCATCTTGGATATGATCAAAAATGAATCATTATGCTAAGTGCTAACTGCTCTTCCCATAAACCAAAGGTGTCAAACTCACTTTAACCGAGGGCCACAACTGCATAATGACTGTCCTCAAAGGGAAAAATATAACTTCTAAATGTAATCTAATGTAATGTAACACAAAAAAAATAACAAGTTATTTAACTTCTTGTTAGAAAAACTCTGATACTCATTCAAGTGACAAACATTAAAGTTGCACAAAAAAATGTTGTGGTTTCTGTTAAAAAGTCAATTCTATTAATTTGTTACCTTAAGAAACCTACATAAATTCTTCAATCACGGATCGAACTATCCTTGTAAAGTGAAAAAAAAACAAGTTATACATAAAGTTTGTTCTAAACATTTTTGTTATAATTAAAAGGGGCTTAATTATTGTAAAATAAAAAATCATAAGCTGCTAAGAACATGAATGATAAAAACAAAGGGTTACACGAAGCCTTGCATATAACTGATGGGTGGATAACAATAATTTGTCTGTATACAGACATAAAACCTGCAAACATTAAATAATTGCAACAGCAGTTACGCATAAATAATAGGTAACTATGTAAAGCACAATAAAGCTGGCTTTCACTGCAGCCATGTTTTTGATGGTGGATTTTATAAACACTCTTGTGTGCTGTGACACCAAATTTGTTTTTTAATTCGTAATTTATTAAGAAGTAATTTGTTGCATCTCTTGAAGGCTATATTTAGTGTACTTGGATGTGGACGCAGATTGGACTTAATGACAAGACACCACCTCTTTACACAAATAGATACTGGTCTTTTTCCTTGAAGCAAAATAAGTATTCACTTTCCATTCTTTTGTGAAACAGTCTTCCTTTTTTCATCAATTTACTCTCTTCCAGAACATTATTCCACAATTCCATTTGTTGGCATTAATGTGGAAGTGAACAGTCTCTTCGCGGGGATCGAAGTCGATATGGCATCGTGGAAAATGTGATCAAACCATGTTTTTGACCTATTTGTTTTTAAACAGTCGGATCTTTTGAGCTTGCGTGGGGCACAAAAAAAGACATAACAGGCCACACTTTGCACACGGGCCTAGAGTTACAGATGCTGTAAACAATAAGTGATGTTGATACATTTCTAACAGGAGAACGCACTGGTTGATGGGCCATAAATCAGATGCAGTTTTTGCATTAAACAACCAGCTGTACATGTCCAGCCAAATTAATGCAATGTAGTTGTAATTTTTAATGACTTGTCAAGTGCATCAATAACATACTTGCTGTTTAGGTTCTTAGGTTAGGTTGACTTCAGTGCTCACACGTCACCTGTCCTAGCTCTCCTAATCGATGCAGACTTACAGACTCGTGGACTTGATTTGCGCATGGTCACAAAGTGCTCAAGTTCGTAAGGTGTCCCAACTGGCAATTATACGCTCTTAAGTGTGACCCCTATGCACCCTTAATGTGGTCGAAACCACATCTGCACGTGGCCTACAACAATTGACAAACTCGATGGGAGGAGCTCACACAGAGGGGATATACGACGAGAGAGAAAGTGTTGAAGTGCTCATAAACATGTAACAGATACATGACTAAGCAATATATTATTTCTCTACTTAAACAATCCTGAACAGATTCTTCTGTGTAAAATGCAAATTTACAGCAACATTTATGCCAGTGCTTTAAAGATCTCCATAATTTTTCTCCTATTGAACAATACTGTGCATTAGCCATTAAAGTCCATTTAGCATAAAACACGGTGAATTAACAGCAGGTAACCTCTTTAAGCTACAGCTGGATTCAACTTCAAAAACAAACCGAGCTTTTCCTACTTCCAGCGAGACACGAGTCTGTCCAAAAAAACGATCTCAGTACACCAGCCTGGTTTTGAGGCGAGATTCGCTATGCCCTGGCCTTCACGATGTTATCAACGTGTGGACTCCCACAAGTTCAGTGTGTGCCATTTGGAACTGGGACGAGTTGTTACCAAACTGTTTGTACGGCGGTTGTGACTGAAACCCCAAATCATTGCTCTCAAAAGCTGTGAAAATGTACCCGTTAACATCTGTCAGTGATTGTTTGTTCAGCTCTGTTCTCATGCATTAGATGGGAAAAGAAATGGATAAATGTATGATGAAGCCAAAATGTTCCTTCTTGTGAAGAAAGTGACCACAGTTTTGAAAAATACAGTAGTGAGGGTCATTTTAATCAGCCTTAAAATGACATCTCTTCCATTTACCCGTATCACTGATCATGTGGCTTAATATTTTGCAGACGATATCTGAGACCCGTATATAGTGATTATTAAAATAAGTAGAACACATTTTAAAGCTATAAAACAGTTAAAGCTATCCAACAACATTGTTAGAATTAGATTGTGGCCTAAATTATTTTAAACAGCCATGAGTGTTAAATGACCTACAAAAATGTTATTGCAATAAAAACATACCAGCTCAAGAATTGGCCAATTTGCTTTTAAAATTAAAATCTACAAGCATCCGTGGTTCACATCTATGTGACACTTAAGCAATTCCCTTAACTGCTGAAAACATGTCAGCAATATGTTTGCAATCTATAATATGTTCTATTATACTTATTAAAATCTAGAAGCTTGTTGCGCATGAACCCCATTCTAGGTTTCAAACGGCACCATCTGTTGGAAATTCGTACTACTATTATGTACTCTGAATTCTGACATTTTAAACTCCACAAGGGCCATTCAATAATAGACACCAACGTGAAGAATTGAAGCCCCAAAAATCCTCTTCATTTATCTTCTGAAGAGTGACAGAAATGTAACAATTCTGTAAATGTAAAAATTTAAATCAGATCTGTGCATGCCTGGGGCTTCTATAATCTCCCTACTGTTAATTAAATGATGAGAGAGCGTAGGCGAGCAGAGAGGAGAGGGGGACAAAGCTGCTGGCTTTTCTGCCACCGCAAGACTCGTTAATATTAAAGATTTATGCTCTTCTCCCACCACACGCACACATACAGACCTCTCTGCTCTGCCTGTGTGTGTGTTTTTTAGGACATCGAACTGCAAAGCAAACTAAAAGATTGCTCACCCTCAGCAGAGTGTCATAGAGAGGAAATTGTTGACAAATTTGTAGTGATTGTATAATTTATCATCTATGCGCACTTCGGTTTTGAGTGAGACGGAAACTAATCTGCAACAGGGAAACGAAATGAGCCGGATGCCAGGTGCCAGAAGATTTACGACACAGAGAATCTGGAATCATGACAGTGGTTATTGATCATTTAGTCTCCATGGTTTCTCCCTTTTAATCGAAAAGCAGCAAAATGATTTGGACAGAGAACTCAGGGGAAAGATTGCTACTTTACAATACAGTCTTTCTTCAGAGTTAAACATTTAACTTTGAAATTAGTCTTTTTTTGGGCTAGAATGCTTTAAGTGTTACCAAAACCAGCTGCAATTTCAATAAATAGACAAGCTATTGATCTTGACCGCGAAAACTAGCTAGCAACCAGTTCAAACACAGTCATTTTAAATTGAATGATGTTAATGTGTCCGACATCATCTGAATACAGCCACAAAACAAGGAACACAAATATAAATCAACACATTTCGACCACGATCAATGGCAATATGATTGAGAATTCTATTTTCTGTGATGACATCAATGTGGCTCTCTTCCAATATTAGAACAGTACCAAGAAATCCACCTCCTAGACCTCAGTCCCATCACTGCTAGGTAATTATGCTCTCCTGTTAGAATTGCACAAGCTCCTGATTGGTTGTCGAGAGTGCATGAGATGCGGGTGCACAAGAGAATTAAACAGGGAGGTGATAGAAATGGGGAAAAAACAGATTGCTCCAGAGGTTCATTAACTACTTACACGGAGTTAGGAGGATTCACAAGAACTCATTTTTATAGCTGGTAAGCGGAATTCATTCCAGCTAAAAGTTATTGTTAGCCCTTTCAGGCTCTCTTGATTTCATTAATCTACACCCAGAATGATAGCCTGCAAGTGAAAAACTATAAGTACTCAGGCAGGTCAAATTTAAGTCATATACAATATTTTTCAATAAATGATCATAATCATAAAAATACAATACATTTTTTTTTAGCTTTTACGAAGGTTTTCTCAAGCTCTTCCAGTCATAACCATGCCTTTCTCAATCTCTAGCAACCCGGACAATCGCTTTTTTTGCTTTTGATCAATTATGTAGGTTTTCTACAATTGTAATGTATAACCAATATAATCACATTAAAAAAAATTTATGAGTCTTATGTCCATATCTGCCTACCTAAACAATCCTTTTTATTTGCCTAAACTCAGGAATCCTTGAAGCAACTGCAAATGACACGTGTCAGATGAGCTTTATGTGGACACTCGAAAAATAAAACCGGTGAAAAATAACTTTCCAAGAACAGTGAATTCAAGTGTTGTTAAGGCCTAAAATTTGGCTTTTGAATTTTTGACTTTTAAATACCCTTTGAAAACCCTGAGTAGTGGTACATAGTCCAGAAAATGTGGTATTTAATCGTGAAAGACATTTTATGACCACTTTTAACAACATAGCACAATAACAATTAAAGCGTCAAAAGTGTTTAAATTGATTAAAAAAAAGTTAAATCATGAACCTACCCTGACTGAACCAGCTGATGAAGAGAACAGCAGAGCATTTATTGCACGAGTGACCATGGACATGGAAAAATGGTCAGCTCTGCTCTGAACGATGTGTGTTTTCACATCAAAGTCATAAGATTTGCTCCACCAAGAAAAGATGGATCAGGAATCAACTGCTCATTTGAAAATAAAAGTTTCATAATTATATTTTGCTTAATGGAGGATTTATGAAAAATCAGTCTGGCATGAATCAATTTTGTTTACTATTTAAAAACTATTTAAAACAAACATTAAAACAGACTTGATAAAAATGCTAATCTTGCCCAATCAGCAAAAAGCGCACCAGTGTTGTTCTGACAATGGCTCAAAAACAAATACATTGATGACATGTTTTGGTGTAGAAATTCTAGTGGCCAGCAGTGCAGAGAATAGTTTTTCATTAAACCAAAAACAAGATGACAATTTTTCTTTGCAGATTTTAAGCTTTAGCATGAGCTTTCAGGACCATTTAAAGAGATGATGAGACCATCAGATTAAACTGTTCAGGGCGCCAGATGAAACACATCCACAAGAGAATAGTGAGAGGAAGCACACTCGAAAGCTCAAGTGACACCAAATCCCCTTTCTGAAGCACTCATTAGTCATTTCAGGCTAATGTAAGACAGCCCGTGCCTGGCGCCTAAAATCAACCACGCCAATCTCTAGAAAACTTCGAAGGGTTAATAAAGGGGCAAATCAAGGATTAAACAGTGCCTTCCCCCTCTGTGGTGGAAGTCACAGGGAGAGATCATGTGACCTTGAGATGCATGGTTGGCACAGACAGAGCTGCCTCGCCTGCAGGCATCCTTCAACTGGATCTGCAAGACAAAAACCTTCACACTACCAGATAGACATCTCCAATCCCCGTCCCTTCATACTCAAACCTCTCCCTCGCTCTCTTTTCAATCCATGTGCTTGTTATCTCATCCCCCATGGGTGAGTCTTATCTCAGAGCTGGATCTTTAACCTTAACAGTGAACGCAGACAGAAGCGGAATCTCAAAATGTCTCACTGGTGTATTTTTAACCTTCTCCTACAGATTATTTGTCTCCGTTTCTGGGAATTCGATGACTCTCTTCTTTTGTTACTGCTGGTGCTGGCCAAGTTTTTTTTCTTTGTAAAACAACTACATGCTGTTCACATTTGGATCTTTGTGAATAGAAAGGCCAAGCTGTTACGTTTTTCTCTCTGCTCTAATTCTATAAATGGGATTTGGTACACTTAAAAGCACATGAAAAATTAAAAAAACATCAGTATCTTTCGCACAATGTGGAGGTGGGTAGATTTTAGAAATGCCATGTATAGCGATAGGGGCCTGGAACACTTTTTGTCACTTGCAAGCCATCCAAATTCTGGTCTTGGTTTGAACAGGTAATCACAACTATTATTAACTGATCTCACTGAGTGTGTTTACATGCACTTCAACTAAAGGGTTATGCTCTACAGGCCAATTTTTCTGGTGTCACGTAAACACAAAAAAAATGAGTTAGTCAGTAATTGGGGTACTAGTAAAAAAATCGTTTTAGAGAAAGTGAATAGGTGGAGGTAGTTTTTCTTGCCCAATAACACAGTTTCTCCAGCGTGCAGCAAGTTTATTAACAACTCATTGAAAACTTACAAATAAAGGAAATGTTGCTTATGTCCTGTTGGAATACAAATTTAAACTGATTAAAAGTTTAATTTAAACATGATAAAATGTTGTTGTCTTTTTTTAGGATTAGATCCAGAATCAAATTGTGCCTTTGCTTTGTTCTTCCAGACTCTAACTTGCGCATAACAAATATACCTGATCCCCTCTTTGATTGCAAACAAATGCAACTGAAGTGTTTTAAGACACTTCAATGGGAATCTCTTGATTACACCATCTTTAGATGTAGATTTTGGAGTATTACCTGTTTCAGTGTTAAAAAATGTGTTTTACTGCATGAAGCTTGAGCATGACAAAAAATGAAGTGCTATTCTGTCAATTTTTTTCCAGGTTTAATAAAAAAAATAACTAATTAAAAATACTATTGTGTTCTGAAATTAAATTATTATAATACTTATTATTTTTGCATAGTTCAATCAGCTCATGTAGTTAAAGACCTTTAACTGGACTTAATACAGCTTTGTAATATAAGCACCATATTTACATGTACTGATTTAATTGAAACAACTGCTACTTTTCTTTTTAAAACATCGCTGCCTTTACTGTGCAACAGATCAGCTGGTTATGTGAATTTAAGTAATTTTGTTCAAAATAATTGAACACAGAGCTTTTTTCCATTTCAACAAACAAATTATAGTATAACAGACTTGGTTGTTGAGTAAAAATTTTGATTGTTGAGTGCCATAATTTGTTTTTGAAAAGATTTCAATGACTTTGGTCCCAGTGTAAATCAACAAAAACACTAACTTTTAAATCTACGAAGCATCTGCAATCTGCACTGAAGGAGCATGGTCCCCAGTTTTACCCACCATGGTTTCCATGCCATTAGTGACATGAGGAATTTGATTGGATGATTTTTAAATAAAAAGGATTATAAAACATGCTTTCAAATAAACCATTGTTATCGAGTTTGGATAATGCTATAACAATAATAATAAAAATAATAATAACTACTTTAGATTTTTACTTTAAATTCGTTTTTTAATTATATGCACTATATTTACAAAGAAAAAAGGTGGAAAAAGTTTTCGGAAATATTTTTTTTGTGAAAATTGTGATCAACCAAAAAACAGCTCAAACAAACAACTAATACAAACAGAAAAACAAACAACAAGAACAACAACAACAAAAAACCTGGGAATATCTGCTCATTAGTCATTAAGTAAAAACTTTTGGATATTAACAATAGAAGGAAACAAAATGCAAGTCCAAAAGACATCATTTTAAAGAATGTTCTAAAGTCTAAATTGTTGCAAATTTTTTTAAATAGATCATTTTGGGAATGTCTATTATATTGACTTTGTAGAGCCTTGCTTTGTAGCTCTCTTTATTAGCTTTTTGACAATCAGCCAACAAAAGCAACGCATTAAACACCTATTCTGGTCACCAAAATTAATTCTCAATAACTACCAATCAACCTGTAAAAGATCGCAAGTCTTCACATCTCAAGACTGATAGTGGCATAAAAATAGTATTGATTTGCATCTCCAAGGACTCTCTGAGCAAGAAAAGTACAAGTAGGACCAAAAGTGCCTTTGCGTGCTAAATAAAGTGCTTTTATCACCATGCAAATCCACCGCCCTTGGCCACACAAGGTTCATTACTTTAAACAAATATTTGGACAGTCCTCTCTACATCGACACCCATTGGTGGACAGAGGAGAATGTCATGTTAAAACACAAGCCTGTCTCGCAGCTCACACTAACACATGATTCCATCAACGTGAGGATCGTGTGCTTCATAGGAGACTCCTTGGAGCTGTGACCTTTTGAGGGTGTAACGCTATCACATGTCATATGTGATCCTGCTGGAAACCATCTGCCGAGGACAGCCCGAGACGTCAGTGCTCTCCTCACCTTCACTGGAATCCATCAGATTAGCACAGGAACATACACCTGGCCCTGCTCGGACACGATCCCAGCGCTAGATGATACACTCAATTAGAGCAAAGGTCACTAGTGGTCAGGCATCACGTCCCTGGGTTATTAGCGATAGAATGGAGAGGAAAAGGGAGTCTAGGAACGCTACAGTGAAATAAACACATCTGAGAGCTGGATAACTGAATAATTCAACCTTGAGCCATGGACTAAATATTTCACTAAATGAGTAACAAAACAATGTTTCTTTTAAAAGTGAGTAGAAGGGGTAAAGAGTATTGTATGATAATTAAAGTGCCACTATTATGATTTTAAAAGGTTCAGGTTTTAGAAGTCTCTAACGTCAGGTTGCTTTATTGACTTTTAATAAGCATTTAATTTTACCAGAGTGTTCAGTGACTCCCATATGAGTTGTTTGTTGAGTTGTTCATAACAAGCCCCCCTTTGAGTGACGCAACAGGAGTTGCCAGCGATGATGTTGTTTTAACTCTATCTGCCTTGATTCAATCGTGTTAATAATGAGGGAAGAGCTTTCACTTGATTGTGTGTATTACATGAGTTATAACATAAGAAAACATAAGGATATATCTTGTTATACAAAGCTCTTTCAGGTTCATATCTTAACTGGGTGTTCCACAAACTCGCTATGTTTTACGCCACGAGAGCTCATTTTCTAACATCCATATTAGCGGATAGAAATACAGTATACTATTATGAATACTAGTTTAGCCACTGCATATTATTTGTATATACATCATAATATATAAATTATACTTAAAATACATTTTACTATCATTAAAAACAAATTCTTCATGTTTAAGTTTATGAATACATACACAATTTCACTACTAGAAATGCAAGTACAGTATTTCCATATAAATACATTTTATTCATATAAATATTGTAATTTACTGTATAGTTAAAACAGTAACATTATAAATTTTGCAGTATTGAACAATGTTTAATGTTTATTGACACACATTTACTAGATTTTAAAATGTAAGTATTTCCTCATGTAATATATAAATGTCATTCATGCATATAAATAAAGTAGTCACATATTAATAGTTATTCCTATTTAAAATAATGACATTATATTTTACTGTATTATATTTGTCATATACAATATGTTTTAAACAATTATAAATGTACTATACACACATATATTCAAATAATAGCAATTATCAATTGACCGCATTTGATAATTTTCTTCAAGAACAAAGTTCAATTCAGATATTTAATTGAAAATAGCATCTTCAACTAAACAGAAATAAAAATAAAAGCTAAGAGGGGGAAGACCATCTGTTCAAGAGCTTCATGTCTGAGAATTTGTGTTTGCCCTTGTAGCGGAAGGCTGACCTATTACTCACACAGCAAACACAGATCATTTCAGCACAAAGTCTCCCCAGGTCCATCATCAGCAAACTCTTCCATCTAATTCTGTGTACAATGTGAACGATCACTATTCAGAGAGTTCTTCAAGTCTACTGCCCTTTTCCCTGAACCTGAAGGAGTTGCTGACCTTTATCACTCAGCAGAACCAATAGTGATTGAGAAAGGCCATGGCCACAGGGGCCAGCGTCCAATCACATGAGGATGAAAGGCTGACTCTCCCATGACGCCTTGCCTCCAGCAGCAGACTACCATCATCTCAAAGCCTCTGAGCTATGAGGAAACATCTTCTGATCAGAGAATCAATTCACTCGCTCTGGGAGAATTTGAGCTGAATGAGTGTTGGTTGCATTCAAATAAACAAATATCTAGTTAAAGAAGTGCTCTGTGCAATATTTTCACCAACCACTGAGGAGACCAAGAAACAGTGAGACGCAACATGATTCCAAAACAAGTAAAGCAGCAGTTATCGATTAGTTTGATAATAGATTAATCCACCCCTGTAATTGATCACCGAATCAGAAACAAATTTCCATATTTTGTCCCAAATGCAACAGAGAAGTAAGGTGTATTGAAATCAATAACGTGTATTTCAAGTTCCTGCATAATAATCCAACCTTAAAGAATGGAAACAAATGTTTTGAATTCGACAGAAATAATATCGTAATATATCGTAACAGCATAATATCGTAAATATATTTATTACACACATATCAGGGCTGTGCTATTATTTAAGCTTTGATTATATTAATTATAAAAACTATGCAATTGAGAACACACTGCCGAAGCCCATTCAGTCGTGCACATGTTTGAAAGCATTAATTCTGAGATTTCATTAACAATATTCCCTCACAGCAGCAGACCCAAGCAGAAAACCCGTAGTTCAGTTATACTGAATGCAAGAATGTGGAGAATAGTGGAGAGGATAGCTACAAACAGGACATAATAAAACAGCAGGAGAGTTCTCTGTAGTTTAGAGCGTTTTGTGACGTTCTTCTTTGTTCATAACACAAGTTTGTGCTGCTCAGAAAGCGAGAATGGAACACTGTTTAATGCACAAAAGTTTCAGACTAGTACTTGCTGCTAATGTTTGCATGTTATGATTCAGACGGTGAGAGATGTCTAGCACTACATAGGTAAAAGAGAAAATAATAATGGGACAGAATAGTCGGTTAAAATTTTTTTTGATTTTCTTTTTTTTTTAAATAACTAATGTATTTTATTTATTTATTACATAAATAATCGTGATCATCATTTACCCATAATTTGGCAGTTGAAACACATCAGATATTTCACAAAATTACGCAATAAATAATGTCTAAAAAAAGAAGCACAGATCAAGATTTCAGGAGGACAAATAACTAAATAAATAAATCCAATGGAATGGCAGAAGCATCGAGGGGATTTGAATAAAGCGACTAGATTCCTGTGCTGCACACAATTTATTAGATTTTTCTTCAAAGGACTTCTCCAATTCCCATAATTAACTTAAAATTGCCATGTTCAAAATGACAAAGTTTTAAATGTATGTTTATACCATAAATATACTATACACTCCTGCTTAATTCATCTAAATATTGCAAAAAGTGACAGAACTCTGATGTGGACTCTTTGCACATTTCCATTTGCTCCACATTCTGTTGTTCTGTTGCGGCACTTTATTTTTTCTTTAAGCATTGGTCTGCACATTATCTCCAAAGCACATTTCTTAAGCACCTTGGACTTCTACAGTTATAGTTCAATTACTTCATATTTTTACTACCTCTATTTCTATAATATTACTGTATTCTATGTACTTTTAACTTGAGCAGTTTACTTATATAACCTGTGTTACTGTGCAATAGTACCTCAGAGTTGTGTTCATAAATATGGGTTTGTGTGTATGCATGCATTAGTGAAGTTATAATGTAATTTTAATGTGATGCAAGGTCTACATTTGGTCAATTTTGTTAGAAAAAAAAATCCAATTTGTTAAAAAAAAATAACTAACTATATTTTTAGATTTTTTTCAAGGAATACTGACTAAAATCTTCATACATGTATATTTTCATGTGGCTAAAATATAAAAATGGAAAAATGCTGAACTGATACAAGATCAACCTGATCTGTTAAAATGTGTGCATTATGAACACACCCATTGATTCTGATCTCGAACTGCAACCGAGACGATAGTGTTTCCCACTTTTCTATCTGTGCTTGGCAGTGTGTGAAGGTCCTCAGAGACCACAGACCTCTGGATAGTTTCCAGCCTTTAATACCAGCTCCATTTTCAGCCTTCTACACTGTTCAACAAGGCGTTCTAAAGACGCAGCCCTGCCGCTGACCCACTTGTGCGAGTATGAGCGTGTCAGCGACTGACGGAGTGCACCCCTTCACAGCATCACTTCAGCTCTGAAAGCCTCGGCCTCCCTGAACCCAGAGCTAAATAGGTCACCATGGCCCACTTTCCTTCTTTATTTTCCCTCTCTTAGTGACTGTGTGGAGACAGCTGTGAAATCTCAGCAGGCAGCGCAGCATAAAAGGAGAATTTGGAATTATTGCATCAGTAGTGTTTGCAAAGATATCCTTAAAATAAATTAGTCTTTTAAGCATTTTAATACAAAAAATGTGTCTACAACAAACATAATTTGTGTCCATGTTGGTTTTATCCTTGAGTGAGAAAAGCACCAGTCAACCCCTGCAACTCAAACTAATATTAACAACAACAAAAAACATGTCAATGTAAGAACGAGTGAGTAATTAAAATCCTTATTTGATTTGCTTTAGCAGCAGAGGTTCTGATTCTTTGTTTTCTTCTTTCTTGAAGTGTTGAAATCTAAATTCCTGGAAACTGATTGTAACCCAAAAGCGGACCTCTGGGAAAGCATCAAACATACATTCTCCTCAACTCAAAAAATTTGAAAAATGCTTAATCTAGAAACATTAACACACTGCTAAATGATACACAGGACCAAAGTTCAGTTCAGTTTGAAGCACAACTGAAGCCAAAAATCAGCAGGGGTGCGCCAGTATAAATTATTAGTTGATTTTCATTTTTACATCTCACGGTGTAAATTGCAGATAACATTTTTTTGAAATCAGTTAAACGTAAAAATATTTTAAACCTAAAAATTATCTAGATTATGCTTGACCTTCCACCCAGAAATAATAAAGTTAAGAGGCTGTTAGGGACTACGTCCAGAATGCAGACTAAAGTGACCCAAATTATTCTACCTATATGTGACTTGTATCTGATATTTTTAGGACAATCAGAAAAGCTTGGTTCCAATTATTTCAAATCAGACCCAAGTACCCTTCATATGAGCTCCTGAATCTGATACACATCTGATTTTTTGCCAGTTCGCATTTATCCAACTTTTATGTTGTTGCATGGGGATAGACGTCTTGTTTCTGGGCATGGACGAACAATCATGTCACTAGCTAGGTGAAAAAGGAATTTGAAATAAATGTGTGATACATGCCATTGTAATTAGGGAATTAAAATATTAGGTCATTCTGGTTTACACTAACATTTATGTTTCTGGACAACAAGCAAAACATCTCTGGTGTCCCAATGAAAAATAGTAACATTAATATATGTAAACTAAACACTATATACTTTAGGCAATCTGTGTATTTTAACTAAGAAGCCTAAATCTTGAAGGAGTTTACCATCTTGTACAATTAATGCAGTAGGTTGCTAACTACCAACAGCCATAGCAAGCACCGGTCCCTGGTTTTGCTAGCACCTTCTCCACTTTTTTAACAAACCCATGGGGCCTTATTTTTAAACGCTGCATAGGCACGAAATGGGTACTTCTATTTTGTGCATGGATCTGATTTATCCAAAACACTTGATGTTTATGTGTGATTTATAACTACATGTTAAAGTAATGTTCTCAACTCAACAGTTTACTTGTATATATGTTACTTATCCACCAAAATTGTATAAAGTACTTATACAGTACTTAATAGAGTAGATATTAAACACATCTATGTAGAAACAAAGCAACATTCAGACTTGTTGAATATTCATTTACATAATGCCTTTCTACCTTTAATTAACTTTTAATGTGATTATTTATATTCGCTTTTCCCTCAGATGTCCCCAGAGACCCCTAGATTTCAATGAAACAAGACTTTTGCTACAAAAACACTATAAAAGAGTTTATTCACTTGAACGGGACCGTATCTGATGATTTTCATGCAAACAAAGAAGAAAACTCACACACTAAGAAAGTAAGTGATTGGTTAAGCTCCCCTTGTTTTGTTTGAAAACGCCAAAACAAAATGACAAACTTTTTCATTAGAGCTGATCTCATCACTGTTTCTGACAAAATTATTTAGCTTTAAATATGTAATAATTAATAATAAATATTAAAAAATGCTAAATAACCTCTAAAACCACCATATCATCGCTCTAAGGCATGCACTCAGAACAACAACAACAACAATAACCTGGCAACTGACCTTAATAAATGTGTTTGAGTGCATTAAGGGCAGGCCATACCTTAATCTTCTGTGTGAGAGCATCGATGAGTAGACAAACAGGGAAAGATCTACTCTGTTTGAGCCGTCTGGCCTGGAACGTTCTTACGCAAGCAAGAGAGAGCACATATAAACATCTCTCTGGGGTCAGTGGCCGCAGCTGAACCAGCAACAGCCCGCTCAAACACTGACCGGCTTCAGTCAGAGCAGAGGTCACTAGAGCACTGCTCGCTCTGTTAAACCCACACAGGCAACAATGCCAACTCGCAGCAGAGATAGGGCTAAATGCTGCTGATCAGAGTCTGTGTTGAGTCAGGCGGCGCTAGATCCGACCCAGGAGCAGCAACACAATGATGAATGCACCGTTTTGGTTCATTTCAAGTTCAAGGCACTTCAACCTGCTCAAGTACTTTTGTTCTGAAGGGAAGCTTTTATAGTAACGAACAAACTAAAACTAACTAAAGATATAGGGTTTAAAATGGCAACTAGTTTAATATCAGGACGGTTAAAAATTTTACCTGAGGTTTTAAGCTCTTGCCGATTTTCCATTAAGTGATTTAATAGTGGTACAGCCCAACTCAATATGTTTTTGTAGACTTTTCCACTGTGTTCTGTGGCAGGGCACATTCGTTTTAATGAGGTTTAAAAAGTGGGGTAAATTCAGCCAAATTCTTTCAGATATGAAGAAAAAGTGTTACTCGACATCCTTTTGATCACTGATTGGTCAATAACTGAGCTAACCAATTTCTCTTTCTACCATGATCTGTCTTTTGATGTGTGTGAATGCGCTTCAGGTCAATTGGGAGTTTCCCATCTTGCTCTTAGCTCTCCACACTTCTTTAAACGTGTCTCGGTGATGTCCTTTTACCTTCGGTCTAAAGCCAAAGTATTGCCAGATAGGTGAACGTACTCCTTTTTTTACTATTATAATGCCACGCCAGATCACTCAGACTCACGATATTTCTTATTAGACATCGTATGATGACAAATTGGTCGACATCGCCCAACCCTAAACTCTATCCACATTAACGTCTACATATAACCCGCACAAAATCGAAATGTTTATGAGTGTACTGTGAAAACAATTTGAATATTGAATATGATTTACATCACATAGTCGCCAATAGATATTTTGTCATACATTACGATATTATAAGCAATAGATGCAAAGACAAAAAAAAATTTGTCCAGCCCATCGACTGTATAAGGGTATCCACAAACCTCGACGAACTGAATTTTTTTCACACCTCTGTTGTTTATTGTCAGTGCAGAGACACACCTTGCCCTTGGATGGCAATCATGGGGGAACAGTGACACGCTCTGGCCATTTTTACAGCTTTGGAGGGTCAAGCTTCTGTGAAACATAACATAGAATAGCATAACATAAAAAATAACGCATAAAACCAGCAAATGATATAATAAAAAAATACAAGTAATATAAATTAAACTCCTAAAAATCATTATTTCACTAAAACTTTTTTAATTTAAAGGTAAGAAATCACTACTGCAATATTAAAATCAGTGAATTCCAGGAATTTTTCCTGACATGATAAAATGACCAGCTTATCTAAAGCAATATATAGTACATGGAATATTGATAATTAATAAATAACTATGATTTGTTATGTGCTGGAAGAGTCCCTCACAGGTTTCATACTAAATTATTCTCCGGATCAATAATCCTCATGTACACAGCAACGAAGCAGTTCATTGCCAATATGAATGAAACCCCCACCCCCAACTGAATTCAGTCAAGTGTGACACGCAAGCCCTTCACCCGGCTCACATGACCCAATCCAGTTTTAGAGAGTTACTTAAAAGCTTTCAGGTCAGATCCACCAGGTGAAGGTCACAGAGCTGTGTTAATGCCAGGAAAGCCCCGAGCGGCTCACCAGGACACTCATGCGTCCGTTCAAGGACATTGAAAACTCCTGACAGAGACGCGTCGGGCTCAACTAATCAACCCCCATAGCTGATTGGGATGCGGAGAGGGTGAATGTGAACGCGCCGGGAATGCTCTGCACACTGAGAAGGTCTTAGTTCAACATGAAAATCCAACAATTTCCACTCATACCTTCTTCCTGTGGCAGAAGTGCAAGCAAACAGCGGTGCATGTTGATATAGCGCAGCATGCCTGACAGTGTGAAGCTTACAGTGCTTTAAGAGGTGTGCACGGTACAGCTCTTTCAATGTGCGTGATAAAGAATTGCACCCCTCATCCTGTGGCAAGGTGTCCCTAGTTGCCTGGCAACAGCTCAGCTCACTTTAACCCCTTTAAGTCGGTCTTAAGTGGTACACCAGTCTAGAGAGTCCACATTACTGAAACGACAGGACTTTATTGCTTTCTGGGGATACAATGAGGAGATCGGTGCTCAAAAACAGGTGTCTGAGCATGACCCCTGACCTCGGGGTGAAATGAGTCTTCACAGTCAGCTGTGACAAGGACAAGGAACCCTAGGTCTCCACAGAAGCAGGAAGCATCAGTTCATTGATGCCATAAAATATAGATACAGCTATTGCCAGTTGATCCCCATTCCATAAATCAATCAGTCCAACTATCTGATTGAACTCAAGCACATAACATTTTAAGGTGGCACTTTTACATACTTTTATAAACATTAGTTCCAAGTATGGCAAAGAAAAGTTCAGACTAAATTTTTTTAAAGGAATTGTTGGTCGTTCTCCAATCGAGTCCATCTCTCATTCATGGATTATGAAAACTCCTCTTTAGTTAATTGCTCGGGACTGATCAGAAAGCTTTTAGATGAGAGGAATAATGAAGCTGGGATCATTCCACTTCTCTGAACCTCTGATTACAGATCTGCCTGCACGTTTTCATCTCTTTTCAGCATTACTGCATGGTTTGTGTCCTTCTCAATGATTTAAAGGCTGCTGAAGAAACAAAACACTAATATGGTGTAAAGAACAGCTTGGCATGCTGGGGCCTTGTACTATGAAAGCTGCACAGAGACATTGCCTCAAAGACAACCCAGAAAGATTTGGCATTTGAATATGGTTAAATTAAGATACAGGTAGTACCCCCAATCACAGTTACACATCTTAATGAACTCAACCACCAGGATTCCTTGACCTCCAGGTCCATCTTCCCACAGGATCCAGAGGGGGGTGCAGAAATGCAGCTGGTAGGTCAGCAGGGAGAAAATGTTTAATTAATTTGTAATATCCGAGTTCTTGTTTATACAACACTTTAATATTACAAAGCCCTAGACACCTGATGCGAGAATAAAATAGCTTTTATTGGACAGTGAATTCCCTAGCATCTAATAGGACACCACCCACATCCACAGCAACCTCAACAACAATATTTCTGCCAATATAATCTCATGAATAAAGTATTTTATTAGTATCAAAATGAACTTGTTAACTAGATTTTTCCTAAAAAGAGTTTGTGAGAAATAATATTTAATGTCCCCTTAACATTACACAAACAAGTTCCAGAGGTCCATGAAGCTTGATTAGAGACTCAAGATAAATGAGAGGAGACAATATCAGCATGAGTCGGGATTTGGCTAATGCTACCATGTAGAGGTTACATACTTCTTTCTCTCAAATATCTCCTCCTTTAAGAAACAAACAGAGAGTCTTTAGCTTGTTTATAACACATTTGCAGATTAGGTTCTTATTTGGGGGGATTTTTGAAAGAGAAACGACCTGGTACCAAGAGGTTATACCATTCATATTAATGCGACTCCCTTCACAGAAAGTAATTTACTTTGTTTTACTCATTTGTTCAAGTTATATAAAGATTTTTTACATGATTATGAGTGTAGCACTTTCAGTGAGAACCATCCACCGCTCTGAGGTTTTGTACTCGTTTTGATTCCCCAAAATCCTGACTCTTTGCCCATTTTTGTATCTTCAGAGGTCACCAACTGTCAAGATGTAAACGACTGTCCATATCAACAAGTTAGCCTTGTTTCCTCTATAAAGACACTGTAAATTGTTGGAAACTGGTTGGTTTTTGTTCTGTTTTTACAAGAAGTTAGGAACATCCAATTTATTACAACAATCATCCCAAATTCTGAAAATGATAACAGCATATTCATTGATTTCAGTGCAGTGAACTGTTTAATGAGCTGCCATAACATTCATTAGGTTTGCCTAGAGACAAAAACTGAATTACTGAACTTTTCAATAGAGACTGCCTTTTAAATAATCTACAAAAAGACCTAATGTGTATGATTTGTAAGCGGGAGATGAGGGAGTAATGTTTACATATGCAGTGAGCCCTGCAGTTGGTTATGATTATGCTAAGACTCCACACGTTACTCTTCAAAGAAAAGCGTTTACCAGAGCTGTAAAATCAAGCATACACCAACATCTGGCATCTTCATAACAGATTTTGCTCATTGTTTAACTGAACACAACCACACTGAAGAGTTTGCAAATGTTTTGAGGCCAACGCTATGTCTAGAGATTACTAGAGATGCACCTCCCAACAAGCCCCCCTGCACTCAGAAAAGCAATGGCTATCTATCGCAATAAAACAAACCACAGTGTTAGAGTCTGTACCTTGGATTTCACATCATCTAATCACTTCAAAAGCACCTCACGCCTGCGTAACCAGCCAAGCATCTTCATCCTTTCTCTCCAAGCACAACACCTTTTTTTTTTTTCATCAGCTAGCCCTTGTTGATATCCAGGCCAGTTATTATCTCAGTTATTCCCTGTATAAAACAAGATTCATTGCACAAGGAACAAACATGCGAGCACTGCATCCCCGAGCTGTCAACTGACCTGTTAATGAGTGTGAAGTGCCTACGGCTTATATGGATTTACGACATGTTACACCAAGCAATTTTATGTTTTGCACGAGAACTACCATGTGCTCTGAAAAAAAATACGCCTCAGTCTAATAACCCCACATCATACGAACATCTAAGCCAAGGTTAATATTTAGGATGCTGTGTTAACATGGTAGTGACCCAGGACCATTTTAACCGCTCTCGGTGGACATTATTGACATCCCTTTTGAGAAATCAGGTCACTGCGTGTTCGTTTTTCTTTTTTTAAGCAATGATAACATCATAATAAGTCAGCGTCAATCAGCGAAGCCAGATAGCTGATCACATAACACAGTCACCTTGTCTGACACACAAACAAAACAATTTCCACTCGGATCGATCATCCAACAGAAAAAAATATTTCTCATGTTTCTTTAATCACAATATAAACAGTTAATAGTTGTTCAAGGTATTCTTTGCCAATTTACACAGGGAACCTAAATTGTGGTCTCTAGAGACCTGTTAACTTTAACCTTTGACCTCACAAGTCTGGCTTTATTGACCGAAGCAACAGGGAACTTTATAAATATCTTGTGATAAATGTCAACAATTATTTAAAATAAGAGGCCAGATACGTATTTATTAAATAGATATATCTGTTGTATATTAAATCAAACATTCATGGCCTGCGTCGTTAATACTGATAGACTACAAGTATCAAATTTAAGAGTACTTGAAACATTAACACGTAATACAAGTAAACTAAGCAACAAAATATTCAACCAAATGTATGTTGAAAACAGTGGAAAGCTTAATTACAAGACTTGGAAAAACATTCTAAAAATCACCAAAAATGGTTATTAAACGAGGAGGTTGTAAATAAAACGTCACCAAGTGAAACAAAATGACAACTGCGACTGGGCTTCTCACACAGCGTGTTTTCTTTACGTGTCCATTTTCATAACGCCATAAACAGTCTAAACTTAAAACCCCGTAGCTTTCCACAACAACGACCTGCTGTTTACGAGCATTAAACCCGTTTTCCTTCATCAGCGCCTCGTCGTGTCACAACAAACACGCAGCACACACACACTGTGTTCTCATGTGCAGTGCCTCCAGCAGCTGGGCGCCATCGGGGCGTACCTGAATCCGCTGTTGGAGCGTCTCCTACCCGCAGACGTGCGGGGTCCCCCGCGCTGAATGGTAGTAGATTCCCAAAACTCATCGAAGCCTGTGACTTAGTGTCGACACAGAGCTGAGCGCAAACTATACTGTATTTTGGCGGAACCCCCGAGAACTCCGCAACGCTCACACTCCACCTCCTCGTCTCTCTCTCTCCCGCTCTTAAAGAAACAGGAGGCGCCCGCGTGTACGTGCGCGCGCGCGCGGACACAGGAGACGTGCGTCTGCTCACCTACTGTAAATAACTTCGATCATCTGAAGAAATGATACTCAGGATACTCAGCCATGTACAAAACTATTAGATCCATAGAAGAGGTTTGCATTGTGAGGTTCAGACAATGGTTAGAGGACATATAAACACATACTGTACATTTTGACACATAAAGGCTGGTAAACTTTTTTAGCCATGAAAATCAATCAGGTCTGTAGAAGAGATAAATAAATAATAAAAAAAACATATAATAATTGATAATTGGAAAATAAAGACATTGTAACAGTACAACACCTGTGAACACAGGTGGTTTAAGGCCCTGTTCACACGTACACGGTTATTTTATAACACACTTTTTTACACCCACACATAACCGGAAAAGTTTCACTGTAACAGTGTTAGTTTGAAAACGCCGGCCAAAGAGATTTTTTTTGGAAACGCTACTGATTTGTTTCTGTGTGGAGAAGATAACCGCGCAAGTTTGAGCCACAGATAAATTAGGAAGTTTTGAGAGTTGCTAGTAAAGCCATTAAAAGGAAGCGCTGAAGTCTTCAAGTTGATGTAACTTCAATGGGTGTAAAAGAATGTTTTACCTGGTTTCGTGTGGATGGAGTTTTTTTTTTGGACCCGTGCTCGTGTGGACGCGATTTGTTTTGTAAACATGTTATAGCCGACTCAAAAGTCAGAAAAAGTGTGCTAAAATTACTAAAATGTGCTACCACAGGTTTAATCACCGCAGCGGACACATGGCCATAAACATCTAAGCTGCCCAAACTAAACAGGCTGCAGCCTAGTTGATTCTTACATCTAATTTCACTTTAAACCAAAGATATTGCATGGATTGCATGTGGGGTGGGCGCGACAAGGGATGTTTGCCAAGGGCACCAGAGAGGCTAGGTTGATTGAAAATGGACTGCAACTGAGGGAACGAGACTTCGTTGAGATCATATCTAATATTAAAGCAACCCTGAACGTTTCATTACTCATTTTTCTCTTTTATTGGAGTCAATTCTATAAAAACTTTTGAGAAAAAAAGTGTATTTTTTTGGATGTACGGGGACTTAAAATTCCTGTGATGAAGGACAGCTGCAGTAAGATCTTTAGATAGTAAATGTCACCATATGCATTCTTTAAAAAAAGAGAACAAAATGTTATTCACATTGTTGCACTAGTCAGAGTCTGGAGGAACTGCAGTGGATTTCCAGGGGATTATTTTACAACCAAGGCACCTGCTTGATGCTGGATTTTGTCAGAGGCTAATCTTTAAAAAATGCACTGATGACAATCTGCAAGTAAAACAACTTGTATTATGCATTCACCAATGTCACGTGTGGTTGCAGCTACATGTATACAATAACTCTAACAAATGGATCATGACAGAACTGCTGCAGATTCAAAGAGGCAGCTTGAGTTGCCATAGACCAACCAGAATCACAGAAAATTATCAAGTTACATGCCTCTTTACACCTGTCTGTCTGAAAACCTTTCTGATATCCTGATAAAATGTGAAGATAAAAGGTGATTTTTATCAATCACATCCAGAATCATGCCCTCAGGTGTAAGGAAATGTATGACTCTGGTCTAAAGAGGAGTCGATTAGTAAAATATCTCATGCTAAGGTTTTCATGCAGATCAAATCCAATTTTTTATTTAACTTTAGGTTAAGAAGGTCAGTTGGTTTCTGTCCAAGTTCAAACAAGGACACAAACAAGGAGGAAAAAGCTGTCTGCTGTTCACAGAAGGGTCACATTAATCCATTTGGGGGATTGTTAAGATTGGCACGCTTGTTTTCGGACTTATTTCCACTGCAACTTTGACAAGCCTTGCAAAACAAAACCTTACTCTATTTATGGCTGTAAATGTGAAGTGAATGAAAATACTAAAAAAATAATACTAGTTCTGATAGCAAAGTTGGCAAACAGTTAATATTAAATGAATACATAAAAATGTAGCTAATAATTCCTTACCCCATGTGGTTCCAAGGCCTTAATGTTATATTCCTCCTCAGAGCACAGTTTCTGATATTTGCAGAGGCACAGAATGTCAAGAAATTGCACCACTAAAGGTCAGATAAAAGCATGATCTGCTTTCAAGGGATCACTCTGAACGTTATACACTTTTTGTTTGTAAAAGTAACGAAATATTGATTTTTGCTCCATTTGTTTCCCCATTGTTATAAACAATAAGAATGCTTGAAAATCAGAAGACTAACAAAATAGGGGCATTTTCTCTGTTTTAGGTGCAAATCAGTAAAGTGACTTCATAGAAAAATTGCATTTACATGAGCCTGAGACAAGTTCCTCACAGACAGTGACCTCACAGAGCAAACCTAGTTGATCATATTTTGTTACACGTCCAGCAAATGCAGCCATTCCATTTATCCTGATGATTATGAATAAATTGCAAGAGTCAGCGATCCCACATGTTAAAAGCACAAACCATTGGAGAGAATATATCTTCCTTTTCAGAAGCATGTTATGCTGGATGGCTGCATAACTGCAAAAACTACTTTTCTTCTAGGATTCATGGAAAAGTAAACCGTTGATAGTTTTTAGCCAGCTTTTCTGTTCACACAAAACCCCCTCAAAAACACAAGTTAAGGTGTTTAACATGCTATGAGAAATTTGAGAGGTTTCTCTACAGGTTTTAGAAGTAACTCGATAACAAAAACCTGTTTTCCATGTTTACATGTATGTTTTATGAGCAAATCTAATGTGCATGTAAACACTGTCAATGTTGCACATGCTCATTTGGCACACCTGACATTATCAAATTAACAGTAAAAAATAATGTTTGTTTACATTAAAATATTAAAAACAGACTATTCAGCATTCTCTTTTTTACTATAGTCATGTTTTATTATATTGTCTGTAAACAAATTAATGTAAAATATAATTTTTAAAGAAATTTTGCACAACAGCTTTTTACGGTTCATTGCTGTAAATTTTTATTTTTTACAGCACTTGTTACATTTAACACATTACGCAAAAAATTGAAGATGAACTCAAACACGTTACATTTTAGTTTAAAAAAAAAAGATGCAAAGTCTAATATTAATTTTAGTCGGTGAACTCGGTAACACACCAGATCAGCAACATCTCCCTACTTTGACCTGTGAACTTTGGAGACCTTTCATCTTTCACCTTTGACCTAAAATGCCACATGAATGGAGATACAATATCCGCCCTTCATTCCTTCAGTCTCTCCAGCCGCTAGCCTACGCTGCTAAGCCTTTCACAGAGCCATGGTTCAGTGAACTCTAACCTTTGACCTCACAACAGACACACATGTGTGTTTAAGTGTGCGTTTTGTCCTCTCATTAAGTGCGATGAGCACTGTATTTTCTTTAAAGGCTGTCCCCAGTTCAGCCTCATAATGAATCCCTCAGCGGTGGTTCGTGGATGTTGAGATTTTGGAGACGAGTGTTTGCCAAATTTGGTGAATTCATTTATCACAACTTCATAAGGATAACAATGACTTTTAGTGGAGTTCAGTCATTTGCAGAGGTGGAAATAGTACACAAATGTTGTACTCAGGTAAAAGTACTGTTAACTGTAGTGAAAATGTAAAAAAAGTATTTAATGAAAAATGTACTCAGAGCACCTTTTTACAGCAGTGGCGTTTTATTTCTCTTAAGAAATATCAGTCGCCTCTGCTGTCTGTCAGAAGGGTTAGAAATTAATGTTACATTTATATATTTGTATTAAAATAACTGGTCACTATTCTTTAAAATGTTACGTAAAATTGGCTACTGTATGAAACATTAGGGCATATACATCACAATATATATCGGAGTCTGAAGCCGTGATCTGCTCTGCCTGTGTGGAAGATTAGCACAATTAAGTTGTCTGGGTTTTTTTTTTTTTTAATTTTTTCATGAAATCATTTATTGTTTTGTTTTTGTTTTTTTTTTTACTCCGGCGAAATTAAAAGTGGAGGCATCAATTAAAATCTACTCAAGTAAAAGCAAAACATTTTAAAAATCAAAGTGCATTAAAAAAACCTGTTCACTGTTTACTGTAGTGTAAGTAAATGTGGTTCTCTACTTTCCACTCGTGGTAATATATGACTATTATGATTTACTTCACAATAGCTGTTTGGGTGAAATTACTGAATTAACGTTAATATAGAAGACAAATGCTGAAACAAAAGCCAATGTGCACAAAAACGTACTATACAAATGAAATTCCCTTGCCTTACCTAATTTTAGAAAACAATTTCTTGTAGTACTTGGATTTAAACTCTGAAATAAATCAGTTCATAAAAAAAAACGTTTTAATGGCTTTATTAGAACATTTTTATGACTAAAATTGTAATTTAGAGCTCTCATTATATCAATACACTGAGCATTTGCTAAACGCACCTAAAGAGTAAAAACTTAACTAAAGCGTGAAAACACAACTAAAGAGTAACAAGAATGATGATATCAAAATTATTTAAGATTTGAAAACAGAAAATAATGTGAAATTGTAAGTATAGAAATTGTAAGTCACGAAATCTCAGTTTGTACCAAGTTTTCTATGATTAACTGTACAAAGCATGGTAATATAATAGCTGTGCTAAAGGAAAACTAATTGAAATCAATTTGATCAATGTACAGTGTTTGAGTTTGAATTGATTTGCCAAACAGAATGTTGAATTGAAATTGAATAGAATTCAATGTAGAGAAATCAGTCTAGTGACAGAACACTGAATGCCTTAACGTTACGTAATTACACACATCTTCTTTCAAAGTGAGTTAATGAAGTAATATTTTGGTGAAGGCCCTCAGTTTGCTGATTTAATAGATCTTACTCCAAGCAAATTATTCTACAAACTGTTACCTGTATATGTTTTAGGAAAAGAAGCAATTGTTTAACTTTTTAATAGATATTTGAGTTTTATTGTGTCTTAAGTTTGATGTTGGTGATGTAAAAGTTATATAAACTGCTACTATTAAAAAAAAATTACAATTTTAAATGTCATTAACTTCCTTAAAGTTCCTTAACATTAAATGAAATTTTTGCGTCCTTTTGGCAATATTTATTTAAATAAAAATTCAGGTCAGAAATTTAAAAAGTCATTGCTCATTCCTCCTTCGATTCAGAATTTTGAACAACCCCATTAATCTGGGTTTTGGAGCTTTACCACATTCAAATCAAACTACTAAATATTGAAAATACTAAATCATATCTAAATAAATATTTCGTTACAAATTACATTGTGATTCAACCTTTGTTAAACATGAAGTATAAAGAAAATCAGAGAGAAATTCCAAAAGTGCTTGAATGCTTTGAAAACTGAAACCCAATTTGAAGGAAACTACTAAATCTCATTTGAATTTTTAACTCAACAGCCACAACGACAACATCTGCAACAGAAAGTGTCACATTTTTAAATTTGTTTTTGTGCAATAGCATTCCGCTGTGAAAGTAAATACCTTTTACTATTGTTCCTCAGGTTCATCTGAACACCGACGCCTCACTGTCTCATGAGAAGAGGCCACAGTGTCAGAGGACGACGACCTTTGACCTCTGACCTAAGCCACGCATTAACCTTTGTGTGTCTGGAAGCCAAAGAAGAAGAGAGGCCATTAAGAGAAAGGGATAGGACATGAGGTGTGAAAAACAATCCGATATCAGTGTTCCAAAGCTTCTGAAAACATCAAACTTCTGAATAGATAAAAAAAATAGTTGAGTGGTGACAATAGTTACCTTGTTTTCTGTTAAAGACATGTTTTCTTGTGATCTGTTTAATACAAAAGAGGACAATCAAGGGATTTCAGTAGGTACAAATTCAGGTTTGAACAAAACGGTTTGCGCCAAACAAATTAGAGGAGTGAAAAACAAAAAAGCGGTGACATAAACAATGATCAGGCTTCTCTCACTGGAGCTTCTCAAACACATCTGGATTGAGTCTATAATCATATTAGTTGATTCAACTGAGATAGCCACCAACAGACTCTTAATTAGAAATATACATTAAGCGAAAAAAGCATACTTAACAAGTATGAATGGAATATGGCCTCGGAATAAGAGGCCTCTCCCCCTACACCACCCTCCCCCAAGTTTAAACCAGGGGTTATTGACTGTACTGTAAACTTATTTACTGTTTTAGTAATGACTGACCAATTAAAAGATACGCTCCAAACTTTGATTGATTAATTAACTTCATTATTGGTTAATAATAAAATCACCTATATTGTCATTTATCCATCAATACAGCCACAAGTCCACCCTTGCATTCATCTATCCCTATATTCATTTGCCTGCCTGACAATCTGTCCATTTATCCATCCATCCATCGTTTTTATCCACTTATCCACCCATGCATTCATACATCTATCTGTCAATCTGTCTATCCATCCCTCCTTCCCTCCATTCACCCATCCATCCATCTGCTCAATAACCAACTAGTTCTTCCATCCATCGCTATATCCATCTGCCCTTCCTTTGTCCCAATAACTAACCCTCCTATCCCATCCCTCCATCTTCTCATTAACTCATCCATCCTTTCACCAATTGTCTGTTCATCTGCTCATCCACCTATGCATTAATCCTCTTTTCCTTCTGATCTATCCATCCATCCATCCACCCATCCATCTATCCATCCAGTAAGTACATCCATAAAGTTTTATTTACAGAGAGAGAAGCTATCGCAGGTGATGAGCACAGCAGCCAAAGCCATGCTGACCCAGATAGAGAAGTATTCAGAAATAACCAGACAGCCATGAAAACACAAGATTTAACACAGGCTTTTCTCAGTCTCCAAATAAACATCTATAAATATCACTCACAGGATTATATATTTCAGAGTACAGGGATCACAGGTATTAAAGCTCTTCAGCGTCTGAGTAGCAGGCAGCTCTCTTCATGATGTGTGTCAGGAAAAGGTGCAAGGCCATTCTGTCTCATTTTATGTCTTTGTTTTTAGTTCCCTGAGGCTTCAAGAGGAAAAACTCTGAAAATCCCAGGGGAAGAGATGAGCACCATCTCGTCTAGAGCATTGAGAGATGGAAAAGGTTCCAGAAATGCCGCTCCATGTGTTAATCAAAAGTGATGAGTGATTGGAGCTAGTGGAATCATGAATAAATATGTTTTAAAAGCTCCCCGGTGACTGACTGGGAAGAGTGTTTTTAATGGAGACATCTCTCGTAACATCGGCAGCATTTAACCCACATTCACAAGCTCACACACACATACACACACGCACACGCACACACACACACACACACACACGCACACGCACACACACACGCCTGTCACTTCTGGAGCTCTGCACACAGCTGAAATCTAGGTTGCTGCTGATCTGTATGTGTTTGTGTGAGGAGGAGGAGGAACTGTCAGAGTGCTGTAAACCCGAAATTAAGCATAGACAAATAATATGGAAGTATATGTATGAATGGAAAAAAGATAACAATTAAAACATTTACCTTTAAAATGCAATGGTGTCGCAGCTGCAGTCGATTGCTGACTCTGAAGATTATGCTGTGTAGCCTTCAATTTAGAGTAAAAATAATTCCAAATAATAACTGAATAAATTGCCAATAACTTCTTCATTCTCTAAATAGTCAATTCTTCACCAAAACTCTTCTTTTTTCTTAGTTTGGAATAACAGTTTCTATTTCACTATATAAACTTACAACTCTTTTTGTTACTATCTCAATGTAAAAAACAAGAGTCTATTTTAATTTATTTTAAAGCACAAGTGGAGAGGCTCAGTGTTAATTTAACTATAGATATAGAAGGACTAAATAGAATCAAAACGGAGTCAATTTAACTCTCGTAATTGCGTAGCATCGAAGGTGAGTGAGGGAAGCCCTCTAATCAACTAGAGTTGCCTAAGCAAGTGTCTTTTGCTCTCAAAACAAACAAATAAAAAACAACATAAAATAAAAAAATATGTAATAAGTATACACAGAAAACTTTACATGTCAAACCAATTATATCCACCTAACCCATAACAATTTTTATCAGTCGGTTTCTCATGCTTTCCAAATAACTGAGACAGCCTTTGTTAAGGTCACCGCTGACCTGCTCCCCTGCTTCTGACTCAAGTGGACTCTCAATTCTCATCCTGCTAGACCTCAGAGCTGCTTTTGACCAAATAGATCATCATATCCTCCTCAGCCATATTGAGATTGTGGTTGGTGTAAAATCTACTGCTCTAAACTGGTTTGAGTCATAATTGCAGACAGGTCTTATTATGCTTTTAAATGTGGCTTTAGATCTGACAGGAGGTCTGTTCTCACAAGTGTGTCTCAGGGCTCTGCTCTTGGAACTTTACTTTTTAATATTTATCTTTGTTCTGTCCATGTTAACCATAATTTTTATGCCTACAAAACACAAATTTACATTCACTCCAAACCTGGAAAAAACCCTGATTGTAACAACATCTCAAACAGTATCTCAATAATTCAGGCATGGATGACTGTAAATTTTCTTTGCCTAAAGTAATGCAGATTGGTTCCCAACATCAAACACGCAGGGCATGTTGCAACTGGCTCCTATTGTCTGTCACTTGATCGCTTGCACCAAGACAAGTATGAGGAACATTGGTGTTACATTTGATCCATGCCTGAATTTTGACCAGTTTGTTCAGGCCATGGTCAAGCCTTTTTTTTTTACTACCTGGGAGATGTATCTAGACAGAGTCCTATGCTGCATTTCTCGGTCACTGAAAGCCTAATCAATACATTCGTCGACTCACAAATTACTGTAATGCTCTCCTGACCAGCGTTTCTAGATCTACTCTGGACTGGTTGCCGTATGGTCAGATTTCAGCTGTTAGTTTTTTGTAGAGAACCAGAAAACATGAACACATCATACCTGTTCTTAAATCACTTTACGATTTACATTATGATTTTTTAAATTAACACATTCAACAAAATCTGGATTAAATGTAAGGGGGGGGAAGGGGGGGAACAAACATACCTTGTTGTTAGCATTGACTTCTCTCTGCTGATGATGATTCCAGGTTTTGAGAGACATGACCAGGTTATGAGTGAAGTTTGTTAGCGTGTTCTCCAAATGCTAGTCTTAAAATTGCATGGTGTTTGAGAGTCCAGCAATGGTATGCTGACCTGTTCAAGTCAAGTTTTTCTAAATTAGTTATAAAAGATATAAATGACCAACAAAATCACTAAATTATTTAAAACATAATTCTGAGAATAAGTGTTGTGAAGGTTTGGGAATTTGTGAGTGTGCTGTGGGGAAATCTTGCAGAAGAACAAGCCCTGGTCTGTTGCTCGCTCCAAGTGTGTCTTCATGACCTACTTAGTGGCATTTGCCTGATCTGGGCAGAGAGACAGCTAGAGCGCTGCTTTGGTTTTCTTCTGCATCGTTTGAATATCAGATGGCAAGTCTTCTACAAACATTAAGAAGCAGCCGCAGGGCTCGAATCTGCACTCACATCATCTCTGCCTTCCCTCTCTGATCTCCCCTGGATCATGCCCAAGTAAGATGAGCAAGCATGCAAATTCTCATCGCCAAAACAGATAGGGTTACCTTCGATCTGTTATCACCTATCAAGAGTCATTCCACATCTGAACAGAAAGAAGGTGATCAATTTTACATTTATTTAAGACATGATTTGTCCTGTATTTCAATGTTGCTTTGGACCAATAAATAACCAATAAATAATGTTTTTATGAGCTGTGCTATTCATCTATTAGTGTCTGTACTTTATTATAAAAAAGTAAACATAATTCAGTACTGGTGTATATTTATTGTAGGATTTAATTTTTTCCTCCATGTTTAGACAGTTGGTATTTTAATCTTAACTTAAAGTGCACTATTTGTTCATTTTGCTGCCAGACTACAATGTTTCATGGTTTAGTATTTTTCAACGTACGCTCGTGAAAGGCTTGCTGATTAACTGTTAAGCTGTTGCTGTTAAATTTAGGAAAGAAGGTGACTTTCTGTTGTGAACACTGAGGCAGTTTATTCAGCTGCTAAAGACACTCTGACATCTTTCCTGCCATGGTACATCTGGCCCTGTTTCTAACACACCCTTCTCAGGAGATGACACGGTTTGTTTTGTAGTGCAGTCTCTTGAATGAGAAGCACACTGTTCTGTGAGAGCAATGAATCAGAATGCTTCTAGATTGATATTAATGTTATTTCAAGTTATTTTCGGCTTTCTTAATGACGTAGGAAAAGATGTTTATGGCTGAGTACTGAGTTTTGTCCTTAGACGAGTTATATTTCTATTTTTGTCTGTGACTGTGTAAATGGTAGAGGATTAGGTTTCTCTGAACATCATCATATGTGTCACAGTGAGAAGCTACAGGGCGGTTCACCCAAATTCCTTCAATCCTCAAACCCCATTGGACATCAACTTCCTCATTATCTTAATCATCATCAGCTGTTAGCAATCTTGCAGGTGCCTTCACTTCACTCATCAGCCCTCAGTTTTATACGGCAATTTCAGGAGATCCACAAAATGATTAGGGCTTAAACAACTAATCGATGTTATCAACAAAAATATATTACCCTCTTTGGTCATAGATAAAACTGTCAGACCTGAGACATCAGGCTTGGGAGCATGAAAAAAAAACATGTGTTGATTGAAAATGCATGAAAATGACTTAAAGGGCCAGTATTATTGAAATATAATATGTGATTGTCTGGCTCTCCTGAATATGCCAAGCTAAATTTTTGTTTAAAAAAATCCAATCCAGATTCATAATATTTATGAATTTAAAAACTCCTAATTTGGGGGCGTCAACAATTCAATTCAATGTAGTATTTTTTCCGCTTACCCTAGTTAATTCTGAAACATTTCCAGCAACATTTATCGTTTATCTTATCGAATCTATGAGCGCATTTATGTGCCACATATTTACAAAAAATTTCAATAATTTGTTCCAAAAAGAGAAATTTCAACTCTTTGTGTGATTCAGTTTTAATGACAAAAAATCAAATATGAATACAAAACAAACCTGTTATTTCACAAAATTAGAAAAGAATCTGATTAGAATATCACTACACATTTCTGAAACTTTTACAGTCTTACACTGTTTTTTTACAGCTATGATTTTGTATACTTCAGTGATTTGGAAGAATACTGACTGGATGTTTTTTGGAGAAGACCTTCATTGGCACATTCCATGAGGAGGGAAAGTCTCTAAAAGGCAATTGTGAAAGAAGCTGGATGCTCATAGAGTCCAGTAATAAAAAAATATGAACAGAGTTAAGATGAATGAATAAATGCTGCTAGAAATGTTTCAGAACTGATGAGGGTAAGTGCAGCCTTCAGAGATCAAGCAAGGATAATTAAGAAACTTGTGGGAGATTCATAAAGAGTGGACTGAGGCTGGTGTTAGTTTATCAACAACCACTACAAACAGACATCTGCATGAGATGGTCTACAGCTGCAGAATTCCATCACTCAAGTCCCTCTTGAACCAAAAACAATGTCAAAAGCAAATTTGCCTGTTGCCCGGGAGTCTCAAGTACTCTTTAAAATTGAAAGCAAATGTTGTACTTCATTTGGAGATCATGTCCCTAATGTCTGGAGGTACAGTTTTGTCTGTTTCCACAATAAATGATAGTTTTGGAAGCCATGCCATGGGTTCCCTATCCATTGTGATAATTGTTGTCCCTATTGAAGGCCAAGCATCATAAGCACAGCCTGTCAGAGATGTAATGGTAAAAGTTGAATTTAATATTGCAAATATCCAAAAGCAAAGACCACATCCAATCAAAGCACCAGAAGGTCAGCTGCTTGACTTTGAAAGTGCTCCGTCTGCATTGTTTGCACGAGGCCACCTGTGAGGGAAACTCAGCTGTCAGCGAGACCCCTCACACAGTGCCCATTAGAGGACAAAGGGACTCTGCAAGGTTACACTGCAAGGTCTCTCTCTCTCTCTCTCTTTCTCACCCCCTGGGCACGTTTCCTCTGTTCCCACGAGGCCACTGACATTCAGTTGCCCCTGTTTGTTCATTATCAGAGCAGCATGGAACAGTCTGAGGCCATTTCAACAGGACACATGTACATAATACAGATAAAACTGCCACTGGTTGGGAGGGGGGCGATCCTACAGAAAACATCTTTTTCTCACTCTTTCTTTCTCGATGTCTGTTTTTCTTGTGCCTACATTTGAAACAAGCAACCCAATGCACGAAGTCTATTTTGCAGATAAAGGTTTATAACTTGGTACAAGATAGACATGGGGGCACATTTTGAGGCAATAAAAAAAAATCAAGTTAGTAATGTAAGTTACCACGAGTTTGAGACCTCGGGGTTAAAGCATGTAAATACAGCACAATTTGATACAAATCCAAAGTTCAGCAGTTCATGTAAGAAAATCATTCATTCCATTTTAATAATTACAACCTTTTTTTTAAACAAAAATTGTTTGACCTCTTTTATAAGAGCTGATCATAATTGACAGGAATGTCGTCCAATCAGCAACTAGTTGTCGGATCTCAAATCTCTTTCCGGATTGGTCGAAATGTTTTTGTGTATTCCGAAATGTTAATTTGTTTTCGAATATGTTGTTGTGTTTTCTGGTTTTGTAATTTCTTTTTTAATTTGCTGTTTTGTTTTCTGGATTGTTCATTTTTTGAATTTGTTTTTGTGCTTTCTAGATTGTTAATTTATTTTCTTAGTTGCTGAAGTGTTTTCTGAACAGTTCAGTTTTTCGATTTGTACTTGTTATGTTGCTTTCATAACTGTGAGTTGTTTTGCACCTCTCAGCCATTGAAGTATATACCATTATTTTTGATTGGACACTGCTTGGAATTTGGAAATAAAATGGCTCATAATTATAAAATATGACCACTTTTTCTGAAGTTAAAAATACAAATGTTTGAATCACATCTATATAAGCAAAATTCTAAACAATGTATCTGTAGAACCACATATTGAAAAATTAAACTCGGATCTAGAATACATTTAAGAAAAACAAGAAACGAATAGCTATGTAAGAGTTATAACTAAAAAATGTATTTCCTAAAGATATTTAATCTAAAGGTTTTTTTAAGAGTCTAGTCTTCATTTTTATTCAATTATCTTTTAAACGAATGAAAAAAAAAGCAAGCACCTATTAGGATCAAATGAATAAATTATGAACTATCAGTAATTTTTAGGTATTCTATCCATTTTATATGAGCTAATATAATAAAATGTATATGTTAAGTATATATTAAATATTACCCAAATGAGAAGAAGATATTGAATGGACAGCACGGATAGATACAAATGGACTTTAAATGAGCCACATCAACCTTGTGCTCCAGTCAACAGCAGCTGTGACCCTCATAGGGTGCAAGTGTGCACGTTCTGACCCCTCACTCCCTCAATCTTATCAGCGGCTGGAAAACAAACTTAACAGCTTCCGTGAAGTTCATGAGCAGTTTTTAAAATGCACGTCAGATTCTCAAAAATCTAAAAAGCCGCTTCTTCGCTCAGCCTAATGTTTGCTTAATAAAAAAGGGAGTTTGTCATTCCTGTATAATTTATGCTGCTAACAGATCAAATGTTGATGTAAGGATGACCTCTGCGCGGCCGTCTGTGATTAAACAGTTTCCAAGCGCTGAAAGCAAATTATGGAGAGCAGAGAGATAAAATATTCAGACTGACCTTCACATGGCCCTGAAACGCAATCTCCTCGGAATAATCTATGGGTCACTAACTTTGTCCTTCACACTGTGAAAATCTCTGCTGCTCTCTCAGCCGCACACACATGCTTCTCTCAATCTCTCTCTCTTTTTACTCATTTAGCACCCAAGCAGAATTTTAAATTCTACCATCGTTTACTCTACCTCTTTTAATTCCACACCAGTATTTGATACCTTTCTTATTTTGGTTGTCAGCTTAGATGAAGACATGTACATTTAACGGTACTGTAGGTTTAGTTCAACAATGAAATACTGAATAAAACCATGAACTTGCAGAGGGTTTTGATCTGGTTTAGAAGCAGAAGGACAAAGAACTTTACACAAAACCCATCAAGGAGAGAAGATACTCTGCCTCCCCGCATGGACATCTCTTATAAAGTATTGTGTGAAAAGGTGAGCATCAGGTTGTAGTTGTGCCTATCCCACCTCGTATTGTGTTATCTTTTGCTTGGCGATGATTATACATTTACGTTCATGCATTTAGAAGAGGTTTTAATCCAAACGATTTACAATTTAGATTACAAAGACAAAGATTCTTAGCCCTCTAGACTATTACTGCACCCTTAATACTCTTCAAAAGTTTTTAAATGTAAACTATGTGTTTGAATCGTCTCTAAAGGTTGTGTTCTGCAAAACGAGTTGTATATCCCCTGTTCCTCCGACTGCATATGCCATGCCCTCTTGCTGGGTCTTGCTTTTCGGCACACATAAAATCTACATTTTGAGAGTGAGCTGTATCATTCTTTCATCTGATTGGTTAGTGGGCAGCGCTATGAGCAATTTGATCTCCCATAAAAAGAAAAGAAACATGGAAAAGAAACTTACACAAACATGGATGAACCAATATGAATATGACTTGAGGCATGGGTTTTTATGAGAGAACAAAATAAAGACATGCAGTGAAACTCTGAAAAGTTCCATGATATAGCAACTTTAACAATAGACTCTGTTAAACCAATCTGGATTTAAGAAAAAAAAAAAAAACTATTGAGGGAGCTGATTGTCCATTGTGGCTCATGTGACACCTCTGCTGTGACCAGGTGTCTAATGAGTTTTTGGTCTGTTAAGTGAACCATTCATTCATTCATTCATCTTCATGTCGGCTTTTTTCCCTTTCGGGGTCGCCACAGTGGAATGAATCACCAACTCTCTGGAAACATTGGGAACATTGGTGGGAACATTGGTGGGAAACATTCATTCACACTTTAACACTATGGGCAATCGTTCTTACTCAATCCACTTATACCGCATGTCTTTGGACTTGTGGGGAAACCAGAGCACCCGAAGAAAACCCACGCGATCACGAGGAGAACATGCAAACTCCACACAGAAATGCCAACCGACCCAGCCGAGCCTAGAACCAGTGACCTTCTTGCTATGAGACGACCGTGCAACCCACTGCGCTCCCGTGACGCCTTAAGTGAACCAAACAATATAAAGTCAAGGAGCAACTAAAGGAGAGACCAAAGTTCACAGCTTGAGAGGACCACTGGTAGGAAGGAGACTTTTTAACTATGTGGATGCTCTTTGTTTGTTATTGTTTGCTAGTTTGTACATTTATTGTCATGCTTGTTTATTTGTATAGGTTTATAACCTGAGCCCTGGCATGTCCTGAGAACAGGCCCACGAATAAATTAAATTTTGTGGAAATCAGAGCTTGGAGTTACCCTTTTTTCTCAAGATGTGAAGGCCTTTTTCAAGTTTGGGCAGTTTGGTCAAAAATCTTTGAAGAACTTGACAGACTCAAGTCATCACCCGGACAATGAAGTGCTCTGAGGATAGTAATAAACAAGAAATAAAAGGATTGATGTGTTTTTAGGATTTTAAGTGCTCAGTAAAAAGAAGAGGAGCTTTTTGACAACTGTTAGTGTTGCTATTTTCCTGAGTGAGTCGTGAAAATTGTTTAGCCATTGAATGAGAAAAAGCAAGTTCTTGTGTTGGATCTTCTGTCTTTCTGAGATGCCCCCACAAACTAGTGGCATGTTAGCAAAATTAGGATGCAGATCTTGGGTAAATATCCATAACAACTTTACATGCATTTGTCAATGACCAGACAATGTGTTGTATGTAGTAGGAGGACCACTGAAGTTTCTGAAATAGCATGTGTAAGACAGAAAATCTTTTATAATTGTGACATTACTCACTGATTATGAAGTGAAGCTGAAAACTGGGAACTGGTCTATCATTTAAAAACATCAGTTTATTGAATCCAGCATTGTACTTGTTAAGATTTTTGTAATTAATCATCGTGAAAATGCTGAGAATAAAGCAAAAGCTACTGCTGGAGTTTGAAGGAACAATGTAATATTTTTCCTCACCGCTCCTAATCTGTTATAAAACAAACATAAACTATTTCATCAGCATGATGTGACTGCAATCGGCTGCTATTTTGATGTTTGGTTTCTCGGTATGACTTACTGATGCAGGTAGGAGGGGCGTTGCACTAATCTACGTCAGAGTTTATGCTCTTCCAAAATGGATTTGTTTCAGTGCCTCATAGTCAACTCCTTATTAATGAAGAGAATAAATTGATACACTCTTTCAGATTCCAAACCCAATCTGGGTGTTACTCAAACCAAAGCTTTGTTTCACAACATGAGAGCTCATTTAAAAAAAATCACAATAGCGGCTCTTTCAAATACATAACTTTTCAAATTACTTGGGCACTCAAGATCTACACTGATGCATGCGCCCCAAAAGTGGTCTAGCCATGCCCATGTGTACAAGTTATCCTTACAGATAGACTATAAAAATGTCTGGCAATTCCTTTTATCATCAATATATATATATACTTTATTTCAAAATTATTTAAAAAATATCAAATTTTAACAATTCGACTTTTTAATATTTATTAATACCGATTTATATTTATATATTATTAGACTATTCATACTTTGGAATACTATTTGTGGGAACAGATTCCACATTTTTGACACATATTTTTGAAATATGTAAAAATATATTTTAATTTCTTAAGTGTAATAAAAATAAAAGTGACTGGATTTGATAAATTCTAGAGAAGAAAAAAAACATCTTGAAGTGTGATGCTAGCTGTTTGTCATTACTGTTGCAGGTAATTCCCAAAATCCTGTGAATTCATAACGTTTCAACAGCACTGTGAATTCTTTAAAGTAGAATGTGATGTTATGGCACGAGGCCAGTGTTGAAGCCCTCCTGAAGCAGACAAGAGCTATGTGATGACATAGACCTACACCATAATAAACACCTGTGAGTAACGTTAACATGAATTAGTCATTATGGAGGACTGGCTGAGTCATGTGGATGTACAGTATTTGGCTTGGCTGGTCCAAGGTTGCGTAAACATATTTAATCTTATAGAGTGCCTCAGTGCCATATGGAGGCCAGCACCTGTTTTTATCTAATCTGCAGACAAAGAACACCTGCTGGGGTCAGCCAGGGTCACTCAGTCATACAGTAGCGCTACAGTACAATGGTTACATCACACATAGATTCATGTAGCCAAAATGCCTCCTAATTGATGTTGATTAAAGGCATCACATCATATGAACTCGACTTTTCAGAGATTTCCTGCATGTTTTAGTATTTGTCCCTCATCAAAAATGTGACAATACATATTCAGATTAGTCCATGCATGTTGGTGTAGTCCTACTGTCTTATTTTGGCCATGCCCACTAACCAATCAGATGAACTGCAGCTCTTCTCAATGAAGAACGTACACGCTGACTCGACCTGGAAGTAGATGGTCATGACTTGTAAGGCATGTCTCTTGCTGTGCACTGAGGGAAAAACTTTCACTTGAACAAGAAAACTCGCGTCCAGTTTTATTGGTTTTTCCTCGATTCATTCGCCAAATTACTTTGGTTGGTATGTCAATGTGTCAGCTCTTTATGAAGCTGCTCATGACATAAATAAATTCATGTTGATGTTTTTAATGTTGATAAGTAGAGCTATTTATTTTGTGTTGATGATCAGAAGACTTTTATCTTACCCTAATACTGTGCATTAGGGACACTGAGAACAGCCTTGATTTTCCCTGTGCATGTATCATGGGATAAGTGCATGAATGCCCGTCCAAGCAGCTTAGAGGGAACATTGGTCTAGATACAGGAAGTGTTAAACTTAAACTTATGGAAGAACTGAAACAGTTGTTGGGAAATTGAGCCTTTAATGAACAGGGAATATTGCTGTGACTGGATAATTATTGGTATGCTGATCAATTTCAGGTGGATTTGTATTATTACATCAGATGATGCTGGTGTATCTCTGACAACTAATCCCAGATCCCTCATACAGACAGCTCGCCTAATTCGCTTCTTGCGATACTAGGCAAATGTAAATGAGTGTAAACTAATTAAAAAGGTGAAGTATGCACTTTTTGTATGCTTATTAGCCCAAGACCTGTAATGCACAAAACAAAGACAAGAGCAAAACATTACTTTACTACTTCTAAACCAAAAGAGTTCTTAGCCATGTTCATGACTTGGGTTATACAATTACATTACATTTATGCATTTTACCAAAGCGACTTACAGTAGAGGAGAGAAAAATGCAATTTCTTACACAGTCAAAGTCTATCTCTGTTTGCTTGTAATAGAAGTTGTATAAGCTGATCAATTGACCATAGCAGGAAGAAAAAAAGAGTAGTTTTTTCATAGTAAGTGTTTCCTGAAGAGGAGGGAAAGATGTTAGTGTGGCTGCTTTCCTGACTTGATCAAGAATTTGTTCCACCAGTCAGGGACATTGAGAGAGAAGGTTCTGCTGAGAGATCTTCTGTCTTTGTGGGACGAAACCACTAATAGGTGTTCCTTCTCTGATCTCAGGCTTCTAGAGGAACTGTAGGAGCTTATGGAGGTAAACAGGGGCTGATTTGGAGATAGCTTTGTACGTCAGCATCAGTGATTTTAATTTAACATGAGCTGCAATAAGGAGACAGTGAAGAGTGATGAAGAGGGGAGTAATATCAGCTCGCTGCGGTTCCTTGAAGATAAGACGAGCTGCAGAGTTCTGGATCATCTGCAGAGGTTTGAGCGCGTTTGCTGGAAGTCCTGCTAGAAGAGCGTTGCAGTAGTCCAGACGTAAGAGGACCAGAGCCTGGACCAGGAGTTGAGTTGCGTGCTCAGTTAGGAAGGGCCTGATCTTTCGAATGTTGTACAGATCAAACTTACACGCTCGAGTTGTCTTGGTGACGTGGCCTTTGAAGGACAGCTGTTCATTCAAAATCAAGATGTACAAAAATAATATGTGTATGCCTGTGTGTGTGCAAACACTGTGCTCTCATCTGACATCGGCATTACTGTTTTATGGTGTCCAAAAAACCATTACATCTTCAACCTTTTTATTTATTTTTCTCAGGTTAGGTATCTGCCCTAAATTCTAAGCTTTAAAGGCTTAGAGTTTGGTCAGAAAACTCCTTTGTGGTCAGTTCTTTTCTTAAGCTTGTTTATTTAGAAATCAAATCAAAATCATAAACATTTTCAAATCAAAAACTTGAGTCAGTAATTGCAATCAATTCAATTTCTTTTAATTAATCGCCTTTTAAATATTTCACACTACACAATAATCATCATAAAGTAAATCCAATGTAGACACAAGTTTGTTGATTCTCAAAGCACAAGTCTCTTTGCCGTCTTAAGTTTTTCTTTCTCCTCATCCATCATCAGCTGACTCTGGCTCCGAAGACGGTCGCCGCCTTCCATCTTTCTGCTCAATGCATGTCTTCATCTCTTACACTCCTTATGACGCATTCTAAAGTCAAAAGTTCATTGGTTTCTCTTGCACATTCTTTCTTCGTCACATATGCATGCACATCTTGTGTCATATACATGATAACACACTCTACCTCTTCTGTCCACCAGACAGGCTCTCAGATGTCCAGAGCTGACATTTGCCTTACTTAATTTAGTTTTCACTTTTCCCCTACATCTGCTTATTGGATGCAGAATGCTGCTCTAGAATACCTCTCTTGTAAGACAACTGCAACACATCTTCATTTAGTACTGTCATAGATGTAATGTCTTCAAATTAGGCATGAGAATTAAGTCATAAAAGGAAGGAGAATTGCCAATTCTTGAACTTATACAGCAGTACATACAAGCTGCGTATGTGTAAGCCTGAAGTCCTATTAACACTGCAGCCGTGTCCGTGAGATCTGCATCATGTATGCATCAAGACAGTGGATTTGAGTACTGCGCAGCTTTCAAACAGCCCATATTTTCAGCCCATGTGTCGACGGAGTGACCAGCAATATGTAAAGTGCTATTCTTAGCCCTATACGTCAATACATATAAAAAATTTTATTTCATTAGATGCATTTACTATACTCAGTTTGTTAAAATTATGCTTTACTTATTGAATCATATCATGAGCATTGTTGATGTCAAAGTCTTAAACAAAAGTAAAGAGGGTGAACATTTTAAATGTCACTATAGAAACCATTATCTTTTAAAAAAGTGTAAAGAAATGCAGAGGGAAATTCTTAGTTTTTAATGTCTCACAACAGTGACGATTGTTCAGCCGCTTTGTTACATTGCTAACAAACATGCAGAATATAAGTAGGTCGCATTAAATTTGATATGTATTGTTCTCTGCATATCTAAAATACATTGAAATGAATGTTATATTCATCAATATCCACATATTAAAAAAACAACATCGCATAAACTAACTTCACATTAAGTTAACTTGGAGTGTCCTCGCGCGCTCATTAACAGATAAAAACAAGAAAAGCTCCCTTCAGCACCAGCAGCCTCAACGACTCGATCCCAAGCTCTGTCCTCGGCTAACAAGTTCTTCATAAAAAGTGTTTTGGGATCAAAATTTATTTTTGTTTCAGAACTTTGAGGATGAGCAGAGTCTCGTCCATTCATAGCTGTTAGTAACATTTGTTTGGGTCCTGTGTGTGACAACACTTCCTGCACCAAAATAATTTACCTAAATACGTAGTATATAGATGCATTTCACATTTTTGTCTTTACATAAAAAGGGTAATGTTAAAATAGAATGTTTTTACATTTATTTTTTCTATTGGTTATATAAAATAATGATTTCTAAACACAATATATAAAAAAAATTTGTTTTTGCAGTCAATCTGTACATGCAGTTCATCAAAAAATACATCTGTTAACATGCGTGTGAGGACAATAACACACTGTACACGCAAAGCAGATGGAAGCAGTGTGAATCCAGCGTGAGATGTGAATACACATCGCTCTACTCTGGTTTGTGCAAAAGTTTTATAGTCTTAAAATCAGGAGAAGATAATCTGGATTTAAGCCAAAATCTAGTTTATTTTATGAAATACAAATGTGATTACATTTTTATTTTCAGGTTGGAGTACTTTTAAAATATGACAGACCTAATTTAGTGAATTCTTACTGTTTCAAGATCAAGAAAACAGCTCTAAACATTTCAACATTTCTAAATAAAAATAGAATTTCTTCTCAATATCCAACTTGTCACAGAGATCTTACTAATATAGACATTTTGAATAATTATTTTATATTTTCTTATCCTTACTTACTGTTCTTAGACCAATACAGTTCTACACACATAGGTCACATTTATCAGCAGTAACAATATGGATAAGAACAATAGGAAAGATGTTAATGCTAGCAACTGTGTTTCCATTCCATGGAGAACTGCTAGTAAACTTTTAAAAGTGACGCAGGTCACTTCTTCTATCCGAATTAGAATTATGGATGATCTTTCAAAGCTGAAAACTTCAACTTTACCATTTATTGGCATGCTGCTGTTTCTCACCACCTCTGCCAAATCTGTGAAGTCAGTATACACATCATAAATGCCCTGCATTATCAAATGCCACTAAACATTTCCCATCAATGTCTATTTGAATAATTCATGAGAGGCGCTGAAATTGAGCATATGTCCTGCGTCCAGAACGTGACTGAAACTGGATCCGTGTTATGAACCCACTCAGGCTACAAAGGAGTTCCAGATTTGTTGTTGCACCGAGCACAAAGTGAATAACCTTAGTGAATTATTTAGTTTATTGACATCATAAAGGTCGTTTCCTGCTGGCGGAGAGTGCACCAGCTGCTTTTGCAGGTGACACGTTCAAGGACGGCCGTTGCCTTCAGTTCATAATGCATTTGTCAGTTGCCGGGAATGAGGGTGGCAAATCGTTCACTTGATTAGCATGACCAATAAGACCTGCCAAAGATAATAAAGCACACAGTGGCTTCAGGAGATGTGTCAAATACCCCCACTGTCTCTCCTCACACTCTTCACACCAACACATGGGCTCTATTCTTGTTTTACTGTCCTGAGATGAAGGTTAAATCATCTGCTGAACAAACAGAACCAGCCAGACGCGGGCACAGGAGGCTGGCTTTACTGGACGCAGGCAGCTTCTCGGGCCTCGCTCCATTTGGGAGTGTCAGAAGAGTGACCATGGGGCACCACAAGCATTCGCTGCCTCTCAGAGGGGTGAAAGTGAGGCTAATTCCTGACCAAGCTGTCACACATGATCATGAAGGAAAGATATGAGCCTTATTAGCGCAGGACTTTTAACTGAGCTTGGATGAATAATAGATGGGAGAGGAGGAGGAGGAAGACGAGAGAAAGAGATGGGGGTGTCGCAATCTAGCACGTCAATTAATACATTCTATAGAATTAATAATATTCCTCTCTCTTTTCCTAAAAAGAAAATCCTTCTGGGCAGTGTTGTTTTTGGCAGCAACCTTAGTTTTAGTCTTAGTCTTTTTGATAAAAATTATCATTTGTTTTAGTCACATTTTAGTTTTGTTATGTTTGAGTCTTGTTTTAGTCAACAAAAATCTAAAATGTTTTAGTTACCAAAAATTAAAGGTTATAGTCTAGTTTTACTCAATGTAAATTCATATTCAGTTCATTTCATAATATTTTTAATAATTACATTTACCTTTCTAAATATTAGAAGTTGTGCATTCACATTTCACATTGTGAGATTGTTAAAAATGAAGCGTTAACACAATGGAATTTATCTCTCTAACTTAAAAATATTTAATTGGAAATCGTGTCTGGAAAAAAAGTGTGTTCACAAAATAATTTCTTTAACATCATCGTTGACAAAAACAACACTTGTAAAGACTGTGGTTGCGGCAAGTGATACTCACTGCAGAGTCAAATAGGAGGAGCCTTGAGCTTTCCTCCCCCCTGAGTTGAGACTCATGGGGAGTTGTACTGACTTGGGTGTTTGGTGAAGCTTGAATTAGTTGAATTAAGGGCAAGCTGTTATTAAGACAATAGTTTTTAGCGACTAATTGAAAAAGAAATCATATGGATGTTGGTGTGGAAATTTTTAGGAGTCTGGTGTCAATCACTTGTTACAGCGACGTGTCAGAGCGAGAGGGAGTTTGAGCTCAAGTAAGGTGGAGGAAGAGCTCTAGGCTCCTCCCACTGACCTTTGCTGAGGTCCCTCTCGGTTGGGGGTTATAATATGATAGTTAATAGAACAATAATACTGGCAGGTTTAAAAGGATCACCTTTTTTTTAATCACAATTTTCTTGGGGGAAATGATTACATTTCATAAAGCTGGGCTAATTTTTAACAGATTAAAATGCAAAAATAACTGCCACTAGGGCAGCAGTCTCCAACCCCTCTGAGCATCACATGACTACATTTGAAAGTTCGCACTTGATTGGTTCACAAAAACACAAGTAATTTCCTTGAAAATTAAGACTATTTTCGCAGTCTTTGTCCTGCCCAGTCAGACGTGATTGGAGATTGAACACATTCATTTTTCGGAATATGATTAAAACTCAATTTATTCCAAGTTTTAATGTATATTAAAAGAACTAGCAGGTGTTTTTATATTGTGAGGCCAATATTGTGTCATGCAGTCTCTTTTACTAGCTGACAAAAACCTGATGGATCTGTTGAGGAGAAAATGATCTAGGCTCAGCGTTAAAGGTCACTCAGCTGGAGAAAGAAGGTCTGACAGAGCTGAACTCTCTGCCTGCTCCGTGATTCATGAGCTCAACAAAGACTGCTGTTTTATTTCTTTCGTTTAGAGCACAGAGGAGAACTGAAAATCTCATTTCACTCGTTTGCATTTTATAGAGTGCTGCGTCTGCTGATGTGTTTTTAATGGTACATTTTGTGAGGTGTAGTTGATTTACTGTGGTTTTGTCTTGTTTCTAAAAGTAAAGGGTTAATATTTTTAAAGAAAAAAATAAACAGATATTCTCTTTAAAGGCATGTGGCACATAATACCATCGTCGTTATATTTAATTGATACATAGTGAACTCCTGTTTTTTATTAATGTTTTAACATGTTTCTGGGCCTTAAAATGGCTAGTTATTTAACATTTTATTGAGTAACCTTTGCCCGAAAATGTGTGTACTGAGGAGGAAGTTACAGGTTTGGTACAACATAAGGACCATATTTTTAGGCAAAGCATAATAAATATTACCCCTCTAGACTATCACTGCACTTTTTTTGACCTTCAATAGACAATATTTAGCATAAAAACAATATCTTTGAATCACCTCAAATGGTTCTGCCCTGCAAAACTGCTGGGTTTTGCTTGTTGGCACACAGAAATCCACAAATTTCTGATGAATATATTAATCTTCTGGAAGCCAAAAAACACTCTTTCTTTTCATTGTTTATTAGTTCTGATATTGTTCACTTCTGCGTCATTCAACGTGTATTTTCTATGAGACGTGTATTGAGATAAGATGCATTAGCTCTTCATCCGTTTGGTTAGTGATCGGCGCTTCTGACAATAGCAACCGTTACATCCATCGAGCCATTTTGAGCTCTCAGAAAAAGAAAAAAGGATTACACAAACATGAACCAATCTGAATATGACTGAGTTAAGTTTATATGTTTTTTTTAACTAAAAGTGCAAAACGTTTCGACATACACCACTTGGCTGGCTGTTAACGGCTGCCTGTGTATGTATGATTGAGCACACACTCGAAAGCAACTGATTGCACTGAAACACAATAACAATTTGTAGAAAAATACATATGCTGAGAGTCACAATCCAAGGAGGAGGAAGCTTCCTTGGATTTTAGGTGTTTGAGTGAGAAGAAGTGATTATATTTGCAAGGGAACTTGCACTTATTCAGCAAATGCTATCAATTCAATGGTTACTAATATAGCACTTTACAATATATTGCAATAAATAGTATGACATTATAAGAATATGGACATCTGGTTCCAAAAACAATTGTGTAACCAAACTTTTTTAAATTTTAGTTGAAAACCCTTGGTTTAAACTACAAGAATATTTTGTTAAACCTGACTGACCCCAAGAGGGAAACGAGTTTTAAATGAATTCAAAAGGTTGAATGTTGGCCCTGTTTTATTCCCTGAGGAAGTTGGTTGAAGAGGATGGTGTGAGACTTAAACTGAGGCAAAATTGAACCCCCATTTAAAGCTGTCCTAAACAAATTCTGTGCTCTTTGGTGGTGACGTAGCTCTTTGTTTAAGAATTGAGAAAAAGGAATGTGAAACACGTTACAGAAAGAGTATAATGAGGTTGAGAGTGTGGATATAATAAGAGCCTAGAGAGATTCTGGGTGCAGTAATGGATGCTTTTGATCTCTTATTCTCTCCTTCAGACATCTCTATTCCAGGGCTCATTTACAACAACACAGCCTATTGTACTAGCAAAGAAAACTGTATTGATTTTGCCACTAACAGCGTGTTGGCTCCCATTGATCACGACTAAACACTTATTATACAGAGTTCCCAGAATGCTCCGCTGGCAGAAACAAGAATCTGAAGGGGGTTTGTGCCCCTCAGTTCTACAGTGGATGCAGGTTTGTAAGAATATATGCAACAATAATAATACAATCAAAAGAAAATGTAATTATTAACACAATTTAACTAAATTCTATATCATAAAATTACAACATATTCAACTTAAATGCAACCAAGCTTTAAGTAATTAATTACTTAATTATATATATATATATATATATATATATATATATATATATATATATATATATATATATATATATATATATATATATATATATATATATATATATAATTTTTCAGAGAAGGTAAAGCTTGAGCTTTTTAAAAACTAAATAAATGTTTCAATTACATGCTGCTGTTTAAGTAGTCTCTCTGTTGAATTAGTAAACTGCACACTCACCTAGCAGTATAAAGCACTACCCCATAGTGTAGTGCAGTCTATTGAATTAATCTTTAAAGAGGTCCAGTTACACAATTCTTATTGGAACCAAAGGTCACGAGGACACTGTCTACTAATTTATAAGTAGCCTGTATGTTATCAGTTTTGACTGTCAATTTCAGTATAATTCAAAAACCTTTTGAGAAATGTACTGCTTTGTAACAGCAACCACGAGCATATATTTACAGTGTTATATAATTTATCAAATAAAAGCAGGGTAGATATTAAAAATAAGAATATTTGTCAATAAGAATAAGTGCTGTCAAAATTAATTTAAATTAATTGACATTGTAATGTAATTGTGCGAATTAATTTGAATCATATAACACCATAATTTTTTTTCCCCGGTTTACTGTTGTGGCGGATGTACTTTAAACAGATGTCCTTTAAACGAAGCATGAATAAGAAGCATGAATAAGAAGCATGCATATGGCGGCAAGTCCGTGCCATTATTTGAGCGTTTATTTTTGATAATAACACGCGATTATAAAATTTTACGCTTGAAATAACATCAACTTTAACACTGGTCTAATTTGACATTAATAAAAAGTATTTATTTATACATCCATATTACAGATTTGTACACAACTAACAACTCTACTTGAGACAGGATTAAAAGTATTTATTGGTTAGAGTTTATTACTTAAAAACAAAAGCAAACTTATATTGTTTTATTTTTATTCTTTAAGCTGTTGGAATAATATTCAGTCAGATCTCTTTGGCTTGTCGTTGTTTGATTAAAGAGTAATTTTTATAAGTAGGTTAATGTCTTTGTTGGAAGAGTCTTGACTCTTAGCGTTAAAAGAACGGAATTGACTGACAGACAGAACGGCGTCCAATCACAGCTGACTTCTGGGAAATGAGGGTCCCGCCCCACCTTGGACAAAAATCAATCTCGCACGAGCGCAGGAATGAGTCACGTGCACGCAGGTTAAGATTGAGAGCGAGCGAATGTAGTGTTCAAGTGATCCTAATTAGGAGCGGGATTTGACCAATCAGAGGGGAGCACTCGTATTATTTAAAGACCCTTATTTTGGTGCTTTCTGTGTGCATCACTGACTCCGGCTCCGCCCCTCCGGCACTTCCGGTTTCGCGCTGTGTTTACGGAACTGAGCTTCCCGTGAGCTTCGCATCCACCTGACTGAGGTTGCTAATCAGACCAAGAGGGGAAGTAAAAACTCGGATTACCTGCTGCAAAGTTGGGATTGCGTTCTCTCTCTCTCTCTCTCTCTCTCTCTCTCTCTCTCTCTCTCTCTCTCTCCATATTTACTGTTCATTAATTTATTTGAACTGTGTGTACACTTAGGAAGTGCCGACAGGCTTCCAGTACTCAGACCTGGTTCCCACCCTGCTGCTGTTTTGCTTCCTTTATGTTTATATCTCGAATCCGCCTCGCCGCTTCACTGCCGGCAGGTGGTGCTGCTGGGCCTATCACTACCCGCCCCCTTGCCGTTCGCTCGCCAACCGCGCTGGCAGCCCTTGTCTACGTATAGTAATGGACTGTGAGCGAGCGGCTTCTCCCTTTGAGTTAAGTTCTGTGTTTTTACTTTGTGTGTATAGTTATATTTTGCCATTATCCAGCGTTTAAGTTTCTTGTGATTAGCCTTTATGTTGTTTCCTGTTCCTTTTCATTTCTGATTACATTGACCTTAATTTGGTTTCTTTCAACTGTACATCTGTCCCTTAAACGGGGTCCAAGCTTGTGGGTGCCAGGGGAAGGCAAGCAGTGTGGAATTGGCATTACTGCACGATTTGATTGTTACCTGTGTGGAATTCATTGAAGTGTTCACTGGTTGTAGGCTGCCTACCCTGGCCAGGCTTGGCCCCGTCCTGGAGAAACCAGTGCCACCATCAGTGTGCCTAATATTGTGTTTTTAAATATCTTATTGTGCTTAATAAAATATAAAGTTTGTACTGTGCTCTGTCTCATGCCCATTCAATTGCCATATTGGTGAAAACGCACCTGTGTGCTCTCTAGTAACTTTCCCTCTGTGAGGGTGGCGTAGTCGCTCTTAGTTCTTAACTGTGGCCAGCATACCACACAAGGAAGGGAGATTTGAAAGAGAGCAAGCATGTTAGGCCCTCCCCTCGCTCATGACGGAATGTTTTGCTCTCAGCTGCTATGGCGCATGCATGCGGTTTGAAAATAAATGTTTGTTTTTTTGCGCACGAGGATCTGTTTTTGTTCACATAAATTTTTATATTGTGCGCGTGTGATTGTCAAAAATACATGCGCGAATAATGACACGGATTTGCAGCCATACATGCAATTTGTAGGACAATGAGAAGGCATGGAGGATGAATACGTTACAGCACACGACACACATCACGCTCACGAGGGACCGCTGGACTTCTGTGAGCAATGACAACTACTGAGGCATCACAGCGCACTTTGTTAAAATTGTATTAATTCCGTCTAACTGTGTCTAAAACTGAGGAACAACAGTTAGTTGAGACATGTGTGGATCATTGTCTTGAAGTGACGAGAGACTGGAAAATTGAGGACAAGTTAAAGCACACTTATGGTATAATCTAGCCACAGGGGTTTCTAGCCAGCGACTTCTGTGCCGGTCCCAATCCCGGATAAATAGAGAGGGTTGCGTCTAGAAGGGCATCCGGCGTAAAACATGCCAAAACCAAATATGCAAATCATCAATTCAATTTCCATACCGGATCGGTCGAGGCCCGGGTTAACAACGACCGCGCCCGGTGCTGTTGACCCACAGGGTGCCGGTGGAAATTGGACTACTGTTGGTCAAAGAAGGAAGAGGAGGGAGAAGGATTCGTAGGCAGAGAGAGAAGAGGAAAGGCAAGAGTATAGGTCTGAGAATAGGGACTCTCAACGTTGGTACAATGACCGGGAAAGGTAGAGAGCTGGCGGACATGATGGAGAGAAGGAAGGTAAATATTCTGTGTGTGCAGGAGACCAGGTGGAAGGGTAGCAAAGCGCGTAGTATTGGAGGGGGATAAAAACAGTTTTACTGTGGTGAGGATAGGAAGAGAAATGGAGTAGGAGTGATCCTGAAGAAGGAGTTTGTGAGGAATGTTTTAGAGGTGAAAAGAGTGTCTGACAGGGTGATCAGTTTGAAGTTAGAGATTGAAGGGGTGATGTTGAATGTAGTGAGTGGTTATGCTCCACAAGTAGGCTGTAAGAAAAGGAGAGATTCTGGAGTGAGTTAGATGAGGTGATGGAGAGTATTTCCAGAGGGGAGAGAGTAGTGGTGGGAGCAGACTTTAACGGTCATGTGGGCGAGGGCAACAGAGGTGATGAGGAAGTGATGGGCAGGTTTGGTGTTAAGGAAAGAAACCCAGAAGGACAGATGGTGGTGGACTTTGCCAAGAGGATGGAAATGGCTGTAGTTAACACTTATTTACAGAAGAGGGAGGAACATATTAGGGAGGACTACATCCTAAATAGACGAGCCAATCTGAGAGAGATCACTGACTGCAAAGTAGTGGTAGGAGAGAGTGTAGCCAGACAGCATCGGATGGTGATGTGTAGGATGTTTCTGGTGGTCAGGAAGAAGAGGGGAGGAAAGATGGAAAAGAAGACCAAGTGGTGGAAGTTGAAAAAGGAAGACGGTTGTGAGGAATTCAGACAGAAGCTGAGACAGGCTTTGGGTGGTCAGAAAGAGCTTCCAGAGGACTGGGAAACTACAGCAGAAGTGATCAGGGAGACAGGTAGGAAGATGCTAGGTGTGTCTGCAGGAAGAAGGAAAGAAGATAAGGAAACATGGTGGTGGAATGAGGAAGTACAGGACATCATCCACAGGAAGAGGCTAGCTAAAAAGAAGTGGGACATCGAAAGGACTGAAGAAAGTAGACAGGACTACAAGAAATCACACCGCAGGGTGAAGAGGGAGGTGGCAAAGGCCAAACAGAAGGCATATGATGAGTTGGATTCCAGGTTAGTTACGAGGGAAAGTGAGAAGGAATTGTACAGATTAGCGAGACAGAGAGACAGAGATGGGAAGGATGTGCAACAGATAAGGGTGATTAAATAATAGAGATGGAAGAGTTCTAACAAGTGAGGAGAGTGTGCAGAGAAGATGGAAGGAGTATTTGGAGGAGTTGATGAATGAGGAGAATGAGAGGGAAAGAAGGGGGGACGAGGTGAACATTGTAGAGCAGGAAGTTGAAAAGATTAGAAAGGATGAGGTGAGGAAGGCTCTGAGAAGAATGAAGAGTGGAAAGGCTGTTGGTCCAGATGACATCCCTGTGGAGGTGTGGAAGTGTCTAGGAGAGACAGCAGTGGAGTTCCTATCTAGGTTATTCAACAGGATTCTAGAGAGTGAGAAGATGTCTGAGGAATGGAAGAGAAGTGTCCTAGTGCCAATCTTTAAGAACAAGGGTGATGTGCAGAGTTGTAACAATTACAGAGGTATAAAGTTGATGAGCCACACAATGAAACTCTGGGAAAGAGTAGTGGAAGCTAGGCTAAGAATAAAAGTGGATATTTGCGAGCAGCAGTATTGCTTCATATCCAGGAAGAGCACTACTGATGCAATTTTTGCTCTGAGAATGCTAATGGAGAAGTGGTCCTGAATGAGGATGTCAGGAGTGGCAGAGAAGTACGTCAGAGTAGTTCAGGATATGTATGAGAGGAGTATGACAACAGTGAGATGTGCTGCAGGTCAGACGGAGGAGTTCAAGGTGGAGGTGGGGCTACATCAAGGATCGGCTTTGAGTCCCTTCTTGTTTGCTATGGTGATGGACAGGTTGACAGATGAGGTCAGACAGGAATCTCCATGGACAATGATGCTTGCAGATGACATTGTTATCTGTAGTGAGAGTAGAGAGCAGGTGGAGGGACACCTGGAAAGTTGGAGGTCTGCTCTAGAAAGAAGAGGAATGAAAGTCAGTCGTAGTTAGACAGAATACATGTGTTTGAACGAGAGGGAGGGAAGTAGAACAGTGAGGTTACAGGGGGCTGAGGTCAAGAAGGTGGAGGAGTTTAGGTATTTGGGGATAACAGTCCAGTGCGACGGGGAGTGTGGAAAAGAGGTGAAGAGGCGAGTGGAGGCAGGTTGGAGTGGGTGGAGAAAAGTGTCAGGGGTGTTGTGTGACAGAAGAGTGTCAGCAAGAATCAAAGGAAAGGTGTACAGAACAGTAGTGAGACCAGCTATGATGTATGGGTTAGAGACTGTAGCAGTGAGGAAGAGACACGAGGCAGAGATGGAAGTAGCAGAGATGAGGATGTTGAGGTTCAGTTTAGGAGTGACAAGGATGGACAAGATTAGGAACGAGCACATCAGAGGAACAGCTCAGGTTGGTTGTTTTGGAGACAAAGTCAGAGAAGCCAGATTGAGATGGTTTGGGCATGTGCAGAGAAGGGATAGTAGTTATATTGGTAGAAGGATGTTGGAGATGGAGCTGCCAGGCAAGAGGGCGAGAGGAAGGCCAAAGACAAGTTATATGGGTGTGCTGAAGGAGGACATGAAGGTAATTGGTGCAAGAGTAGAGGATACTGAGGCCAGAGTTAGGTGGAAACAGATGATTTGCTGTGGCGACCCCTAAACTGGGAACAGCCGAAAGAAGAAGAAGAAGACGGTGCTTGTAATATGTTTGCTGCCACGAGTTTAATGTTACTTCCATGTGAACAACTGTCCTACTAGTCGTGCGTGCATGCCTTCACGCGCGTGTCCACTTAAGCTGTTAAGATTCCTGGAAAACAAGAGTCTAAAGAGGCCACAAACTAACAGCCACCAAAGAAGAGAAGCAAGAAGATCATTTGGAGGATATTGATGGTTTATTGCAGGTATTTTGTTTTTATGACAAAACCTGTGTTACCAGTTAAACAACAAACAATAAACAATCATATTTTAAATTTAAATAGTTGCTTTGTCTTCAATTTACCTTAATTATTTACATTTTACATTCACAGATTTAAAAATATTTCAGTCTTGTCATTGCGATTAATTAGTTAATTTTGTTTAATCTATCGACAGTACTAATAAGAATATAAATCTTGAAATAAAGTGTTTTATTTTAAAAACTAAATAAAAGGAAAAAAAGACATTAAAAAATCTCCCTACTGCATCTTGACAGGTCCTACTGCACCCTAAACATTTTAGAGTTTAAAAAAAACTTAAAAGTTCTCCAATTTTCTGAAAGTATTTTCACCATTATTTAAAGCGTATCTTTCACCTTATAAGTCATCAAACAAATGACAAATATAACTACTATGCCCACTTTTGATATTTATCTAAATATACAGAAACATAATTTAATTTCTAAACGGTACATTTTATTCATAAAAATTATGTAGATTTGATGTAATATTTTCATAACGGTATTCAATACAATTAATTTTAATTGTGTATATATAATATCATGAAATATTCATAAATGTGTCACTAATAATGTGAAATCAACTACACCCTTTGTAATTTAAGTACAACAATATTTAAAAATCGAAACAAATACTATTTTTGGAGAAGGAATGTCCCCAACCAAGTCACCGGTGTGTTTGAGTCTGTGCCTGCTGGTGTGTTTAATGTAACACTCTCCTCCGTGTTCTCTTTGTAAGGGTTTAACCTGTCAAACGCCAGCCGGTTCACCTGAGTCTTTCAGCTTGTGAGGAACAAAATCAATGCGGCAAAGTAAAATCACTGGGTGGAAGACATGAGAGCGCCGCAGCTCCATTTCATGCATCAACTGACTCGACACACAAACACACTCTCTCAAACACTTCTTATGTCTCGACAACACTGCCAATGTTCTATACAGCTGCGCCTTGTTCAGACCCTGAGGGAATTTCTCAGTACACACAGTAACAGCAGCCTCTCTCTCTCTCTCTCTCTCTCTCTCTCTCACACACACACGCACACACGCAAGCAAGCAAGCACACACAAGCACACACAGACTCAGAAAGGCTCACAGGACAACGGAAGATGCTGAGCAAACATCTGCAGTTTACAACGTAAAAATAATGAAAGCAAAAACCAGATTAAACCCTCTAACTCCCCTTAAGCATTTTGCACACATTAAACACAACCATGGGTGGCTTTAGACCATTTTCTGGGGTGTTATAGCATTGGTTCCCAAACAGCACATACCTTTCTGGTTTGTTACATTTAATGCATAGACTTTTTGTTGCAACTGTCCTAAGTGTCAACTATTTGTTGCATTTGTTTTCTCGTTAACTTGAGTGCTACTTGGTTTTCATAACTGTGATTTGACATGCATTTGGTGAAAGAAGATTTGACATGCGACAGGTGAAAGAAGCAGCAGGACTTCTTGTTGAAAATAAATAGAATAGTTTATGTTCCAATCTATGGTAGACAAAGACAAATGTATACATATTAAAGGGACACTATTATTAGAATATAATAAGATTGACCAGGCAGAATTTTCACTCTGGATAAAAGACCTTGTGGGGACCCTGCACTGGCAGACAGGGGTTAGCTAAAACACATTAGCATCAGGAGTCAACACCAAAGGAAAAGAGCACTATGATTTAGGAGGAGGTCCAAACCATGGCATAGGAGAGAAGACGAGCAAAATCTACTAAGCTAGCAATGCAAGTATCTGGACAAGTTGGAACCTTGTCCAAGAGAACCATCACTGTGAGTGAACTGTGATGCCAGGAGCCCCTTCACGAGTTCGCTCTTGCTTATAATTGCCTAGTATCATAAGTGTGATTGGTTAGCAATAGAGAAGTATACTATGCAAGCTGTCCGAATGATGAGTCCGGAACCCAGAAAATACAACCCACCCATTGAAGAGCCGAAGGGGTAACTAAGGGATAGCTTGCACAATGTTGATATTGACGTGTTGTGTAACACATACTGGAGTATTGTAGGTGGGATCATATGATAGAATGGTCAAATCTCAGCCAAGCTCCTCCTGAACTTATGATTTTTTAAAAATTGACCCCCATTTACAATCTTCTTTCTACTAGCAGTCTTTGATACCCTACCATCCCTAGTAAATTTGAAGAGGTGGGGGATGAGAGGACCCATTGCGTAGGCTTTGTAAGGGAAAGGCACGATGGGCACATATTCTGTCAGGCAGCAAGATCGCATTGGCACATAGTAGGTATAGGTGGTGCCATGATAAGGTGTTGTCAGTGCTCGTAGACATATTATACCAAGAGAGGAGGAAGAAAAAGCTAGTCAGCGTAAGACCAATGATGAGAACAACAGGTTCCTATGGCCGAATCAGCCCAGAAATGGGAGATGGAGGTGGAGAAGGAAACTCCTCTTCACAGAGGCAGTGATATCTATCACTTTAAGACCAGACGTCATAATGTGGTCTCTAGAAGAGAACATCATATTGATTAAGAACATGGGAGGAGGGATGTGGGGACGCAGCAGAGTACCTAATATCAGCAACTTGGCCAAGATTGGCAGGATAAGGGGTGGACATCATGGCTGAGGTCTGTGAAAGTGAGGTGTAGGGGATTTCCAGTTCAGTTGGCATGGAATCTACAGATTCCTAATTTACCTAACTTGGTATGAGAGATCAAAACACCAAAGGAAGTTTGAGACCACCCGGGGATCTCTCAACCAGGCCAAAGCTTCCGTCTTTGTAAATAAATGTATGTTTTTTTTGCATCATGATGTGTGATAAACTGAAAGTCTAGCTCTCCTGAACATGCCAAGCTAAATTTCTGTTTAAAAAATGATCCAGATTTATGAGTAACATAATATAAAACTTCAAATTTAGGCGGAGTCAACAATTCATGCTATTTTAGGGCGTGTTGCTGAAGATTAAATTTGCTGTGATGTAACATCTTCGGCTGTCACCTGCACTGTCTGGTGGAGTCAAAACAGGAGCAAGAGGAGCAGCAACCTAACTCAACCAGACATGTAGAAGCTCTGCTGCTCATCTATGGGTAGATGCTGAAGACTTTGGTCCTGAGATATACAGAGTGTTTGCTTGTACTCCTTCATTTGATTCACACAGGTAATACTGGCCCACTTTAAAGTGTTATAGGGTTGTGATCTTTTTAAGCATATAGCCTGAAAACAAACTCCCAATCTAAAATCTGTCCTTAAGACACTCCATTTTCCTACATACGGTGTCACATTAGCCAGATCACAGACATGCCAACATTTATCAAAATCAAAAATACAGCTCAAATACCCTCTGAGAACTCCAGCTAATACTATCAACACTAAACTGATGGTGACCTCGCTCGAAGCAAGCGTGTTTTCTTGCACAGAAGGAGCTCCCTTTATTTTTGAACCAAATAACTTTCAAGCATTCACATTCTCTCCAATGACATATGAAAACCAAGTAAAGATTCATTTGAGCTGTCCTGAGAATGAGAGAAAAGAGAGTAAAATCCTGCTTAATGACAGAACTACCTAAACCAACTCGAAACTTTTCTGTTTAATACATAATAAAAGTCTCAAAGTCATTTATTTCTCACACACAAGCAATTCAAAATGCTTTACAGAAGAATATAACTAGTTAAAACAATAAATATAATTAGCTTAAATACATTATATTTAAACTGTACATAGTTTTGATGCTGATGAAATCAGTGCTGCGGATGGATCATGAAAACCATACTCAACTATCAATAAACATTAAAATAGGATTGGTTAGAAAAAAAACAGCCTTTGAACTGCTCTAACTTAAGCTCTTTTCAAGCAGCAGAAGGTCTTTTTGTCATATTTTCAACAGTCCCCTGTTCCTGATTTAACTCATTATTCTGAATAACCTGCACCTTCTTTAACACAAAACTGATGTGAAAGGGATGTTGATGTTGCCTTCCTGTAGTTGTGTTTCCATTACATATTTTAAACAACACATTTTGATTTAGCGTTAAAAGTCACCACATACAAAGCTTAAAAAGCACCACCCCCTCCACTGTCTCGATTGTTCTGTACGGTATTGTTCAGCTTATTCCATTTCTACTGTAATCTCACTTTTTATCAACCAAGCAGAACTAGATCTTGTGGTGTGTCTAAAACAAGCTCACTCAGAACTTATACAAACTTGAACCATTGTGAGTCGAGTGATGCTGTACGAAGCGGTTGCAAGCTGTTACTGAAATTCAGTGAAAAAAGTTGCACAGCATTCTGCAGCTGGCCTCCAGGTGGCAATCGAGTGACTTTAAGCCTTTATCAATGTCACATATGAGACACATTAACTCTAACAAACATCGTCACATGCGGCGAATTGATGATAGTACAGAATCTGCACTGCCAGAGGGGATGACACTGCAGTCATCGAGACCCACCTTCTCACACAGACAGCTTTATGTTGGTTGTGGTCAGGTGGATAAGGAGATCGACTTGTGATTGAAAGGTCGCAGGTTCGATCCCCAGAGCCACCTAGTTGAAGGTGGTGTGATGAATGAAATACTTGCTCTCCATCTTCAACAACCACAGCTGTGGAGCCCTCGAGCAAGGAACCAGTTCCCTGACTGCTCCCCGGGCGCCGCAATCATGGCTCCCACTGCTCCGGGTGAGTGTTCACGGTGTGTTTGTTCACTGCTGTGTGTGTGTATACACTGGGATGGCTTACATGCAGAGCACAACTTCCAGGTATGGGTCACTCCATATCTGGTCACTTTCACTTCACTTTCAAGTATGCTATTTAAGGATTTATCTTATCCTTAGGTGTTAAGTTAGGTGATGAATATTGACTGAAAACATATTTATGGATTTTCCCAGCAATGGGTTGCGGCTGGAAGGGCATCCGCTGTGTAAAACATATTCCAGAGAGTTGGCGGTTCATTCCGCTGTGGCGACCCCGAAAGGGAAGAAAGCCGACATGAAGATGAATATTTATGGATATTAATATATATAAACAAAGTACTTTAGTGTCATTTTCTCACCGAAAACATTTTTGTACTGTTTCAGATGCAAACTTTTTTCAGTTTTTCTCTTTTCCTGCACACAAATTATAAAAAAACTGAGTATCCTTTTTCAGCCATGATGATCTGTGTATAAACAGCGGAGTGTGTATAGACAACTTCCTCTTTTGCTCTACATGTCCCGTTCATATCTCTGCTAGACGCGTGAACCATTTCAGAGACTACCTCTGGAAGCCCTTTTGGAAACGGTTCACAGAAACAAAAGAATTGCTTACATACACGCTACAATCAACCGTTACCAGAGCCAAGTGTTTTTGGAAAGACATACAGATGTCAGTTTGAAAGGCCCCTAAGCGATCTGTCAAATTCAAGAGTAACGAGTAATTGGCTTTATATCATGTTAACCTTTTTGTAAACTATTTAATAATTATTGAATTATGTTTGGTATTTAGTGTACACATATGAGATTAAGATGGATGTTACTTCCTGGTTTCATTTAACAATAGTATTTTAAGTGAAGAATTGTAAGTTATTTAACTTTGCTATGTCAAGTAATCTTTTAAGTTTTAAGTAAAAAAAAAAAGTTTAAAAACAGAAAAATTACGACGTAGTTGAATTGCTGTTGTTGATGAAATGTTTGTTAATGGGAAATTCCCTTGCCACCATTCTTTTTTACATTATCAAAGGATTTGGAAAGCACTACAGTAATTGTGTTATATTGTGTGTCTGTATATATATATATATATATATATATATATATATATATATGTATATATATTTTCCCAGCGATGGGTTGCGGCTGGAAGGGCATCCGACAAGAAGATGAATGAATGAATGTATGTATATATATATATATATATATATATATATATATATATATATATATATATATATATATATATATATATATATATATATATATATATATATATATATATATATATATATATAAATCACTGAATGATATTACATATGCTAGCAACATCACATCAAATCAAATGACCGTACTGGCAAATAGAAAATGCTTTGACTTGGAATTTTACGGTTTTACAAATACTTAAAATTTAGTCTGGTTTCTCTCCAACAGCTGCTCCACCACAGCTGTGTGTGTGTGGGTTCACTGTACAGGGGTCACGGTGAGGGATAATAGCCCTCCACAGGTGACTATTTGTTAAACAATCGTAAAATGCAAATGGATGAATTCTCTCGGCACTGTCCCAACAAACACCCCATGAGAGGTCATCTGTGCTGTTGGACACACTCAGTAAACTTCTGGCAGAGAGAAAGTAGCACTAAACACGATCACTGCGATGTTATTGCCCAAGTTTGGCTTCTCAATGAAAATGTTAGAATAATTTTGTCAGATTGGGGTAGTTTTACCATTAAAGAACACATGCTAGTTAAAGAAGAAGAGACATTACTTAAACTCCATTGAAAATTAATTTAAATATAAATTTGTCTCCAATATGATTTTACGTAGTAAAATTTAAGAGGAAACTGCAAATACACTCATGAATGGAGCACAAGGTCAAGATAAGAGTCTCTTCGCAACACAATCAAGACTTTGAAGCAGAATACATATTTACTTTCTTCTAAGAAGCAATTTAGATGGTTTGATCAGCCTTTTCAAAGGCAATCTCCAGCTGGAGAGCACACCCGTGTTCTGCAGTTTGTTGGACACCGTATCTGACCATCGTAGTGAAAGATTATGAGGTGGCCTGGTTTCCCAACTGTGGAATTTGGCAGGATATGATTGTGTGCAGCTCAGGGTCACCCTGATCTCTGACAACTTTCTCTCCTTCTTCTACATGGCTGTCCTCTAGCCCTCCTTCCTCTTCCTCATCTCAGTTTGTTTTTTTGTTCTCTTATCTCTCTCTCTCTCTCTCTCTCTGGCTCTGCTGTCCCCTAAAGCTGTCTAAGCCATCGCTTTGTCCTTGTGCTGCCAAAAAGAAAGCTGAAGGATTGGCTGGCACAAGCTGAGTTTGCAGAACTCCTACGCTAAAAAGTAGGACACCGGGCAAGTGTCTTATAGAAACATGATGTCAAACTCTACATGTTATGTAACACTCAGTGAGGGATTACATGATGGTTGTGTTTCAAAGGTACACAGAATGTGATGAAAAAAAAAGTGAACTATAACGTCCTAAAAACATTTTTACAGCAATAAAAACACAGAGAACACTCGACAATAAGTGAAACCGTTTGTCACCGGAGCATTTGTCCGGCTTTTTTCCCTCCCTATCTTTTATGCGCACCTTCTCTGCTCTTGGATAATGTGGTTTTGTGTTCAACTTACTATAGGCCTGTAACAAAAGCGAATTTTCCTGTGTGAAAAGTAAATGAAAAATTTTCATTGCTTTTAAAGAAATAAAAATAATGCATCATTGATCTATTTTTAAAAAGCTGTACTTGGCCATTCAAGCTAAATAAAATTTTATAAAAACAATTAAATAATAACCTTAGAGGTGGTGTATCACACAAACTCAAATTTTCAGACATTTCTTGCATGTTTAGTATTGTTCCCTCACCAAAAACATGCCTCAAGTCATATTCAGATTGGTTCGTGCATGTTTGTGCAATCCTATTTTCTTTTTCTGGGAGCTCAAAAGGATTAGTCATTGCACCGCCCCCTAACCAATCAGCTAATGCAGCTAATTTCAATAAAGAACGTATGCTCTGACTAACCCGGGGCTACTGATTAGGGTCCACAGAAACTACATTTGAGACCTGCTATAAGTCTGGAAGTGTTACATGGGTTAGGGAGGGTAATTAATGCAGCAAAATGTTTTGTAACTCGACATCAATCTCTACCCCAGAGGTTTCCAAAAACTTTGGATTAACACACCTGTTGCATTATTTAAGGTCCAATCTGATTTTCTGAAGCTAGAGTAGTAAAATGTGCAGGGCTGTGGCCCTCCAGGATTGGATTACCCAATTCTAAAACCTTTTTAGTAAACATTTCAACTCGTAAAGACGAGTGTGAGAGATACTTTTCTCTGATAGGAAAGAAAAGCATGATGCCACATCCTGTTATTTACTGATTAATCAAGCTTATTGATTGGCCATAAAAAAACAAAGCAATATGATGTTTGGGAGAGCAGGTCTATAGTGGCCACCAGTTCTGGATCTTCCCCTCCCTCACCCATGTAGGCATATAACAATAATACCATTGATTCGGTGATGTTCTAGTTAACAATATTTGGTTGAGAACTTAGGATTAATTATCAAGACTTAAAATTAATAAATTCCCCACAGCCTTGGGAATCAACGAACCTTCCACATTCCTCACAGAAACCAGGTGATACAAGGAAAGAGAGAGAAACTTGTACTCCTCGGAGGGCTGTAAAATCTGATGTGCCCTTTTGGCTTTGCTGGCGCTGACCTCCACAACACACGCAGAGTGATGGCAGCAGTTTTACAGCCCGTCCAAGGCCACAATCAGCTGATTTTTTACAGTTATGAAGGATTCCACAGAGGGCATTTAGCTTGGACACTACCCAGAAATTCATAGGAGAGCGTGTTATGTCTGAAGGGGATGTCATGATTTTTAACTAGCACTAGATGTCCGGCTGTGTAAAGCACGATTAAATCTTGAAGGTAACAAAAAACAGAGGCATATTGGGAAATCAACACCTTAAAAAAGCATCTATTGCTCAAGTTTAATCTATGGAATGCCTGGGAATAATTGTCTTTTTTTGCCACCTCACGAAATTCCATCGCTAGCTGATAATAACACATGCCCCCGGTGAATACTTATTAGGATGTGTTGACCTTGAGAAAGCACACACTCCACTGACATCTTAACTAAGACCGGAACAGGCGCCGACAATTATTTGCGCTTCGTCTGCTTGCAGCAGCTCAAGTGGAAAACCCAGAGGAGGAGCAGGAAGTATGGGTGAAAACTAGACTTTTATGAGGTGTTATATGAGGACAAGATGTCTACTGGGGGCCAGGACAACCCTGCACTTTAACTGATGGTGGTTTTAGCAAAAAATACAAGTTCCTTCAGATTAATTCAGAAAGTGTATCTGTCATAGGATCTTATCTACGTTTCAGTTAAAAAAACTTTTTGTGTGAAAACAACCATTTCATGTGATATGACAATAAATGCCTTTACCTACTTATTGAACTCTTGTTTGCATGGCTGTAGTGTGTTTACTGCATTGCATTTTTCATTGTTTTGAGAAAGAAGAGCTTCTTTCCACAGTGCTAGATGGTGTGTGAACAAAGAAGTTCATACAAACACAAATAAAGCTTTTAGTTTTCCTTAGTTCTTTATTCAGAGTTTTATTGAATCCCAAATAAAAAAGCCACAATATTTTAGTTCACCTTCATATTAGTCTGTCCTCACACAATGTAAACATGCAATGACACATATCGTACAATGTGCAATAGACGCGCTTTATCATTTAACATAATGTAAAAACATGCAAAACTTGAAAGGGAAGCTGTGTGTGTTTGAGAGATTTTACTCTCAGTGAGTGGATCAAAGAGCGTCACGGTGGCGCAGTGGGTAGCACGGTCGTCTCACAGCAAGAAGGTCGCTGGTTTATACCGCAAGCCCAAAGACATGCGGTATAAGTGAATTGAGAAAGAACGATTGCCCATAGTGTTAAAGTGTGAATGTGTGTGTGAATGTTTCCCAGCAATGGGTTGTGGCTGGAAAGGCATCCGCCGTGTAAAACATATGCCAGAGAGTTGGCGGTTCATTCCGCTGAGGTGACCCCGAAAGGGAAGAAAGCCAACATGAATGAATGAGTGGATCAATCTTTTCTTTCACAAACACAAATACACTCTTCTTAGTAGTTTTTTTTCTTTTTCCAGCTCAAGAGAGGTGCCGTTGACAAACTGCATTCCTTGAAAACATCATGTTAGTACTCTTGTTTTTTTTAAAGATACAGCCTGCATAGGTGTGTAAAGGCCTTAAGAGTGACATTAGTCTTGAGCAACATTTGGATAAACTCTGGAGGTGTTTCTTGCATTCGAGTTTGAAATAATTCTGAATTAACCAAAAACATATACTTTCCAATCAAATCGATCCAATCAAAGTTGAACAAACCTGAAGATAACAAATTTGAATCCATCACAGACCCATCCCCAGTTCTCTAACCTCGAATTGATTAGCGTACTGGAGCGTTACTGGATGCATGAATTTACTGAACACATGTTAAACAAAGAAAAAGACACCAAGTCTTCACTCCAAATGGTAAGAGCTTGCTTTCAATAATTATGCTGCCCGCAGTAGGAATTGTTTCCAGAAGAGATCAGAGAGAAGCTATTCTTAAATATAACATTAGAAAAATCAATTTAAACCTATACATTTACCAATATGCATATGTTTCTTTCTCTGTTCATACTTCTTTAAAATATATTGTTTTTAACTCTACGGATCTGCTGACAAGATCTTCAAATTTCTATAAATGTTCATGTAATTTTCGCGACACACATTATTCAAAGCATCATATTAAGGAAAAACCTCTGACAAAATCCAGCATTGAATTGTACTCATTTGATATATACATTGGATGTCATACATTGATTTAGTAAATCAGTATACAGTTCTTGACTTTGACTTCTTCAGTTTTTGAAATTTCTTAGTGTTTACTGTAAGAGATCAAAAGAACTTTGTTTGGGTTGGGGGTCATTTCTATTTTTTAATACAGGTTTCAGACAGACTCTGAGCTTGGTAAAAGAGCAGCTGGTTATGTGATGTGCTTGGTGCAAGTGTCAATGGATACAAAAGATCTTAAATCTGAGAGTTGTTTCTGGGGATTACATTTTCGTTGCTCTGGCAACTAAAGCAAAGTCTGAAGTAGAGACCTGGGGTCTCATGTATAAACGTTGCATACGCAAAAAATGGCCATAGAAATATGCGTACGCATTTTTCCACGCATATATCGGGATTTATAAAAAATAAACTTGGCGTAAATAAGTGCGCACCGTACGGATGCTCTTGACCGTGCGTACGCACTCTTTTAGAAGAGTATGTGTTTTGGCGACACCAACTGTCCTAAATAGCAATAGCTATTTAAAATGAAAAACTTCTAAATTATCCTATTACATCACCCAATAAAACAAATTGTATCAACCTGAATTATCATTATTAGCATTCTTAACCAGGTGCAAATACTTTGAATTTACTAATTTGTTTTAATGAATGGGCTATAAAAAGGTATGTGCGTATATAACATATCATCATAATGGATGCTGTAGCGCTGTTAGAAGACCTTGCTAATGACGCTCTACGGAGGGAGCGTGTTTTCAGAGACCGTGAAGATTTCCTTGCTCATGATGATGATTGGCTCATGAGCCGATTTCAATTTCCAAGAGCCATCCTCTTGGAATTGTGTTCTGAATTTCGGCCAGTGTTGGAAAGACCCTCGCGGAGAAACCATGCCCTGTGTGTTCCTGTGCAAGTATTGACCACATTAGGCCACTTGGCCACTGGTACTTTCCAGCGAGAGTTGGCAGACCGATCGGGTATGTCGCAGTCATCCCTGAGCCGTGTCATGCCATATGTATGGGATGCCATAGTGGGGATGGCACCCCGATACATCTGTTTTCCTTACACGCAAGCTGAACAGGCCGACATAAAAATACAATTTGCAGCAATCGCCGGTTTTCCCAATGTAATCGGTGCTGTTGACTGCACTCATGTTACAATAAAGGCACCATCTGAGAATGAATTTGCTTTTGTTAACCGAATTATTGGTGGTATTAATATGCAGGGAGATCATACATATTCAAAATGGGCGGTCTTAACCTCCAAATATGGTTATTTCGGGGAGAGATTGGGGTAAGCAATACGCACGTGCACTTGCGCACAATATTCAGATCATTTTGATTTATAAAACGAATCTTGCGCAGGTTCTGGCGTACGTACGGTTTTATGAATCTGAAAACTTTTGTGCGTACGCAAATTCTGCCTTATGTGCGTACGCACACTTTAAGGATTACATCTACACAAAGTTTTATACAAGAGGCCCCTGCTCTCCTGCGAAGTACCCAAACCACCATGTTTTGTGTGAGACATGGTTTGATGTGTGACTAAAAGGTATGGGTTCTTGTGTGAATGCCTGCTGTGCGCGAATAAAATGATTTACAAACGACCTTCAAGAAGAAATGTTATTAAAAAAATTACTGTTAAAACAAATGTTGCATACTGGAGCAGATACATGTGCAGCCATCATCAGGAAATGTTTCTACACAGGCATACATTGTTTTAGTTCATTCAGTTTATTTTTATTTATCTACCTATTTTATTGTTAATTGATTTAATTGCAAAATTGTTATGCTTTTCGGAGCAATTCTCGCTTTTCAAGGAAATCTGGACTAATTCAACCACTCAACAAGATACAGCAAACCCATCAGATCTTTAGTCAACGGAGGGAGTAGAAACGGTCATATTGGTTGAAGAAGTTACAATTTGTGAACTTTTTTGGACATTTGCTGGCTCATCAATCAATCAGGTGCCTTCACATGCCGTTCTGTTTCTGTGTTTAAATGAGCAATTTTCCATTACATGGATGTGTAATAAGTTTGATGAAAATTCTATTATATAACAAACATTTGCCTTTTTAGACAGTAAATTGCATTCATCTTTTAATGCTTTAAAAGTTTCTAAACTTTTACATTTTAATTTAGCATCAAACACATAACACATATGAGACAAAGGAAAATGCATTTCAATATTTAAATTAACATTTACATGATCCACAGATTAATGCATAATACAGCTCTAATTTAATTTCACTACTCTTACTAGGCATTCACACTGAGAACAAATTTGCATGGTTAGCGAGTGTCAATGACTAGCCATGATATGGAATCTGTATGGCAACAGCGGATCATCTACGAAGGGTACACTTTATAAAAACCAGACAGTACCCAATAAGGAATGTACAAAATCCAGCCTGCTCTTTCATCATTTTAGATAAAATACAAAAACAAAATGGAATACCCCCCGGTACCAAAATCCATCAAAAGGTACCAAAAACCCCATTCTCACATTGATCTAATGTGTAAAGATGTAAATGTATCCTCATTTGCAGAGAGTGAAGAGCTTCACAAAAACATCTTGCTCTCACATGGAGATGAGAATGATACTTTTGTCCCCCTCGAGTTTAGGATTCAACACCGCCGACAAAAAAAACAAACACAAGCAAACCAAAGTACTTGAGAATCAACACAGAATTCCCACCGCTAAGCCCCTTTCCCGCCAACTAGAGAATAATGGATCCATTTTGACCAGAAAACAGGTTTAGGAGTCAATCCCATTAAAAGGATAGATGGAGACAATCACAGCTGGCCATGGAGAAATCACAATCATGCACCAACAGGGAATTAAAACAGGAGGGATACTGTGCATCTAATGGAAAGTCCTTCTGATGGGTTCGGGGTTTCCCACTTTGAATACACACTCCAAGAGCAAGACCACTCTAAAATAAAAATCCTCTCCCTTGATTGTTATAGTAGTATTTGGTGAACTATGGCTTTGATTTATATGGAGTTTCCCAGAACAAGACTTTGTAATGGATGGAGGCTGGTGCAATGCTTCTGCATCAGGGAAATGTTCTCCATATTACATTTTGTCATAGAGTTTCTCTGGAGATGGTTCAAGCTGGACAGCAATATTCGTTCAATCTCCAAAGACTTATTCTTGTTTCTATTTCATTATTTCATGATAATACAACTGTAAATAAAATCTTACACTGAAATTGTCAAGGGAGTGCAGGAACGAGTAGTTGAGAAAATAAGCAATACAAGAACACTGCAAAAAAAGAATAGAATGTATGCACAACACCAAATCAAATGGGTTTCATGCTATATGAAAAAGAAATTCATTTAACTTTAATGTGATCATATGCAAGAATGCATACACAGAATGACCAGAAGTTCGGGGGGAAGCTGATAGATTTCTTATTAAAAGTTCAGCAGGATTGTGACTCGACTACAACCACTCGATTGAAGAAGAGAGAGCTTAACTTCGATGTAAAGTACATTCCCACTTGGAGAAAACCTATACGAGGATATATGTGCGTATACGAAATCTGTATGCAGTATAAATGTATGTATATTATTAAATATGTACATATATGATGATAAGTAAGCGTCATGGTGGCGCAGTGGGTAGCAAGATCGTCTCACAGCTAGAAGGTTGCTGGTTCGAGCCTCGGCTGGGTCGGTTGGCATTTCTGTGTGGAGTTTGCATGTTCTCCCTGTGATCGCGTGGGTTTTCTCAGAGTGCTCCGGTTTCCCCACAAGTCCAAAGACATGTGGTATAAGTGAATTGAGTAAGAACGATTGTCCATAGTGTTAAAAGAGTGAATGTGTGTGTGAATGTTTCCCAGCAATGGGTTGCGGCTGGAAGGGCATCCACCGCATAAAACATATCCCAGAAAGTTGGCAGTTCATTCCGCTGTGGCGACCCCGAAAGGGAAAAAAGCCGACATGAAGATGGATGGCTGGAGTTAAGAAAAGGTAGTCACGCGTTTTAACCAGTCTGCTGAATCAGACCATGAAATATTTTAGCCTGCCATAAAACACCTATTCATTTTTACCTGTAAAAATGTAACTTTTTTTTATCTCAATCCATACTGTTGGGGAAACATTGAAGTGTATTTACAGCATGATATTCTATTTTTAATTAAATTAAATTCAACAAATATCCACAAAAAAAGACACTGGTTAACATTTTTCCTAAAACAAATTAATTGAAAACTGTAAGGAAATTGAAAACTTATCAGAACTTCTCTTGTATCGTCTGTTACCTGGAGAGTCTCGCGCAGTGTTATAGTGCACGTTTGCAGCTGGCTCCAGACCGTCGGGGCTTAAGTAAATTAAGACTTCTGGAAAGCGACTGTGCTCAATACCTTGAGAAATGTTAAATACTGATGAGAGGCAAATTCTAAGATCCATTTGTCTTTCTAAATGAATAGAAATAACTGTAAAATTTAATATAACGAGAGAAGGAGAAAAATAACGCGACCATGAATTATTCATTTTAATGGAGTCAGATTTAGAGGTTTTATTGGTGTTATCCCCATTTTAAAGATTACTACACAGTTAGCGAGTTCGTGTGTATTTCCTTGTTCTCGCCATGTTTTTCCAGCAGCAGCTTACAAAATCACCTTCCTGCCACCTTTGATTCCATCTTTGGGCAAAGGAATGGCGCCTCACATAACTTTTGAGGAAACACAACAAATCAATGGTGACTGTTTGGCTTCTCCAAAACTTCTAAGCTTTTATGAAAAACACGAATGAATATTCAAATCTCTCAATGTTTTAAGGGTCAACGTCTTAATCACTTGCTTTTATAAGACACATCATATGTTCTACCTCGCCCAACTGCTCAGGAAATATTGTTACTAGCCTAAAACCCTGAGGTCTCACACTGACACTCTCCTGTAAGAGAGGAACAACAGAGCAATTAAAAGAGAATAAGCTTTGTCATCATGAAACAGGAGCAACTTTATGGCGCCGACTCGGCCCCTCTGGAATTAGCCTTGCTGTCACAAGCGGCCACAGGGAATGAAAGAGCAGATCACGGCTCAGGGTCACCGGAGGCCACGGGTCGCTGAAAGGCCACTGAGAAACCTGTGGCTACATGCAGACACACAGGGAGAGGCAAGCATAATCCCCCATGACATATTAAAGGAATAGTTTTTCTAAAAAAGAAACACATGGTTCTGTCTGCTTTTTTCTCTGGGGTTCAGCTGGAATTCATTTACCTGTAAAACTACAAAAAAAACCCCTAAGAATATACAAAAGACAGGTAGATGGATCAATGCACCAGTGAGTAGCTACTTAATGCTTTTTTGCTTAAACAAAAGCCTAAGCGGCATGTCTCCACATTTAATGGAGTGTGAAATGTTTATTATAAACTTTCTGCCATAGTGTCTTTGGGTTGATTGGAGGGGTGAATGCACCCCTGAGGGCAGATGCTGGTGACTGACATTTGAGTGTCGAATGACGTGTGTGTCCCACCCCGTGGCAGAGTCACTAGGCGACCGCCACTGTCTGATGCGTGTCACATACTCACATGGTGCTGTCTGAAATTCACACACAAGATCTACACACACTCCCACTCCAACAGAGCTGATGGCTTCAAGTAGTCAAACATTTGACCCTGTAGAAACTGTGGTGTCAAACTCATTTCAGCCTGAGTACCAGATTAGAGTTAATGTCCGCTTGTGTGGGCAGAATTACTTCGATTTGCTCACAATCACTTAATTATTAACTGTGCTCACCAGTCATCTTCTCAGCAAGAAGCGTTCAGGTTTGAAAGCAGATGCGTAACTGTTTCCGACTGAAGTTGCCCTGTTCATCAGTTATTCTTCCACTAAACAAAATAGCTTCTTTCATGGTATAAAAAGGTGATTGGGGACATAAAAGATGGTGAATGCGACCCTGTGATGAACAAGAGATAAATGGAATTATTAGCCACATGCGCACAGTTACTCATACACTACCCCACATGCAGTCTGGAGCGGAAATATGTCAGGAAGTTATTTACAAAATAAAAGCGCCATGTAAAACAAAGTCCTGTCTAAAAACATGTGACATAATAATGTAGCAATATTTTCGACTTTTTATGATGGTTCAATCCTTTTTTCTATTGGTGAAAACAGCTGTTTTTAAAGTGCTATTACAAGTAGTCAAGGACAGATTTCCTTAAAAAAATAACATTAACTGGCTTTGAAACGTTCACAAATTTTATTTTAAAACAATTCCTCAAAATACATTTGTAAGGGACATGATTGAAAACTAAATTAAATCGAATAAATGACCAAAAATATCTCTAACTTAGCATTACAAAAATGAATCATGGTGTTTCCTTGCATACATTAAATTTACATACATTTATGAATTTGGTAGACACTTTTGTCCAAAGTGACTTGCAGAAGGGGAGAGACAATATGAGATTTGTCTAACTAAGTTCGTATCAATTGATCGATGAACCAAAAGAAGGATGAAAATATTTTTTAATAGTAAGTGTTCCCTGAAGAGTTGAGTTTTTAGTTGCTTTAGTTTTTAGTTGATGAGACTTTACAAACAGTAATCTGTAGAGCTAATCTATTTAGAACATTATCATTTGTCAAAAAAAATTTGACAAAAGCATACTATGCGAGCTGTCAGAGTGAGTCTGGGACCAGGAGGGGAACCTGGATCAGGAGGATCCCCACGGAGGTGGCGAAGGAGTGGAAGCTTGTACAACAATGTCCCCTTGGGTCATGTCTTATATACTGAAAAGTTATGAGTAGGTGGGACCATATGATTACAGCAGGTGGTCAATTGAGCCAGGCTCCTCCCAAACTTATGGTAATTGAATGATTAACTCCATTAAATGTGTATCACACAAAACAACTAAATCGTGGTTTCAATATATTTTAAGAAAGTTGAACCATACACTTAATGTAGACACACACATCAAAGTCAAACAATGTAGATTTGATAATTTTAACCTTCAATATGCTAAACATATTTTCTAAACTGATACCAAAAAAGGTGCTGGAAATTTTCAGTGTTTTTTTGTTACAATGTATTTGCCATTTTGTCTTCAGCTAGACACAAAGGATCAAGCCACAATCTTTAAAAATGCAAAAATGTCCTGCATTAATGAAAAATATGATACAAATCAGTGGCTCCACAGAAATCATCCTCAATTTTCTCTTCACCGAAAACACTGTCTCAATGGCTCAGCTGCAACTTTATTACAATCAATATAATACCTTGAACAACGTTAATTTAAAAACTAATGAACGATACAAAATAACTACAACGAAAACAACATTCTTTCAGAAGTGCTGCAAGATTAATACCAGTATGGGCTGATAAAGGTCTCTAAGGTCAACTTGCTCTCATTCCTCATCGGGACGAGAAAGAGCGAAGGTCACCTGGTGCAGGGGCAAACTATTTCACTTTTTGACCGAGAACGTCAAACAGTCGGCAGGTCAGAAAAGAGTGCAAAAGGTCATGACCTTTAGTTTCAGATTTGCTGCACACTCAGGGTCAAAGGTCAACAGAGGCATGTGAGGTGGCTGGGGGGTACTTGAAGCTCACCTCACTCACCCCATGACGATTATCTGGACAGGAGCTTCAATAAAAACTCTAACTCTTCCTCTCTTGCAGAAATAACTCTGTGAGATGCCCTTGAGCTGATAGATGATGTTGTTGCTAAAAAATATTGGTGATGGATTGATGTTTTTGCTTTCTCTTCCACAGTTGGGCTCACGAACGACAGCTCAAATCATTCCCCGTCATGAATCTTTCTGACACTGGTGCAGATCAAACTGCAGCTTGAGAATATTTCTGCTCCATCAGGATCCTGGACGATGGGTGATCCTTCATCAGAGATCAAACACTGCCAGAGCTCCTCCGAGACGGTGATTATGAGTGACAGGGGAGAAAAAAAAGTGATGCAAACATTGGGTTAAATCATGTTCTCCACTGATCCATACTGTTTTACAAAACATCCTACACATTAAAAATACAATTTTACAGTGAAACTACTTTATCTCGCAAATATGTTCCAGGACGCTACTTCATAATTTCCTTATAGACCCTTTTCAGGTCTCGTGGTGAAATAGTTGCCTGCATTTTGGAAACGGAAGTTTTGGACATGGTGGGTTTTAAAGTGTTTTCCTGTGTCCCAACAACCTAAAATGTCTGGCTATTGGTTTTAGGTTTATACTAATGGATGTTCTATAAATAATAATAATAAAAACATACATTAAATAATCACTAAAATGTGATTTATAATTTATATAATAAATGAATATATAATTTATATAATAAATGAATACACATATTTTATGCGTTTTTGATAAACTCTCTTAGCTTGACAAACTTTTGATTGCTGGATCATGTAAACTCGACTTTTCAGACATTCTTAGTTCTTAGTACTGTCACCACGCCCACTAACCCATCAGATGAAGTGCTAATGCATTTCAAAGTAGAACGAACGAGCTGACGGTTTATTGACAAGGTTCTGCTATGGTTATACATGGTCAATGGAATAAAGTGTTTTTTGGTTTACTCAAAAAAATAACATATTCGAAAGAAATGGGTAGATTTATTTGTGTGCCAACAAAGCAAAACCCTGCAGGTGGTGTGGCAGAAACATGGCTTGTTCTGCAGAGCACAGCCATTTAAGGTGATTCAGTTACATTGTTTATGGTCAATACTGCCTTTTGAATGTTATTAAACGATAGCCTATAGAAGTCAAATATTTTTTATAAATGATTCAAAAGAGGCATAATTTGGCACATTTAGACAGCGAGAGAAAGAGAGAGAGAGAGAGAGAGAGAGAGAGAGAGAGAGAGAGAGAGAGAGAGAGAGAGAGAGAAAAAATTTGTATTTTAGTCAAGGCTGAGAAAAATGTGAAAAGCAAATGCCTGACTGAACAGTTTATGAATTTTGAACAAGGGCAGACAAAATCAATGGCATGATAGCTCCACATATCAACTGAGCTCTGGGTCCAAACATCAGGACACTAATATAAATCAAGTTCTAAACACTCAACCCTAACGGCACCTCATAGATCACCTGACCATGAAAATCAAAGATTAAAAGAACCAAGTTTATTTATCAAAAGATTGACTCTTTGCTATACTGACCAAATGAACAAACTGATACAAATAGCTGAAACTAACACAGTTTAAGTTGAAGCAACATCGCCCTCAAGTGGGGGAAATTAAGAGGAACATATCACCCAACTTTCCAGTTAGTGTAAAAAAAGTTTCAAAATCTAGTTAAAGCACGATGACAGGGAGAAAATATGTCCATTTCAATGTCTCTCAACTGGGATCATCATATGGCATGAATTCTGTTGGAAAATAAGGTTTTTTATTACACTCACTCAGAATCAGTATCAAGGTCACAAAGACTCCAGCTGGAGGTTGTGTGTGACTAATGAAGCCAAACACCTTTACATTTTTTCCACAAACAAATACAACAGTTTATTTATATGGATGGATTTGAACGTGAAACTGTATATGGGAAAATTAATGTATAGAAACATGGAAGAAAATTGACTAAAAAAACTGTTAGCTATGCTATTGGTAGGCAGTAAAAGTCTGTGACAAGGAAATGGCTAAAGGTGAAAGAACCCACCCTTGAAGAATGGACCGAAATTGAATATGGAATTTATGTAATGGAAAAGAGGTCATCTTCAAAGCTGAAAAAGAAACATCCAAACAACTAAACCAGATTTCATTTGAAATAATTCATGGTTTATAACTAACTTTATTTGTCAGTTCAGATTATGGTGTTAAAAAAAATACCATTGAAGCATAGAACAGTGTTACGGCCAATGTTTGTACTTATTCTTTTCGTTTACCCTAACAAGTTGTTTTTATCAATGAATGCTTGAGTCCACCTTCTAGCTCCCATTCGCTGTGGATCCTGTTCATCACCGTCGTTCCGGATGATGTCCACCCAAGCCGCCAATCAAAGATCGCCATCTTTCATGACGTCACAACAAGGGGACCAATCATCGGTCGGAACATCAACCATCATTTGTATAAAGGACTCAAGAGACACCGTCTTCGAGAGGAGCTGGTTAGATGGTGTGGTGCTGTGTTATTTCTTGCTGTTGTTAGTGATCGTGTGAGATACTCTGCTAAGTTAAATTGAAGCGTGACTTTGACAGTCATTCGATCACCCCGAGGAGGGAGAATAGTTAGACGTCACGTGACATACTCTAGCATCACTCAGGTAATTACTTGTTATGTCCACTAGTCAGAAGAGTGTGCGTCACCCATTGTGTAAAAGAATAGAGTAGATTAGTTAGGCGTTTTATAGCCGCTGAGTCATTTAGTTCTTTCTTTGTAGTTTAGAGCGTTATTTCCTCAGATTAGGGATTCCCGGACGCCACTCAATCATCTCTCTCTTAGGGGTGAGGTTCGTGTGTGGATTCTTGTTGTAAATAAGTAGTTGTGTTCTGGTGGGTTGTTGTTTTATTGTCTTGCTTCCACTGTAAATAAAATATCACTATTTGGAAATTGGGTCTTTGAGTATTTTGTTTCCACAGCTTATAAATTCTTCACAAATCTTAAATGTGCGTCTTCCCCTAGACTCTTTAACATCCAAGAGACGTAACAAACAGCAACAAATGAGTCTAATACAATATACTGCTTATACATTTATAGATATGATCTGTTGTTTTCTTCTAAAGTCATGAAACTACGTTGATTCAATTCATTTTTATATATAAATGCTCAAAAAGTAATAAAACACTCTTTTTTTTTTCCATGTAACTCACATTTTTTGGCAAATCTGTCAATTATCAGCGGTGGGCCGGCTCATGAGGCGAGAGCATTCATATACTCAGAACATATCTGTTTTGTGACAGATATGTTTGTTATTTTGTTTGCAAAATGGACTTGTACTTAAACCACTTTGACCTGAGTTTGTTCATTCCTGCACACATTTATGTCCATACATCTTTTAAAGACTGCTTTTTCATTAAAGTCATAACCTAAAACAGTGGTTCTCAAACAGTGGTACACCTACCACGAGTGGTACTTGAAAACCTCTTGGTGGTACTTGAAGCCAGCATGTGTCATTACTGTGGGAGTGGATGTCGAACAAAAAAGTATCGGCAGTGGGCCTCTGACACATTAATAGTGCCCCTTTGCTTTTTTAAGGACACTGAGCTAGTCCAATGAAATCACATGTTCCTCCCTCCAGACTCTGGGTAAATCTGCCATTTGACCCTCGTAGTAGCAATAATAGTATGATTGCGTTTGATAACAGAGCAATGATGCTGTTGCCTCGAGAGCACGATAGCGATCTGAACCTCACTCTCTCATCGAGTTTAAAAGGGAGAAATTGCAGTTAAAAGACAAAATTTCCAAGTCTGTTGGCACTAATCCTGTGCAGGTAAATCATATAACAATACTCTGAGGTTGTTTAAAAGTGAAGCTACTCACGCGCATTCTCCCCCTCTGTGGAGGCGCACACCTGTCATCACAGCAGGAAGATGTTCTCTTTAAGGTTAATCAAAAATTACCTTAAAACTTCATTTATCGTTAATATCTGCAGCTGGAATGAAGAAAGATGGAAAGATGTTTTATCCCAAAATTGTGTGGTTTTTAACCCAGAAAATCACTATTTAAATAATATTTACGCAATGATAACAGCACAAGCTTATGGTACGCTCTGCTACTATACATTAACAGCGCTGCTGATCTGAAGAAAACAAACATCCGAGACGAGAATCTGAAGGTATATCTGAAAACAGAGCTAATACAAAAATATGAATCTAATGCTGTAAGATTATATGACTACACTGTAAAAAAAGTCTGTATAATTACAGGACAAAAAACTGTAATAATTTGAAGGAAATTTCCATATTTCCATTATACGGATGTTATACCGTTATTTTTAATTATGCATTGGATTGTGGGAAAACCTCAGTCGGCGCAAACCATATAGAGGGAAGCGCCATTACTGGCAGTTCGGAGAAGGCTGCGGGCACAGTTTCTGTGGTAAAAATTAAGAAATATTTTACAAGTAAATATAAAATGTACTCCCTTATCGTCATAGGACAGTGGCATTAGTATTATATTTGTGATGCTATCCTGACCGTTTAACTGCCTCGTTTGATAGTTTATGACTCCGTCACTCTGATCTAGTTTGTATTTGCGGAGATAATATGACTGTCACATGGACAATGCTGTGGTTTTAATGACCTTTTTTGTGTGCCTTACCGTCAGATAAGTTGGCACCATGCTGACATGCGGTGTTTGTGAATATAAAAGCATTTCAGTGCCTGCATATCTGAAACACTGCAGAACTCACAGAAATGTTAATAATGTGCTTTTCTCGTGCGGCCATAAAGACTGTGGAAGAAAATTTTCTTCATTTAACAACCTTTCTGTCCATATGTCTCGAACACATCCAGACAGGAGGGCCAACCAGACCTGGAACAGGAATATATCTGTACAATTAAAGTGTTCTGTGAACCTTTGCAGCACAGAATTGTCATCTGTTAAAGGTTGTCTACTGCTGCTAAAATGAATAAGTATTTTTATTATCAATAATATTATATCTTATTTGACCTGTACTGAACTGTAGCTGAACAGGACGGCCAGTACGCATTTGCTATACTGGTGTCGTGTGTTTTAATGTTGAGGTGGTAGTTTGAGAACCATTGCCCTAAAACATTACAACAACTTATAAAGACATGAAGTGAAGAATTGATAGTTTACTCCAAGACTTGTTGGAATCGGTTTCATTTTGACTGCGTCCTCAAGCAGCCAGTCAATGATTTGCAGTTACAGCCTGGTTGGTGCTTGGATGGGAGACCTCAAGGGAAAATCAAGTTGCTGAGTGAAGTGGTGCTAGTGAGCCCAGCAGAGGGAGCTCACGTAGTGGTCTATGAGGAAGCTAAATCCTAGTGCAGTTAAGGAGCTCGGTGTTTCCATGTGTTGCTAAACTGCAGTCTTGTCTTTAAAAGTCCTCAGATCTAGCATCCTTGAACGTGGCTGCCATTCTGCACCTACAGCCTCCTGACCACCACCAAACACACTCCACCAGTCACTCTCATCCATACAGGGCAATGTGGGTGAAGTGACTTGCTCAGAGCCACAATGTCAGAATGGCCCTAACCGGCAACCTTTTGGTTACAAAATGACCAACTATACCACTGCGCCAATTTTCCGCAAAATTTTTGTACTTTAAGAAAAAGTAAAGGCGAATTAACAAAATCTTGAGCTGTTATGACATAAAAAGGTGCTATCCTCTTCCCATCCACCCCTAACTATTGACAGGTGCAATGGTTGTCCAGGTAACGGCCAAATAATATGAATTACATGCACGCAATTAGTGGAGAAGTCATCTAAACAGCCCTTTCTTTCTTGAAACCTTGTAGTTTGGAATAAATATCTGTATTTTAAAACTACAATGAACAAAATACGAGTTTAACATTTATGCATTTTGAAGGTAATTTAATAAATTTTAAAAAGATACAGGTTAAGAAGACAGATGGTTGTTTTACATTACATTTAACCACTAATCCAAAACGACTTACACTAGAGGTAGAAACAATATGCAATATGATACAAAGTCAAATGAAATGTCTCATCTGCCTATCTGATCAGGCAAACATCGAAGGATGTAAGCAAAATTAAAAAATAAGATATTTTTATATAGATTAAGATATTAAGTGCTCTCAGAAGAAGTATGTTGGCTGCTTTTGCTTTTTGAAAGTTGTTCACAACAATCTTGCTGCTTTACTGATTGGATCAGAGAGGTTGTTCCACCAGCCAGGGACAGTGAGAGTAAATGCTGTTCCTTCTCTTGTGAAGGTAGACTGGAGTCGAGTGATTTGATCTTAATGAGTTGTGATGAGAAGCTAATGAAGAAAGATGAAGAGGGGTGTATCATGTGCATGCTTTGGTTACTTGAAGATGAGATGAGCTGCAGAGTTCTTGATCATCTGCAGAGGTTTAAGTGCGTTTCTTGAAAGTCCTGCAAAAAGAGCAATGCAGTAGTCCAGTCAAGATAGGATCAGAGCCTGAACCAGGAGTTGAGTTGCATGCTCAGTTGAGAAGGGCCTGATCTTTCTGATGTTGAGTAGAGCAAATTAAAAAGTTGTCTAGGCCATGCGTTCTTTGAAGGTCAGTTTTTCATCCAGAATAGCTCCAAAACTCTGACTGAAGGAAAATGGGTGATTGTTGAGGATCCTAGCTAAGTGGTGAGGTTGTGATGCACAGAGGGATTGGCAGTGAGTACCAGAAGTTCTGTCTTGGCCATGTTGACGTCTAGGTGATTGCTCTTCTTCCATGAAGAAATATTGAGCAGGAAATTTGCTATACGGGTAGCTTCTGATGAATTATTGTGGGGGAACTACCAAAAGTCCGCATAACAGTGGTACGAGAATATGTTGATGTTTGTTAATGATGGGGCCCAGGGAGGTGGTGTAGAAGAAAAAGAAGAGAAGTTTAGAAAGCCAAGAACTGAACCTTGATGAACACCGGTCAGCAATAGCACCTCTCCACCCTCCACTGAAAGATTTACCAGTTAGATAGGACTCAAGACAGTCAAGTGCAGAGCTGGAGCCCATCACAGAGAGTGGAGAGAAAGATCTGATGGTTGACTGTGTAAAACGCAGGAGAGAGGTAGAATGAGAGGTAGATTCTAGTAGAATGAGGACAGGTGATCTGGAGTTAGCCCTGTCACCTCGCAGCGCTTAACTCACAGACAACAGAGACATCTCTGTTGAGTCGATTCTTGAAGCCTGATTGGTTGTTATCCAGGTTGTTGTTGTGTCAGGAAGGAGGACAGTTGATAGTTCTATGAGTTTGGCAGTGTAGAGCAGCAGAGACAGGTCTGTAATTGTCCAACAGTGATGTGTTGTGTTGGTTTCTTGAGAAGTGAGGTGATTAGCTATCTTTAAAGTGTTAGGAAAGATGCAGCTAGTGATAGAATTGTTGATGACAGTGAATGAAGACATGAGGAGCATAGTAAATTGTGGGTGTTCTTGGTTGAGAACTGTTTGCTGATGGTGAGGGGTTTGAGTGTGAAGAGATCAGTGAAAGCAATCGCTTGTGAGAGAAGTGACTGGAGGGGTGCAGAGAAGTGAGCTGAAAAGTTTATGGCAGACCTTGGCATTTTCAATGTTGTCATTGTAGTACTGTATATTCTCTTTAGTCTTAAACTTGCTAGAAATTGTTGAGAGTGAAAGTTGGTACACTTCAAGGTTCAACATCAGCCTGGCTCTTGTCCTCTACTAATTGTTTCATTTTATTCTATTGAATAACCTCTTGGTTTTATTGTGTATATAAATGAGGATCTACATTCTCATAAAGTCCATGTTTGCAAGAGGCATTTTTAAATCACAGATTTTTACCAGGCATGAAAAAAAAACTGCTAAAGAAGTTTTTAGCTAGTCATGCAAAATAACTTTCTGGTACATAAAAATTTGAATCTATAAAAGCTCCAAGTATTTGCAAAAATTGTACAAAACTGCTTCATTTAACATTGTTCCGTGAGTTTTTAAGACAACAAAAGATCTTCAGTCTTAACTCCAAAAATGATTACTCTGCATAAACCAATAGTGTCTCTCTAAAGCACTGGCACAACATTCAGCTCATCCATAATTTTTTTGCTGCTTCTACAACAAAAAACAAGTTTTTTTTCTTAAAACAGAGCAATTTTTAAACAAGCTAATATAAGTAACATTATTTACACAACAACCGGTCTTTCTCATATCTACATGGACACTAACGCCACAAGTCCTGCCTGAACTATAAACCTAGGAAAGAAATACTAACTTTATTTATTCTGTCTTTGTTAGGGATTAGCCTGATAGCCAGATCCTTTAACAAGTGGAAATAAAATTCATCTGAAACATTAGACAAGTTTGTTTGGCCTACACAGTACATCTATAGAATAAACATAGTTTAACTTTACTTGAAAAAACCGTAAATGGTGTTACTACTGCAGTGTCTCTGATAGGGCCATATGTGCTTGTGTGTCTTGGTAAGGACACGTGTACAGCACGTTTGTTTGGTTGGTTCAGGTAATCAGTATTTTCAGCTCATTATCATCCAGAGCCAGGATGCGAGGGAGAGAGTGACGGCCCACTGCCGCTATTGGATTAAAGGAGGGATTTTCAACGTGCATTAATCTGCCAGTCCACAGACAGCCTGACAGCCACTCAATCCTAGCACTCTTGCTGCGTTAAACCTCAAGACACATGCACCTAGTGCTGAGAGGCTTGCAGGAAACAAAACATGAACCTCTTCTGCTTCACTCTGGTGAGTTTGGTCCTTTCAGTCTTTGTCTGGTTAAAGAAAGTAGTTTTTTCAGGACTCTTTAATACTCTCTGAGAAGATAAATAGAAAAGAAAGCTTGACGTCTCTTGATCCTAACTGATTCACGCCGACGCCATATGGCATATCAGATTGAACTGATTATCTGAGTTCCTAAAGGTAAAGGAATGAGATTAGATCAGAGTCTGCTAGCGTGTGTTCAACAGAAACAAGTGCTGACGCTTCCACTAATTTTTAAGTTTTTAAACAACTAAAAGTTTCTAAACTCTAGAGTTTGTGAGATCTTTTGAGTGGAGTGAAAGGGAGGTTGATTTGGCCGGGACTGAGAAGGAAATGTTGAGTGGAGGAAAGGATTACTGTGAGATTCAGAGCTCCTTACACCAGATCAAGAGTCAGCGGGAGCAAAACGACATACTCGGGGATGAGGAGTTTCAGTGAAGTGCAATCCACAGCAAGAGGAACACAAACACCTCAATCCAGATCTAGAAATCAAACATCACTTTCTACCTCATACCATCAGACCCTGTTTTGTTGTGCCACTTTCTCCTTTAGTTACTTTCTATATTGCTGGTAACACAATCTGGATCAGTTGCTGTATGTGCACCTTGTGTTAGTTTTATTTTAGTTAACTAAAGCTCCATGATGTCTTGCTTTGTTAATAGTTCTTATTAGGTAATTTCTTCACCCCTTCCTGCATCCCTTGTTAGCTCTTATTGGTTTCACGTGTTTAGTAATCAGCTCCAAGTGTATTCAAGTTCCATGTACCAATCCTCCCCAATGTTTATGCATTGTATTTTGTATCTCCAGTCAATCTTGTCAATCTCTAGTGTTCAACGTGGTTTTTGTATGATTATGTTTATTTTGTAACCAGTTTTAAAGTGCCCCTATTGTGATTTTGAAAGATTTCTTATTTGATTTTAGAGCTGTCCAGCAAAAAGTTGACACATGCTCTGAAAATATGCTTTTAATTTTAACAGATTTGATCACTATTCCTAACAACTTATTTATTGAATCATACAAATATTAATAATAATAGTAAAGTGTCTGAGTTTCTCGAGAAGTGCTATATAAATTGAAGGCATTATTATTATCAGAGCATTATTCATTCACTCCACATTCACACTCTGGTGGTGATAAGCTACCTTGGTAGCAGTCAGTTGCTCTGGAGCAGTCTTACAGGACCTGGCTGATATTTCTGCGCCTACAGCCTTCTGCACCTACGGTCGTTGTGGTCCTGGGCAAGTCACTTCACTCACATCCATACAGAGCACTGAGGGTGGAGTGTGTTTGGTGGTGAGCAGGAGGCCGTAGTCTTGGAATGGCAGCCACGTCCTGTCAGACTGTGAATGTGAAGTGAGTGAATAATTCACAAGGCATCTTTGAGTGTCTCGAAAAGCGCAAAATAAATTGGAGAAATTATGTTTTATTAAATGTTTAGTAAGGAATACCCGGAAAAGAAATGTTATGATAAAGATTTTGGTCTGAGTGACAATTCAATTTTTTTCTTCAGATTTTACATTTAAATTTACATTTATGCATTTGGCAGACACTTTTGTCCAAAGCGACTTACATTAGCGGAGAGACAGAGGAGGGAAAACATTTTTTTTTTAATTTAAATTTTTTTTTTTAAATAGGTGTTCTCTGAAGAGAAGAGTTTTCAGTTGCTTTTTGAAACCTGTTAGTGTTGTTGCTTTCCTGACTGGATCAGGGAGTTTGTTCCACCATCCAGGGACAGTGAAAGAGAAGGTTCTGCTGAGAGATCTTTTGCCCTTGTGGGATGGAACCACAAGTCCCTGTTCCTTCTCTGAGCGCAGGCTTCTGGAAGGCATGTAGGAGCGTATGAGCTCATGGAGGTAGACAGGGTCTGATCTGGAGATAGTTTTGTACGCCAGCGTTAGCGATTTGAATTTAACCCGAGCTGCAATGGGGAGCCAATGAAGAGTGATGAAGAGGGGAGTAACATGAGCTCGTTTCGGTTCCTTAAAGATAAGACGAGCTGCAGAGTTCTGGATCATCTGCAGAGATTTGCGCATATTTAAGCCTAGTTGTAACACCATATTTATAATTGACTAAACTTAAATATATTTTCATTGATATTCATAAGAGTACTCAGTTTCTTAAATTTAAATGGGGAAAGGCTGTCACCTCCACATAAGAAGGTTTGAGGGCAGTTTTCCTGAGAGGAGTTTGCATGGGATTTCTTTAGAGCAAAAAATGTCTTTGGACTATCCAAAAACACTGGCAGTGTTTCCTTTATTATTTCCAATATAACTTGAAGCCAAATATGCTTATGCTTTTTTTTATCTCAAAACTTTCATCTTCTCCCAATTAGTCTCCAATTTAGTAGTAGCAAAAGCATTCAAAATAGAGCTAATGATACTACCATTTGTTTGTTTTTTCCAAGGATGGCTCCACCGATAACCTGTATGAACCAGCTCCAATTGGTCATATCACTCAAGACTTGTCTTCAGGGACGTTAAGTCCCAACACTGCGAAAAACATGGGTCGGTGGAGTGGATCAGAACCCTGCATCTCTACGGTAGGTTCATCTGCACGTGTGTAGAAACCACAAAGTGTTCACATGGGATTTCATCAGAATGTGAGCTGCAATCACATGTGACAATATTAATAACCAAAAGTGCTCCCACCTGAACGCTCACTGACTAATCTGTGACTAACGTGTTTTCATTAGAAAATTGCCAAAATCCCAGCTAGATTTTCTATCCAACCCAAATCCTGCATGAGCTTGGACTCTTTTTGTGCCTGAGCATATTAAACAGCTGGAGACATTAACTATACCCTTCACTCTAATTTCAGACACTTCTAGAATCCCACACGAGTACTCAGGAACATATGACCATGGAAACAGGGAAAAGAAAGTAAGTTTTTGGTCTTTTGGCTAAACCTCTAATACTGGTAATTTTTGTTGCAACTGAAATATAATTATTAATAACTCAATCGCTTAAGAGCGTGCATATTTACTTTATATACTTTATCTATTTACGCAATCATAATGACCCAATTTGCTAATGATGGAGATAAATGAAAACTTGTTAAATTACTTACTAAGGATTGCTAGGATGCTTTCAAGCATTCTAGCAGCAAATGACAGCTAGTTTCTGCACAGTAAAGCTAATACAATTAAACTGACTCTGTCCTGAGTTTATTTGGTCTTTCTTTATCCCTTCTTAAACACTAAGCCACTCAGGCTTTTTATGTTGAAATAGGAACAATACAAGTTACGAAGTAAAACCATTTAATTAAGTACAAGGGTTTGGTGAAGAACCGGCAGTTTAGATGTTGAGATGTTGATATTTTAAATCATTCAGAGTGTTATTTGACATCTATACAGATTATAACAAAATATTTTGAATACTAAAATATGCAATTTGAATGGAGTTAAGATTTTATTGTGTGGGAGTGCGTTGCATTACTACAGAGACGTTTAACAAAAAATTAAGCAACACTGCAGCAGTGAAACTATGGTGTTCAGATAAATGTATGGGAGCAAAACAAGAACATTCAGTTCATGTAATTTCCTTTACCTTGTTAAATTATGGAATTTTATTACACTGAATGCAAATTAGACAGGAGTTCAAATAAAAATCTGCCCGAAAAACTGCTATAAACCACACTTAGAATAAAAAACCCAGCAAATCATAGACCCATGCGTAAATTAAAGGAATGCTAAAATTAGTCTTCAAATTTTAAATGTTGTAAACTTTCTGCCAAACATTTTTAACATTTACAAAGTAACAGAAGAACAACAATAAATGTCCTGTATATTTTTGTCAATGTCACCATGTTTACAAACTCACTAAACAAAATAGCATTACCAATGCCTTATTGAGTTCACTTTTCCGAAAATAAAGTAAAATAAAAAAATATAGCAACTACAGTGAACAAAACATTAGTTCCCAGACAATTTACACAGTGTGCTGGAATTCACAAAAGAGCTTGGTGCACTGGGCTTGAAGAGCTGGAATCAAGTCACATTAGCACTCTTTGTTATGTTAAGATGCAGCAACTGCATAAGTGTTTTTAGGCAAGGTGTGTGTCTAGAGTTAGCCACAGCCCTGCACTTACTATCTTTAACCAGCATAACTCCTGTTCACACTTTTTAAGGCCCTTTTTATTCGTCTAAAGCCCTATTAGTATGTCATTAGCAGGAGATGCAACTAAAATGTGCATGGTCCCGCCTGGACGGATTGGTCATTCCTGATTTGATACTACAGTGTAACTTATTCGGATCGATCATTGACTTCAAAAGGCCCCATAGTATTTTTTATTTTAAAAAGAGTGAACTAAATTAGGTATTGTTTTGATAAAAAACTATCTAAATCTTACCAAATCTGGTTGTAACAACATGCCTAAGATCGAGCATAATAAAATTTCTGCAAATAAGTGTTGTTCTTGGAGATTTGCAAAACTTGTATAACGCGAAAGTTAATCCACAATTCTGGTTGGTAATAAATAAACTGGTAATATAAATATACATAAAATCCAGACACTATGCAAATTTGACATGTTATGTAACTGTTGATATGAATAACTGTCTCTTTGTTTGATTCAAAGCACCGATTAAAGAGATTTAATTCTTAGTAAACAGAAAACAGTTTGATTATTGATTGCAGTTTATTATGTAATCTGTTTAATTGATTCGTTTCTGCTCTGACTAAGAGATTACACTGACAGGCAATTAAGCTACACACAACAGATTTCTCCTCCTAGTCTGTGCCTTTCCTACTCCAGTGCTCCTTCCATATACCACTTTTTATTGCTTTTTTTATTGGGAAGTAGCTTAAGTCATCAGACCATTCTTGTCTCGATATTAAACATTATTATATTATACATTTAAAATACTTAAATGTTTTTTGTTAATGGCACCATTGAAAAACTATGAATACTCTCTGTGCTTAAATCTGTGCTCATATTATATGGGGATAGTTTGAACAAGCATAGCTTGAAAAGCTTAAATGTTGTACAGACTCATTCGTGAGCCTCAAGCTTCTCCAGTGAGCCTGACTTCACCTTTTTATTCTATACAACACAATTTGATTTGGACTATAATAAGACATTTATTGATGTGCTTTGTGTTGATTATACTGAGTTTGACTCTATGGTGAATGTTTTGGTTACTGGTTGTTATTATTCTCCTAATATACACAATTAATTGAATATTCTTGCTGTCAAATGCTTTTTTGAGTCAAAAAAACTAATATGGACAATTATAGTAACGTAAATGTATTGCAAAGACAACAAAAGTGCTTTTTGACATTGCTAGTGGCTTTTTAAACTCCAATTAGTGGCCCTTGAAAAACCAAACATCACTTCCTGGTTCCAGACCTATTACTCGGACAAAAACCGGTCACCATATTTTCAGCGTTTCAGCTCTTATGTCAAAATATCGCTCACGTAATGTTTCTCAAAACCTTTAAAGCGGTGTTGTGATTGCTCACTCATGGTGGTAAAGTGTTGTGTTATACGCCTATTATGACATTTAACCCCTAATAAACCTCTTTTATGGTTAAAGATCCTCAAAATTAAAATGTATGTCAATAGAGCATGTTTAGTGTTCATTGCCATGATATATAATGAAAATTTTGCCATCCAAGTCATGTCATTCACAGTTAGACTTTACAGAAACAATGCACACAAAATAGTATGCAGCTTAATTCTACCACCTACATATATAACAGACTATTACGTTAGGGCACATAGGGTGACTTTCACTGTGAGTCTTCGCTAGTAGTGTGCAATGATTTATTACTAAATTACGTTAATCATCCGATTAACATTGGTTCAGGAGGAGCTTGCAACGGCACCGGAACAGCAAACAGCACCCCACTGTTCAGGAATGCAAACATAGTTCACCCCACTGTACTCTCATTTTTAAAATGACAAAATTATGAAAAACACTTTTTTCCTGGAGAGTGCATTGAATATGCACTGTAAAATTTAAGGATTTGACCACATCAGACATGTATAGAGTATAAGTGCTTCTGACAACTTTTACTCTGCTTGTATTTGTTTAAATGAAAAGAACTTAGTTACATAGTATCTCAGTAAGAAGAAGCAAAATATCAACGTAAAACCTAAGCGTAACCAAGACAGGTTTTGCTTTTTATGGTTAATTTCAGAAGTGATTGGTCACTAAGCACCAGAGTAGATTTTCTCTTTTGGAATTACATTCAGTTCATTTCTTAAACCAGAGTCAAGCTCAACACATGTTACTTATTTTATTTAGAAAGGAAAAAAAAATATTCTATTATTATACTTAATTGTTTGTGCTTAATGAATAACCTAATTCTTGTCTGTTTTACAAAACAGGTCTAAGATGTCAGCTGGAAGCAAAACTGCAGGTTTGTCTGCTTTCTTTAAACAAACACCAAAATCCTGCCATACATTGAAACATCACAAAGACTTCTACTAACATTCCAAGTTTATCTCAACTAGATTATTAATTCTCAGAATTTGTACCAAAACTACATTCCATTTCAGAAATGTCTTTTCTACTTCTTTAAAATAACAATACTTCTGCTGAAACAGCACAACTGTTCATAGGACAATGTCAATGGGTTTAAAAGTCAAGTTCATGATCTGTGCTGGTCATTTCATTAAGTCTGGAGCTGCATTAAGCTGTCTGAATTTCTGCTGCATTTCAAGGATTAAAGTCTCAAAAAAAAATAAAAAGATTTCTGACCCATTGAATCAAAGCAAAGTGGGTCTGCCATATATTTTTGAGCACTGTCATCCAAACGCCTGTCCAGCTGACCTACTTGGCATCATCATCTCACAGGCATAATCTATTTGATTTGTCTTTCATGTTTCAGTCTTAAAATAATATTTTTATCTGGCAGCCAACATGGAGTCTGATGCCCTCTGGCCGTCCAGCAGGAGAAATGACGGATTGGTAAATGGCAGGCGTCATTTAAAAACAGGTAACGGGGTTTACCGGAATTAAGTGTGTGTTTGGTATTGTGATCAGAAGAACGGGGTTGAGTGGAGGTCAGAGAAAGTTGCGTATGCCAAACGGTCATAGTGGATTAGATTGGTGGAATAAACACAAAGCAATTGAAAAATAAAACATGATTGGATTTGGCCTTAGACTATGAGTGTCAAAAATGATCAAAAAGTCATCATCAAGGTCACGCTTTGTTCTCCGGATTTCAAACCAATTCAAAAATATGATTTGTTTCCTTGGGTCCAGTCTGAATTGCTTCATTGTTCTCATCATAGAGGTGGTTAAAGATCGGCAGCAGTCAAAACTCACCAAGTGTGAGAAAGAAGAGCGGGGGACTTTGGAGAAAGCATTACATAATCCGTCTCTCCAGGTAAACCACTGCTGGACACACACATAGAACACAATCTCACATATTTAATGCAGTGCTCTCCCTGCCATTCAATATCAGGGACATGGTAGCAGTTCATATCGGACCACCCACCCCCCTTAGTGTATCCCATTTAACCATACCAACAGAATAAAAATCAAAACACCACTCAAAATGGTAATAAAAATAGAATTAGTTCATTACTGTTAAATATCAGTGTGCTAAAATTGTACTGAATTGTGTAACATTTAATAAGATTTAGAAAATATCTCAAATCTTTTTCAATTCATATTATGTGTTTGTTACATAAAATATGATGTATGTTATTATTTATTTGTTAATACTGTATTCAAAACCATAAATCTGTTTTTCAGGTTTAGGAAACATTGCAATATCAACCAGAAAATACATCTGGTGAAATGAGAGATTTTCTAAGCGTTTGGACCAGAAATTCCACAGGAAAACTTTTTTTAATCACACCGTCTGCAATAAACCGAATCGGCGATCATATCAGACAAAACTAGCGGACTACAGCTTAGAGCAAGCTGATATCACGTCAACATACATACATCATTGTTTCTTCTTTTACAAAAACCATTCAGTAATGTAATTATAGCTTGTTACAGACTTTTCATAAAACTCTAAATTGTTTGTATGAGTAATATGGATTTTATGGTTATATTTTATTTATGTATAACTAACAAGTAGTGAACTACACTGGCATCCAATTTTCTTGCCTTAGAGAGTAATAGATAAACTGCTTACAGCCCGGACTAACAGCCATATAACAGATAAGGTCCTAAATCGGTTCTTTTTGAGTGGGTCATGAGTTAATTTCATCCTGTTGGCCATTACTAACAAATACAAACTTATGCTCGCAAATCAAGTTAGCATTTGGGCTTTTGTTTACAGGGTGTGAACTTTGAAGCCTGGAATCCCAACCGAGAAACCCCAGATGAAAAAACAGAATTGGTTTGTTCACATTCTTTCCATTCTATTTCTTCAACTTTTCCCTTCTTTCTTGCCAATATCTGAAAAAAAAACATTTCCATATATCTCGAGCATACTTAATACACATATACTTAAACTGAAAAACTAGAGGATTTTAGGTTTTAAATGAGTGAAATATCAGAAAGTGTTACTCTCCTTCCCATCAGGGACTTGTAATATGGGATGATTGGGGAAAAAAGAGGGTGCTGAATAATGTTGAAAAGTTTCTTTATCACATTAGTTTTAAGAAAAACAAATATTGTATAAAAAATAACTATAAAATGTATGGTATAACAATTAAATTACATCCTCATGATATACACTAAAAGTTGGAAAGCATTATTACAAATAATTGTATTTTTATTATAGAAAGTGTCAAAACTAAGTAAACATTAACCATTAAATACAAGTAAAATAATTAAAATGACCATTAAATAATGTAAATTTATTGTAATGTAAAAAAAAAAATAATGTAAAAAAACCCACAAATAAATGTGTTAAATTCATTCAAGAATATATTATAATTTGATGATTTATTTCAATTAGTCTTCATCCTTTGTTGCAGTGTTTCATGAAATTAATTAATCTGACAAAACCCATCAATCAGTGTTGAAAATCAGATTGTTGCCCTTCCCATTCATTCATTGAAGGAAAGCTGACAGATGCGGAGCTGGTTAGCGGCAGCTACTGTGTGCTGTATGTGCAGTGTAGGTCACCACGTACTGATTCCAATTACTACATCTAGTCTACCTAGACTAATACTAGATCTGCCTACCTTGAAAGAACCCTATTAACATATCACTTGTTTTATATGCTCATAAAACATCACATTTTAAATGATACATCACCAGAAAATATACGCAACTCTTAATTGACAAATTAAAAAATGAACTCCAGAAACCAAAATATACAAACTCTTTTTTTTTTCTAGACCCAGAAATAAATTCCAGACAAAAAAAAAACTGGAAGATTTTTTTAGAAATAGGTCAGATTGTGTGGACCTCATCACTTGTCAGCGTAAGGTTCACGTCTGTGTAAATCTTGTATCAAGGTCAGAGAGCTAGTATTACCCATAACACTAACAGATGTGTTTTATATCTTTGTATTGTCTACTTTCCATTATTTGCTGTAAATACCTGCTGTCTCCTTGATCAGGTCAGGAGGCCAGATGTGGAGGATGAGGGCCAGGGCACTTTAAAGAGGATCCAGAAGCTGGTGGGAGGGAAGAAAGCGAGTCAAAACCATGACCAGGTGTCCAGAAGCAACACGGAGTCTGCTGGTGAGACAAAGATAAACACGATATTTGCACAGAAAAAAAAACCATGATGAAAGTTAACAACCCCGTGCTTCTATGCCATCTTAAATGCTTTGTTTTTGGTTCATTTAAGATTTAACCTCTCACTGGTTTGCCAATATCTATCCACAAAAATAGCTGACATGGCTTATTCACTTCTGATAAATAGCTGTGTTCGTTGTATGTCTGTTCCCCCAAAGAGAGCATAAACCTCAGGACCTGATCTCTAGATCCACTGTGTGCCGAAGAATAAACATCACCGTTGTGTCACTGTTTTATTATTCAAGACGACATCAAGTTTGGCATGGGATCTGTGTTAATTATATTACTATAATGTTACTAAACAATGATATTACTATCAAAACATTTTATTTTCACAATCTTTTTTTCTCTCTGAGAGGGAACCATTTATTTATCTCATGTTAGGAAGAGAACACTTTAAATGTCTGGCATGACAACAAAAAGGTTGTTTTTGCCTCCAAAACAATCATAGTGGCTATGAATTTACAATAGAATTCTATCATTCTAAATCATAGAATCTACCGCTCGGTAGAAAGAACCTGTAAAATGATCAAGTAAACGATTCAGAAAGAAGATGTGAAAGTACAAGTTATTGACTGACTTATATTTGGATTATTATTCAACTATCACCCAATAAAATTACAAATTTGAGTACAGTACTAAAATTAAATTTTTTCCTTTAACACCCATGACTTAGGCTCATGTTTCCATAGACGTAGTTTATTATAATCACAATCTCAAATCGCAATACTGACCTCAAACGCATTATGAAAAAAATATAAAATCATGCAGCTCTAATATATGCTAACCTATGCTAAAATTGCATTCAGGAGAACTGAATCAATACAGCAAAACACAACTTATTATCTCTGGGCCAAGGAGAGATTGAGACCATTTTCAAAAGCATGTAGTCTTCCTTTTATTTGTAGATAAACATATTGTAACAGTTTGTGTGTGCACCGTGTTTGAATTGTCTATTTCTATTTAATTGAGCACACCTAAATCATAATCTTTTCACCTTTTGGTAATTTGACAGAATGCAACTGCAAGGAGCGGAGTCCTGTCATAAACTGCATCAACCTTTCCAAAAAATCTGAGAAGAAGCATTTGAACGCACCCACACTGCAACGGTCGGAGGAGAAGCCCAAGGATTCAGCAGAAAGAAGGGTTTCAAAGCTCGTTCGGGAGGACTCGAGTGCCATGCCATTTTCTCCAGCGTGGGACACCTCCACACACACCTGCCACCGATCGACGACTGAACAGCGCATGTACAACTTCAACTTCACGCTCCCCAGAGACACAGACTGGGAGAGGTACGAGGAGCTCTTTCACAGACTCGAACCTGGAAAAAGAGACAGGTGGATCACACACTCAGTCATGGACCTGGACCTGCCAGATTCTCTGGTGAGATTCAGATCACCAATATATGCACAAACTCAAAAAACTCACGCCAAAAATCTACCAAAAAGTGCACAACACTTCTTGTGTTGATATCTATGTATTTGTCAGAGATGATAACATCTTTTTTTTTTTGCTTTTTTTGGTTTTTGGCTAATTTAAGTCTTGAAAAACAGCAGCACTGTATAATAACTAAAACTTATGAATCATTAATTAAGCATCAGCAAATAGTTAATTAATAAAGCATTGTTTTATGTTAATACACATCTTTATATTGAATCTGTTTAATAACATTAATTTCAAGCTTTATGGAGGATCTGTTAATTCACCCTTAAAAAAACTGTTAGTTATTAGCTGTAAGTGAATAATGAGAATTTAGAACGTGTTAATATACTATTGTTAAACTTTTTGAAAGCAAAATCATTTTTTTCAGATATATAGTAAGAGTTACACAGTGTGATAAATGCTTTATTAACGCAAAACTGTAACTCAGGATTAAATCAGCTAAAAGGTAGCTGTTTTTGTAGTTAAAAATAGTGAGGACTATTTGTGCCTTATAAAGCACTTAAACATAAGACTAAATAGGTAAATGGTCTGGTTCCCTCTGTGGTGTGTTTTTCCTGAGTCCTTAGATCTAGGTAAATGCTTATGTGTATAGAGTATTAATCTGCATAAATTAATTAACCTGAATTAATGTATCATTTTGGCAGCACTATTTCCTACCTTGTCTAAAATGTCTCAAGATTTCCATTAACAAGACAGATTTCAAGATAAAGTGCCCCATTATGATGTTAAAAGACGTATTTTTGAGGGAGTCTCCAACAAAGAGTTGCTTGCATGTAATATCAGGAAAATAACAACAAACACATAAAGTAAAGAGAAAGAGGCAGAATCGAGCAAACTGAAAAGCTCAGGATTATTGGCTCAAGGCTAATGGATTATTCAAGCACTACATTACTCCACAACGACTAAGTTCAGTGTCAAGCAATCACACACAAAGAAGCCACCACTAATTGATTCACTTAAACCATCTCTAGATATTTAGAGCACAGAGAGTAGATGAGGACCATTAACACACTTGCATGCTAATCTCTGTGCTAGGCTACCCTGCACACTTCACGTTGCTCTTGAAATCCCAATATTTAACACTGAAACACAGCCACCACCATACACTTTAGGGGAAAATCTGTATTCATACTAACAAAATGCTTTTTATCCCTGTTGTAGTCCACACTGGTTATATAGAACACTGTAGCCAGCATGTGGTTATGACATTTTCACTCATCATTATGCAACTGTATCTAACTGAGGCAGCTGGCGAACTCAAGACACAGAACAAAACAGAAACAGGTTTATATTACTTACAGGAACAAATATATTCTTAAATAAAACCCATTGAATGAATCCAGCATGTATGCACGTATATTTTCCATAATTTAACACTAAGAACATGCAAGGATCACAGCAAAACAAATTGAGGGTTTTGGTTATAAGGTCCTGCTGGGATATGGAGAAAAAATACAAGCTCTAGCTCTGATTTGACATAGCACGTGAGAGTGTACCGGCTAAAAGATTTGCTTTCATAATGACTCGATTCAGTGCCTCTAAGTCAACTCTAATTTAAAAATGCAGGCAATACACACAGAATAACCTCAGTTTGTTGTGTTAAGTGAGAAAAGGTTACAGTAAGAGTAAAAGAGTAAAAATATTTCTTTAGGTCAACATTTTTCTGAAAACTCTAGAGGAGGGGTGTCCAAAGTCGGTCCTGGAGGGGCACTGTCCTGCACGTTTTAGATGCAACCCTTCTGTCGTACGCATACTACTCTACTTCAGCCAATCAGAGGACCATAATTAGTGCCATCTAGTGGCATTAGTAATGATGGTATAACCAAATATGTGCAGCGCTCTGGCCCTCAAGGGCCGACTTTGGATACCCCTGCTCTAGAGTGCTGGTTGAAAGTTTTCAGCTCAAAATGACATGTTTAGTACATTTTATTTAAATATGCGAGTTAAGTATTCAAGTATTGTAACTTACAATGGCTCTTATAAATACTGAGTAAACAAGTTGTTATGCTCACGGTGCATGAAGTCAGTGGTGATGTGTCAGAGTAGAAGTTTACTCACATCCTGTGTGCGGTTGAGGAAGTGCTTATCAGGTCTGCACAGGGCTTCAATAAGAGTTGAGAAGATTTCTTTCAGAAGAGGGGAAAACATTTTATAGAACCGTTAGAATGCTTCAAAGGAAATCATCCAATATCACTGAGAAATCAAAGAACAAACCAAAGGTAAATACTAAACATTTCCATTCAAAGAAACTCTGACAAAATGTGTAGAGTTTTCTGTAAAAAAAAATAGATTAGATTTCTCTACGATGTTCATATATACAGATAACTCAATTATTTATTTTTTTGTATTTTTTTCAGCGCTCTACCAGTTTTGGGATTTTTGACAGAGAGCCACCAAACCAAGCCAAAGCAGAAGAAAAGAGAGAGACTTTGGTGAGCAATTTTGGAAATTAAAACAAAAATCAGTGTTCCAAGAACAGTGCACCGTCCTAATTAGTGAGGCCTGACTATTAAATCCTTGAAATATATTTAAAACTCCATGATTGAATTGAGTAATGGAATAATACTTTTTTTTCTCCAACTAAATGAATCATTGGGTGAGTGAGTGTGACCAAATGAGTGTATATTCAGTTTTTAACATTCTACTATGTGCTTACTTTACATTAGCTAGAATCATTCATTCATTCATCTTCATGTCGGCTTTATTCCCTTTCGGGGTCGCCACAGTGGAATGAACCGCCAACTCACTGGCATATGTTTTACGCAGCAGATGCCCTTCCCTGCCGCAACCCATCGCTGGGAAACATTCACACACACACTCATTCACACTTTAACACTATGGACAATTGTTCTTACTCAATTCACTTAGACCATATGTCTTTGGACTTGTGGGGAAACCGGAGCACCCGGAGAAAATCCACGCGATCACGGGGAGAACATGCAAACTCCACACAGAAATGCCACCTGCCCCAGCCGAGCCTAGTACCAGCGACCTTCTTGCTGTGAGACGACCGTGCTACCCACTGCGCCACCGTGACGCCCTAGCTAGAAGCAAATTAAGTATATTCCTATTATGTTTTGTAGTATGTGGACCAAGAAGAGGTAGAACCCAGTAAACCTTCAGGACTGGGGAAAAAAATGAAGAACATCTCACTGACCATGCGGAAAAAAATGGGCCGGAAGTACACTAAAGCCCTATCAGAGGAGACGGTGAGGTCTAGTTTATTTTTAAATATTTCACCTTTAAATTCTTAATCACAGCTTTCCTAAAACACTTACAGGTGTCACATTATGCCCTTTGTAAAGCATTTAGAAAAATGTTTTACCTCTATCACTGCACCCTTAATAACCTTCAAAGGGCTGTATTTATCATAAACAACGCCTTTGAATCATCTCAGATTGTTGGGCCAGGACAAATGTGGCATTTACCCCTGCTCCTGCCACTGCCATGTTTCTACCACAACTCAAATCAGGCTTTAGGGGCTGTCAAAGTATTTTCTGTTGTATTTGTATGGGTTTGATCTTTTATCTAAAAAAAAAAAAAGTTATTGACTTTTGTTTTGTGCAATATTCATCATAATAAAGAAAGCTCACTATTGTCTCATTTCTCATTTCTCCCACACTTTTCTTAAAACAAAGCACTGCTTCTTTATGTGCATCTTCGGCTATATAAAGAGCTCTTCAGTCAGGATTACTTGCTCCCTTCAGGCCTGAGGTAAAAATGGGAGTGGAGCTCTAAAGGATTAAAGACTTTAAACTTGAGTCCCACAGCCTTGCACGCCTTGATAGTGACGCTGGAGACTTGTCAAGCATCAGGTTTTGAATCCAGTATGTGCTTTTTACAGGGCGAGGAGACTGAGTCTACGGACACAACCCTGACCAAAGGCTGCACTCATTCCAGTAACTCAGTGGAGAGCTTGTTCAGTTTGCACAGTGGACAGAGTTCATCCAGTAAGCTATTTCAATAATATTTTACCAGTGGACAACAAACAATGAACTACTTTAGAGCTGTACAATTTGTTTTATGTGTTAAAATGTACAGCAACTCAGTGACCCCACAACCTCCAAAGCAGTTCTTTTTGTAAAGCCTTCTTGTTTCGGTTTTGAAACTGAAATTAAATAAGCCCCATTACCAAGTCTCCGTAGATATTATATCCTTTTAAGAGCATATTCGTAAGGAAGACAAGCTAATAATATCAGTGTTTGTTATAAAAAAAACTATAGTACGTTAAAATATTGTAGTATGTTAAAGGTCAAATCCGATGGCCTTTGTCAGTCTCTGTTTTCAAACAAAAAAAAACTCAAAATATAAAGGATCCAAATGGCAATAGAGTTCACTCAAATCATTCACATCAACACTCAAGTACTAAATTGTTAAACCTTGCTTTAAAACAAGATATCAGTAAGCTTTCTTACTCAGGTCCTACTTTTGTCAGTGATGCGATATAGCAGGTCAAAGTTGAATCCAGCTCAACTTTTCATCTAGAATTGCAAGCGAAGCCTAGATCTTGTCGTATGAAATTTTCCATTTTGTTGCTGTCCCATTATGCTGTTCTCTTCTATTGGGTGAGGCTAATGATAAGTTTTATTTAAAAAAATAGTTTTCAACCTACTTGCCTCTTTCACACACCAACAAAAAAACCTTTGATAACAAAGGACTTTCTTAAGAAATAATTTCTTAGTTTGGTTTAATTGCAAAAGTGTTACTATGTGTATGCAGTTAATTAGTGCCTTGAAAGACAAAAGAGTGCACTCAAAATAATTGAAACATTTCTATATGTCAATGCTCACAACTGAAAAAACTTTCATCTCAGTGAATTTCAGTCACTGTATGTCATAAAGACGCACACTTTTTTTTGTAACAAACTTATGAGTTTAAGGTGACTTACAGTGATCACTGGAAACTGCAGGAAGAGCTATAAGACAAAAGAACACTGCTCCGATTTTACTTATAGATTCCATTTAATTGAAATCAGCCTTCATGCTGTGTGCAGTGTTCTTGTCCACATTGATTCTGGTATTCTGGTGTATCCAATAATAAAAAATTAAAAAAAAACAACAGCACAGGTTTGTAAGAAAATAAAACATTACGAAAACACCTCTGTAAGAGGAGTTGAATAAAATATTTTTCTTTTATTTTCTGGAAATCTAAAGCTTCCAAACTAGTTTCTTTTTCACCTCATAACTGTTCCTTTCTTTCAATGTGAGTGCAAAAATAGTCGCACAAAATTGTGGTTCAACTAACAAGGTTTCATAATGTTGGCAGTTTGCCGCATTTGTTCTGTGATTAAATATGCATACTAAACAATAACACAATACTCACTTCCTCCCCTATAGACTTGGGTCTTTATAAATAATGTATTAACTTCCAATACCAAAATACAAACCTACCAAATAATAAGGAGGAACTGTCACAGATTTTTTTTCACACTGCAGGTGTTCATCCTTCATGATAGACCCGTGCTGGAAAGTTTCACACTGCATACCTTTACAAGAAACATTGAAAACTTTGTCCCGGTCAAACCATGCCTTGCATTGTGTGGCTGGGATTATCAAAAATAAAAGACAATAACTGGGCTGAACAAAGTGCATGTGCTCTCATTTTCAAGAAAAAAGATGGCAGTGGAAATGGTTAGGGAAAGTGTAACAGCATTGCAGAGCACAGAGCACAGGTTAATAAAAGGATTGAACATCCACTCTGGTCACAAAAGAAAAGTAAAGAAGAGATGCAGACAGAAGATACAATCGTTAAAGGTTGTCGCACATTGTGTGTGTATGTATGTATGTATATATATATATATATATATATATATATATATATATATATATATATATATATATATATATATATATATCTTGTGGGTGTCACCGACTTATCTGCGATTAGCTTACATCGTATCTTTGACAGCTCATCCTGCACGAGTGCTACTTGCATGCACGAGTGCCGATTTGCCTAAGATAATTCTGTCATTTGATGACAATATCTCAAAAACCTGTCTGAAAGTCAAAATCGGGCCTAAAAATCATAGTCTGAACTCTGCATAAGGTAATCATGCATCAATACATTTTGGTTGTACTAAATAGTTAGAAAGCTTTTTATACAGTTCTCTAAACATGTCAATACTGTGGTTTGAACTTCACAATCTGCTTTTGCTTTTCCTGGTAAATCAGGTGGAGTGACCAGCGGCTCTGAAGGCTTCAGTAACAGAGACAGTCTGCGTTTAGAAGATGATATTGCATTGACAGGACAGTTCTGCGGGAGAGCCAGAGTCCACACAGACTTCACTCCCAGTCCTTATGATACAGAGTCCCTCAAACTCAAGGTACAACCAAGATATGATGCTTACAAGAAAAAAACTGAGTCATTACAATTTGCGTTTTCTTTTTCTTGTCAGGCAGGAGATGTGATCGATGTTATCAGTAAACCAGCCATGGGAATCTGGACAGGGATGCTGAACGGTAAAGTGGGAAACTTCAAGTTCATCTATGTTGATATGCTGGTAGAGGAAAGAGCTCCTGTACCAAGGATTCGTACTCAAGATAGCAGCAGAAGACCTCGAGCACAAAATCTAAAGGAACTTCTGAAGAGGCTCAGCCTGGAGGTGACATTCCTTTTGTTTAAAAAAAACCCTATAATTATATTCCAAGAGCAACAGACTCTCCACAGGTTGTTCTGTTGTGCAAATGCAAATTAAAAAAATTAAATAGCATTAAAATATTAATGATATTTAAAATATACTTTACAATCTAGGCTTTATTGATAGTTTACAAAAAGGGGGGGTTTTGCTATTGAAAGAGTGACTAAGCTAAACAAGTTGATAAAGAAGCACAAAAAAGATGGGATATGGTTTTTCTTTGATTTTGGAGTTTCTACAGTGAGCCAGAGGCAGATTCTATGAAGCTTCTTAAGGGAACTCTTTGGAGCTGTGCTTTGATTGGAACACAATCACTAATGTTATCATGAACATGAGAAATTATTCTAAATTCACCAGTTTATTCATGTGCAGACAAGAGCTCATGTGGATCAGCTTGAGACTGATTTTTTTTTTACCTAGAACAGCACAACCTAGGCCAGATATCACAGTTTTCATCAAGATCAAGATCTGGATTTGTTACAGCACACGCGAGAAGAGGAGTTCCTTCATGTTGTTTACATCTCTCGATGCCAGAGGAAACAATGCAGTCCCAACATGCAAGCTCTGTAGTCAAGACTGGCAAGATGATGCCAGTCTCGAATCGGAGCCGTTTTTAAAGATTTGTGATAGTTTGGGGAGCTAAACTACAAAGAAATCATGGTTACAACCTAATGATTGTATTTAGAATACAAATGTTTAAAAAAACACTGTCTGTAGTTAAAATGAGTGTATATAAAAAGTGTGTACTTAACAGAATATTAACAAAAAAAAATTATAATTCTGACAATTTATACTAGATAGGATAAATGTCAGCTACTAGCTCTGAAAAGAAGTCTTCTTTTGAGGTCATAAAAAAGTATTCTAAAAAGTTTACACTTTAACAGGAATATTTGTCTTTAACAGGAGCACACATCATCTTTGTTGCTCAATGGCTATCAGACGCTGGAAGATCTCCGGGATTTAAAAGAGCAGCACCTCATAGAGCTAAATGTGACCAATCCGGAACACAGACACCGACTACTGCAGGCAGCAGAGGGCCTCATAGACAGCGAAAGTGAGTCTATTTATTGATAATAGCCAACTGTTAGAAGTGGCAAACAAAACATCAAATACTTATGTTCAGAGTAGGTCTAACAAATTTTGCTGTGTGATTAATTGCCTCAGAATTTAATAACTTAATCATAATAGTAACTATATAAGGTAAGACTGTATTAAAATGTTTAAATGTTCAAAAATGCAAGCTCTCATCAACAGATCATTTAATCTGTTATTTCCCAATTTAATGAATCCATAACTTCCTTTTATCATCTCTCTTAATTCTTTTATACAAGTTTTAATTTTCCTGTGGATTTATCAGACTATTGTGTTGACAGCAGTGACTCGAACACAAATTCCTACCATGAAAACAGAAGTTGCAAGGTATATAAATAGTCTGCAAACTATTTAAAAACACTGATAGACTGAAGCACATAGATCTCCAATTGAAGAGTGAGGAAACCGCGTTGACTCTACTGTGAGACCAGTGACATTCACACATTCTTCATGCTTTAACTCTATGTTCAATAAACCATTTATTGACAGCCCTACTAGCTTTAATGCAAGATGAAGAGAGTCTGCGGTCTCTTCCGTTTGTGATCTGCTGCATGACACGTGTGAACAACCGCCTTGCAGATATGTCAATATGGGCCTTAAAAAATGTACACTTTAATAACTAATATACTTGAGGGACAGGCATAGACATAGCTGAGTGGATGGGCTTATGTTTAAATTTTTTAATCTCAGCTCCCTTTCATTTCTGTCTTTTTTCGAAGTTGCTAATGAGGCCATCATAAAGAAAGAAAAATCTCCTTTTAGATTAACAACCTTCTTCAGAAATCTAAGTGTGAAGCCTGGCACGGCGTTTACAGTTTAGTCATAAGAAGAAAAAAACTTTCTAATAGCTATTCAACTCCATTTTGTTTAATCAAACGGTATTTAGAACAGCTTGTATAATGTAAAGTTTAAACATATACATTTATTATAAGGAACCAAACATGATTTATGATGTTCTGAAGATATTGCAGTAGATATTGTGTCTAAAAAAGCTGCACAAAAAAAAACAAGTATTAAGTATTAATTCCCATGATTAAATTGATAAATTAAAAGAATGAAACCCTAAACAAAATAAAACAAATACAGGTTTGGGAAATGCACACCTTGAGTTAACTATCCAACAAATGTATCTATAAAAAATCTATAAGAAACCCACTCCATGTGCAACAAAGGTGTGCCTAATGTTTTATTTTATGATTTCATCATTATAGGCCTATGGGCAGGGACGTAGCTCAGTCCTGAACTTACCTTGGACACCCATCATCTATTTTACAGTCTTTGAATTCATATTGTGTAAAGTGCTACTGACTTAATCTGAAGGTTGGTTGTTCGAAACCTCTTGTTAAGACTAGCTTGTTAAAGCCAAGCTTTTGTGGGTTTCCTATGGAAGAACATGGTTATTAGGAATTTGGCTATTCGCAGACTGCAGGTTTTAATGCTCAATTCCCTTTTTTGTGAAATCCAATTGTTTTGGTGAGTTTGTTAACATAACTAATAGAATGCTCCTGCTAGCTGTCTTCTTTGTGAATGGAATATGGCTCCAAAGTGATACGCATGAGCTGGAAAGGCACTACGTTCCCCAAGAACGCTTGAGTCTTGAGTCTTTGTAGCCTTAAATATCTAATCAGAGCCAAATTTATTAGTAATAAGAAAAGATTAAGAAAACGATTAAGGTGGAAAAGAACACATGTTATGTATACTCCCAAAAGCGGGAGTTAAAAGTGATTGGATAGCAACTGCAACAAATATATCTTTGGGCTCTCTCTGTAACTATTTCAGTACAAGAACGTTTTTCTCCAGCAACTCGTATATGTGAGAAACTCTGTTTAAGTTGGGCTCAATGATGCCAAACTCAGGTAAGTGTGAGCTGGCTGTTCAGACTGAGGTCGGATGGCAAAAAAATCGGATATGCATTGGATTCAGTACCAGGACCAAATTGACCTTGGTTAAGATTTGAATTCATCGGACAAGAGCTGTTCTGACTGACTGAAAATATCATATACAGGTCACATATGGTAAAAAATATATATATATATATATCAGATTTGTGTCATTTGCAGTCTGAACGTAGTCTTGTTAGACATCACTGTTGGAGGTTTAAATCTTCAAAAAAAACACACCTCTAGAACTGAAGACACTTTGTATTGTTAGGTTTGATATTTTGAACACAACTACTGATTGGCTATAAGCTGGTCATGGTGTCGGCCCACCAAAAAATATAATGATAAAGATAATAAAAAATACAACACACCACACCTTTATATTATTTGCTGGTTAGTTGCCAATCTATTATATCTAATCTGTAATTGAATCTGAGGCTAACTGTCCCTATTCTTCAGACACAGATCAGAGTCAGCCAGAGACAGACAAGGAGTTGAAATCTCCCGAAGTGAATGAGTGTCCCCGAGACTCTGGCTGCTACACAGGCTCTGACTGCTCAGATAACAGTAAAGAGGACACCGACCAGCCCCCTCTCAGCCCAGCAACAACCCAAGCATAACCACAGACTTGCAGCGTGCTGTTTCTCATCCTGTCCTGCCTACCAGCTGCTGCAAACACGAGCCAATGACCACAACTTACTTTGGCTGAATATTTTTGAGTGCGTCCAGCTAATGGCAATGCGCATTGTTTTGTTCCTTTTAACAAAAACCTTTCACTCAATTCAAATAACTTCTATTATAAGAAATACTGTCTTCAGGGAGAGAAAGTATTTTCTTTCCAAATAAATGGTCTCTAACCTTTCAAGAGGTTTTTGTGCATCAAATCTTTTCATGTGTTAGTGGCTTTGTCATGACGGGCACTGTGAAAACTACTCATATACTCATGGGAAAAATCAAAGATTTGATACTTAAGATGAAATGCATTGTTGTAAAAATGTTTGCTTTGCTGATGCTAGAATGGAATAAACCATGTGAAATTGTGTTGTTTTTTAACAATCGATCAAAAGTTACCACCAGAAATTTTTACTGTTTGTAAATCAAAGTCTAGATCCAGAATTTTTTTCATGGCGTTTTTGTCTGACTCGTATTGATCTTTGATCTCGATCGAGCTTGAAATTGCAAGTTTCTGCTTCAAATAAGACAATGATGAGCGGTTTGTTTAAGGAAGTGTTAATCAAAACTCAGATCTTCAGATCAAAACTAGTGATCTGAATCAACAAACCTAATGGAGCCAGGGGTGAAAACATGTTTTTGTCAGCTCAGAATTTTTCAGTTTTAACATTGGAATGAATGAGAACTAGCTGCCTTTTATAGTCAGCCTCAAGCGGCCGCTCAAGGAACTGCAGTTCAGTCACTTCCGATCACAAGAAAGGAGGAGGTTGTCCATTGTAAAAAAACAAATAGTTTTTCTTTTTGCATTAAAAAAAAGATAAAAAAACTAATTATTACCTCCTTTTTGTTTTCGTTTTTAAATTGAAAATTATATGAAAGAATGGTACACGGGTGTTCATGTTACAATGCAAACATTTAATCCGTGTCAAACCTAGCATTAGAGTCCTCAATGATTACATTTACATACGTTAACAAAATAAAGACATATTTCAGCTTCAAAAATTGAGAACTTCCCCGTGTGGATGGGACTAATATATTAAGTTTAGCAGGCTGTCATTTTCATCTAAAACGTTCAACAACAAACATACAAACATAAATACAAACATAAAGCAAGAGCCAATTGCATACAACCAATTTGAAACGTGTGAAACTTTAGCATTTTTAACAAATGTTTACAAACTTTAACATTTTTTAAAATGAACTCAGTTTAAAATAAAACCATTACAAGTTACCAATGCGACGCTTGGTGGTTCTCTGAATTTAAACGACTGAACAAAACGTCTTTAGCGTGTTTAATTCTGTCGTACATTGGGAATTTAGTGGTTTAAAAGGCCGAACAAAAAGATTATATTCCTGGAGTGAATTTACATTTGATAAGGTTGCACACTTAAGATAATTGACTCACCTGTGACTGCACGTGCGCCTGCGAATTTGTCAAACGTTATCTCAGAGGATAACTATAATGTACAACTCTTACACACTTCCTTTAATGATTCTAAAGATTGCTATAAGTGCGCAAAATACTCAGAAAAAGATTCTCCATTACCTCAAAAAAACCTTTTCTAGCTTTCCCGTGTTTTCTTCGGCAGCTTTTAACACGATCACCTTCGACGAACTGCTGCCATCTAGCGATAACATCGCCGATTACAGCTGAACGTTTCATGCGTCCTCATCTTACTTTTAATTCATTTCAAAGTATATTCATAAAATAATTACATAATGTTTGCTATGCTTGTATTAGATTGGTATATATTAAAATGTAAAACACCACACACTTTCGATTAATCTACAGATTTGGATATTAATTATACAATAAAATACTAAATAAAAACGTAAAATAATTTTTTAAACTATTCTTACAAACAAAAAAAAAGTCATTTATATTTGCTTTTTTTAAATTTAAGAAACGCTGATGCATACAAATTAAGAACTTAAATGTCCAATATAACACCGTTATATAAATAAAAGCATCTTTCATGTCAGTTTTGAGCAAGTATATTTATTAACTTATTACATACAACTTTAGTAACCTGTGCAAAACCTACATTCTTATTTAATTACAAAATAAACCACTTAAAAAGGGAATGATTGGGAGTGTGGAAGAAAGCTCACCATAAGATATAGCCAAGATTAACTCATGTTGAACAAAATAAATATATCAAATATAAATAATCCCAATAATAACAATAACAATAATAATAATAATAACAACAACAGCCTGTAATTAAGCATTTGGTTTACTATTCTAGCAAACAACCCCCAGTCTGTTCCTCAACACCGTTACCAATTGAACATCTTGCTACCTACTTCATCTCTAAGATGTACTTTGCATAATATCTCAGCTTCATTTTAAATGCAGGAAAAATAACACAAGTACATAAGGCATCAAAGCAGAACATCAGATGAGAGAAGGTCCGTGAACCAGCGCAGATGACAAATCCATCAAACACGGCAGAAAATGAAAAAATGTTTTAAGCGCTTGAAGGTTTGTTCCAGATAATGGTTAGATGTGTTCTGGCCCAGAAGCCTGTCTTCACGCATGCGTCATGATGTCATTCTCGGAGTACCTGTCCAGTCCGTTTCCGGTAAAGGCAGAGAGCTCATCTGAGCTGCCCACACCATTATTGATCTCTGAAAGAAAAACAACACAAAAAAGCACCGGATCAGACAAAACTCTGCACATATAATGTGCAGGAAAATTTCAACAATAAATATGGTTGTTAATGGTTGTTAAGGTTGAATTTTTCTATAAGAAAAATATTCACATCAACCTTTAATTTTATGGCGAAAACACATAAATGTACTTGAAGGATTTAATTGAAGCTACCTGTCTATTTCGAGATATTTTGACAAAATATCGCCAATAAAATTAATTGTTGGAATTGTCCTTTGTACTATTCAAAACAAAGGTTCATGCATATGAAGAATTTCAAAGGGACTCCAAATTCCGGACAAGAAAAATTTCTTGAAACCATATTACAGAGAAAGCATCTTCACATAAAAGCATATAACCCTCATTGGTGCAGTTTGAGTTTCGCATACACAGGTCACCAATGAAGAAAATAAATTACTTCATTAAAAAAACATTTACAAATCGTTCAACACAAATAATAATATCTTGATTTTGTTATGTAAGAAAAGACAAATAATTTTTGTCTCTGGCAAATTTGTCACCACTTTGGCAGAAACAAAGGTCAAAGGGTAATGCTAGCTAGTTTTTACATTAGCTAATCTACTGTGTCGTTAAAAAGAGTCAGAAACTCGTAGATGATGTACCTTCAGAAATCTTATGGGAAAACAGTACAATAAAAATCCTTAAGTACAATAAAATCCTGGACAATAATAATAAAAGTAATAAAAGACCATAAATAAAAGAGATGGATTCTTTTGTACCAGGTGAGTTCTGCTATATTTTTGTGACCAAGAATATAGCAGAGGAATTTGAAAACGGCCGGTTTTCATAGGCCAGTACTGATTAGGGACAATGTTAAAAACCCCGGCTCACATTAAAACACAACAACATTAAGCCAAATTTCTGATCAAACGCCTAGGAGTGTAATTTTTCCAGAACATTCGCTACACTTCTTTAAAAGAACATGTTCCAAGTAAACAATTTTACCTTTAAAAATCCTCAAGTGAAGGCATTTCATCTGAAAATGTTGAATTTCCCAGGCGACATGTTCTAAAAGACTTGTGGTTATACCGCTGTAAAAAATACCTTTGTTTTACTGCTGCGTAACACTGGCTTTCAACCTCTTTACAACAATGTGTGTGGTTTCAGGGAGAGATAACAACCAGCAGGTGGTGCTGTCCTGCCGTGTTCATTTTATTGTTATTTTTAAATTAACTCTGTTTTAGAACAGTAGTTAGTGATAATCTTTAGTTTTGATCATATTTGGTATTACTCATCCTGTTTTGACTAAAATACCATCTAGGTTTGGTCTTGACAAATATTCTACCCATTTACTTTTTGGTAATAATATAGAATTAAAAATATTTTTTCCTTCCTCATAATTTTTACTAAATAAAAGCACACTGTAAACTCTGTATTGTTTCACCTTCCATCAGTCCTTTCATCAAAATTCGCATCAGGAAGAGTCACACAGATCTAGTAGAATTCCTTGCAGCGCCACGGTTAAGACGCGCTAAATATCGGTTTAAATTCTCTGCTGAGTCAGGATTTTTGCACATTTCGTAAGGACAAACCTAAGACTTTTTAAGACCTTTAAGAATCAAACTTAAGGCCTATATCACAACATCATAAACACATGCGCAACGTTTTTGCATAATAAACAGTATACTTCAAATACATTGTTTGAAACCCGAACCAGCACTTTTATGTTTGTGAACATTTTCAAAGGTTGACTCAAACTCTGGAAACACTAATTATGCATTTTACAAAGTTTAGAGTTTATGAGGTTTTTCTTCTCCAACTCTGGCATTGCTAACCATGCCTTTACATTTTCACTTTGTAATCACTTTTATGCTTTCGAGTATTTATGCTCATTATCTATATTTCAAGTAACCCTTAATATCAAATTTACATTTATGAGTCTTTCGGCAATATTTGCCAACCCTAACAATCACTTTTAAGCTTTTGAGTGCAGAGAATGTATAATTGTGTTGTGAATTTGAATTATTTGGAATTGTGTCACATGGGCAGTCAGGTGACTGACGGCACTTCCTGTATGGTAGGACAAAATGGACGGTGGGTGGGTGAGTGATTACGCTCACTTTCGTTTGATTATTATAATCATGATCATTGGTTTCTTATTTTACGCCTTTAAAGTGTTTGTTTGCCCTTTTTTATGTTAAATAAAAAATCTAAATGTTAAATCACGTCATGGAAGTATTTCCCACCACCTAGCTTCTTAGTGGCTAATGAGCCCCGCTATATTACATTTACGCATTTGGCAGACGCCTTTGTCTAAAGTGACTTACAATAGAGGAGAGACAATATGAGATCTGTTTTACGGTCAAAGTCTATCTCAGCTCGCTCATAATACAAGTTGTATCAGCTGATCAATAAACCATAGCAGGAAGAAGATAAAGGAAAAAATAAAGACAGAAGAGAAAAAAAGAAAGTTTTTTTAATATATATTGAGCATTCATGAATGTTCATGAGCGTGTTCTCAAACTCTGGCAACCCTAACAATCATTTCCATCATGTTTTTGAGGCTTTATGCACATTGTATCAGACTATTGCAACTCCACCTTCACAATTGTAATTTTTTTTTATTTTCTCAATCTCTGGAAGACCCAAGCAACAACAAAAACTACAAATCAAACGAGCTTTGCATAGACATCGGAAAAATAAAACCTGTGAAAACTATTCAAGAATTGAAAGTGAAATTAAGACATTTTGAGACATCAAATTTGTGCTTTTAAATTTTCTACTTTTTTTTAAGAACCCACAGAAATCTTGTGATTGTCACCTGAGAAGATGAGTTTTTCCTTCATGACGTTAACATCTCGACTCGGCCGCTGCACCACAGCGCTCAGCATGATCTGCTCAGGGTTGTAGCTGTGCATGCCGCTCATCTTCCACCTGAGAAACGCACCAGACACACGCGGATCAAAGCAAACTCGCCACTGATTCCAACATGCATTGCCAAATACAGAGAGCCATTTATCAGATAAACATTTTATTAAATCAAATTCAGTTTGCTGATTTACCAAATGTTAAATGTTTGAGAACTCAAATGTTGCCAGGTTCCAGAAAAACCTCTATTTTCACGTGGGTTTAAAAGCTAACCTATAGTAATCAATGCTAAACCACAGCTAATCAATATCTACTAATTAAGCTCCTATTTGGCCTGTTTTTAAGATACTGGTGTTTCTCTTGAATCAGGATTTGAACAAAAGCTAGCAGGGGATGCTGTTCTTCTGGAATTGAATTTGAGAACCCTGATTTGGATGATTGCAATTACATAATATGATCATCATAATTATGTATACTTTAGTTTAAATAACTAACTTAAGTTTAACTCTTTTCTGCAAGCTATTGCACTATAATCACGAATATCTGCTGACTATAGGTACAGAAAATCAAATGTCATCAAAAACCATCTTGTTGTCAAATATTCATTCCATCGACCAATAGGAATCATACACAAAAATATACATACAATTTTTTTTTTGTTTCCCCATACCCAAACTTTTTTAGCCCTTTTGAGCTTGCATGGACTTCTTTCAGATCTTCTCCAGACAGGTTCCTTCTCCTCGTGGAATTATAAATTGGACCGGTTAGGGTTCACAACTTTCATTAGAACTTTCATTTGATTCATTAGGAACTATTGTACCCCTATGAATATTGCTTTGTTAAAAGGAGGTCGTTTGTTTGTTTGTTTGTTTATAGCCAAGACAACATCATTGGTTATTTCATGGTTATTTAAATAATATCTCAATATAGGTATTCTCTTAATAAACTAGAAATGTGTATTTTAAAACATTTTATAAAACATCTTCTATAAGTCAGTTTTTAAAACAAAGCTTAATGGTTTATTTGGAACTGTTAGGATTTCTTTAAGATTCTCAGATTGGAGATGTCGTTTTCTCATGACGTTGTATAGAGGGGAGTCTATCAGCAAGCCTTTGACTGAGATTCTACTTTGACAACTGTTGCACTTTGGAGGGTTTCTCCTTTAAGTACGAAGCTGTGTGTAAGTCTTGTGTGGCCTATACGGCATCTTGTAAAAAACAACTTGTTCTCTCCTGTTCTCTGGTTTGTGAAATTGCATTTACATTTTTGGGTGGATTTTATATCATTTGTTTCCTTGTTGTTTCTCCCATAGTACAAAGGAAGTCGGAAACATGTTTTTGGTGGCTGCTGAAACCATCATGATCACGTGTAAGAAAAGGTAAAGCATGAGGATGTGTCCAGCTGTTACATGTTCTAATTCATGTGTTGTTCATCCGTTAAGTCCTGAAGGGAAACACGTAGAACTCATGATAGTTCTTAATGAAGCTATTGATGCATTAACTAATGCTTCATTCAAGGATTTTCAGGTTGCGTACCGTAAGTGTAACCGAAGGGGACAACCTTGTGCACAATTACCACTCTCTTCTAATAATATGATGCACTGTGCATTATCATCATAACTTGAATAGTTTTCTAATTTATTGAGAATTTTAAGGATTAAAAAAAGTAATCTAACTCTAGAGTAAACTCCAGAGTAATTTAGCTAAGACCAATTACTGTATCAAATACAAGTAAGAAAAAGCCACAGAACAGAACGCTTTTTCTAACAATGATCAAAATTACCTGATGACTCCTCAACAACCTGACACAATTAAACCAATTTGAATTTACAGTAAAAATGTTCCAATCTATTAACTTTGATCAAGATTTGTGATGTGTTTAGTCCCTTCTGAGCATGCTCAATGAGACATAAGCCACCCTTCTTGAACAAGGTTTCTTTAACCTTGTGTCTATGTTGCAAATACCCCCTCCAACTACAATAAACAAAGAAATAAACAAAATAATAAGTGAGCTGAATTAAACTGGCAATAATAATAATAATATTCCAATCAGGCAAACAAAAAGAATCAAATAAAATCAAACAAAAAGAAAAGAAAACCATAAGAAAATTACTGACTATTAAAAAACCTATCCAATTCAAGACAATTCTAATTTAGCTAATGAAATACAAGTAAGAAAAAGGCACAGAACAGCACACTTTCCTCACAATGGTCCACATTACCTGATGAAGTGAAAGCTGAGAGAGATGAAGGGGATTGGCAGAGACAGGGAGAAAACAGGAAAAGAGCACAGATGAGAGATGGAAGATGCAGCTAGCATGCTAGCAGCTGATAGAAATCGTCATCGATTCTAATCACAGGGATGATATCAGACAATACAAGAGAAGCAAAACCTTTCAAAACCGGTAAAGACGGAGCCCTTATCAACAGTAGAGCGGATTCAAATTTATGATGAGAGAAGTACTGACTTCTGAAAGATGAAGATGCCTATGACGATCACCGCAGACGTTAAATCGGATGTGATCCAGATCAGGCTGTACTCATCTGCGCTCTGCAAAACATTCCAACAACAACACGTCACAGAAGAAAGCTTATCCTGGCAACTTCATTAGGATTTGACTTTTGTATTGATGCACGTACAAACAAGCAGTGAAAGAAAAGAAATGCAAACAAAAAAAATTTTAATTGAAAATGAAAAGGGAAGTCAGATTTCTTTATATAAAATTCAATAAAGAATGTAAAATGCAAAAATATCACAAATAACCAAAAAACTAAATAAAAATACAGATAAATAACATTGAAAAGGAATACAACTATGTCCTATTGCTGTATACATAAATTAACTAATTAACTTAGATTATACACAATTTATTTAAAATATTTAATGAGTTTGCCCAATTGGGTATTTAGAAATCAATTTAGAAATGGAGGGACATATAAAATCTATGTCTAGCACTCAAAAAGACAATTAATACATACATTTTAAAAAGTGGGGTACCTAACTTTGTATCAAACTTTTTTGTGGTTACATTTGGGTTAAAACAAACTAAAGCTTAGTCATTCTGTGAGAATTGTCAGCAAATTTCAGACACTTGCTGAAACAAAATATAACATCATCTCGGGATATTGTTGCTCCCTGGTTTGGATCATGTGACAGGAGAGTGAAAACATAATTTCACCGATCACTGACTGTGGTAGCATGGGTTGAAGCCATAAAACATTGCCGGAAGTCATCAAAGGCAATCCCATTAGACCCACAAATTTACTTATGATCTAGATTGGTCTCTAGATTTTTAAACTCTGCAATGCAATGCCTATTTCAGCTGTTAATTAGTCAGGTTTTAATATGTGGAGTTCAATGCTGTCTGAAACAACACGTGAAGAAAATGTTATGTTATATTTCCTCGCTTTTTCAATCAGATGCCTCGTGATTTAGGTATGTGTCCGGGTTTGTTGTGAAGACACTTGGAGATATGAGGTTTACGCCACGCTGACCAATCAGAGATTGCAGGCTCTGTCTGCTGCTTCACAAAGTTGTTGAAGATGTCGGCTTCACATGGTTTAGCATAGCACATGGTTATGTAAATTTGCTCTATATTCAACTATAACTGGCCTTACACGTCACAGGAAGTGCCAACAATAAACCTGCATTAATTGCTTAATTAAGAAGTAATCTCTAAAAATGAAGTGGATTAGTTTTGACAGATGATTCATTAACTACTGTTGTGAGACACTGTTTCTTAATAAGCATCAACCTGAGAAATTTGACAAACTGTATTTAATCAAAGAAATGATTAATTATTAAATAAAATTATTACTATAATAATATGATTTTATTATATTATTATTAATTAATCTTGGGTGAAGAGTACTTAACAAACTTCAAAGCTTTCTTAAATCGATGAGAGAAAGAGCGTAGCTCTCCCTTTCTTCTTTGCAGAGTTCTCAGTTACAAAGTAGTGGCATTCTTTTTGAATCACCCTGTAATTCTACTACAAATAAATTGAATGCTGAATTGAAAAAAATACTTTTTTGGGGAAAATTGGACATGTTTAGGTTTCCAGTAGACGAGGTCCATGTTTTCCAAAAAGTGAAAAGCAATCCATACCATGATCCAGACGGGAAGAGGCACTTTCTTCAGGATGTGGGGGGCATCAGAGGAGACCGACTGAACCCCGCTGCACCACATGATTGAATAGAGCCAGGGCTCATTTACAGGATACACGCTCACACTCACGTTACTGCCAGAGAACCACCTGCATCACACAAACCCATAGACAGACCAATAAAACCAGGAAATTCATTTATGAACTCCTGTTCTATACAGCATTACCTGCTCTGACTGTGATGCAGTGCGAGTGTGTTAATGTTGCTCTGTTTTGACTCGGTGTCCTGAAATTTGTCATCCTGAACCGGCTGCAGAACCGGAGGCACAGCTCGCTCACTCTTCCTGGACCAGTCCAGGGTCCACTGCACCTGCTCATAAACACATACTTAAGCTGAGAGTGACTGACAGGGTGTTCAGACCAAGCGCTAAACACGCGGACAGAATGCGTCTCCCGCGCCTATCTGACCGCTTTCAAACCCGGGGTGCACTCGCGTGACTCGCATAAGGACGTCCGCTCCGATAATGGAGGCATGGAGATGACGAGACCAGAGCATACCTGCTGCTGACCCTCTCTCCTATTCCATTCTCCTCTCCTTCAAAAAGTGTTCCTCAACCCTCTCAACTTCTTCCTGCACACTCCCTCTGATAATTTATCATGCTTAGCTTTAGCTAACATCAGCATAATATCAATTTATATAAAGTTGATTAATTAAAAATGTGTACCTTACCAGATTCAGCAACCTCAGCAGCCACTTAATTCCAAGCAAGGTCGTTTTTGCTTCCAAATGGATAATAAAACAAGTTATTAATTTTGGCTGGCCACAAAATGTGATATTTGTCTCCTCTATTGTTGTTGCTTATGTTCCCGCTTCATAAAACAATCATGTAACTACAAGGGCAAGCCCCTGATTGGTTGCCGCGCAAACTAACTTTCGGATGAGTAGAACATATTCCTACTGCCGCGATTAGTCCGGTTTGCCATGCCTCGTCTCTCATGGAATTCGGGTCCCCCGCCCTGCGTGTATGCAGCATGAGAGGGGAGCGGGTCTCTTTATTGCTCAGTGTATGAGCCAGTGGTTGGATTTTTTCTAATCTCACAGCTGAAGCCTGTGACTAATGTTTTAGAACTCCTTGTTTTGTTACTGGTTGGTTATTGTCCTACTCATACGAAACGGAATTCTACAAACCGAACACTAGGGGAGTGGGAGTTTTTTAGTATTGTCTGTTTTGAAAGTCTGTTGATGGTAATGGAGTACTGTAATTTCTGTACTATAAACGGCACTTGAATATAAGCTGCATGCACTAAATCTAAAAAGAGAAAAAGATTTGTTCCCTCTAAGAATTCAGTCAGTCATGGCATTTAACAACATTCTTACGCCTCTATTTATAAAAAAAAACATTGTCTTTGAGTGAGTTCACATCTATTTTCCCAAACAAACTGTACAGATGGGGAACCTTTGGCTATGAAGTTTATTTTCTATCTTCAAGAAGAAAACAAGACAGAACAAACTGTAGACATTGAAAGTTGTGTGGACAGAAGAACCAAAAGTATCCCAGCAGTGGCGTCACCTGGCTAAAGCCTCGGATGTTTTTTCTTTAGCCTCTGCTAATTCAGATGCACCCATTAGAGCTGGCAAGAGTTGCACATTCAAAGATTAGTATTTTCTGGATCAATACTTCACTATTTAACCTCATCAAATGGTTAACGAGTGAAGACTCGTTTAAATCTGTATGATATTGACAAAGAGCTATAAGGCAGTTTAAGTTTTTTATGCCTTTTTCTCAGCGTTTGCCAAAACTCTCTGTGGCGTTTCATGCACACAGCTCATGATGTACTGCTTTATTTTAAAATCACATGAGCACTGGGAGAAATGCAAAAAAACTATAAACCGGTGAGCGCGTTTCTGCAGAAAATAGAGAAAAGTGAAGGATTGGGAGCAAAATAGTTGATGCACACTGGTGGCCAATCAAATACGAGCTCAGGCTCAAGCATTCTCAGAACCCCCTGTGAATTAAGAAAAATTGAGATCTGGTGACAATTTAAAAATGATTAAGGAGCACTTAGTTAACCAATTTAGCCAAGTTAGACTGTAATTCATACGATTATTAATTTGGCTGTAAATTTACACAAAGGTTTAAAAAGGCTGTTTTTTTAATCTGTAGACCATCGTTAACATAGCATTAATTTCACTGATGTATCATATCTTACCTATTTTTGAGCTAGTGCTGATGGTATTGATTTGATTCCAGGATATATCACTATGCTATGATTGAAAGACTCAAGAAGAGAATCACTATAAGATTATATAATCTTATAAGACTATAAGACTTATATGTCATCAAACCTAGTTAAACTACGTATTTGAAGATAATGCTTTTTTTCCTATCCCAAGATAGGAATTATGTTGCTATTTTTGAGTTGGCACATAATTTCTTTTAGTTAAATTGTTTATATTGTATATGTTGCATATGATTTATTTTAATTTAATATGGCAGAAATGTATGATTGTCTGTTCAAGAATAGATAATAAAATAGAAACTTGTGACAGCTTGAATTATTGTTTTTCTTATTGCATTGCTTGTAGTGTATCTTATCTAGAAACATGACTGGAGAAAAAAGGGATCGGATTGGAAATATCAGCATCAGCAGACACTCAAATGCAAAAAATGGGATCGGATCAAGAACAAAAAAAAAAAACCTGTTCGGAACATTTATAAATCAAGCAGTTTCCTGCAATAATGAAATGATCCCCCAATGAGGCTCTCCTCTACCGTTGCCATAGGCTGCACAATGGCTTGGTGACATATATTAGTCATTAATTCACAACCTTACCACTAAATCCAACCCCCTATGAAGTAATAATAATAAATAAGACATATTCAATCGATCCAAGTCTCCCAACAAGTGATTAAAGAGTGTTCCCAAGTGGAGACAAATACATATTTCATCATAGAATGCAAAAAGTTTTTTGTCACCAGAACCCAAAACCTGCTGTGAAGAGAAGTTTGTGATAAGCACAGACCTCCACCATCCTTCAAACTTGTCCTTCAATCTTTAAAGTTGTTCCAATGAACGATGTGGCTATTTTCTGCCTTTATAAGCAAAAAAAATAGGAGCAAATTAACAGCCGAGCATCTTCAGGCTACTATACTAAGGGTCTCTGTTGCTTCCTCACTTGAGCCAAGAATTTGTCAGCTGTGACTGAAAAACTTGAAAAGTCAGTTTTTCGGCAACAAAAAGGAGAAGGATAGAAGTGACATTAGAAGTTATGTACATTAGAAGGGAATGTTCTGTCAAACATAGTCAAACAAAAAATAGTTGTACTGCATTGAATTTGTGTATTTTTTTTTTTTTTGTTGTTGTAAAATACTTGAAGGTGCCCACAATCTACTTTCTGCGGCCCACTGATAATTTGAGTTTATTCGAATTTTTTCTTCTTGGTAACTTAGCCGACAGTGAGATTCTTTCTAAAAAATCTCTTTTATGTAGTTAACGGTTAAAATAATATTATTAACAGACAAACAATGAAAAGCCCCCTCAGTTTGTCAATTGTGCACAAGCACAATTAATACTTCTTAATTACACTTGAATGATCGTCAAATTTGTATTCCCATAACACTGTCTATGTGTACAGACTTTATCTCGAAGAGAAGATATATTCATTCTAAACATGGGTTTGTTAATTGTAATTATGACCGATAATCACAAGACTGAGACTGATTGAAAAGAACATACCTCAGAAGGTGTGTGATTGCTGTTGCGAAAAGTTAAAGCTTTTACTTTTGGATTGTTACTAGTTAGCCTAATCTTTAAACTCAAGTTTAACCCCCTCTAACTCTGAAATCTTGTCTTTTTGCGCCAAATTCGCCGTTTTCTCCCAAAGGAAGCAGCGAGTTGGACCTTCCGTTCACCTGCTGAGGCTGCATGCTGGCCCGCTGAATGACCCGGAGCATGTCGCCGAGCCACTGCTGCCTCCGAGGATGTTGTGGGGGAGGTCTGTGCACCCTGAGGATCACAGAGCAATTGGTTCGTGCTGCCACACGCAGCAGCTCTGCCAGGCTACACACACTCTGATTGGCTGAGCGCCGCTGGTCCTTGTCAGACATGTACTGAACCGTCCAGTATGGGTCATCCTGAGAGATACGTATGAGAAAGTATTTTAACTTTAAACACAGATTGAATAAGTGACAAGATTCCTGTATTTAGAAATTAATCTTTTGAGTCCAACTTCCTGCCCTATGTGAACCAGGAATAACCAGGTAAGGATATGGATTGATGTATCATTTTTAACAAACATTCTACAAATTAACACCTTGTTATGTTTGAAAGAAAGAAATAATATTTTCAAATCTTCTCTAATTAATGAACATAGCAGTTAATATGAATATAGACAATATATCCTCAATTAAAATGTATCTCACTTCATTGTCTCCAATTATCTCCACTTAGAATTATCTCACAAGAATGTGCAATATGAGAAAGAAAGAGAATGAGGTACCCTAAGAAACCAGAGTCCAGCATTCAGGCTGCGGATTTCAGTCCAGTTAAAGAGTGAAGCATCCATGTCTCGACGCCCTGGAAACACCCGATCCACGTTAGTGGTTCTGCGCAAGGTGTGATCTCGCATCAGGAAAGGCACGCCATCCAAACTGAAAAGAGACAATAAAACATCCAATTTAATGACAGCCATATGCCACTCTTCCCTCCTGCGTGATGTTCTCCAAAGAAAACTATTCTCTTTAATTGTCAACTAGCTAAGAATTCTCATCAGCATAAATTGATCAATGAAGGAAACCATAAATCCCCTAACCCTTGTCCAACTGGTTATTTCCACAGCGAGACGTGGGCTGGACCAGTGAGTGAGAGGTGAAGAGGACGAGGAGATTGAGGGATGCTGCCAGCCATCTCTGGAGGGAGTTTTACATGGTCACATGTAAATAGATAAGAATTTCCACATAACCGGGTATTTTTGAAAACTCAAGCCAACGTTACATATTTTGAAAACTCCAGAGACAGCGCAGTTGTGTGAACAGCATACTCAATTTTTGTGAATTGTTGGTAGAGTTGTAATAGGCGAAGCTGCATTTGTTCACAAAGCCTCAAGGCTAATGGCGGACAAAGAGAGTAACTGTTCACCGTGCTAAAACATGGCGTATGATATGAGCACTTACAGAAACATAACTAATCACCAGTTTAATCACAGAACAGACACACCAAAATTGTACAATATGCAGCTTAATGTTGCTGATGCACTATTTTTGCTCACTTCAGTTCAGCATCAATTTAGGACAAAACTGGTTTGAGCCACAAATAAGCGGCACAGTTTGAGAGTAAAATAGAAAAATTTAGGAGAATTTATACACTCATACTCGAGCTTGTGTGTAAAATATAAAATGTAAAATATATGTGTGAAAAGAATGTACAAATATAAAATGGAATAAAACAAACACTTGGGTTTAATACTTAGCAAAACAATTCTTAAATTAAAATTAAAATGTAAAAAAAAATTTAATTAAAATTTTTTAAAATATTTTTTTTAGTTTATTACGTTAAATATTTGTATTAAAGTTTTAAATAGATACAGTAATATTATAATTATTGTAAGCGTAATACAACTAAATTAATCAACTGTAAATAAATCAACTACAACTAAAAATAAATGGTAAATGAATTTTAAAAAATTACAAATTCAATTAAACTAAATACCAAATTTTTTTGAGGTTTTTTTTCCTGATCATATTTTTTCTCAATCATTTAAGTTTGAGTTTCAGTCAATAACAATATTTTCCAATCTTCTTTTTTCCCCCAATCACTTTTTCCAAACTATTTCTAAATGTCTAAAATAGGTCAAAGGTAACCAAAACTTGAAATAGATAACCCATCCATCCATCCATCCATCTTCTCCCACTTATCCGGGGCCGGGTCGCGGGGGCAGCAGTCTAAGCAGGGATGCCCAGACTTCCCTCTCCACAGACACATCTTCCAGCTCCCCGGGAGGGATCCCGAGGCGTTCCCAGGCCAGCTGGGAGACATAGTCCCTCCAGCGCGTCCTGGGTCTTCCCCGGGGCCTCCTCCCAGTGGGACATGCCTGGACCCCCTCCCCTGGGAGGCGTCCAGGAGGCATCCGGAACAGATGCCCAAGCCACCTCAGCTGACTCCTCTCGATGTGGAGGAGCAGAGGCTCTACTCCGAGCTCCCCTCGGGTGACGGAGCTTCTCACCCTATCTCTAAGGGAGCGCCCAGCCACCCGGCGGAGGAAGCTCATTTCGGCCGCTTGTATCCGGGATCTTGTCCTTTCGGTCATGACCCAGAGCTCATGACCATAGGTGGGAGTAGGGACGTAGATCGACCGGTAAATCGAGAGCTTCACCTCTTGGCTCAGCTCCCTTTTCACCACAACAGACCGATACAGCGACTGCATCACTGCAGATGCTGCACCGATCCGCCTGTCAATCTCGCGCTCCATCCTCCCCTCACTCGTGAACAGGACCCCGAGATACTTGAACTCCTCCACCTGAGGCAGGAGCACATAGGAAATAGATAACGAGATAATTAAAATGATTAATTAAAACAAAAAAGGATACCTGATGGTAACATCTGCTTCCAGGGCAATGACTTTCTGCTGCAAAGCTTTGCTGATGGACATAATGGTGTGTTCTGGAGCAAGCTGAAAGAGAGAGAGTGAGAAAAAGTCTTAGAGAAGAGCAATAGAGACTGTGTTGGGGTCATGTGTATAAAGAGTCTCAACAATCCTTCGAGGAAGTCAACAATCAGGTCTATACCTTAGCTTTACAAGCTTATTACCTTCGCTTTATCAGCTTATTGTTCAGACAGAGAGTGAGCATCCCTCACTCAGCGCTCACAAATAGACTCCACAATGAAACCATGTCAGAGGAAACACCCTAATAACCTTTTCTGATCCAACACAAACTTAAAAAACTAAGTAAAAAAAGAATCACCATTGGAGCTCCACGACGGCCAATCACACTGGGACGAGGCCCCAGTTTGGAGCGGTCCATGATACAGGGGGATGAGAAGAAAAGGGGAAGCACATATAAAACCAGAAGAACGCTCACGTAAATCACCAGAGTCAAAACCTGGAGTCCTGGACAGCCACAGAAACACAGTTAAAAGGTTAGATATGTTTAGGATCACACCGATTTCATTGTTCTCAGTTTACACAGTCTAAAAAGGCAATTCTTAGGGATGACCGATAACAGAACTAGCTAACAGATTAGCTCATGTTAACTTGAGCAAAAGGAGAGCATGGAGGGAGGTATGGTACACTTTTCTTGTAAAATAACCTATTAAAAGGAAACAAGGAGCTTCAAACTTGCCTTTACCTCTTTTTATTCATGCAAATGTCTTACATTGAAGAGATTCTATGGACATTGGCGATAGTTTTGAAAGTGCTATTAGCTACAGATCCTTCAGCTAAGTGGAAGGATAAATTTGTTAGTGTTAAGGTAAGTAATTGAAGACAGTTTTTTCTAGTTACTCATCTATTTTTTTTTTAAAAACTAGATAGACATCCAGGTGTGCTGAAATGGGGAAATCTCTTGTTGCAGCGACTAGTTGCAGTTCTAGTTCTGAACCAGTCTGCCATTTCTCCTCACAGGACACTCACTTGATCTTTCTTCACGTACAATCTGCCCGGCGATGACCCAGCTGAGAGCTGTGACCACCACTAAAGCCCCGATGTGCAGAAACGGACCTGTGAACTACATCACACATACAGAGGGCATTTTCAGATAGTACCTCTCTGTTGCATCTCACATACTAGCTATTAAAGAAAAAACACATGATTCTAAACACAACTGGGGATTTTTAAAATGAAAGTCTCGAGGAAAAACTGCCAATTTAAAATAGTTTCGAGAGATAAAATAATTTATTTGTGATGAAGCTGGTCCCAGTTGCCTTCGCCCCTTTCCCAGATCGCGAAACAATCACAACAATGAAAGAAAAATAACACATAAAAAAACACAATTATAAAGCGAAAAACAAAATGACAATTCAGAAAACATTTCAGCAAATAAGAAAACAAAATAACAATAAAAAAAAACAGATAACCTGGTGCTGACATGACATCTGTCAATCATAACAAGCCCTTCATACAAGCCGTTTCTGTAATTTTCGCTATAATTAATTCAACAATATGTGAATGAAAGACATCCTTATGCAGTGTTTTGAACATGTCCTCCATGGAATAAATTGCTTAAAGGAAGATGTGCTTTTGCATAAAAAGTTAACCCAGCTTCCTCAGTAGTTTGATTGATGGACGTCTCAGTTTGGTTTATTGCTAATTAGTTTGTTATATTTGTTGTGTTTTCTGAATTGTTCATTTGTTTTCAACTTTGTTGTTTTGTTATATACATTTTTCAATTGTTTTCACATTTGCTGGAGTGTTTTCCAAGTTGTTATTTTGTTTTTGGGTTTGAAACAAGAAAAAAAAACGTGTAATTTTCCTTTCATAATTGTGAATTGTTTTGCACCTCTCGGCCACCGTATGAAACACATAGAAAAGGGATGTGCAATACAGCTCCCTGAAACAAATGAAAAAAAGCATTGTAAATGTCTTCACATGTTATGAAAAGGAACCGTATGTTTTACAGTGTCAATGCTGCGAACATAAAACTATTTGTTTTGGAGATTATTTTGTTTATTGTTTTCATTACATTTCACCATTTAATTTGCTATTCTTTATTTTGTAAAAATGCTTTGTATCTCTAAAAACAATTTTTCTTTTTATGTTTTTTCTTCCTCGAGACTTAAACTGACTCAATAAGAGAACATTTAATAAATATGCGCTGTTATATTTCATTCAAACCAGTTGCATTTTGGAAGGACTAAAAAAAATTTTCATTTGAGGACCATTTAAATCTGAAAACTCAAAACTGTGGGTAAAAAAAACTCACTTGAACCATGATCATTTAAAAGCAAAAGTCTAATAAATTTTAGAAGAAAATGCTTTCGACTAAAACTAGAGGTCCAACCTGAAAGGAAAGAAAGACAAGGTCCCATTCGTCCTGCCAGATCTCATCAACAGACACCACTCCTGTGACAGTGGTCAAAAGAACAGCCAGAATTGCAACCTTCGAGGAAAAAAACTTGACTAAATGCTTATTCTTCCTGTTTCGGGATTCAGACAAACTTTGGTGAGATTTGTCTCACCTTATGCATCCAAAAGAGGTTTAGCTGCTGCCCTGATGCGATGTGACAGAGGGCAAGAACCTGCGAAACATAAACTCCATGAAAAGTTGGAACTCACACCAGGGCTGGACTTCAGCGACCCAGTCATCATCGTTGACTGAATGCAGGTTGAATCTCAGGTTTGTGAGACAGTTTTGAAAACAAAATGGTAAGTGAAGATTGTTGAGAGAATTTTCACTCATGTGGACATTATGTAAATAAATATTTAAATATTAAATCCCAAACTGAAAAACCTGAATTGGAACTCCAAATTGCTATAATGAGTACAGGTGTGTTAAAGGAAGGATACATGTCTGTGCCCTTACTGAACTTTGTCCCCCTGTTGCAATATTATTGCTTGTACCCTCACTGTGCTTGTTGCTAGTGCATACCCCCTGATCTCACACTGTCCTCACTGAGAGCAGTCTGGGAGGGGTATTTTTTCAGCAATCTTTCCTATTGTACCTTGTTTTCTATTTTTGTCTAACGCTGCCTCTCGAAGGTCTGGTCTTCCCCTGTTTTGTACTGAGCTGTTTTTATCGTCCGGTGGGGTTCAAGGTCACTGCATGTAACAGTTTAGTGACCAATAAAGGCCTTGATTCATTCATTCATTCATTCATTATGTGTTTGTGTTTGTGCATTAGGTTGTTCGTGTAGGGTGGGCACCATTAAAAATGCAGTGTAAGATAATCCTGTAAGTGTTGAGGCAAGAATAGGGATGGTGCCATCTTTCCAAACCCCTGTACGGTTATACAGCAACCTATCAGAGAAACAAAAATCAAAAGCAGCACATACAAAAAAAATCTGTGTAGTGTTTAGGAGAAGCATTCTGTACTGAACATCAGCACACTGACCCAACTCACCAGTTGAATTCGTTGTAGTCATTTCGAGCCTCCAACCAAAAGTACGAACATATAAGAAGCAAGAGAAACGAAGCGCAAAGGAGGAAGAACCACAAGCATTCCCACTGGAAAACAACAACAACAACAAAGGTGTCATCAATGTTCACAGACTCCTGTGTGATGTATGAGAACAACAGATGTGTTGTGATTGAGAAAACTGGAAATAGTTCAAAATAAATATATGACCCCTCTAGACTATCACTGCACTCTTAATAACGTTCAACAGGCAGTATTTATTGTAAACCGTGTCTTTGAATGACGTCAAATGGTCGTGCTCAGCAAAATGAGCAGAGCACCTGTGACCTACCCTGCTGACCAATCCTTTACTTTTTAGTCTTTCTTTATCAAAACATCAATCTTCAACGATGCTTGAATTTGTTTGATATGCAGTAGAAATAATTACTCTAAAGATAAAGCTTTGCACACACTTTCTAGGTCAGTTTGCACATAAGCTTTTCATTGAGATGAGCTGCTGTTCAATCTAAAAATGATTTGATGTTGTTTTTGCTGGGAACTACAATAAAACATGCAAGCAGGTGTATAAATCAGGGGGGAATCATGTTTTTTCAGCTCCAACGTTGGGTGGTTTTATCATGGGAGGGAATGAGAGCCTGATCACTTATGACCAAACCCCCTTGCAGGCATTCGAGGTGCTACAGTTATGTTACTTCCTATTGCGCACTGAGTTGATGCGTCAGAGCTTTTAGGACGTAATATCTCAAAGAAGTATCTTTTGGAAGTTTCCTCCAGAACACTGAATGCTCTTTAGGGAACACCTCTAGAGAACATCTGAAAATGGTTGGAACCCACACTTTTCATTTCCTTAAAAAGTGTCAAAGTGGGTTCTTATGGGTTATTGAAAAAAGACGGAACATATGTGATCTTGGATGACCTTTGATATAAATAACAAAAGAATACAATTCTTAAAGGAAACAATAAATACATATAGCATAACTTAACCAAATACAACAATGGATTAAATAATCTACAATAGGGTGTGAAGCATTGCATTGGTCCGCTGGCCCGTTTTGTCTCTTGCTACGATTACTCAGGCTGGAAATAGTGGGTGAACTTGAAAATGCATATTAATTTGCAGCCATGAACCTCGAAATCTCATATTTAGAGGTTTTGGAAAAGAAACATTTTCCAGAAAAGCATAGTATTGAAGAAAACTACATAAAGCAGCATCTGATAGGACTTTATGATAATAAAATCGGTCACAGCCAATGGTAAGTGAAAGGTGTCTTTGAAAACATTATTAAAACGGCTATATTCATGTATTTACAGATGCTATATCTGTATTTCTAAGAATCCTGTTGCTTGTTATGGTAGTTTGTGGAACAGTGAACAGTATCTGAAAGTGACCGCAATGCCTGAGCAAACAAGATGGCACTCCCTGATGATCGGTTCTTCAATGGCATGTTCATCGCCCAATTCAGGCCGTTACATTTCAGGAAGGTGTACATCAAATAAAAACTTAATTCAATACCAATCAAAATTAATTTGTGAAATTAATTCAGAATATTGCTTTATTTGGTTTAGATTTGCATCAAATGACCAATTTTGATCTCCTTTCATGCTTTAAGACATGCTTAGAACACCCTAAACGCCCAGAGGAGCTCTGCTCTCATAAAATACAACCAGTGGTATGAAGCTGCTGAAGTCACTTAAAAGGTCTTCTAGACCATGATAAATTGCAAGCTTTAGCAAGTAATAACTTGAAGAACAAAATGAGAAGAATTTAATTAAATTCCTTGTTCATAGAAACCCTTTATGTTCAACAAAGCAGGACCTTTAAGTGAGTGAGTGAGAGAGAGCGAGAGAGAGAGAAAGAGAAAGAGAAAGAGGGGAATAGACAGTGTGAGAAAGGAGAGAGAGTGAGAGATGAGCTGAGAGGAGAGAGAGGGATAGACAGAGGGAGAGAGAGAGATAGACAGTGTGAGAAAGGGGGGAGAGAGAGATGAGAAGAAAGGAGAGAGAGGGTTAGACAGAGGGAGGGAGAGAGATAGACAGTTTGAGAAAGGAGAGAGAGAGAGATGAGAAGAGAGGAGAGAGAGGGATAGACAGTGTGAGAAAGGGAAGAGAGAGAGAGAGAGAGAGAGAGAAGGAAGACTGAGCTGGCACCTGGACACATATAAATATGTCGCAACCATCAACCCCATGTGAGTAAACATGGCAGCTAAATGAAGGCATAAACAGCTTGTTAGGAGCTTTATCTTTAAGTACAATGATTATCCTTGATATTCTCTCTGTGGAGACGGAATATAATTTTAGTGACAAGCCAACAAAGATGGAAAACACAGTGTACCTGCCAGATATCAGATGGTAAACCTGATCAAAAGAAACAAATGAACCAACTATCACTGAAACGATTTGCACTAATAACGATGGGACGGCTGGAATAATAAATGAGTCAGGTAGTATTTGTCTTGAGGAGAGAGCGGAGGATGCGCTTCACTGCTCGCTTCATTCATTGTGCACCGCTGACAGCTGCTAATCCCTCAATCCAATCAGCTCATCACACATGAGCCAGGACGCATGCACTAATTATAGAGTGGGAGGGGCTTGCAGAGAGCTCCTAGAGTGTGCCAGCCAATTGCGAAGCTTCTATTGAGTTCACCGTCAATGCCAAGGCTTTACTTGTAGAGGTCCGACTGATAAGATTGAACCTAACGAAGTGCAGAAGTGAAATGAAGAATGAGATCCTGTAAACTGAAACAATTGAAATGAGACACTGCATTACACTAGTATTACGTGACTTTTGAACATTGCAGATCACGTATGGCATACTGCGACAAAGTATGCAGAAAAACGAAGAGAAATGATCTGATTCATAGCCAGTTTGTTTATTTGTTTCTTAATGCCATGTCAGCAACAAAGGCTATCAATCATAAACACAGGTCTTTAAAAATATTTAAAAATACATCAATATAATTTTAAAAGGAATTTTTAAGTTGATTCACAGCCAGTAAGTGCCGCACTCATTCACAAGACTACATTTGATCTTTAACTTTACAAACTAATGTTATAGAGCAGCATGTATTTTGTGTTTTTAAATGCCTCCCCAAACCTGGAGTTAAAACTGCCTTTCTTGTAATTAATTTTATAATTCAACATCATATCACATATAAGTCCTCCATGAGGTTTGCTTACATGTGCACTGAGTAATTATGTGCATCATACCATTGTCTCATACCATTTTGTTTTGTTCTCCAAATTCCAGTTTGTGTGCGCTGGCATTTTTTACCCTATGCTCTCAATTCATCTTCCATTTCGATTCTAGTTCCGTGTAAATAAAGGTTGGCTCTAGCATCACCAGCAGCTCTGATTGACAACTTTTCCTCTAGCCAATCAATGTTAGAGAGAAAGTGTTTTGGACATAAATCCATCCATCCATCCATCGATTGTAATTCTTCAGGGGTCGTCACAGTGGAATGAACCACCATGTGTTTTATGGCACATCCAGCTGCAACCCACCACTGAGAAACATCCACATACACTCATTCACACTCAAACACTATGAACAATTGTGTTTACCCAATTCACTTATACCACATGTCTTTGGACTTGTGGGGAAAACAGAGCACCCGGAGTAAACCCTCGTGATCACAGGGAGAACATGAAAAACTCCACACAGAAATGCCAACCGACCCAGCCAAGGCTCGAAATAGCGACCTTCTTGATTTTAGAGTTGTTACAATTCATCAAGTCGTTTTTGTTAAATCAGTAAAACTAAAAAGGAGCGTAGTGGGCGCGGTTTGTGATGTAAAATCCCTGCCAACCAATGTTGATTAACAGGAGTGAATAAGCATGCCCCTCCCTTCTTTTTTTTGCGTAATAGCCTGGGTAAGTCAAAGGTACTGTATTTTGTCATACTACTCCAGTAAATACACATATTATATTTAAATATCTATAATTTTCTTAATAATGCAACTAGAATGGCTGATTTCTCTAACTGATTTCTGACCAGTTAAACTACAGATATCACTCATCTGAAAACAATTATTCCAATCTTGAAATAATTTTATGGTTAGTCAGAACACATGTTTTGCCCAGGCCATATGGCCCTGCACCTCACAAGAAGGGAAGCAGGTGAGAGCCTAGTTAGTACCTGGATGATGGACCTCAAGGAAAAACCAGGTTGCTGTAGGAACTGGTGCTAGTGAGGCCAGCAGGGGGAGCTTACCCTATAATTTCTGTGGGTCCTAGTGCCCCAGTGCAGTGACACAAACACTGTCGGATGGTACAATGACGTTAGAATCGTGCCTAAATTCGTCCATGTAAAATATGATATTTATATGCACAATAAGAAGATTCACGCGCGCAGTAAATTGAACAGTGCATGCTAAATTACAAACTGCACGCCTTTTTCAACACACACTCCACATCACAAGACACACTCACACACTCTCATGAGCAAGACCTCACTAGTTGCTTTAGAATGCTATTCCATCATTAGTCATCGTTATTGTTTTTTTGGTAATGTTTGTAAACCTCTCTGGCTTGTCATTGTTTGATTAAGAGCGACTTGTTGAGTGACAAGAGTGAGAGAGCACATCCTGAGTGCTATGTGTGCTGTGATGTGCACACATCGTGGGAAAAATCTTGCGGTCTGTGTTTTAGTGTGCACGGCACAGATTTACCGTAATATGATACGTTAAACTGAGGTTCTGACTTTATGTGGTTAATAAAAATGACAGAATGTTTAGTCAGAACGAGTGGGTTCGCAACAGGCATTTTTGGCTAAACTTGCTTGCTCCTAACAATTTCTGCATTGTAATTGGCTGCAATCCTCTGATTGGCTGCTCATGTCTACTGTCCACCATTAGTTGGTGTGAGGTCAGTGTTCCTGCTTAGAATGGCAGCCATAACATCATCCTAGTGGATGCAGCTCCCTGGATTTGGAGAGATGTAAAGTGCTTCGAGTATCTTGAAAATCTTTACTTAAATGTCAAGAACGTCTAAGGTTACGTAGGTAACCAAGGTTCCCTGAGGGAACGAGACGCTGCGTCCAACGCTATGGGGAACGCTTGCTGCGTTTCTGGCTCTGAATTATATGTAAAATCTCATCCAATGGACAGGTGTGACGTCATCCGAGCGCGACGTCGCACCCGCAGTGCGCAGTATAAAGGAGCCTATGATGGAGACGGCCACCAGCTTTGAAGCACAGTAAGCGCCGTCAGGCCGTGGGCGAAGTGGCCTGGGGACGCAGCGTCTCGTTCCCTCAGGGAACCTTGGCTACCTACATAACCTTAGACGTTCCCTTTCAGGAACTCGAGCTGCGTCCAATGCTATGGGGAACGAGTGTCAAAACACGCCAATTTGCCCAGGACTGACAGTGTCTTCAGCCCGGAGAATCATCCAGATCCAATTGCAGGACCGGAGCAACATCAAAGAGCGTGGACCATCCCGCAGCGCTACCAATCCTGGAAGAATACCAGATGACAAGGCCCTAGTTGCCATACCTCTTGGAATGTGCCTTGTCCCCAAGGGGGCCAGAAAGCCAGAGGCTTACACCTAAGTATAGGTGATAAGCTTTCCCACAGTCCATCTGCTCACTGACTGCGTCTTAGCAGGAGAGTCCGCCTGTGTGGACCATAGCACACAAGCTGGTCTGAGCTCCACTGAACCATGCGACAGACATAACAGCCCAATGCCCACACTGGGCAGATACTAATACGGACCTAGACAGGGGACTCACCTGGAGGAGGAAGAATGCCTGGAACCTAATAGGACACGGGGCGATGTGAGGCACCTGCGAGACATAGCTCGGCTTAGGGTGCAGGAAGACTTCAGAAAGTCTTTGGGTGTAATCTCCCTTCCTATTAAGGGAAGCATGGTGCTTAGAAAGCTGTCATAAGTTACAGGAAGTCGCAAGTACACGTCGCCCAGAGTCTCACAGAGGCCTCTTAGGACCTCCAAGATGATGGCCAGGTCCCATATGGACACTCTTGTACAGATCAGGGGCCTCAGCCGCCTGGTACCGCGAAGACAACGAGATGTAAAAGAGGGTGGGGGGACTGCCCCTGACCTACAGAACTCTAGCACCGATCTTGACCGGGCAGAGCTAATCCAAAGTGTGGGAACAACTCAACACTGTGGCAGTCGTTGTCTCGCATCAGACCTCCTCGTAGATGGAGCCCTGGAGTGGAGAATGGTCACAATGACCTCGGCCTGGAGGCCGAACGCTAGAGCTGCACCCCCACCGGGGCTATAGATACAGTCTCCGCAATTCTGGACGGGATGAACCACCGTCCCATGTTATTCCTCCAGGACTCCGGGAAGCAGTGACGGCCCTGATAAGCACGGGATACAAGTAGACCCGAAGCCCTGGTCACCGAGAGCCTGGGTGAGCGCAGGTGCAATATACGCTCCCTGAAGCACCGAGGGTGGCAGGGTTAGCGGAAAGAGGTGAAGGGTCGCCAGGAGACGACAGCCTTCCAAGAAGTGCGCCGCTCTATGAAACAGGAGACCCCCCTGGCCGTCAGCTTCCGGGAAGCAGTGCTACTGGGGTGATGGCTCCTGATAAAGCACGGGATTCAAGAAGACCCGAAGCCTTGGTCACCGGGAGCCTGGGTGAGCGCAGGGGCAATATACGCTCCCTGAAGCACCAAGGGTGGTAGGGTAGCGGAATAGTGGCGAGGGGTCACCGAGAAACGCCAGCCTTACATGAAGTGCGACGCTCTAAGAAGCCGGAGACCCCCCCAGCCATCAGGAGCACTTAACCACAGCCTGTTCATAGGAATGATGGTCCTCAGACCTATCATTCTCAGGCTGGGGCTTCCCCCCCAGATGTCGGTCCCAGTTGCAACACAGCAACTGCCTCCAATTCAACCAGCCCGGATGTAAGATGCTCTAAGGGAGCAGAGCTTGTGCGGGCCTACAGGGAGAAGCGTAAGCCCCCCCTGTCGGTTGATGTTGACCACCACGGACATATTGTCTGTGCTTCCGTAGAATGGCCTCTGATGTCTGGCAAGAAGTGCAAATGCACAAAAAAAATGGCCAGCAACTCAAGGCAATTAATGTGCCAAGGAGATGGGACCAATCCTACCGACCATGGGTAGAGCAGTTCCCGAGCACCGCCGCCCCTCCATCCGTGCGGGGACACCTCCGTGGTTATAGTTACTCGACGGCACGGTGCCCTTCACGGGCCCTGGGACAGGAACACAGGGTCCCTTCAACGAGAACGGCACGGGGGCCTTAGTCTCGTGGTTCTAATAAGCCAGAGCAGGGAGCCCTGGGGAGAGAACCCTGCGCTCCCCAGCCACCACTGAAGGGGCCTCATGGAGCCGACAAACGGAAGAATAGTCGCCGCTGGCCCCAAGAGGCAAGGCAGTTATTCAAACTGCAGCCGACAGTGAGTGACCCAGCCTCGCTCTCCTGGTCCCCTCTAGAATCGCAGAGATCCTAGCCTGTTTAGACAGGCACACCCGCATGTGGTGAAATCCCATACCCCACATACTTACCTGTTTGGGTTGGGGAAAACCCACTCTTGCGGGGAATCTTGGAGAAGGTCCTGCGAGAGCAAAAGGCTGACAGAAAGTCTTCGGTACTGGTAAGTCATTGACGGCTCCTGATAAAGCACGGGATTCAAGAAAACCCGAAGCCCCGGTCACCGAGAGCCTGGGTGGACGCAGAGGCAAGTACACGCTCCCTGAAGCACCAAGGGTGGCAGGGTAGCGGAATAGCGGCGAGGGGTAGCTGAGAGACGACAGCCTTCCATGAAGTGCGTCGCTCGATGAAGCCGGAGATCCCCTGGCCGTCAGGAGCACTTACCGAAGAACTTCCTGTGAGAAGGACAAATAGGGACTTGAAAGTATGCGTCTCGAGGTCGATGTAACGACCCAGTCACTGTACTTGATCTGCGCCACGATCTGCTTTAAGGTAAACAACTTGAATGGCAGCCTCATGATGCGACTGTTCAAGCGCCTCAGATCGAGAATGGGGCGCAGGCCCCGTCCTTCTTCGGAACCAGGAAGTATTCTGAAACCCTGATTCTGTCCTGCACAGGCACCACCTCAATGGCCCCTTGCGCAGCAGTGTGCAAACTTCCTGGTCCATGACCAGAACTTGCGAGATAACAACAGTAGGCATAACCCCGATAACACGGGGCCATTATAACCCCGTTTCAAGACCCGCAAGACCCACTGGGAGTGGCCTGGAAGGCTGAACAAGCCCCCATGAAGCGACTCAGGGGAACCTACCTCGTGAGGTCGGCTTCTGGTCACTGGTGGGTAACGACTCCTGATACAGGCACGGGATTCCATGGAAGACCGGAAGCCCTGGTCACCGAGAGCCTGGGTGAGCACAGGGGCAAAGTACACGCTTCCTGAAGCACGAAGGGTGGCAGGGTTAGCAGAATACATGTTGAGGGGTCACCGAGAGACAACAGCTTTCCATGAAGCACATCTCGAAGTTGTAGACCCCCCAGCCCGTCAGGAGCGCTTAGCCGCCGCCCGTTTATTGAAATGATGATCCTCAGACCATATTTCCCTGGGCTGGGGCTTGTGTCGCCACCCCTCGGGAGGCAGCGACACTCCGCTTCTGGGCCTCTGTACCCAGAAGCAGCAGCCTTAGGAGTCTGCTCCCACCCAGCAGAACTCCAGGTAAGCCCTGCCCACCAAGGCCGAGGTGGCTCAGAACGGCTTTGTGGGGAGGGCCGGGACCTTCAGGGATGACGTTCATAACAAGGCTGAGATAGCTCGCAAGCCTCTGTCCACCTTGAATCGTCCCATACCGCGCCCCTGCATCCCCTAGATGTTCGATAGTGAACATCGGGATAAAAAGGCAGGCTGCACTAATCCCCGGACCTACCACCTCGGTGTGCAGGTCCGGGAACACGGAAGGCCCCGGCGTGGAGTTTGCGACCGCGGGCGCCGATAGCGTTCATCAAGCTAGCTCTCTAATGAGAGGCCTGTGCCGCTGGCAGCCAGAAGATACCTTCTGACAACGCAAGTCACAACCTCCAACCGCTCCTCGCCTAGAGTGGGAGGAACCGTCACGAGTCAAACCCAGCCATCGAAGCGGGCGCTCTGCCTCGGCAGAAGCGGCCTAGCCACCTGGTGCAGGGGAGAGCACTTTTCTCGAAAAATGCTCTCCGGAGCAGAGTGTGTGCAACTCATGCGTTCACAATGCTCACAGCCAACTCCCTCAAGAGCCGGCTGGGCTTGATCCGCTCGCAAGCGCCGCATGGAGCACGTGCGAGTCGAGCCTGGTGGCCAAAACCGGCGCTCCGCCTCAGCAGGAGCGGCAGCCTGGCCACCGAGGAGAGCACTTTTCTCCAAAAATGCTCTCCGCGAGCGGAATGTGCGCAATGTCAGTGGCGAAAGCGGGCGCCCCGTCTCAGCGGCCTGGTCATCTGGGCACAGAGGAAAGCACTTTCCGCGAAAAATGCTCTCCGGGAGCGGAGTGCTCACAGCTGACTCCCTCAAGAGCCAGCTGACCAACATCCGCCCCCAAGCGCCACATAGAGCGCGTGCGACTCGAACCCGGTTGACCAAAGCGGGCGCGGAGAGAGTGTGCAATACATGCGTTGTCTAAGCTCATCGAGCGTGATCCGTTCCCAGGCGCCATAAGGAGCGCATGCGAGTCGAAGCCGGTGACCCAAACGGGCGCTCTGCCTCGGCAAGAGCGGCTATTCTCCACTCCCAAGCACGCCAAATAGAGCTCGTTAGCTTCAATAGCAACAAGTACAAGATATAGTTGTCCACACTTTTGGAACAAGAAGACATATAAAGAGCGCTTACTGAATGCAGAAAAGCTGGTGGCCGTCTCCATCATAGGCTCCTTTATACTGCACACTGCGGGTGCGACGTCGCGCTCGGATGACGTCACACCTGTCCATTGGACGAGATTTTACATATAATTCAGAGCCGGAAACGCAACAAGCGTTCCCCATAGCGTTGGACGCAGCTCGAGTTCCTGAAAGGGAACTATTATTTATGAATTACGTTTAAAACACAGAGTGTCATATACTGGCTACCATCTGTTCGTAAAAAAGTCAATCTTTAATGGACATCTTCAGAATGTCTAGCGTAGCTTACTGAATTATTAAAAAAAAATTTAAAGACCCAGGACACCTTCGCAGGTAAATCATTGTAAAATATAGAAATGGTCAACGTTTTGACGGAGAATGAATACTGTTTTTAGATAGAATCTTCAAAAGTTTAATTTACTCAAATAAGTGACAAAATATTGACCGTTTCCAAATATGGAGTTTTAGATATAAAGCAAATCATTGTTTTGTCTAATGCAGAGTACAATGCATTTTATGTTCCAAATAAAAATATGTTTTTTTGCAAAAAATAAACAAGATATTTTAGGGCATGTATTTTAAATCCACATCTTTACCAAACAAATCTGCCTTTGACACCCATTTCTACAAGTTGACAAAGTGTTTTAATGCCTTCATAATGCTCAGAAATGGAATTCTTAAGATTTATAAATTGAAAGCAAGAAAGGGTCAAATGCTTCCAGATGGGTAGAAAAAAAGACCATACTCTAAAAACTTACTTCTTCTCTTTTCTGAAATCAGTCGTTTTACGTCAGAAACAGACAGACAACATTTCCCACAAAGAGCACATGAGGCGATGGTTACCTTGGAGCTATCGTCATGGGAGCGCTGGTAGCGCTTCCAGCGGCAACCATAGATGCCGGTCAAACAGGACAAACACAGTTGTCTCTCATACACCTGCAGCGGCTGGTGTTTCACCATAGTCAGGCCACAGCTGATCTGCAGACATCCCACTCACACCGCAGACCTGCTAGAAACACACAGACGAAGCGATCTATGAGAATGAAAACACTGATTTCAGTACTATTTCACCTTCTGTGCTGAAGACTCCGTTGAAAAACGAGCCGAGGGTTTAGTCATTCAGCTTTGAGTCTGGGAAACTAGCCTTAGGAAAGCATACCAGAAAAATCCTACAATGTCAGCAATAACTGCAGGGATCTGTAGGTCGACAGTGATGCCAGTTGACCTCGTCTTTTATGCCAAGTGAAATACCAAGAGCTTAAGCTTTTCATAAATAGCAACGTCACAGTAAAAGTGCATAGTTCAGTCCAAATTCTCCATGGAAAACACAAATTCCATATTATGTGTGTTTACACAGAAGATTAAAATAAAATACTCCATGTTTTCTGTTCAGGAACAAAGTTCTGGAAGTGTTTTCCATCTCTCTTTAAAAGCAAACACTTTTTTTCTAAAGTTCAACTCTGCAGATTTTTTTTAATAGAATGATCGCTATTAAGCCAAAAATTCTATTTCTTCAGACTCGTGCCAATAAAGTTAATTTGCATTCAAAATTCTAGGAGTTTGCCTTCACGGACAAGTGAATGCTAACAATTTCCAGAAGTGGAAAGTAGGTCATTACCTTAACTTGCACTACTGTAACGGAGTCGTTTTACACAAGTTTAAAAAGATATATATAGACAGAGATTGGTGTCTATGAATTTGTCTGGCATGTACAGAGTCCTGACCTCAACCTTTAGGATGAATTAGAGAGAGGGTTTCGTTTGTGCTGGAGCCAGCTTGTAGGTTGGAACCGGCACCTATCTGATTGGATCTTGGACGCAGTTTGCTTTAGGCTGCACTCACTGCTGTCCTTTACCTTTGTTCTAAGCAATACTTAAACATGTATCTGTTATACATTTAATGTTAAATGTGTGTGAATATGGTTTGTACTGTGAAATATGTCAAGCAAAATGGGTCCAGTGTTTTTCTATCAGTTTATGTTTTGTGTTGGGTTCTTTTATTTTTTCTGATGTGCTTTATAGATGATCCTGAGACACAGAAAAAAGCTATAGAATGAACACACATACACGATGTCATAGATTTGCTAACAATAAAAATATTCAGGTTATTCAAGTTAATCAGATTGATTATTCCAAATCGATAGACAGACAACCAGTTCCTAAAGCTTCAACCAAATCATGTTAAGTGTTTTAGATGAGCAGCTCATTTAATGAGACTCGCTTGAAACAAATCCTGATCCCAAACCTTCTCTCTCCTTCTGACCCTGTTGGAACAGCATCCTCTTGCTGTTCCAGGCCTTCCTCATGGACAAATTAAGCACTGATTAGAGCAGAGGCTAAGAGCCAGGAAAGTGTGTGACAGCTTTCCCGGAAAAGATGAAGCTGTTACAGCTGCAAAAGGTTGACAGACATCATATTGAACTCAGAATTAAGAATTAATTCTTTATTGATTAAGAAAAGGAATACCACTTATGTTCATATGCGAGCCAAGGTAGGGTAGTCAATAATTTTGCCAAAATAATGTATATGGTCTGTAGCGGGTAATCGCATAGCCATAAAGAGTTGGGTGTCACCCTAGTAGAACCATTGCTCTGGCAACTAGGTGCAGCTAGAGGTCATTATCAGAACACCCTGCAGCTTGTTAGAGGCAGTAGCTCTCTGGAGAAGGAGGAGAGTAAGTCAGTCTGAGCTTGGCCCCTCTGCAAGCTCAGATGAAGCATTGCCCTGGGACTGGAAGACCAGCCCAAAGTTGGTGAGTGCTAATTCCAGTTGCCTCCTATGTCTAGAGCTCCATCACTCCAGCTGTTTGGACATTTGACCAAACACGACATAGCCCTGGATTATGTTCTGCACAGCACTCTATGTCATAATTTGATGTTTGTTAATATTTGATTTAATAAACCACACTCCGGGGATTTATGTTCAACCACATTTTTGGTTGTCCTCCCCCATCCCATTATAGGTCTATTACAGTGGTTCTCAAACTGCGGTACGCGTACCACTGGTGGTACTTGAAAGGACACTGTGCCAGTCCACTGAAATCAAAGGTCCCTCCTTCCAGACAAATCTGCCGTTTGACCCTCGGATCAATAATGAGTTAACGGAGCAATGATGCTGCTGCATCGAGAGCATGATAGCGCTCTGATCCTCACTCTCTTTTCGAGTTTCATTTTAAACAGGAGAAATTGCAGTTAAAAGACAAAATTTCCAAGTCTGTTGGCACTAATCCTGCGCAAGTAAATCATATAACAATACTCTGAGGTTGTTTAAAAGTAAAGCTACTCACACGCATTCTCCCCCTCTGTGGGGGTTCACACTTGTCATCACAGAAGGAAAACATTCGCATTAAACGTTTGCCACAAAACCTTAAAACTTCATTTATCATTGATGTCTGCAGCTGGAATGAAGAAAGATGTTTATCCCAAAATTGTCTGGTTTTAACCCATATCAACACATCATCTCTCATAACAATATTTAAACTCTTGAAAGATATCATGAATATATTGAGAGCACCTGAAAGCAAAGGTAATACAAAAATGTAAAATAAATGTTTACATATGCCTAATTTATAGAAAAGAGTGAGGGGGTTAGAGAGGGAGACAGACAGAGAGAAAGAGTGAAGAGGAGAGAATGAAAAAAGAGGAAGGGAGAGAGAGAATAAAAAATATATTTTACCATACTTTTAGAAATCATTACATTCCTAATGTTCAGGCTGCATACTGCTGTTAAAATTATATTTTTTTTTTAATTAGCGATTACATTGCTGAACAGGAAGGCCTATACGCTGTGGCCATACTGGAGTCGTGTATTTTAATGCTACTTTTTATGGTGGTACTTAGAGTGCCACATTTTTTCAGAGGTGGTATTTGCTGAAAAGTTTGAGAACCACTGCTCTATTACATACCAATAAAGTCACTACATTTATTCAAACAGATTTTTACTCTACTGTAAAAAAACATGTTTGAAATCATTTGCCATTTATTGTGAATGAATGTACAAGGAATGAATGTGTTATTTTGTTCTCCAGACCAAAGAAAATAGAGATGCATATCGAATAAGGACACTGTCCACAACATCATGAATACTATTGGATGAATCTGTCATTGATAAGAATGTCTGTCTTTTTAAAGAGATCTGTCCAAGTTCTTGAATTGTGATTAGCCGTATCTCAGTCAGACAGGACTATTTCAACAGGAAGGCATGTTTGGAGGAGATTATGACTCCTTTTGTCTGAAGCAATAATGTCTTTTGTAGGTGAACACAGGATGCACATGAATGGTTTGACTGGGGCTTGCACATCAGCAGGAGCTCCAGTCATTGTTTCAAAGAGATGGCTAAAACATTTTACAATTAATTTGGGTAAAAAATTGTTTAGCAGACACAAACATACATTTCTAGCTGAAACAAGACTTGTTGAGAAGAGCAGCTGCCATTAATTTGAGAAATTTATACAAGAAAACAAGCTAATGTGAACAAGACTGGACATTATTAGCAATTAATCTTATTGGTTGAATTATTTAATGTTGAGAAGCACACACAAATCCTGTGCAGTGTTTCACAAACCTTTCAATATTATAAACATCCCTCAAAAAACACCACTAAAAGTGGACACTATTCAGATGAGCAGACAACGTCACAAGAAATGTTAAGTAAGGATAGTTAATTATCTATATAATACAACTTGGAGAGTGTGCTAACGGCTTAGTAGTTGTATCCTTCAAGTTCACTTACAATTTTTCTGCTTTTCTACCTATTTGCGGAACCACTCAGATGTACTTTAAAGGTCCCATATCATGCCCTGGTTATAGCACTTAGAATCAATATCTGAGCCTTTTTGAACTTTTGAAATTCAACATTTTTCATAAAAAATGAAAAAAAATGAATCACGTCGTATTTTTGGCCAGGCGAAATGCGCTGTTTACACTGGACCCTCCCAGCGATGTGTTTTCGGCACGCCCCTACTGACCAGCGATCACAAGTTAGTCCGGATTCAGCAAAAAACAAACAGAATGAACAACGTTTTAAACACGTGTTATTGTTTTAAAACATTATAATCGACAGACAACAGCTTTGCGGGATGTAACGGCACCTTATATTTGTGAGTCTAACAAGGAGTTTGAGTCCATGGAACGAACCAGAAACTGGAGGAAAAAAAAACTCGTCAGGACATATTCACAAGGTAAAGCAGATGTGCTTAAGCTTACACCGTATCATTTCCAATGTCGGCGTACTGTTTTATGAATTATTTATTTTGTTATAGATACTTGTGTCAAATGCAGAAAAAATGCCAATAGAAGATCTGGTCACGATATTTACTGTTTTATGGGTGAGTCTTGCACAATAGCGTGTAATGTTAGTAACATCCTGTGCGTTCCACATGATTGTTGAATCCTGTAGTGTGTGCATATTTAGGATTTTAGGGAAAATAAAATGCAATCAGTCTCCATATGTGTGCTGAAACTTTCTTATAGGATTATAAAGTCATGTAGTGAGCACTCGGGTTGATGTATGAAGAGTTAAAATAACGTTATTTATTAATGTAACTAAGCCTAGCACAAGTGAATAAAAAAAACTTACTGTGTGGACCTCCAAGTCAATGAACATGGGACAGTTGGAAAAGTGTTTGGTGTAAGAGCCAGCCTTGTCATAAACCCTTTATTAAACTGTTCTTTGTTGTTAAATCAAGTGAATATGAAGTGCTGCTCACAGACAAAAGTGATCTTTCCAAGTTTTCCCCGATGGCAGACCCAAAATTGAGCCATTTCTGATGAAAACTCATTCTTTGGTAACCCAAACAAAAGGTTAGACTTTTTTTTGACATCCGAAAACGCACTTCTCTGGCATTGTTTAAGCGTCGCTAGTCTGCTGCTCTCAGAACTTCCGGGTCAAACTACTTGTTATAGAAAGTGGCTGTACTAGTGATTCAAATAATTGACAAGTGGGTGGGGCTTGGGTGGAGATAAGCAAAACGAGGCATTTTCAGCTCACAAAAAAGAAATAAAGGATTGCTCAAACATGCACAAATTAATCAGAATACTACTTGAGGCATAATGTTGATAAGGGAACAACACTTCAAGATGCCAGAAATGTCAGAAAAGTCACGTTTTCGTCACACAGCACTTTTAAAGTAGCTACAGCCAATTAACAGCTACTCCAGGGAAGCCTTCATGTACTTACTCTATTCTTTTTTCCATTTTCTTTTGTTTTTGTAGATTAAATATACTGTGTTTCATTCTATGAAAAGCTTACAGGCTTTTATTTACTTCAGATATAATAAGTAAAAGGTTTCTGGCTCACATCAAAAGATTTTCAATTAAGAGTTTCCCGCTAGCAGAGAAGATAACGATTTGACTGTGAAACACCATAGACCCAAGCTAAAAATATTAGCATACCTAAAAGTTGTATTTCAATATACATAATGAATATAACGTATTTCCCAGTATTTCAAATAATAATATTTTACAGCCATTTAGTTAAACAGAAATGCTGATTAATAAGCGTTTTTGAGTAGGAGTGCTTAAACAGTTAAAATTACTTTACTTGAATTAATTAAAGTTTAAAGTAAAGTTTTATTGAAGTGTGGAACATTTAGTGTGTTTTACCAAGTTAACGCTTAAATAGATTTTTCAACAAAAAAAAAAATATATATATATATGCCTAGCCATGATGTTTTCAGGTTTTGGCATTTCGGTCATGGCAATTACTGACTATGGAATCAATCTTTTATCATTGTTGCTGTATTCAAAACCTCCCTTATGTCCAGTTTAAACTGAAGCAAACGGTAGGAACAGTCTCAATCACGAGGAAGACACGAGGAACAGATGAACAAAAAGGCTTTCAGGACGCTTCACACATTCACATTAGCATTTTCACACTGACTTGTAAGACTGCCGTCATGGTTTACTGAACTGCTGTTATGAGATAAGTTAACCAACTAATAAATTAGTTACAATTTTTATTAAAAAAACACCATTTTCAAATAGTAGGAACTGCCATTAAACAGTCATGTGATCAAACAAACATGCCATTTAACAGGTTGAAAGGTTTTATTTCTTATTTAGCTAATTTGGCTAATACCATTAATGGTCAGTTCTTAAAAATGTTTGCTATGTAATTCCCAACATAGGGTAATGCCATATATTAGTGTGAGTTTTTCATATTTCTCTAATCTACACTTTAGCTTGTTTGATTTGTTACTGACTTAAAATGTTAGCTTTTTTATTATAGTGTAATGCATGCTTTTGAAGTTGTTAATGTCTTATTGTTAATGACTTGTTAATGACTTAATGGCTTATTTTTATCGGTGCCATTTTTTGCATTAAAGTTATGTTATATTCAATAAAAAAAAGATTGTGTGCATTGGCCAGGAATCATATTAATATTTACACCAGGTTTTTATGTGCACAAGGAAGGAAATTCAACCTATCAATCACTATGTGATTATAGTTGATAAATGTCTCTACTTTATGAAAGATAAATGACTTTCAAGAAGTTGGTTGAATCTCACACCGTGCCATACATTTTTTAATTCCATCAGATATATATATATATATATATATATATATATATATATATACATTTGTTATTCATGCTTAATTTCTAATAATCAATTTAGAATAATTCAGGGCCACTTTCAATTAATTTCAAACTAAATGTATCAGTGTACACAGAGTCACTGTTGGACTTTAAAGAGGCAGAGTCTGTTTGCAGCTGTGTAGCCTCGTACTGTTTCCATGACACTCAGCTTTCCATGAGGTTTCTACGCTTACAAGAGCCTGAATTCAAGAGAGCAGATCTGTGGCCATCAAAGTCTTGCCTTCAGCTGTTGGACTTTCCCAATCAGGTATGATCACCAGAAGCAGGAAGTTGCCTGCAGTCTGATTCATTTCCTCTCTCGGACCTGCTTTTCAAGTCAACAAGAGACTAACGGAGCTATTGTTTGTCCATAGAAGATCATGAATTTAACTTTGCACAAGATTTTAGTATGCTTTAAAACTTCATCAATGTAATAAGATAAAAACAAAGTTTGATATTTTTCTTGATCCTTGAAGAAACTGAAGCCATTATATATATATATACAATATTATGTGGAAGGGGGAGGACATTTAGTAAGGATTTGGTGCATATTATCCATCTCTATGGTAACAGAGAGTTCTATAATTTGTGGATCCAGGGAAAATCACCCATTTTTACAGAATTACATAATTTTATTTTGATGGGAATATTAAGCAGGTCTAAATAAAGTAATATACATTCAGAATAGTTTACAGAATTTGTTAACTTGCACTGCTTGGGGTAAAAGTCAATAGGTCATTGGATGATTATTTTGAAAAGATGGTAATGTGGTAATGTCCAATTTGGGAAGGAGTTTTTAATAGTTGAGCAAAATAGGATACTTATGCTACAACTTACACATCCACTGTGCACTTCATGCCTCTACACCTAGAAAAGGAAGAAGATAGGGGCTGCAAGTAACAATTATTGCCATCTGTCTGAACAGAAAGGCGGCTTATTGGTGGTGTGTGCAAAAAGTTTACATACTACTTGGTGTGTGAGTGTGCGTAGAGAAGTTACAGAGATTTATAATTTTTAACCCATAAAAACCCAATCTCATTTTCGATTTTGGAAATGTATGAGTGCAAAAACAATGGAGGTAAATAAGGAAATTAAAAAAAAAGCTCCTGTGCTACGATGTGTTCTTATGGATAAAGTAGCTGTGTGACCAAACAGCCATATTCCTCCTGATGTGATTATACAGACTGCACAGGCGCTGTAGAACTGAAGCATTGCAAACAGTGAATGAAGCTCGTGGGGGGGCCCAAATAACAGTGATCGCCAGCATCTACTGATTGAATGGATACAATAGAAAAATGAAGGTCAACTGAATTAAGTTATATGGAAGCCTTCAAAATACATTGGCTAACTTAATACATGTTTTTATGAATGCTATATGATAAATTTGAATGGATTTTTAAAGATTGTGCCATAAATAAAAATAAATATCTGGAAGAAACACACTAGTAATTTCTCCACTAAAGTTAAAATCTTGGCGCTATTATAGTGAACTGACGTTTAAGAACCATATCTCCTATGTTACTAAGACTGCCTTCTTTCACCTCAGGAATATTGCTAAAGTGCGGAACATGCTGTCTATCGTAGATGCAGAAAAATTAGTGCATGCTTTCATGAGCTCAGGAATGCTACAAAAATTACAGTTAGTCCAGAACGCAGCAGCTAGAGTTCTCACAAGAACAAAGAAATATGATCACATTACACCGGTTCTGTGCTCTCCTGATTGGCTTCCTTTACAATATCGCATTGACTATAAGATACTCCTCCTATCATGATAGCAGGACTATTGATTATTCCGCAGATTAGTAAATCCACCAGAGGGGGAAGAGCATTCTCATACAGAGCCCCGAAGCTCTGGAACAAACTCCCGGATGTTGTCCAGAGCTCAGCTACGCTCACAGAGTTCAAAACTAAATTAAAAACATATCTGTTTATTCTGGCATTCAAATAATTGGCTCCTGGTGTTTGTCCAAACGGATATGGTGTCTGAGCACTATGTACATACAAACTGGTGAAAAAAAACAAAAACAATGTGGTTCCATGTGCCATCCAACCTATCCTCATCATTTATCTCTCATCCTGCAGCTGATGCTGATCACCTGTTTGTTGTCTGTGTCAGTTTTCTAACTATTGTTTGTTTGTTTTTTCAGGTGCTGTCTGGTAAACTGTTCGATGATGCAAATTAAGTTTGTATGTTCTTTATGCTGGGGAGGTGACTAACACCTGCCTCAGTCAGCGAGGCTCCCAGGGGCCTCACAGAGGGAACTCTACTCTGCCTGATCCTCACTAGGACTTTGTGAAGATGCTTTGAAAGCAACTGCTAAAAAAGTGCTATCTAAAAACTTGATTGATTTAATCGTAATTGTTTTTGGCAAGATATTAACAAGATATTAGCCATTATATATATATACAATATTATGTGGAAGGGGGAGGACATTTAGTAAGGATTTGGTGCATATTATCCATCTCTATGGTAACAGAGAGTTCTATAATTTGTGGATCCAGGGAAAATCACCCATTTTTACAGAATTACATAATTTTATTTTAATGGGAATACTAAGCAAGTCTAAATGAAGTAATATACATTTAGAATAGTTTACAAAATTTGTTAACTTGCATTGCTTGGGGTAAAAGTCAATAGGTCATTGGATGATTATTTTGAAAAGATGGTAATGTGGTAATGTCCAATTTGGGATGGAGTTTTTAATAATTGAGCAAAATAGGATACTTATGCTACAACTTACACATCCACTGTGCACTTCATGCCTCTACACCTAGAAAAGGAAGAAGATAGGGGCTGCAAGTAACAATTATTGCCATCTGTCTGAACAGAAAGGCGGCTTATTGGTGGTGTGTGCAAAAAGTTTACATACTACTTGGTGTGTGAGTGTGCGTAGAGAAGTTACAGAGTTTTATAATTTTTAACCCATAAAAACCCAATCTCATTTTCGATTTTGGAAATGTATGAGTGCAAAAACAATGGAGGTAAATAAGGAAATAAAAAAAAAAGCTCCTGTGCTACGATGGGTTCTTATGGATAAAGTAGCTGTGTGACCAAACAGCCATATTCCTCCTGATGTGATTATACAGACTGCACAGGCGCTGTAGAACTGAAGCATTGCAAACAGTGAATGAAGCTCGTGGGGGGGCCCAAATAACAGTGATCGCCAGCATCTACTGATTGAATGGATACAATAGAAAAATGAAGGTCAGATGAATTAAGTTATATGGAAGCCTGCAAAATAAGGTTAATTTAGATATTTCATAAAAATCAATTGTGCACAGTTTCAGTTGATTGTGGCCAAAATACTAGATTTACATTACAAGGTGCTTTCAGTCTTTGGAAGAGATTGTTGTCATGTCCATTTTAATTCTGGGAAGCATCGTTTACAGGAACTGGTTGACACGATCTGGTCTTCAAAGCAGAACTGTTTGTGACTGGATTTTGGACATGAAGCAGCTAGTCCATGATCGCTGAGATTGAACAGCCAATTGTTGTCAACTTCAATCGTAACTTCTTGTCAGTGTTTAGTTAATATCAATAATGTTCACATTGCTTTGCTTTTATATTTTTCCTTTTCTCATGTTTACACTGTTCACCATGTAAATAAAACTTTTGGCAAGCAACGAGAAGCATAAAAGGAAAGGTTTCTAGAGAAAGGGTGCTGCAACCAGGTCAAAGAATCTCAAATTGAATTCAAAGAATTAAATAGTTCAAATAAGTACACTTCCTTCAGTATTAAGTACATTTCAATTAAAACCTATTTTTAACCAATTAAACTAAATATTTTGAAACCCATCTATGTATTGGATAAAAATGAGACAAAATGTATAACTTAAACCTATAAATGTGTCTAACAATATAAACTAATTTGACAAATTAGGGAAACTACATTTCTAATGACTCCTTCCCCATGAAACCCAGAATTTCTCTTCTCAAAGTTCAACTTCAAAACAACACATTACTTAGCTTTTTATTAACAAGAAATAGAACTGTGTTTCTTTTCAAAGAATCATGCCAGATTCAAAAGTCCCAAAATAGTAATACACGAACAGCAGTGACATATTGACAAATGGTCTAAGGGAAGTTTCTGTGGGAACCATCCTACAGGTTTGATAGATTTGAGGAAGAAGGCTTTACTTTTCCCAGGGATTAAACTAGACATTAACATTCCAACCCTTCTGTGGACTTAATGAGACAACATGAGCAAAGACAGGCTTTTTCCATCACCTTCATTTCCTGTGTTTTTTTCTGGCTATGTGTTACCTGCAGCGATAAACAACTATCCCAATGTTCATATGGTAAATATTGTTGTTGTAAAGCAAAATAATGGTGTCTGAATAGATCCATTGTGTGAAATATGATGTGAAGACTCTATCTAAGCTGAAACATTACTGCTGACAGAAGAATAAAGGTGAAATTGGGCAATGATCTCTCCAGAGCTTAAATGGCTTGCAATTTTTGTTCTGAACAAGACCACAGCCTGGAGAAGATGAAAAACATGTTTCAATCGATTTTACTTTCTCTTTAGAATATTTACAAAAGAGTCAACCTTCAACCAAAACTTGCTGGCATTAAGAAATGATAAACTGCTAATTTAAGGGTTTTCAGAGGAAATATAACAAAAGACAAAAAACACATTGGCTAACTTAATACATGTTTTTATGAATGCTATATGGTAAATTTGAATGGATTTTTAAAGATTGTGCCAAAAATAAAAATAAATATCTGGAATGGACACACTAGTAATTTCTCCACTAAAGTTAAAATCTTGGCGCTATTATAGTGAACTGACGTTTAAGAACCATATCTCTTATGTTACTAAGACTGCCTTCTTTCACCTCAGAAACATTGCTAAAGTACGGAACATACTGTCTATCGTAGATGCAGAAAAATTAGTGCATGCTTTCATGAGCTCCAGAATGCTACAAAAACTACAGTTAGTCCAGAACGCAGCAGCTAGAGTTCTCACAAGAACAAAGAAATATGGTCACATTACACCGGTTCTGTGCTCTCCTGATTGGCTTCCTTTACAATATCGCATTGACTATAAGATACTGCTCCTATCACGATATATTCCAGCACGTTCTCTCCGATCACAAGAAGCAGGACTATTGATTATTCCGCAGATTAGTAAATCCACCAGAGGAGGAAGAGCGTTCTCATACAGAGCCCCGAAGCTCTGGAACAAACTCCCGGATGTTGTCCGGAGCTCAGCTACGCTCACAGAGTTCAAAACTAAATTAAAAACATATCTGTTTATTCTGGCATTCAAATAATTGGCTCCTGGTGTTTGTCCAAACGGATATGGGGTCTGAGCACTATGTACATACAAACTGTTGAAAAAAAAAAAACAATGTGGTTCCATGTGCCATCCAACCTATCCTCATCATTTATCTCTCATCCTGCAGCTGATGCTGATCACCTGTTTGTTGTCTGTGTCAGTTTTCTAACTATTGTTTGTTTGTTTTTTCAGGTGCTGTCTGGTAAACTGTTCGATGATGCAAATTAAGTTTGTATGTTCTTTATGCTGGGGAGGTGACTAACACCTGCCTCAGTCAGCGAGGCTCCCAGGGGCCTCACAGAGGGAACTCTACTCTGCCTGATCCTCACTAGGACTTTGTGAAGATGCTTTGAAAGCAACTGCTAAAAAGGTGCTTTATAAAAACTTGATTGATTTAATCATAATTGTTTTTGGCAAGATATTAACAACTATGAAGGACTACCAAGTATTTAGAAAAAAAACTATCACATAACAAAAGACAAATTTAAAAACAAACACATGTTGACAAAGTGGAATGGATATCCTTCTATTAACTTACTTTTAATGTTTAATATTTGAAAGGCCTTGCTAGAATGCAGAAAATTATTTATTTTTTTCTGCCCAACAAACAACTCTGAAAAGAACTGGTTAAATTCCTTTAATCTGCAACCTTCCCCTCACTTGTAAAGCTGCTTAAAACGTATATATGAATTCATTATGATTTTTACAGATTGATTTTGATAACTTTATTCATCTAAAAATATTTACTGTTATTGAATATTCTTTGCAACAGGTGTTCTACAGTATGCAATAAACAATTCTATATAACTGCACATAGTGACAGCATCATATTAAGTGGAAACACTCTATTTTAAGTTAAAACATAGCTTTAAAGAGACATTAATTAATGTAAATAATGGCTAAAAATATGCTTTGGCATAAATGTAGCAATTACACGATAACATACAAGACACCTCTTAAACTAAAAGTTGACAAAGTTTTTGATGCAACAGAAACAAAACAATGTTGAGCATCAAATTTGTGTCTTTAGTTGTGGAAAACAAAGCATTTCGTTACCATCCAAAACTTAGGTCATCTCTAAAAAAACTATCAAACCCAGTTTAAAGTGGTATGTTAACATTGAGGTGATGCTATAGTCAAATTGTTCCTAATAAGCTTGAATACACCTCATCAAACTAAACGTATAAAGTAAACTCGCGTCGTAGCATAGCAGAGGTGGTAAACAAGCGCAGGCTGTTTAACCCGGACTCACCTCTCTGGAAGGTGATCCGTCCGCGCAGGTAAAGTTCACTTCTTTTCCTCCAGCGTCCTCCTCCTGTCTTGTGCTCTCGTCTGTCTGTATGGAGAAGTGTAAAAACGCAATTCGGTGCTCTCTGAATATAAAACTGTAATATACTCGTGGATATAACCTGCGTTAAAATTCCACAAGTACCGTTAAACCGCGGGCTCTCCAGTCAGACTCGGGCTAACGATGGGACGACGTTCAGTGGACGACACACGCGGACATTTCGCTCAGAAACAGTTTTAACGGTTGTGATTCACCGGAGACCTTCACTGCTGATCAGCGGGCGAGTAAACCCATCCGGTAGCCCGTGGGAGGAGCTGTTTGTCTGTCTTTCTCCTCCTCTTCATCAGGCGTCACTCCGAATGTCACTCCCGCGTCCGCTGATGATTAGAATCCGAATCCGAATTAGAGAGCTAGTTATTGCACACACAAAAGGAATCTGCTGTATAGGAAAGAGGGGCACTCTCCGGTGTCGGTACATTAAATTACACTTTACATTTAATGGCACAAATAACATTGAAGTGTAAACAGGTTATATAAACCTATAGGTAAATTGCTTAGGTTAAAATAAGGTTAAAATAAATAGAATAAGTGTATGATGAGTGGAGGTAGTAATAAATATAAGATAATAGAACTATAATTACATCAGAAGTCCAAGTGTTTAAAAAAATATTCCTTGAAGGTAACATGCAGACCTAAGCTAAGGTAAAGTAAAAGTAAAGTACAAAAACCGAACAACAGAATATGGAACGGCTGAAAATGTGCAGAGTCCACATGAGAGTCTGGTTGCTTATTGCAATGCTTAATGGAAATATTTGAGAGAGAAATATTCTTTAGCGACTGAACTATTACCTAACTAGCAAACAGTGTTTCTAGGAGTTGATATCTGTATTTACGACATTTTTTGTAAGCAATTACAAATGAAATGTCTAATATTAAAGTTATTTTCTGTTTCAATCATTTGCGGAATTGAATTCCCGACTGTATTTCATATCAGTTGAACATATCATTCATTTCATATCATTTACAGTTGAACACAATTTAATATTTGACATATAGCTTTATCCTAATTATCAACTTCTCTATATGTATTACTCATGGACACACAACTCCTTAGTAGACTGCTGTTTAGTCTCCCTTGAACCAGATATAAGTCAGATACTCTGGATTCAACAAAACACAATATGTAGCAGGTAAAACCAACCCACAACACAGAATCTTTTCAAAATACTGAAATCATCAATTCTCCAAATGGTAACAGTGTTCACCTTGATCTACTTTACATTAACATAGATGTCCTAAAACATTAAACTTGATTTAAAATGAGATTGCAGTAAGCTCTGGCTCTCAATTCTCCAATCTGGTTTATGTAGAGATGGTAATTAGTGAAAATTTACACTGTGGTACAGTTAATAATCACCACAGTACCACAGCTAATTTGTCATGTTGCTTCATTGCCACTGAGTGGTAATTGAGTTGTTGATGCCATTATTTCTTCAGGAGCTCTTCTCATTCACAGACATGGATTCTCGTACTACTACTACGCTGATGACACTCAACTCTATCTGTCATTTCCCCCAGATGACCGGTCCTCTCACATCAGGACTACTGCAACGCTCTCCTAACAGGACTTCCAGCAAACGCACTCAAACCTCTGCCCCCATTGCAGCTCATGTTAAATTCAAATCACTGATGCTGGCATACAAAACTATCTCCAAATCAGCCCCTGTTTACCTCCATAAGCTCATACACTCCTACATTCCCTCCAGAAGCCTGAGCTCAGAGAAGGAACAGCGACTCGTGGTTCTGTCCCACAAAGTCAGACACTCTCTTAGCAGAACCTTCTCTCTCACGACCCTGGCTGGTGGAACAAACTCCTGATCCAGTCAGGAAGCAGCAACACTAACAGCTTTCAAAAAAGGAATTAAAAACTCTTCTCTTCAGGGAACACTTACTATGAACACTTACTACCTCTGTCTTTATTTTCTTGCTACTATGGTTTATTGATAAGCTGGTACAACTTCTATAATGAGCGAGCTGAGATAGACTTTGACTGTGTCAGAAATTGCTCTTTGTCTCTCCCCTTCTGTAAGTCGCTTTGGAGAAAAACCTACTTGGCCCATAATTGTTATTTGTTATCTGGACCATAATGTTTGGAATATTCTACACATTTACACACATGACAAAACATATGGTAACTATCTGGCCGAAGTCTGTTCAGGCATGCCACATCTCAACTATAGAGGGCAGCTCTCCACCACATTACACCCAAGTGTTCTTGCTATCAGGGTGGTGTTCTGTTATTTTTAAATATATAATAAATATTTAAAGGTGCTATATGATGAAAACATATATTCAGCAATCCTTTATTCCTTTTTTTAGCTGAAAACAGCAAAATTTTTATTAAAGCCGCCCTTTTCTCTTATCCCCGCCCAAGCCCCACCCACTGACCAATCAGATTAATTGCTAGTAAAGCCCCCCTCTATGACAAGCGGGAAACCCAGGTTTTTTTTTTTCTTTTGAGTGGGAGAGCAGCAGACAGGTGCTTGATAAACAATCCTGTAGAAGTGCTTTTTCAGATGTCTGGAGCCTAACCTTTTGTTTAGATTACCAAATAATAAGTTTATTCATTAGAAATGGGTCAATTTTGTGTCTGCCTATCAGAGAAAACTTGGAAAAACCACTTTTGTTTGTGAGCTGCACTTCACGTTCAACTAGTTTAATGTTATAATCAAAGAAGAGTTTGACAAAGGGTTTATGGCCAGGCTGGCTCTTACACCGGACACTTTTCCAATTGTCCCGTTTGCTGGTTTGGGGTTGTTTGTTTTTTTTACTCGTGTTATGCTGAAATACAACAATGAAATACGCAATTTTAACTCTTCATACATAAAGCTGAGTGTACACTACATGACTTTTGGGTAATTCCATAAGAAAATCTGGTTTCAGCACACACATAAGGAGGCTCTTTGCATATTAAAGTTATCTCCCTTAAATTCCTAAACATGCACACACTACACATTATTGTGTCATGTCAAAAAATAAAGACAGCAACCAGATCTTCTATTGGCAATTTTTCTGCATTTGTCACATGTACACCTATTACAAAATAAATAATTGATAAAACAGTACACCGACACTAGAATTAATACAGTTGAAAAGTAAGTCTTATTTACCATGTGGACACGTCCCTGAGGAACCTTTTTTTCCCGTGGTTTCTGGTTCATTCTGTGAACTCAAACTTTGTGCCAGACTCCGGTTCACACGGTAGTTACATCACACATAGCCGTTGTCTGTTGATCATAATGATTTAAATTAACACTAATTGTGTTCGGACTTAATTCGGACTAACAGGAGAGTGTTTGTCAGTAAGGGCATGTCAAAAGCATGTCTGTGAGAGGGACCAGCACATTTTGCCAGGTCAAAAATATGATGGGATTCAAAGATGTTTTTAACGAAATGTATTCCATTTCGAAAGTTATTAAGAGTGGAGCGCTAGTATAGTGGGCTCAAATAGCCAGCCAAGAAAGTTGCCGAACTTTGAATTATATCCCAAGTGTAGTTGCTTGAAACAATTAAACTTTGTTTGGATCAAGAAACACAAGGAATGGATGTTAGATCAGTAGAAGTTCCTGCATTACTTTGGTTTTAGCAGTTTTGAGATTTTTGGTTTTAGTTTTTTGTGTCAAGGCAAAAAAGGGGGAACCATTTTGATCTACATGTATGATTCCTACCATGAAGGGGAATTGAGAGTACGGAATTTCTTTTGTGATGTGATTCTTCATCTTCATGTCGGCTTTCTTCCCTTTCGGGGTCGCCATGGCAGAATGAACCTCCAACTCTCTGGCATATGTTTTACACGGTTGATGCCCTTCCAGCCACAACCCATCACTGGGAAACATTCACACACACACACTTTAACACTATTAACAATCATTTTTACTCAATTCACTTATACCACATGTCTGTGGACTTGTGGGGAAACCGAAGCACCCGGAGAAAACCCACGCGATCACGGGAAGAACATGCAAACTCCACACAGAAATGCCAACCGACCCAGCCGAGGCTCGAACCAGTGACCTTTTTGCTGTGAGACGACCGTGCTACCCACTGCGCCACCGTGACGCTCGTGATGTGAATCTGTCAAGCTTATACTCAAAATTGAACGTTGAACCAGTGACATGTCATCCCACTTGGTTTGCATTCTTTTGGACTATTGTCTGTTTTTCAACAGGACAGTGACTCCAAACAATCCAGGTTCAATCCATTTTTTAAATTCTTCGGTACCTTGCCTCCCACAGTTCTTGCCTTCCACTGTCGTCTAGACTAATTCTAATAAAGGTTGTTTGCGATGAGCTGGACCGCAGAGTAAAGTTGAAATGACAACGATGTTGATGAACTGTTGGAGCGTCATTCAGGGGACTACATCTAGAGAAAGCAAACCTGTAGCCAATGAATATAAACTTGTTTTCAGTGAGAATCTACTACGTACATATTTAAAGATTCAGTATGCGATTTCTCAAAACCATTTGACATTTGAAATGAACCTTGTCCTGCATAGCTTTTGCTGATTAACTCGTTTGTGTTGGTTCCGAAACAACACCACTATGACTAGTTCCTTTTTTTATGAGAAGGTGTCAGAGAGTCATCGGATTCGTATAATTAGGATCCACATGAGGACATAAAACGTACTAATCAATACATCAATAAACAAACACCTGGAGATAGTGCTGAGCCTCGTCCACCAAATCACCTTTAACCTTTGTGGGGTATTCTCATTTTAAAAGCAATAAAAATCTAAATTTTACTTCATAACACATTAACATATATGACTTATCTCAAAATCAAACAATATAGAGAACATATCTTGAATTATTGCAACCAGTCCCTACTAGAAAAGACTGTACAATTGTAATATTTTGATTCTTGTCAAAATTAGAAATGGGTCAATTTGACCTGAAGGCCATTCAAGGGTTAGATGGTTACCCCATCAATTACCTCGTCTTCTTCTACTCACTGGACGACTATGTGAGTCAAGTTTCAAGTTTGCTTGTCAGCTATTGCTAGCTTCACACAGCTAGCATCTACTTACAGACTACCAAATCACTTACTCTGGGATTTTTGTTCCGCTGTCCTGTCCTAATCCTGGAAGAAGAAACAGAGACTTGGAAAAAAGCATGCGGTTCCCGATAAGGGACAGTCATCCTGTTCACCTGTATTTATAAGTGCAAATAAATATATTTAAAAGATCATGCCATTTCTTTTTTGGTTTCAAGTTTGTAACAGTATCATACAGTATTGTGTGTTCAATGCTTTGACAGCTATACGGTGTATTGTGAACCACTTAACTGTTTCTGTATTCTCTGTGCATTATTGGATTGGATACCTGAGAGGAGATAGATCAGGTGTACATTTTAAAACAAAGTGGCTTTTTTACACAACCATTCAGGTCAATTGACCAGATTTGGGATTACCTCTAAACAAATAAATTCAACGGAAAACACAGATTGTACTCTGATGGAATGGCAATTACCAGAGTGCCGGCACCACGCCATAACCAAGCATCCACTGCTTCTATCCCAGGATAATTGTTAGAGATTAACCTCTGGCCCAGGGCAGGGCAGGCATCATGGCCTAATCTTTAACTCCAGACTGGAAATGCCCTTCAGCGAGCTGGTCTCCAGTTATGAGTGAATAGCTTCGACATGCTCAAAGATTTCATGCATGAACTTGTTTACATCTATACACACATTTAAGAACAGTCTGTGAGAGTTTAGGAGATTCTCAAGAACCATTTTCTGAACTATATTTAATGTAGGTTCAACCTTTTCCTTTCCCTCTTGATACGTTATAGGAAGGGACTGCAGTTCCCTGAGCGGCTGACTCCAAAAGGGAGCAAGTTCTCATTCACTCCCATGTAAAAAATTTAAAAGATATTTCCACCCTGGCTTTGAATAAGTTTGTTGATTCAGATCAGTTTTGATCTACATATAGGTGAAGATGTGTATAATTAATCATTTTTAACTTATTCGTTTAAGATATATATAAAATTTTAACCTTTTCACTACAGCCCTATCCTTCCTCTGAGGATGCATTTCTCCATAAGGAGTTCATGGAAAAAAGCAATGAGTTAATTTCCATTAAACACACGTTAACCACCTTTCAAGCTCGAAAATTTATTACACTCCTGTAATAAATAATGTTATACTTCCATGTCTTTCACTCAAGGAAGAAAGAATATTTTAGTCATAAAAATGAGTTGCATAAAAATGAATTTGGTCACCGTCCAGTAATACTTAATGCCTGCTAATTGTAAAAATGTAGACAATCGTTAATGAAGTACTTTCAATCATATAATAAGCAAGCTAAATGTTAAAGCCAGACAACTTAATCAAAAGTATCACAAAAGTGCGGAATTACACCGTGAGGGCGGGGCCTGCGCCCTAAACGCGCGAGGGAAGGAGAGCGCCCCCTCCCGGACACGGTTTGAACAATAACAACAACAACAACATTTTTTTTATATACACAAAATTCTCCAGCCATTTATTTTGAAGCATATAATTTCTGTGTGCGTACAGATACATCTTTTAAATGTTCCAATTTGCTAGACATTTTAACGAATCATTAGGTTTTCAGGCTTCCAAAACATTTATAATTTGAATTTAAAAGTGCCCATATAAAATAAAGACTGCAATGTTATGTCATTGTAAGAGTGTTTACTAGCAGAATTAAATATGTATGACTCTTTTGAAATAGGTGAAATGTTGTTCAATATTTTACTCGTTGAAATATGCAACGATGATGAAAATGTACTTGGACAGTTGCCGTGTGTGAACACTAGGGAGCAGTGTGGGCCAATACGCCCGCTCTTCGTGAGCGAGGAAGCAACTTCCATCCCATCAGGTTTTTACGAGCTGTTTTGCGGCATTCGGCTTAGATTTTGAGGGCGGTCACTTCCAAAAAAGCTTTTCGACAACTAAAACCTCCGTTTTGTTGTATTTTTATGTACACAAGGTTAATTCATTGCTCGGTCCATTGAAAAATATGAGCTGAACATCTGAAAGTAGATTTAGGTTCTTAAAAACTCATTCACGCTCTCAAGATCTCGTTGTAGTAAAGAAGAGCCCATGAAAATCGCTCTAATGCCAAAATAGCGATCAAACAATAAGGTTTACATGTCCATCACTTGCACAAAGCGAGAGATTTGCTTTGTATGCATTGCAAGTGAAAGGAAAAACTACTGCTCAATCTTTTGGATCACTTTCGTGGTGTGTTTTGCAGGGATAAAAACAATTGTTTTTTAACACAAATAAACAAGTTTGTATTTTATTTTGATATCAGAAATTTTAAATTTCTAGTTTTAAATTTCTAGTAATTAATCTCAAACATTGTTAAGCATTTATGTTTATGAAAACTGTAAAACATGTTGAACATTTATTTTATATACCCGATGAGTTATGTAAAACCATCAACTACCATGTATTTTGATACAACCTTAAAAAACAGGAAAGAAAATTGACTAAAACTCTTCCAAAGCAGGGTGTCACAGTGGCGCAGTGGGTAGCACGGTCGCAGTACGCAGTGGCTAGAAGGTCGCTGGTTCTAGGCTCAGCTGGGGCAGGTGACATTTCTGTGTGGAGTTTGCATGTTCTCCCCGTGATCGCGTGGGTTTTCTCCGGGTGCTCCGGTTTCCCCACAAGTCCAAAGACATGCGGTATAAGTGAATTGAGAAAAAACTATTATGAGTGTTTGTTTGAATGTTTCCCAGCGATGGGTAGCAGCTGGAAGAGCATCCGTCGCATAAAACATAAGCCAGAGAGTTGGCGGTTCATTCCGCTGTGGTGACCCCGAAAGGGAAGAAAGCCGACATGAAGATGGATGGATGGATGTTCTGAAGCAATTGTCATACGTGCTGTTGTACATCTTGTAAATAATCATGGTGGGCCACCGTGGTCAAAAAGGACAGGGTCAACAATTATTCCTTCTTACCCTCATTTATTGTCCAAGCGTTTTGTGATTGGTCATCCAAGGAACTTAGTACCATCAAAGACTTGTATGAAAAAAGGGATATTTTATCTTTTACAGAGCTGGCAGAAAAGTTTAATCTCCCAAAAACTCGTCTTTTTTATATCTTATATCTTATCTTTAATTTTATATCTTATTTACTTAAATTTTTTATTTCATTATTTATTTTTTGTTTGTTTCAATTTTATTTTATTTATTCATTTTTGTTGTGTGTTGTGCGATAGACATGCAACGATAGGGTGAAATGTGGGAGAGAGGGGACTGACAATAAGCGAATATAGCAGAAATGTACATTATTTTATTAAGCAATCGTTTATGTCACACTGTATCTGCACAAACTACAATAAATACAATTCTTAACAAAATGCTAGGTTTTTTTTTTTGGTCCCAGTTCAGCCCTGCCAGCAGGTGACAGTAGCGTATCATGGTTAGCTCTTAACAACGAGCAGCTCTTTACTTTATGGTTTTCATCAACTTTCAGTAAAAAAATGCAATATACTTACAAGTTATTTCAGAATCAGAAAGATGTTTATTGCTTTTGTGCACAGGGAATTTTCTGTGGTACAGGTGTACTATCCAGTATTATTATATTTTAAAAGGCTATATTATATTAAATGACAAATAAAGTTGAAAAGTAAACATTAAATAGCTTATAGTAAATTACTAAAGTTAAAAATAAATAGAAGCAGGTGTATGATAAGTGGAGGTAGTAAAACATATAAAGTAATAGAACTATATCTATAACAGAAGTCCAAGATGTTAAAGAGATGTGTTCTTGAGGTAATGTGGAGACCAAAATGTAACGTAAAGTAAAACTAAAGTGCAGCAACAAAACAACAGAATACGGAGTGACTGAAAATGTCAGAGTCCACATCTGAGTCCCATTGCTTATTAAGTTAAGTGCAATATTTAATGGAAATATTTGAGAGTGTTGGTGGGGAAAGTCTGTGCATGCGCTGGGTTGTCCTGATGTTTGGGGCTCTGAAGCGCCGATCAGAAGGTAAGAGCTGGAAGAGGTGGTTACCTGGGTGGGCAGCATCCAGAGTGATTTTGAAAGCCCTACTTTTAATTCTGGAGGTGTTCTAGAAGGGAGGGTAGGGAAGCTCCTGTGATCTTTTCAGCAGTTCGAACTCTGGATATCTAATTTAGATGCTGACGTAAACCAAACAGTGATGTAGGTGCACAGAACAGACTTGATGACTGCTCAGTAGAACTTTGTCAGAGGGAGGTTGAACTTCTTCAGTTGGCGTAGGAAGTACAGTTTTTGTTGGGCTTTCTTTGCAATGGAGTTAATGTGGGCGCTCCATTTAAGGTTCTGTGTTATGGTGGTTCCCAGGAATCAGGATCCTCACATAAGTCATTGGTTTGTCCAGATGTTGCTGGATGTAGTGCAACCTCATGCTAACTGCATCATCCATAGACCGATTGGATCCGTAAGCAAACTGCAGAGGGTCCAGTAAGAGTCTAGTGATGTCCTTCAGATAAGCCAACACCTGTCTCTCAAATTATTTCATGACCACAGATGTCAGGGCCACTGGTCTTCATGGCTTCTTGGGGATGGGGATGATGGTGGAGCGCTTAAAGCACGCAGGAACTTTACACAGAACTTTTAATGTCTCCGTACAGCCAGGTCTCTGTGAAACACAAAGCAGCAAGTTTGAGAAGTCCTTATTTATATGAGTCAGCAGGTGTATTTCGTCCATTTTGTTGGGCAGAGAGCAAAGATTTGCCAGACGTTAGCTGGGTAGCGGTGTTCTGAGGCCACACTGCCAGAGTTTGACTAGAAATCCAGCTTGTTTCCCCCGTGGCGTCTAAGGAGAAGCGTCGTTGCTCAGCCAACAAAGCATCTGAGAACTGAAAAACAACAGAAAAATAGTTCTGAGAGTGCTGTCCTCCTGAGTAAAACTGATCAAGTTGGCGAAACAGAAACCAGACAAATAATCAACAACAACAAAAACGCTGGAGAGCGTTCGACCGTGGCTGCCATCCTCAGCACCATCTTGGTGCCATCAACATTTTCCAAATTGTTTAAGAAAATGAAATTTTCCTTATGAAATGTTTTTTCAGAAAACTATTTCCTGGTGTGATTTTATTACATTTTTTATTTCCACTAAAATCTAAATAAAAATGTATCATATACATAAGCTCTTATTCAGATTGTAGATTGGTCCTATTTTTTCATCTTACTTATTTTCAAAATACACAAACTGTAATATATATGTTTTAGTTTTAAATATTACTAAAGATATTTCTTTTGTACTTGTCACTTTATAGTATTTTTCTTTACTAAATGTTGCACTGACTAGTGAGATGCTCTTAATCTCATTGTACATGTTTATAATGCAAATTGTATATGTGTATAGTGACAATAAAGGCATTCTATTCTATTCTATTTCTAGTTCAGATTGGTGATAGAGTTCTGAGAATTTTGTCACCTATGGAGTCAATTGGAGGACTTCTGGGTGACACCTTTAACCCTCCCAGTCTCAATGATTCTGTCCTCACTGGACAAATGAAAAACTCTCATTTGCCTTCGTTCTTAGAATTGAGAGCGATGGACTTGATGAGCTTGACAATCTACCAGATCCCTCAGATAGCTCATCAAGTGTCCTCTGATAGCAATCACACTCACTATAAACCTCCCCAATCTCTACTGTCATCGGGCCTCGTCTTCAATTAACCCCTCTAGAAGGTTGGGCTTAGGGTGGGATGCAGGTTCAGAGAGTGTTCATAGAGCTTGAAGGGTACAGACCAGTCACTCCTGCTGTGGGCCTTCTGGGTTCTCCCCTCAATTTAAGCCCTAAAGGCATCTATACATCTATCCAAATATTCAGTACTAACTTTCGTATTTGAACATGTCTCTGCTGGGCTTGTCTCTGCCTCGCTAAGCAGCAAAGAGGAATTGGTTTTGCGCTATAACTCGGGTGAGTAAATCCCTCCGTGTACAAACATTGCTTAATGGGAGGGAAAAGGAACCCATGAGTTTAAGTACTCTTTGTTTCTTAGGATTCTCCATTCTCCCTTTTTTCCATCCTCCCTTTTCCATCCTCCTTCTTTCTCCCTCTGATTCTTCCTCTGGAGCGAAGGTTACGGCGTCCAGAGGTGCCAGGGTGCTCAACCGCATTTGATCTGAGTTTTTGGTCTCGTTCAGCTCGGTCGTGGCAACTTTTCTCCTCAACTTCTCCACATTTTCAGCGGCTGCGACTCATCTACCCATCGCACCGGCCCCACCAGCAGAACCTCTGAACAAAAAACGGTGTTTTTAATATTTGCTTATTCAAGAGTGGGAGCGTATGTGTGCAGGCATACACATGCCCTCAGTTACTATTTTAAAGTGTTTATGTGTCCTGTGATCCTAATCTACTACTGGTGTTGGGATAAATCACAATAACAAAGCTATGCGCTTGAACCGTTTATGCTTGTCTCTTTTTAAAGGTGCGGGGCTCTGTGTGCATGTGAACCACCTGCAAGAGTGAGGTCGTGGAGTGTACGAGCACAGGGTGAGTGTGTAGTGCAGGCCCTCCAGCTTAGGCCACAGCTCCTTGTTAGAAGCGAGTATACACATCCTGTGGCACTGGTTTACCGTGGTAGTCCAATTGTGAGCTTATACTCCCCACCGTAGGGAATATGCAGAGTCTACTACCTCATTGCGATCCCTAGGACTCCACCCTTTCTGTCCTAGCGTGTCTACTCTCCTCTATTCCTCTTCTAAGCCGGTTGGTGAGCGACACTGGTATTTAGAAGATTTGTTGATTTGTGTGAATTTTGTAATAAAGTATTGTGTTGTATCTGAGCTTTCTTGTCTCTGCCTCCATTTATCCATTTACAAGAGTGGGCGATCCTGAGTGTTTTATATTCTAGTTATTTGAATCAAGTCGCATCAGGGGCCTTACACCCTCTGGCCACATAGCGTTAAAGGTGGAAAGGCATCTCCTGCTGGTAGAAGACGACTTTGAAGAGAAGGAATTTTGACTAGAACAAAACTGTGGTGTCGAGAAAGTTCATCATAAAGATATGATGTGTCAACTTAAGAGTAAGGTTTGCATGGTGAGAGGTAGCAGTTTTGAGGAAGGCATTGAAGGCTGAGACCCTGAAGATGTTGCCCAGGAAAGCATAAAAACCTAAAACCAGAAACTGGAAATGTAGACACGGCCTATAGGGAAGCTTCAGGAAGAGCGTTTGTAGAGGTTAGCATAAGCAGGAGCGAGCTTCTTCCCCATGGCTTTGTGAATTTTAGGAAACTTGAGTGGTGCTGGGGGTTTGGTTCGTAAGAGGAAGATGACCTGCTGATGAGTGATGAATTTGTTTTGGGTTTGGGTTTAGGTAAGTGTTAGGGTTGGAGTTCAGGTGTCTGATTTATGATGATAGAATGGGTTAGAGTTAGGTCAAACACTGCAGTTCTAAGCCCAGAAAAATACAAGTCAATTTCCCCTGTACACTCAACTGATACCATATGTACTGACTATTCGGTTCACTCATCTGCCTGAAAGCAGCTGCAGCAGCACTGGTAGCCAGAGTCTGGTAGCCCTGGTCTTTGTTGAAAAGATTAAAGCTGCTAGAAAAGTGCAGTAATTACAGCACACTGAAGAGACAACCTGCATCTGTGCTTTGAACATCACACTCTATCTTTCATTTCAGAAAACCATCTGCAGGCTGCACACTACTGGTTTCAAACTGAGATTCAATTTCTTATTTAAATGACATCCATCACACACAGAATACATGGCAGTGTTTTGTCAGAGAACCAAGTTACTACCGATAACATCAATTGCTTTTTTATTATCTATCTATTGAATTCTGTTCTGTTCTGATTGTTAATGCTTTTGTTAATGCTTTAAGTACTTTGACCTTTTTAGACATTTTTGCTAGTAATGGTGTGGGTGTGTACGTTGGTATTTAATTAATGTAAGATGCTATGATTTATTTTATTTATTTTTACAATCTGGTAAGCTTAAACTCATTTTAAAGACAATGAATTCCCTTACAATAGTTTTGTTCTAGAATACTGTTTCAGCTCTTGTTAATCATTAGAATAATGCTAATAACCCTGGTATGCAGATGCATTATAAGTGGGATGCTATGATTAATCATTCTTTACTGAATCTTCTTTGATGTCAACACAAATTCGCTAAAGCATCTCATTAAAGTACTCTCAGCCAAGATTGGCCAAAGCATCTGTTTAAGCTCAACATTTCACTGCAGTCTGATTTTTAATATTGATAAAGGGGTCTTATTCATAAAAGACTTCATAGAATCCTTGCTCAAAGTTAACGTATATCAGAAAAGCAAAATGTATGACAAAAAAGCAGTTTTGTAAAATCTGATACTTTGTAAATGTCTAAAAAGTCATAGAAATATTAAAATAACAAAATCTCAGTTCACAAGCTTTTTTCACAGTGAAAATAGTAGTGTCATTTTTGTGCTAGTTATTAAAACATAGTTATTAGTTCCCCATCAGTCGGTCCCTACAACTTATGTGAGTATCGACTACTGAGTTATACAACGATATGTCAATCTCTAACCTTCCGTTCTTGTCAAAAATATTAGAGAAAGTTGTAATAGCACAGCTCAGCTCCTTCTTACGAAGATCTTCAATCTGGATTCAGAGTGCATCACATCACAGAGACTGCGCTGGTTAAAATTTCAAACGATCTATTACTTGATTGGGATCAAGGGAATATCTCTCTTCTAGTTCTGCTAGATCTCAGTGCAGCCTTCGATACGATAGATCACAGGATTCTTCTCGAGAGACTAGAGAACGATGCAGGCATCCAGGGCCAGATGGTTTAACTCTAAGATGGTTTAACTCGTACCTCTCTGACCGGAGTCAGTTTGTTCATGTAAATGGAGACTCATCAGACACAATAGCAGTAGAGTATGGAGTTCCTCAAGGATCTGTTCTTGGACCCATCCTATTCTCAGTCTACATGCTGTCCCTTGGTAAAATTATTAGAAGACATGGTATTAGTTTCCATTGCTATGCAGATGACACCCAGCTCTATATCTCAGCAAAACCTAAGGACCCTTTAAAGCTAAATAAGATCTCAGAATGTGTCGCTGATATCAATGATTGGATGAATGAAAAATTCCTAATGCTAAATCCTGATAAAACAGAAATATTACTTATTGACTCTAAAAAGCAATTCTGTTTTCAATATGTAGCTGGGGGACACACTGTTAATTTCACCACTGCAGTTAAAAGTGTTGGTGTTATTATAGATGGTGAACTGATGTTTAAGAACCATATCTCATATGTTACTGTCACACCCAGCACCTGCACCGACACCCCTCGTGATCCATCTGCACCTATCCAATCCCGAGAACCATCACCTGAGTACTAATCACCCGCACCTGTGTCCTTCAATCACACCACCACTATATATACTCCACCAGTTCACTCCGTCCTTGTCCCGGATCAAGGTTACTAGAGACTCACTACTCCTGAACCTTCACTTGAGAGAGAGCATCATAAGGGAAGTGATCGAACGGTTTACTGAACTCTTATGTCTGAACTTACCCGTGCTTACGGAGTAGTCTGTCTGCCTGTCTTCGGAATACCATTGAACTGTGTATTCTAACCACCTGTAAATTAACTTCACTTACCTGCATCTCCCTCGTCGGTTCCCTTTGTGTGAGCAAAACAGTTACTAAGATTGCCTTCTTTCGCCTCAGGAACATTGCCAAAGTACGGAACATGCTGTCTATCGTAGATGCAGAAAAATTAGTGCATGCTTTCATTAGTGCATACCTCTAGAATGGATTATTGTAACGCTTCGTTAGCCGGCTGCTCAGCCGCCACGCTATAAAAATTTCCAGTTAGTCCACAACGCAGCAGCTAGAGTTCTCACAAAAGGATCTGGTGTCTGAGCACTATAAACATATAGACTGTTAAAAAACAATGTGGTTCAATGTGCCTATCAGAATCAGCTTTATTGCCATGTGTGTGTGTTTGCATGCTGCACTGTTGAAGTCAGTTCTGTGGCAGTTGTGGATAAGGAGATCGACTTGTGATCTAAAGGTCCTGGGTTCGATCCCCAGATCCACCGGGTTGAAGTTGGTGTGAGTGATGAAATACTTGCTCTCCCATCTTCAACAACCACAAATATGGTGCCCTTGAGCAAGGCACCAGTTCCCCGACTGAAAAAAACTTAAAACAACACATACAACATATTCGAGTGTTTAACCCTTAAAAAGTTCAATGAGTATTCCAGAGTGACAACCACCCATAATACAACACATTATATCTTTGTCTCTACTCTTTGTGTACACCAATCCCTAATTCATTGTGCAACAAGACACGACTGATTGCATTATTGCATCACAATATGATTTCCCACCCCTGAATATTGATTGACAGTTGCACTTTAGCTTACCATTCATCAGTTTTGGTTTACAGGACGTTATGCACCATTTCCACATGCGAGTTGCAGGAGGCGTAGAAGAAATGTCCTCATTGGTTCACCAACAGTTGAGGCAGCGGCGGGAACGTGACATCCCAGCGAACTTACATCTTCAGCAACATGCTCCTAAAATAGCATGAATTGTTGACTTCCCCAAATTCTGAGTTTTTAACTCTGGAACTACTCATGTTCAGGACAGCCAGAAGATCAGTAGATTATATTCCAAAAGTATTGGTCCTTTAAACTAACCGGAATGTTCAGTGACTCTGAGCTGTCTGTTTTAGCTTTTTATCTGCTCCAGTATTGAGAGAAATAACAACCAATATATCAAGACTGGCTAGTGTTCGGGCAGAAAAAAATTAATAGGAAGTAAAGATTTAAAACACAATTGGAGATGTTTAAAATTCCACCTGAGCTTCCTCTTTGACGGTGGAGGATCCACCACTGTTCTTATGGTAACCGGGCAAGCAGAGCTACAACCGACCACACACACTCATATACATATATATATTGTGTGTCATTAACTCAACTTCAATAAATGTAACTTTACTTCAGTCCACCTCCTCGTTTTTTCATCACCTAATCCATGACTATAATCAAATAATCAGGGTATAGAATCTACACCATAGTCATGATCAAATTTCTGCATACTACTTAATTAGGCTAATTATGTGGGAGGTCAAGATCTTTTTTGGCACTGTACATGAGCTGGATAGGTAGATTCAAAGGCTCAACCTCTTGCTCTTTTGTTCCTCTGGAGCATCACAGCAACGCTAGCACCTGCTAACAAACCCAGAGTCTACATACAATAGAAGCCATGCCAGAGCTCTGACAAACACATTAAACAGTCAAAACTGCAGATGCTCATATCAAATCAATGAGGTTCCACACAGATGCTCAAATATTCATTTTACTCATTAACATGCAAATCAATCTCACATTTACAAATTAATTTGACCACCTTTTAATGGTAAAATAAAGATTAATATAGACTGGCTGTTTGTGAGCGAATACAAGGAAATTGAGAAAAATATCTGCCATTTTTATATCTTTAATTAATCTAATAGACTTTCACAAATCTAGGGTTAACTTTAAAACCAACATTCAAAACAAAATCTGTAACCCGTCACAGATCAGAGATGATTTCCCTCTCCTAGTGTGTAGATCCAGACTTTATGTAATATTAGAAATGTTACTTTCCAATTTGTTTCCCACTAGAGGGTTGGCGCCCTTAGCATTTGCCTATACTGGAAATGGAAAGGGTCGGCAGTGGCACGTTCTGGTGAAGCCCCATTATAACGCTTCAAAATAATAAAAAATATAATAATTATATGCACTATAATTAATAATAATGCACTAATAATGCGTTCAATTTATATAGCGCTTTTACAGAGCTCAAAGACACTTTACAATGTTTAGTACATTTTTCATTCACTCCACATTCACACTCTGGTGATGATAAGCTACCTTGGTAGCCCTCAGCTGCCCTGGAGCAGTCTGACAGAACGTGGCTGCCATTCTGAGCCTAGGGCCTCCTGACCACCAACACACACACACGCACACACACACACACACATCCATAGTAGCAAATCAAATCACAATTTACTGCAATGGATTGACTAACCCTAAAAACTATTTGATTTAAATATCTTAATAGTATTTATCTTCTCTAACCAAACACACACATGCAAGGATTTGAGATATAAAAAAAACTCTATATGCCTAAATTAATTCAGCAATCCATATGATTGGCTGATAGCAATCGGTTACCAAGCAATAGAACAGTTTTCTCAATAAGGCTGTCTCCTGTATTAAATCTCTTCCACTCTCCCAGTTCTATATTTATCCAGATCCTCCTCTACCAGATCATTCCTGTACATTGTTGCCTCAGTCCATGTGATGAGGAGCAGCAGCTGCAGAATCCTCTCCTTCGTCACGTCGGCTTTCTGATCATGGATCATACACACAAGTGTTAATGTCACACACAGAGTTTCCAAGGGAGCCAGGTGGTCATTTCCAAAACAAAACCAGTTACATCGTAGAGTGAATGCTGTTAGTGTAATGTTATGCTGTTATTCCACTGACTGCAACGTTTCCCTGTAATTAGCAGATTCCAGCCACAGCAGTAAAAGAATTGAAGGGAAACAAGTGAAAACAATTTCAGCATGTTCTCTTGCACTAAATTCCTGTGTAGAAGAGTGTTTATTATCAAAGTAAGCCTTCCAGTATTGTGAATGAAATATTTCGACAGTGAAATATTTACTGTAGCTTTTGTAAGTTATGTCTAGATGCATGATATTATTGATTTATGTTTCGACCCTGTGTTGCAGGAATAAAACCACTGAAGCATCAAGGAAGAAGTTTGTCTCTCATCGTTCCACAAGCAAATTATCTAATTAACAACATCAATCTATTCACGTTACACTGCCGTAGCAAGCTTTTAACGGCAGAATTGTAACACATGCTTGAAGAATTCATCAACTGAGAAAAGGCCCCCCATAAGTGACTGATGAGACGTGAGAGAACTTGTCTTTCTTTGTGGTGGCTGCAGTCTCACACAGGTTGAAGTCAAACCAATTCCAGAAATGTCTGAATAAAAGTTAATTTTACTTAGCCAACATTTGCTGATGTCGGTTCTCTGCAAATAGCTCATTAATGTTTTAAATTAAGTGGATAGTTGCATAGTCGAGCTCGATCGCGTTGTAATAAAGTGTAGCCCTATGCATTTCATAGAGAATTGTGTCTAGTACTATATAAATAAAGTTTAATTGGCGTCTTTATTTCAAGCGACCCGACCGACCGTGACCCGAATATCATTAAAAATATTTTTGGATGACTAGTAATCGCGGGTGACCTTTAACTAATTTTTTTGTTATTTCAGGAGAGTTTAAGTCAGATAAAAGCCAGTTTCTTGATTTTTCGGAAATATATTATCGGTGCAAATTTTTGGAAAGCAGTGAATTTGAAACGGCATTTGCTACAAATGTAAAGTAAGAAACATTAGCAGGTGTTGCGATCGTATTGACATAAATGTTGGGTTAAGTTGAGTTTTTTTTTTCTTTTATAGGACCTTTTTTACTCAATGTCTATTGAACTATTTACACCATTCTATTAATGTTATTGATAAAAAGAGATAAAGAGTAAATGAGTTTACTTTAACTTTTCTCAAAGCTGTAATAAAAACTTGAACTTTTAAATGAACACCTATTTCCTTTATAAATAACTAAATTAGGTGTGTTCTATTGGCAGCGTGGTGTCTCAGCCAATGAGCTAATGGATGGGTTTCCTCAGGGTTCGGTTTCTTCCAAGATGGCGGGGATAGCCTCTAACAGACCACTGTGACCATAATGAAGACGGTTTCTTTTCTACATGAGATTATTACTGGAGTAAAAGCTGGAGGATGCAGAGACTGTCTTGGAAGTGCTCTGTGATGATCCATTAGATGTGAGGTCCATGGAGGATTGATCAGGCCCTTCCGGATCAGCAGGCATCACCGTGGAAACGACAGTCTCCATTCGGCTGGTGCGGTAGATGCTGGGCTGTGTCTGAAGGTAGCGTGTCGACTTGAGCTCAAGACCTTCATAGGAGCTTTGAGGGACCAGTGGACACCAGAAGAAGGCCTGCTGGAAACCTGCTCGAAACCTGGAAGGACAGAGTGATGGTAGTTAACTCTGATGTTTTTGTTCTCCTCAGAGGAAAGTTCTTCTGGCTCTCACCGATCATTTAAGAGGCAGTAGATGATTGGGTTGTACATCGTGGAGCTCATTGAGAGCCACATGACTCCCATGTACACTTGCTGGATAAAACGCTGCTCAAACAGGTGTGGCAGGAACTGATGCAGCAGGAAATAGATGTGAAAGGGGAGCCAGCAGAGAGCAAAGGTGAGCACCACCACGATCATCATCTTCACCACCTGAAGGAACCATCAAACATTGCTATTGGTATTTAAATGATCAGGGTTTTCAAAATTTGGACTCCAAGGTGAACTAGTATACAATAGATACGGCATGTTAAATCGAAATTAACCTTTGGAAGGTATTCAGTTTAAGTAGTTTGAATTGATTAACTTTTTCTACTTTTGGTAAAACTAAATTAAGAGTCGACATCATAAACCGCTCTCACTTGTTGGAATTTCCCACCAATTAAGATTGACACGTTTTGCTTACGTTGGCCAAATTTTTAAATACACGAACAAACAAGCACATAGCTTAAATTAAAACAAGACAGAGATAGACAGGCTACTCCATGGTCTGAAGATAATACAAAGGTGCTAAAAAGACAAACCAGAAACTTTGAGCGTAAATGGAAAAAAAAACTCGAATGGAAGTATTGTCTGGAAAGAGAGCATGTCTAAATATAGACTAGCATTGCAAGAACTAACTACTATTGCAAATTAATAGAAACAAATCAAAATAAACCATGCCTTCTGTTTGAAACAATATATAATCTACTAAGCAGTCAAACATCTACAGATTCAAATGCAGCTATAAAATTTAACAGCAATCATTTTATGAATTATTTCTCAAATAAAATTATATCTATTAGATGCAAAATCCCTAAAACTCATATTCAATCTAAGCAGCTTAACTCAAATTCTATGCCTTTGCCTCAATCAAAAAATGTTACAAATATTGACCTGAAAGAACTGCTGAAAATAATCACAGCATCTAAATCAACAACATGCTCTCTAGATCCTGTACAACAAAATTACTGAAAGAATTGCTATAAATAGCTCAAGTATTATAGTTTCTGAGTATTATAAACTCATCTCTATCGCTAGATTACTTTCCTAAACAGCTATACTATAGGACAATATCTAACCTTCCGTTCTTGTCAAAAATAGTAGAGAAAGTTGTAATAGCACAGCTCATCTCCTTATAATTTTAGCTTCGATGTGGAATATAGGCGAAGCCAATAGCATTCCTTCTACTTAAAAATGTAAAATTTCTTAAAAGTAACTGTAAATGCAGATTATTTTTGTTTTGATGATTTAGCAAAGAACTTAAATCAACATAATTGTGAGAATTTTTAAGACAATAATAGATGTAATGGGTTTACTGGCACCATTGTGTAGAAGATCTCAAACGGATAGTCCCTCCGTCTCTTGATCTGCTTAACTCCACTGTGTAAGTTTAGTCCTCATAAAACAAGCAGTCTGAAGAAAAATGGTATGATTACCCGAATACCGAATTAACCAAATCACAACTGCTAGCAACTGTGTTTTTGAAGATGCCTTTCCAGGTAACCTAGCATGAGCGAAGCGGGGAGTTTTTCAAAAAAGACTTGTTTCAGCGAATCTGAGTTTACTATTTATTTTTAAAGATGATAACTCAACACACAAATACTCTTCACAAAAAAAGCTCGACCTGGATGTTCCTCAGACTTACTGCTATGTTACCCACTGCATGAAATCTTATTTTCAATGAGTCATAGTACTGGGTCTTTAAAACCCTCTTTAAACTCATATTTCATGCACTTGCAAATCATTAGCTTGGCCACTTATGGAAACATGGAGAATACAGTGTACTAGAGGAGCTGTCTGAAGGGTGGTTTGGGTTTTGGACGATGCTGATCCTGAATAATCTTGAATGATTGTCTTATGGCAAAGAATTCGAGGCTGTGAGTGGGGTGGGATTGTTTACAAGGGTTTATTGTTGCATTGAATTTAGTGTGGTGCGTTTAATGTGTATATGGCTAGTTTTTCTGTTATTATGCTAAGGGTCTGGATCTGCTGCTTCTGCTTGCCCAAATGCAAAATTAATGGCTGGAGAGCTCTTGGGGGAGCAAACCAAACCCTTGCAGAATTGTTTTTGATTCTGATTTGATTTGCTGAGGATAATTGGTTCGACTTATGGACTTTCTTAACAAGTCTATGTTAATCTGCTTAATCAAGAAACGAATGGCATTTGCATCTCTGATAGTAATTTCAGCTGGATCGGGGTAAATGGCTGGAACAAAATGATTTTCTATTTGTTAAATAGAATATCTAGATTGATTGAGAGGCTTGGGTCAGGTCAGTCTGGTTGGGAAAGCTGGATCGAGTGAGGGGGCAAAAGAAGTTTGTGTAAAAAATTAAAAAAACAAACCCACACAGAAAAGGGAGATTTAGGAAGGTGGTACTGAAGTGTGTAAAAAAGTTTAAATTGATTCCAAACTGGAGAACATTTAAGGATATAATCTAGAGTAGCATCCAGGAGAGGTCTGAGAGGCTGATTTACAGATTTAACAACACAAAAACAGGGACATTCATTCCACTGATTAAGGAAGGAATCTAAAGTTTGAATTGATTTTAGCAACCTTCTGATAAGGCTATTTGGTTTCGGAATTCAAGGACAGAGGATGCTAGGGCAGTAAGTGCTCAAGTAAGCACGATCGCCTGACAGCAAAAAGGTCGCTGGTTCGATCCATGGCTGGGTCAGTTGGCATTTTTGTGTGGAGTTTGCATGTTCTCCCCATTTTCGTGTGGCTTTCCTCTGAGTGCTCCTCTTCCGACCACAAGTCCAAAGACATGCGATGCAGGGGAAAAGGTTAAGCTAAAATTATCTGTAGTGTGTGAGAAATCACATAGAGTACATAGGGTTGGATAATCAGCGCTAATGATCAGTTTTCTTTACATAGTGCATGTAGTAGTGATAGGAAATCAGAATCAATTATGTTCATATAAAATAATGTTCAATAAAAGTGATCATTAAGAAATGGAGAAATGTTTGGGGAAATGGATCAAAAATTAGACATTATCAAATCCAAAAAGGATAAGAAGGAAAAAAGAGGAAAAGGTGAAACAACTAAATGAAAGTTGGGGTTATAACTTTTAGAATTGCTCATACTTCTCTAAATAAGGGACTCCAGATTGCAGGGAAACATAAGACAGTCTAAGATAGAGACTGTCCTCAATATGGCCTGTAGTTTAGTGATGATCTTTTAGGTAGACAATGTGGTAAAGCACATGCTTGAGATGTACAGTCGTAGGGTGTTGGTTAGATATAAATCAATTTCTATTTACACAATTTTTGTTATTAATTAGCTACCACATGACACAATTGGAGAACAACTGGCGACATTTATGTACCTTTTTGTTGGTTTTCCAAACTACCATTTAATAAAAGTGACTGTTCTCAGTTAATGAATTACGGTTTACTACATGGTTTTGATATGTCCCTGTCCACATCTGCATTTTTTTGTTCCTGCAATTTCCTACTTGTATCAGCATCACTAAAAACATTTTCTATATCCTCAGACTGAACAACCTTTCTTTTTGCAGCAAGCTGCTCTTGATATCGATCCGAGGAGTCTCCAGGAACCTCTGCGGCCCAGAGCGTGCAGCCAACCACTAGGTACGAACATCCCATGATGAGCAAAGGGAGGAAGTAGATCAGCACCACCACACAGACGTAATACCTGAGAGAGAGAGGGAAAGTTAGACAAACTACAACATTGTGCAGTTAAAGGCCTTGATGTGAGCTTAAAAGTTTAGTTCCCCATACGTCCCCATGGGAAGCATCGCTAGGAGCGCTCTACTCTTGCCATACTTTTTCAAAATGCCAATCAGCGAACTCAGTTAGAGACAACCACAGAGAACAGTTGGATTGTTCCGTGTGGATTAGTTGGAGTTCTGGTGAGTCGACGGCAACCAGTGAGGTTTTTCGGCCGGATCCAACGGTGAGAACCGCTGAACGCCCTAGACTTCAAGTCTTTCACTGCCTTCCACCAACAAGAAAGACTCCTTTTTTTAGTAGAGCACTTGTTTGCCGGTCGATTGTTTGTAGCGTGTTCCAAACATGTCGCCACTGTGCAAGTCTGTTGGATGTGGTAGATTGATCGCATTGACGGCTAGCCTCGATCATTGCCTTGGTTGTCTTGGGCATAGACATGCTGAGGCAGCGATTGAGGGATCAGACTGTGTTTATTGCATAGTTCTGTCTGGCTGTGCACTTAAGGCGAGGTTGGCGTATTTTCAGGCCACCACCGGAGGCTTTGTAGCTCCTGCTTGCAAGGGTCGACTCAGCTTTCCGCTCCCCCAGTGTGTCTGCTATCCTCCACAGTGAGTTATCGGATGTTGCGCAGCTTGCATCTTCTGAAGACTCCTGTGTGCCTGATGACGCAATCTCCACTGCTGCGTCGGAGAGAGACGGGGCATCTCCCGAAGGAGACAGTAGATTGTGCTGCGGAGGAAATGGAGGAGTTACTTACCATGGCTGCCAGAGAAATGGTGTTGCAGGTGGCTCTGCCCCTTGGACCCGAAATCTCCAGGCTGGACATGTGGTATGTGGGGTCCTATCCCATTCCCACCATTCCCACCTCCTATCCCATTCTACCTGGAAGTGCATCGGGAACTGACCCAAAATTGGAAGGCACCGAGGTTGGTCAGTCTCCCCTCTCTCGCTCCCCTTGACGGCAGCTAGGGGTTACGAAGCGATTACCCAGGTAGAGCAGGCACTGGTGGTGTACTTATGCCCAGGTAACCCTGCCGCCTATCGTGAACAGCCGAGGCCTCCATCCCGCCAGCTAAGCCTGTCATTGGACCCGACTAGGAGGGTTTATGCTGCTGTGGGTCAAGCATGCCATGGCAACCTTTCAGGTGTTCCAGGCCAAGGCCCTGAAAGATATGCAGGAGGGGAGTTGTGGCCCAGGTCTTACAAAGGATCTGAGAGCGGCTACCGACTTCACAATCAAGGCGACAGTTGCAGTTGTAGCTAGCTCGCTTGGGAACACAATGTCTACGTTAGTAGTCCACAGCCGCCATCTTTGGTTGACTTAGGCTGAGATGCTTCCATACAATCTGAGTTTCATCAATGCACCTGTGGTCCCAGATGGCCTCTTTTGTGTCGCCGTAGATGACCTTATGTCGTGGGTCACTATGATCAGGAAGCAGGCAGAGGGTCTAGGAGAATTCATGACACAGCGTAGGAAGGGACGTGGCTCCTCCCCTTCTAAGTTGGCGCCCGCACCGCCTGCTAGACGCCGGAGAAAACCTTCTCAGGCATGCTCTGATCATCAGCCCCCACGCCGGAGCAGTCCTGTCCACCCACCATCACCAGGAGAAGAGGTCCCATCGCAAGCGGCCCTTTGGACAGACCACAAAAGGAGTCCAGTTGCTGGGCGAGTTTGCCACCAGCACCCCCCCCATTCCCATGGAGGGAGGGGGTGCCACCACCATCAGGTAGCGGACCTACAGGTCAGATCTCAGCTGTTGATTAAACATGAAAAAATGTAACTCCCTGGGTTATGTGTGCAGCCAGGAGGCTTGCATTGCGGATCCAAATGCAGTTCTCGTTTCAGCGAATTGTGTATGACACCATTAGTGAAGTTTCAGGAAGCCTGGTGGGAGTTTACCAACATTTCCCCTTGGCTTGTACGCACGATCTGGCACGGCTATCGACTGCAGATTGCTGCCAAGCTGCCCAGGTTCAACGGGTTCTAATGACCTCTGTCTCACCCACAGAGGCCCCAGTCCTGGGCGAGGAGATTGATTCCCTTATACGCAAAGGTGCAATCGAGCTGGTCCCTCCTCCCAACAGGGAAAAAGAAAGCCCATACTTTCTAGTTTCCAAATGCACAGGTGAGTCAATCCTCGACCTGCTTCGTTTGAATGCTCATCTTCTGAGACTTCCGTTCAGGATGATATCTATCAGACGCACGGTCCACTCAGTCCGTCCAGGGGATTGGTTCGTTACAATAGATTTGAAGGATGCGTATTTTCACGTGACTATTCTCCCTCGGCACAGACCCCTTCTTCGGTTTGGCCTCAAAGGTCGAGTGTATCAGTACTGCGTCCTCCCCTTCAGCTTATCTCTGTCCCCTTGAACCTTCATATAGGAATCCTGTCTTAGTTGGCTGATACTGGCCCAGACGCGGTCCCAGTCGATTCGCCACAGAGACAGGGTCTTATCCCACCTCAGCCGTCTGGGGCTTCGGATCAACTCAGAAAAGAGCTGTCTAACCCCTGGCCAGAGCATATCTTTTCTGGGTATGGAACTAAACTCGTTGAACATGCAAGCACGCCTCTCTCTAGAGCGTGCCCTGAGCCTGCTGAAGACAGCATGCAGAGTCAGCACAAGATTAGTGGTTCCTCAGAAGAACTTCCAGAGGCTCCTGGGGTATATGGCTTTCGTGGCAGCGGTTATTCCGCTCGACTTATTACATATGAGACCACTCCAGTTTGGCTTAAGCTTTGGTGGCAAGTACGACCTCCGCACGTCTCTCTTCACCTCTGGGATTGATGCTCCCACCTCTGGTATGAGTCGGTATGAGAGAATTAATTGCCTGATTGTCCATTAAAAATTAAGTCTATACTTAAGGCCAGGGTGGAGGAGGGCCTGCTTGGTGCCGGACTACTGATGTGCCCAGATTGCCTGGCCGTCGGCCGATGCGGAAGGACCTAGGTTGTGGTGTTTTGCAGGGCGTTCCCAAAGTTGTCACCGACATAAGTCGTAGTGACTGACTGATTGGGAACGAAAAAGGTTACTTTTGTAACCCTTGTTCTCCGAATAGGGAACTGTAAGGTCGTGACCAAGTATGGTTGCCAAGGGGCTGAGTATGGCTCCAGTTTCACAATAGGAAGAACATCATGCTTGCATTCGCTGATTAGCATTTTGAAAAAGTATGGAGAGAGTAGAGAGCTCCTAGCAGCACTTCCCATAGTCATCACCGACATAAGTTTCCGTTATCTGTTCGGAGAACGGGGGTTATGAAAGTAAACGTTACGTTCCAATATCTTGAATGATTTCTTTAGGGAAACCCTCTCCTTTTCCCATTAAGAGAACTAGTTATGTTTTACCATTTGGGAACTGTTTGGCCATTAACCGGTTGCATTTTTAGCACAGCTTGAATAGATAATTTTATGAATAGGGTAAAATCTTTTCATACCAGTAGCAGAAAATATAATAATCAAGGAACTTTGTGCACTACACCAGAAAATAGGCTTGCTTCATCAAGGGAGCTTTAAATGGATAAAAATATCTAAACCCTTTGTTCAATCTGCTGTTGTCACTAACACACCGACGCCAATGTTTGATTCCAAATCAATTTTGGACTGTAAGCTGTTCTATAAGTGCTATTGATATGGAGGAATCTATACCACGAGGTTCAAAAGTTTAAAAGCTACGTCAAATCTCAAGGAGAGTATAATAATGAAAAGATTCATAAGAGTCACTCTTTTGAAAGAGTCATAAGCTCATTAGCTCAAATTCATACCTTGTCCGAGTGCGATTCTTTGGTTTATTTAGAGATTTAAAAAGCAAAATTCAGACGTTAGCTCAGAGGTTAGAGATGTTTGTGTTGTTTAACCGCCCTGTAAAACAAGATATTAAAATAGGAAGATTTAAATCCATAGAGATTTGTACTTCATTGGTAATGAGCTGTAAACTGATTGTCATGTTGCCTTCATGATGATGCTTGCTTTGTTGTTTGATCAAATAAAATACATAAAAAACAAGCAGTGAAAACAGGTCTAAAAACAGCAATTAAATACTAAAAATTCTTATAATTTACCATACAGTTCTCAAAATATCAGTGTAAGGAATCTATCATACCCACACTTTTCCCTCTTAAATGCTCCAAAACTCAGAACTAATTGAATAGCTTTTTTAACAGACCCTGGCTGATGCTTTAGTGACTCAATTGCCGACCCAGAACTTTCTCTCTGTGTCCTCTGCTGTAATTTGTATTCATCTGTGCAACTGATTTGAGAGCTAATCACTAGAATCTCTAAGAATAGAATTTTAGGTCAAACTGTGGGAACTGAAATGTTTAATGCACGTTTCCACAAGGGTGCATCCCTTTTATGGATGAGAGATCTCAAATGATAAGGATTAGATAAACTGAGAATCGACAGCTGATGCCTACTTTAGCCTTCAGGGAAAGCTGTCAATCTACCAGCGATGACCATATCAGAACGGATTTATCAGCAATTAGAATCACATTTTGAGTGTGGATCCATCAAAAGTCATTCTACATTTTCTATTAGATCCAGATTGATTCAAATCCAGAGCTAAACGTGATTTCCTGAATGATACCAGCACACATGGGTGAGTTCAGGTTTTTGCAGTTCATATTTAGCTCGCCTTTGCTTATTTTATTGATTTAAAAAATGCATTTATGATGTGAATTTATAATCCTTTAGGAGTAGTTCCCCCACACACTCAGACATTGTTTCAAGCATGATTTAGTTTTTACAAGTCATATATTTTTTCTGAGTAGATTTGACAGGAAACCTCAAGTTTGAAAACAACCCCATATCATGACAGTTTGAGCTCCTTTTTGACTGTTGTTAATATTACTTGAACACAAAAAACATATTTTAACTGGTTGTTAATGTTTAAAATCTTGATTTTCAAAAAGGATTGACAATCCCAAATATACTTGCAGACTCCTCTCTACTGTCCTAATAAAGGCAAGAAGCCCCCCCCCTCGCTCCAAAAAAATATCTTAAAAAATTACCATAAAATAAAATAATATAGTTGGATACTAAAAGAACATTTAATCCCAAATGACTGTTTGACTGTGGCCACCCTGTGAGCAAAACTTACATAGTGTTAACAAATGAACACACCAACTGGTTTCCTTAATTCTAGCAGTCATGTAATGTTGTGAATGTGCCCTCACATCTTCTGGACATCCAGGAGGCTGTACCGGGGCCAGTCGATGAAGCAGACTGTGCGGCCAGGCAGCTCAGCTGTGCTCGAGAAGTGATACTGAGGGAATGCCAGCAGAAGAGCCAGAGCCCAGATGCAGCCAATCAAGAGTCGTGATTTTGATGAGGAGAGGCGCTGTTGAAGTGGGTGTATGATTGCCATGTACCTGTGGTGAAGTGAGATAGTAAAACAAGTCACTAAAATAAAATAAAAAAATATGAATGTAATACAGTTTGGTTTTATCTTCTCACAGTTTATAAATAAAGCTGAGCTTGACATCACATCTAAAGATGAGTTTGGCTGGACATTTGATTAAACTAGGAGGCAGCATGAACTTCAAGAGATCTGCTCAGTGCTTATCTAGAGATTGAACTTGTTGGGTTTTTTTTCCAAATGTTTATTCAGTGCAGACAAAGATTGGTTTTGTTAATCTGTGGACAATGTTTTACTGTGGACAATGTTAAACCTGTAATTATAACAGTAAAATATTATACCTTTATATTTTTTCTATTAATGGACAATTGTGTTTACCCAATTCTCTTATTCTGCATATCTTGGTCCTTGTGGGGGAAATCGGAGCACGATCACAGGGAGAGCATGCAAACTCCACACAGAAATGCCAACTGACCCAGCCGAGGCTTGAACCGGCAACCTTCTTACTGTGAGACAACTGTGCTACCCACTGCACTACCATGACACCTAATTTAAATATATATTTGTTTATTTTTAAAATAATGTATGAAAAATGTTAGTTAATTCAACACAAAAAACAACAACACCTTACTTTTCAATATTGTTTTACAGGTTTCTCATGTATAAGTGAAGTGAAAGTGACCAGTCAGCCAGATATGGAGTGACCCAAACCTGGAATTTGTGCTCTGCATGTAACCCATCCCAGTGTACACACACAGCAGTGAACACTCACTAATTATGAATAATGCGTTTGTAAATAAGTGGGGAGATGATATAAAAATGTCACCATCACACAAAAATTAGAAATGTAATTTATTGCGAATGAATGAGGTTCATATATATATATATATATATATATATATATATATATATATATATATATATATATATATATATATATATATATATATATAAATATATATATATATATATATATATATATATATATATATATAGAGAGAGAGAGAGAGAGAGAGAGAGAGAGAGAGAGAGAGAGAGAACTAAAATGGTCCTATTTGAACTACATAAAGTACATTTATAATTCAACTAAATGATTGTCGGGTCTCTCGTATGGAGAAAATTTTACAATATATAATTGTTTATTATTTAGGGTGGTTTCTTTTGGGTTCTCCACCCAAGCTCAAGAGAAAAAAAAGGAAACTACACTATATTTTTATATAGTTTAACGTTTTTGATTTCTTTAAACAATATTGGAGCTTAGAATTATGCGATCAGCAATATGTAAACCTATAATGAGTCAATTTATAAGTAGTTTTAAATGTGAAAGATGGACAAGATGGTGAAGTTTGTTAATAAAAAATGATGCATGGCTCACCTGTCCAGGGCTATTGCAGTCATGGAGTAGATGCTGGCAAACACTGCAGCGATGGGGAAGAAGTTATGGAACCTGCAGTAGATCAGACCGAAGTACCACTCGTTGTGCACCGAATAAATGAAGTTAATGACTGTATTAAAAGCTGCCATCGACGCCTCCGCGAACGCCAAGTTCAACAGGAAGTAGTTCGTCACTGTTCTCATGCGTCTGTGCGCAAGGATGATCCACATAACGGTGATATTCCCAACTATCGACACCAGAACTATAAAAGAGTACGCTATGGCCCACAACGCAATCTGCCAGACCGGCTGAACGAACTGGTTAGTTAGGAAGTCTGTCCCGTTAACCGAGAAAGTGGAGGAGTTGAGCGGAGGATCCATGGTCAGAGACAATCAACTGAACATTTCGCGGGAAAAAGTTTCTGTCACCAGCAGATCCAAAATCTGCTCGCGCTCTCTCTCTCTCTCTCTCTCTCTCTCTCTCTCTCTCTCTCTCTCTCTCTCTCTCTCTCACTCTCTGGTGCGTGTGTGTGATAGACAGAGAGGAGAGAGACTATAGGAAAGAGCGATAGAGAGAGGAGAGATGAGTTTTTAATATAAAACTTCCTTTATTTACAAGTTCTTACATTACATGAATGACTACAGAATAAATACATCAATATTTGTTTTTACAAATATTTCATATTTTGAAAACCATGTTGTGTTGGTGCATGCGTGGATCCATCCATCCACTTTCATGTCGACTTTCTTCCCTTTCGGGGTCGCCACAGCGGAATGAACCGCCAACACTCTGGCACGTTGAGGATGTCCTTCCAACTGCAACCCATTGTTGAGAAACATTCACACTTTAATACTATGGACAATTGTTTGTTCTCAATTCACTTATACCGCATGTCTATGGACTTGTGGGGAAACCGGAGCACCCGGAAAAAACCCACTCCCAGCCGAGGCTCGAACCAGCGCCCTTCTTGCTGTGAGACGACCATGCAACCCACTGCACCACCGTGACGCTGTGTGTGTGGAATTCTTGCTGTAAATATATATGGTCATTAAAAACATGCATTGCAATTCATGTATCTGCTAATTTAATAGTAATTTTCTTTTAGCCATTTCTACGTGTGACCATAACATAGTACTTAATTTTGAAATAAATTATAAATCCATAGTAAAAAAAAAAACCTACACCTTTATCCTTGTATGAAGTAAAGATTTTTTTTTTTAGCAACTCTGAGAACCGACTGCCTCAGAGGTTCTGCAGACGTTCTGTTCACGCATGGGCTTGTATGCTGGAAGGATAACAAAAAACTAACAGATGGTCTTTAAGCTATTCGATCTAAAACAGTTAAAATACTCAAGATGCTGATGTATAATGTCTAATTTTAATGACTTTTAAAATCAATAAGGAATGTATGGAACATTTATAACGTTGTTTGTTTTTAAACCATAGGAAACAACAAATTTTTCAAATTATTGTTTTGAAATGAAACAATCAAAATTTTTTGAAAATTTCATGTTTTAATTTTACACGTCGTATGAAAAACTAAAATCTTCACAAGTGTGTGGTGATAAAAAATGTAGATCTTTTATTGACAAATATCTTGTTTGAATACCCACAACTTTTGTTCATACATTCAGCTTTAACCATAACCACTAACACTTAAAAAAAGATAATGTTATGTGTTTTTTCTCAGTGCATAGTTTTTCTATATGTGCACCATGTTTTTAAACCAAAGGAAACAACAAACTTTCCATACATTTGTTTTTCAAAATAAACAACCTTTTCTGAAATAATTTTTTTTATTATCAACAGTTAGTTTTTACATATATATATTATACTTTTTTTTTATTTAATCCGATCTATTGGTGTGATGAATCCATCCATCCATCCATCTTCATGTCGGCTTTATTCCCTTTCGGGGTCGCCACAGCGGAATGAACCGCCAACTCACTGGCATATGTTTTACGCAGCGGATGCCCTTCCCTGCCGCAACCCATCGCTGGGAAACATTCACACACACATTCACACTTTAACACTATGGGCAATTGTTCTTATTCAATTCACTTATTCCGCATGTCTTTGGACTTGTGGGGAAACCGGAGCACCCGGAGAAAACCCACGCGATCACGGGGAGAACATGCAAACTCCACACAGAAATGCCACCTGCCCCAGCCGAGCCTAGAACCAGCGACCTTCTTGCTGTGAGACGACCGTGCTACCCACTGCGCCACCGTGACGCCGGTGTGATGAATCATTTAACACATTTAAAATATATTATATATAAACATATTTTGAATTATTAAACAGAGATGTTTTTCACAGGATTACTAAAACCTAAGTGAGAGAATTCTGTAACCGCTAAGTTTTAACCTCTAACCTCTTATTTTGAGGGTAAAAATCTATCTTTAAAACATGAGATGCATTTTAGTACAGATTTAATAAAAAAGCTAATGTTATTATTAACGCAAGCCAGAGGTTCAGTTACTCTCTTTATTATTAAACAGAAAATAACCCACGAGGGGGAAAACCTCCAATAACTAAAGCAAGCAGACAAGTATAAGAGAAAGGACTCAAACGGAACAAAGACTACAACAGGACTAAATACATTCAACAGGAAGAAAGGTGTGACATAACCAATGCAGCAACACTGAACATACAAGAAGAAGGGGTCTTATAAAGGAAGACAATTAACCTGAACGAGAACATACACAGGTGACTTAACTCAACTGAACCTGAACAATTAGACACGTGGAAATCAATCAAGACGGTGAACAAGACAGGAGTGAATCTATAAACCGCAAAGAAATAAACAGAAGCTAACTCTATAATGACAGAAATTAAGAAGACTTAACAAGAATAAGAACCATAGAGTAAACCAACATAACACAGAAACCTGACAGTTAAATGAAACAACATACATTTATACTTAAATAAAACATTTTCCACACAGCATATACATTGAAAAAATAACCACACATTGTAAAAATTTTAATCCTCGCTTTTACAAGTCTTAAAAATTCGAATGGCGTCACAATCTATGTTTTGTGTTATTTAAGTTCTTCTTGGATGAGTATATTATAGCCATATTTGCTTGTCCAACAACACAATTAATAAACTGACATTTGTTTAATTAAACAAACACTGCACTCTAAATACCAGATTAAAATCCCCTACAATTTTATATTTACATTTATGCATTTGGCAGATGCTTTTGTTCAAAGCGACTTACAGAAGGGAAGAGACAAAGAGCAATTTGTTACACAGTTAAAGTCTTTCTCAGCTCGCTCATAACAGAAGTTGTATTAACTGATCTTGTAGGTGTTCCCTGAAGAGAAGGGGTTTTAGTTGCTTTTTAAAAGCTGTTAGTGTTGCTGCTTTCCTGACTGGATCAGGAGTTTGTTCCACCAGCCAGGGACAGCGAGAGAGAAGGTTCTCTCTCAGACACCCATTTGCCTGTAAACAAAGCTTCATACTCTATAAAAGCTCAATAAATGGCTGTAAACAAGTGCAGTGGATAAAAGCCTGGAAGACTTGTTCTTCCACTTCTATATTTAAAACAGAGATAAAAGAGTTCACAATACAGTGTAAAATCCTCCACTGGAGGTCAGCAATCTTTTTTATCAAGGGAGTTTATAAAGTGCTCTCCACTATGACAGTGAGAGAGAGAGAGAGAGAGAGAGAGAGAGAGAGAGAGAGAGAGCGAGAGAGAGAGAGAGAGAGAGAGAGAGAGAGAGAGAGAGAGAGAGAGAGAGAGAGAGAGAGAGAAAGAGAGAGAGATCAAGTGGTGTTGGAGACAATTGATTTTTGTAGATACTTTAACATTAAAGGTGTTGTGAACTATTTTTATATTGAATAACATCGCCCCAAATAAATGACACCAATTTGCCTGTAAACAAAGCTTCAATCAAACAACTAAAACTGGTATCTGCTCTAAAACAATATATTGGTACACCTAAAGAATTTAAGACAAGCCAGAAAGCATTGTTCTGCCATCAACTTAGATTTTATTTGTAAACAGAACATTCATATTGGTCTAAATCAGTGAACCCAGTGTTTTACAGGTCGACTTTTCCCAGCTCTTATCATAGAGTGTTTTCTTTTTTATATTCTCCATATTTGTTCTACAAACATGTGTTTTTATTTGAAATGTTTTTATGTACTATTAGTAACTCATCACTTTGTCCATCAGCATATCGGAACACTTATTTGACTGTGACAGATGGTCAGCCAATAAGGGGGCTTTATTGATCAATGGTACTGTACTGATACTGTACAGAGTCCTGGGGTTCATTAGCTCCACATTCACATCCACTCTGCTCACACAAGCAAGAGGTAAGAGATTTACAGCACCAATAAATCTAAACTCATGAAAATAGTTTTTTTAGTGATCACTGAAGTTGGCTGACATTACTGTCTTTGTGAGGTTTCTTTAAAAAGTACGTCAATGGATGATAAAGGAATATTTTCATGTAGCTTGATAATCAAGTGCTTGAACTGCTGTTATCAAAATGAACATGAAAGTTCCCTGTGGTCATCTTCTGCAATGGATTTTGATTCTTATGAAGTATTGTAATCTTTCGTTTAGATGTTGAGTTTTAGAAGTACATTCAGGTCAATTGTTGGTGATGAGCTTGAGTGTATTAGTGCTGGGTGGTTTTTCCATGAATTTTGTATTAATTGTAATTTGGGTCATAACACAACGTAATTGGGTCTCAAATTGAGGAAATGCATTTAAAAAAATATTTTAGATGCATTACCAATGTTCATGAGTTATTGTTCTGTCAAACCAAACCCATGATTAAATTATATCATACAAAGTAGCAGAGATTTTGTCTTTAGAAAGGATTAAAACATATACTTATCAACACAAAGCAAAAACAAAAAACTGCACAGAGCTCATGTAGACACAGAGGCTGTCTGTTAACTTTTAGTAATACTGCTAGTGTTTTCTATTAAAAAGATGTTGATTTTTTTTTGTTGGTAACTGCCTTGTTTCACATCAAGTTTGTAAATCCATCAAACGTGAAAAAACTAGGTAAAAAAATCAACTAGGTTAAAACATTTTTTGCAAAACTTCACAGCCCTAGAGCATATTATTAGAAACGATGTTTTGTTTTCTCATATAAAGAATTTAAAGACATTATTTAGAGCTTTGTCAATAAAGAAATCATTGTGAGATATATCACCAGTGCATGTGCTCTTAAATTACAATAAAACTTCTGATTTTGGGAAAACCAGAGATTGAAAAAGAAATCGTCTGTTTATAAGTCCTAGCATACCTGGTCTCCATGATAATCATATGATTGAGTGCATTTACATTACATTTACATTTATGCATTTGGCAGCCACTTTTGTCTAAAGCGACTTACAGTGGAGGAGAGACAATATGCAATTTGTTATACAGTCAAAGTCTATCTCAGCTCCCTCCTAATAGAAATTGAATCGACTGATCAATAAACCAAAGCAGGAAGAAAATAAAGACAGAGGAGGAAAAAAGAAAGTTTATTCTTTTTTTATGGTAGGTGTTCCCTGAAGAGAAGTTTTCAGTTGCTGATTAAAGCTTTAAGTAACATTGAATGCAGGCCTCTAATAGTGAAACACTGTCTGATTTAACCCTTTTTATATATTAAAAAAAACCTTATTTGTCATCACTCAATATTAAATGTTTATGTGTTTGTCTAGACATGTTACATCTATTCATTAATCGTAAAAGAAATATGAAAAGTAAAATATCTAAGCTTTTAAAGAATATACAAAATATGATATGGGAAAGATCAATGAATTACTGATGCTGTTTCAGTAAAAGTCTGCGCTATATAATGAATGAAATTATGAATGCTGATTGAATGAAAAGTTCCTCTAGACGAAGCAGCTCAAAAGAAAACTTTTCCTAGAATCTAAAATATGATCATCTTTCATGAAGTCAAACAGACCCATCAGCTGAGCATTAGATGATGTTTCCGTGCAGTGTGTATGGATGAACTGAGCGGAATCGATCCTGCTGTCAGAGCACATTATCAGTTTTTCCTGGAGTTATGATCCATCTGCTGTGAAGGACGTTGCTCTTGAGTTTTACCGTAGAACATGACGTTTCACCTCACAGTGTTAGTTTCCATAACGAACAAACCTAGGGGCGTTCGGATGCGATACTGTGTCTGTCTCTACTCTGCTAGATTACAGCAAACAGTAACTATCTGATTATCAGATGCATATGAATCCTCAAATTTTATCCTTCTTTTTTACTGGAATTGCATTAACTGAAACTGATGCTTTCAGTTTTGGCCAGCAAAATCCAAACACAAGGTACATCATCCAGTTTTTCCAATTGCAAAAACTAAATTTTTCAAACTAGTTGTCAGGGTTCGTGACGAAGGATCGGACCCAGATGCGAGGTGAGTTTGCTCAGCTGACTTTATTGTACAGAAACCAAGGCGTTCAAACAGAATAGGCACGAGGGCCAAAACAGAACAAAAAAACTCTCAGCTTAATTAGTAACAGAGGAGGAATCCCACCGGGATCCTGGAGTCACTCCGTAAGTCCCCGACCCACAAAATCACTCTGTCAACAAACAGGTAGCCACTTAGATGGTAGCGTCAACAAACTTCTGGAAGTCAGACAGAACTGGACACGAGACAAGCAATTGACAACCCGTTAGGCAACATGCACAAACAATAACTCGCTCTGAGCAAAGGCAGAGTGAGCATTTAAAAGGCCAGTGCTAATTGAGTTCAGAACGAGGAGAAGGGAGGGCATAAAACGAAATACCTGACAATAATGAGTAATCATAGAAACACACCAGAATAAGGGGAAAACGAGAGAGCAATCAAGATAGACATTGATACAATAACCCGACACTAGTCTGGTTATATCAAAATACTTAACACAATTCACAAAGCCACAAACCCAAACGGCCTTATATATCCTGCAAAATAAAGCAGTGCAACCAAAACATTAGCATTATAAAAATCAAACATTTACATTAAATGGCAAACACTTAATTCATATACCAGATTTTTGCATAACCAACTGCACACTGTATGGCGTAATGAAAAGAACCCCATCGTTAGTATATTTGCCATAATACGAAAATATTTATGCACCTTTTCACATTCACTGAAATGTGCTTTTACAACATTTTGTTTTACCACAGTAAACAAGTCAGTGTAACATATTATATATTTACATGGGACTAAACCAAAATATTTTTACAAAAACAGTAACTTGAAAAACAATTTCCGTCAAATATTTTCTTTGACCACGAAGTCTTTTCCCTCCCCTCCCTCTCTTCCTCTCTCTGCAATGTCTTCCATTGTTGTTGTAAAAAAACTTTGAGGTGTTTGGTCAGGTGCCACATGTAATAGGTCAATTAGCTAATTTACTGTTATTGCAATCAGTAATAACAAATATGTGCCTTTATGCCAGATTGTTGTGTCTTATGCTTATGTTTAAAAAGAGTCATTTTAAAATGACAATGTGTGTAAAGCATAACATGTGTTTAGACTTTTGGAGACTTGAGAAGAAGTTTGCTCTCATTTTCTCAAAAAAAAATGTCTTTACAGATTAAATGGTTGAACTTAAAGACGTGTCTGATATTCTGACATATAAGGGCAGATGCAAGACTAAGACAAATCCGAACCTTTCAGAACTCAAAATGTTTTATTTTACTTTGTAAGAGGTGTTAGTCTTGTGACAATGTGACGCACTATTTACAAGCTACACTTCTCTCACATTGGAATAGGCATGAAGTAGCTGTCCCCGCATGATAAACAATGGAGAGACGCTGCTAGCATTTAAATAATGTTGAAATCATCTTCTCAAGATGACGTCTAAGTATAAACTGATGCCATGTGAAGGATGTGAATCTCCTCAATATTTATACTTTCCATAATGGGACCATAATCTGAATATTAGTGGATAAAGTAATTTTTTTACTGATGACTTGTTAGCAAACTAGATAATATATATTGGACTATTAGAACGGTGTTCTGTCTGTGGGAGACAGGAGCTCTATCATCTCACTTGCATGTTTCTGGCATGATCACATCCTCTTCATGTTTCCTGAAATCCTCTTGAGTAATGCTTATCACTAAGAGGATGCAAAAATAGTTCTCTCTCTCTCTCTCTCTCTCTTTCAAGGAAGAAATCCCCTCCTTAGCTTTTAACTCTACATTAATGCTGATATGACATGATGGGATGCACAATGCCGTTTCTGATACATGAATGGGGTCTGTAGGACGGGCGCATCATAGTCTGTTTTTGTCAAAAAACTGAAATACATTGGGTCTGGTTGTGTGCGTTATAATGCATGTATGACCCGAGGGTGTAAGGCCCCTGATGAGACTTATGTCTCATATAACTAGAATACAAAACACTCAGGATCGCCCACTCATGTACAGGGATAAATGGAGGTAGAGACTTGAATACAACACAATACGTTATTTCAAAATACACACAATTCAACAGATCTATAAAATAAAATTGTCGCTCTAATGGTGGCTAAATGATTCACACATTACACATGCCTGTGTTCGTACAGTAAGTGCATGCAGGCAATCTTGCTAGCGTTTTTCATCAACCTCAATATACACATTGTAAATTATGTGCACACATAAAGAGTTTGTTTCCAAAATTCTATGAATACATTTATTTTATTATATCATTTATAACACAGCATTTATAATATTTTATCAAATATTTTTTATAATACAGAGTTTTCATCACATCATTTACGAGTGGCAACAGCAGCAAAGCTTTTCAGTCACCTGATGCTGAGCTTGCTGGAAAATGTAGGCACTACCCGGAACAAGGTCATGTAACATTAACAACAATTTATGTAGACATGTAGACAGGTAAGTCTTGCCTTGACCATGATACGCACTTCAAACATCTAAATAGATGAAATAGTACACAGGTTTGAAGTGAACTGTTAACAATCACATGACGGTAGTTAGCAAACAACAAGAAAGTGTGTTTAATAAAGACGTATCAAAAGAAATGCCAGTTGTATGGTTGAAAAAGATCCACCTCTGAACGTAAAAATATATTCTGTTTTTAACAGTTCATCTTATTCCCAAATTAGCAGCTTCTCCTGTTTTTTACTTTAAAGTACAAGAGAGAAATGGGGACCCAAATGTGTGACAGTTTAAAGAGATCTTCATTTGATGGGACAAATAACAGCCCAGTACGTAAAACAAAGTGAAAACCAAAAAGTGAAAAAGGGGAAAACAATAAACAAGACTCAAACTAAAAAAAACTGTATAAAACAGAAACGCTGATGCGTATAAACTGGACAGGAACGTGATGCTCTTCATGTTGTGACGCTGGAGCCGTACTCACCCCCTAGGCGACCAAACTTTCTCACGAGCTTATGGTTGTGGCTGGGGGACATAAGTCTCCGGTCATTATGACTTATATTGGTACCAACTATGAACACCTTGGAAAAAGCCACAACCTAGGGCCTCATCCAGCCAGTGAACCAACCTCTGTTTGAAGACAGGCTCCCTTTTGTCTAATGTCCTCCAAGCATACAGCAAGATGATCAGAGCTTCTAAGGTTCAGGGTTCTTCTACATAGATCCTCAGTGCTTGGACAGGGCAATTGGGACCAGAGGTTGATGATGCCTCCTCTCAGGGCAGAGTTTGGTGGTTCACTACCTGAGTTTTTGAAGGGGATGGTAGAAACCTTGGGCACATCCCAAGGAATAACTTAGGAATAACATGAGTATGAACAAGCCCAAAATGTAAGCAGTTCTTGTCGACAGAGAGTGTCTGCAAATCTCCCGTCCTCTAATCGAAGGCTGACACGATCAGGAGCACTGCTTAGTTGACAAAACTTAAACTCCACTGAGTCAAGTGGCTCGAATGGATGACCTTTACATCCTTTCAAGACAATAGAAGGCCCCAGGAGGGAACTAAGGATGTCCTAGAGGGTCTACCCCTTCTAGCTTCTCTAAGGAATCTGACCATTAACTTGTGTCGTCAACTGGAAGTTGAAAGTGACAGGCAGAGCCGCTGCAATGTAACCTTCAGGATGAATTGACAAAGTCCTCGATCCAACCTTTTTGGAACAAGGTTAGCATGAGAGTGACACAATCAACAGGTTCGGAGGCAGTTGCGGGGTATCATCCAGGCGCAACCCCACAAACCACGCATCCAGCCTGGAGATTTTGGGTTCAAGGGGCGGACCCACCTGCAACCCAATTTCTCTGACTGCCTGGGTAAGTAAATTGGCCACCTCACTGTTTCTCACTGTTAGTCACTCGCAAGTCGAGAGTGAGCTCTATCCAAAAAAACAGGAAGAGTGGCACCCTTGCGTCAGCTTCATACACTTCAGTGTGGTCACGTCACCATCAGCACGTTCGCTGATTGGCATTTGAGTGTGGATAGAGTAGAGCACTCCTAGCAGAGCTTCCCATAATCAGTTTTTGAATTTCAAGAAATAAGTTTGTGAAAATTTTCCATAACATCATGTCACCTTGTCCACAACTAGCAAAAAGACTCTCTTTAATTTTTTATATTTTTATATACATCTACCTGAAATTTGAGCCAGTTGTGGTCTGGTGGATAAGGAGATTGATTGGAGATCCGAAGGTCGCCGGTTTAATCACCAGATCCACGAGTTGAAGGTGGTGTGAGTGATGAAACACTTGCTCTCCATCTTCAACAACCACAGCTGTGAAGCCCTCGACCAAGGCACCAGTTTCCCGACTGCTCACCGGCCACCGCAGCCATGGCTCCCACTGCTCCGGGTGAGTGTTCAACGTGCGTTTGTTCACTGCTGTGTGCGTATACTGGGATGGGTTACATGCAGAGCACAAATTCCAGGTATAGGTAACTCCACATCTGGCAAACTGCTCACTTTCACTTTTAGTTTTTTTTTTTTAATCAGACAATGAGAATCTTCCAAACAAGTTTTGCTTTGACTTTACCAACATTTTATTCTCAAAATTCTGCCATTTATCTCAGGTTCAATCCGGTTCTTGTTCAAAACTAGTGCTATTTGCATCAGTTAACGTGTTAGCAAAATTGATGTCTGTTAGCATAATTAGCGTCTGTTCTGTCATCAAATATGTTAGTAGACACATAAAGTCCTGTACGTGTTAAAAGCCATGCATTAGCACAGTGAACAACAGCACAATCCCACTCTTCGTCCACCAACAGATTTGGTGCTTTGTGAACAAAAGTAGCCCCGTTAGTTGCACTCTGTGTATAACCCCCCAAAATTGAGGGTAAACAGTCCACACAGCAACAGTGTTGTTGACTTTTCAAAAAGCTTAACCTTTGCCAGCGTCTTCAACAATACCTGGTTAAGTTGTCAAAAATGCCTGGATAAACAGCACTACTGCTCCATGCACTTGTGAACAAATAGCTTAAAAACTTAAATTTCACATTCCACATGTACCCAGGTACATGTGGACAGGGCCTAAACGTGAGATCTTGTGAAGCCTAGAAAGGATGAACATATGGTTTGTACATGTATGTTTTTCACAGTGACATTTAGAGGAAGGCTGTTCTGAAGAAAGTGTCGGGGATTCAGCTGATTCAGCTTGTGTTTGACAGCATCAAGCTGCAGCCATCCCATCTTGTTTCTCTGATGCTTATTAATTATTAATTGAACAGGGACCTTAAACACACTTTCAGAGTGTGAAAGGGTCATTTATTTGCCAAAGCCAATGCTTTAAAATGTTTGACTTCAGACTCCAAGTAAAGGACATCACACACTTTTCTGATTTATCTGTCTGAAGTGTTGTGCGAGAATCCGCTTCTTTGAAAAATTATTCACACCACGACACAACGCACACCTGGCCAAATGATGACTACGAACAATAACGTTTGGTTCTTTCATTACAGCTTTTTTTTTGCAAGGAGCGCAACCAATGAAAACCAATGAAAGCTGGTTCTTTTGATGATTTGAGAGGGACATAAAACAGCAGCTGGTTGGTGCTTGATACACACTGCAAAAAATAATAACATGATGACGAGTAAAGGAAGAAACAAGAGGCAACCTCCTACTCTCCCTGCCCCTGAACAGTGACTGAACTGTAGTACTTTGACTGGCCACATGGTCTCATTCACTACAATGTTAAAACTGCTCAACTTTGTAATAGAAAAAAACCAAACATTTTGACACCCCATATTGCTGTTATTTTTATAGATTCAGATCCATAGTTTTGACCTTCATGAACACTCTGAGTAGGGTGAATTATTTTGAAATTTGTATGCTTAAGATATATTCAATTTAAAACTTCAACTTATTAGACATCGTGGTGTGCCTATGTCCCACCTCTGACCCTTTTGTGTTTACTTTTTGGAGTTTTTGCACTTCTTTAAAGCAATGGTTGACTACGCCCATTTTTAGCCTGCTTCACCAATCAAACGGAACGTCATGTATGCTCCCTTTATCTCTTTTTCAGAGGGAACTATTTCATTTCCACTCTTTTTTTCATATTCCACTCTTAAAATTTTTTATTTTCTCTCTCTCTCTCTCTCTCTCTCTCTCTCTCTTTCTGCATGTATAAGAGTTTGTAAGTCTCTTGATCATGAGTCATCATTGATTTCATCAGTTTGAATCCATCCCTGATTTCATCAGTTCATTGGCTATTCTCTCCCTCGGGCATCTGGCATTGATCTAATGCTTCACAGCTCAACATGCTATATCTCCATAGCTTCAGTCAGGTCCTCTTCCGGTCACTGAGTGTATATTGGAGTTCCAGGTAGCACAAGCGCTCACTAGGGTCACATAAACACACATTCAGACACTGGAGAAAAGAATCAAAAATTTTAAAAGCAAGCACAAATAACGATTTTACTTTGAGTTTAGTTTAAAATATCAACTAAACAAATATGTTTTTTTCTTTAATGATCAGTAATGTCACTGAATATGATTTTAAACAAAATGATGACAAGTAAAAGAGTAATAATTTCACTCTTGTTTATTTCTGCTGTGTTAAGGATGGATCACGACTGGAGCAGCAGCAGAAGCTGCCGTCGAAGCAAGCAGATGGAGGAACCCGATGGTAAGAGGATCAGAATGATCTAATAACAAATGAATCCTGAGAAATTATTTGGTCACAGAAGTCAATCAGAGTCAAGTGATCGACCCTGGAATGTTTATTAGCCAATAAAAAGCCTTGGAGTCTCTATTAACACTTCACTTTTGAATGATCAACCATAAAAAAAATCCTCATTCAACCTTTTTTTCTATAGGCTACTATGAATTAAGCTTTCAAATGAAAAATGTTCATCCGTAAATAAAAGTTGGCAATCTGTTTTTGCTCAGAGTCGGTGTACATTGGTGTCCCCATCCCCCGAAGTTACAGAAGGAAACGAAGACATCGCAAACACACATCGCGTCACTCCCATGAGCGCCAGAGACACCACAGTCACCTTGGCAACCAGGATACTGAGGAACCTTGTGACCCTGAAGAATCACGTGACCCACCGGAACCATGTGACCCAGAGGAGGTGGAGCCAGACTCAAATGAGCTCTCTGAATACAGTGAGATGCACGTTTCAAAAAAATTCTGATGGCTATATTTTGGATTTACTTGGGGACTATCACAAAATGTATTAAAGATGCGTTGGTAAATGTTCTGAATAAAACAAAACGAATAAACAAAACTAATGAATAAATTAAAACAATTCACTCTTTAAAGTACTCTGCAGCTCATCTGATTTTACAGGAACAGAAGCAAGCCCATGTTTCTCCCAACTTTATATCTCTTTTCTAGCTTCTCATCGCAGCTTGTGTTATATGTTGATCAAAAATTTTATTTCAAAAGTGTCTATTTTCACAAGTACGTACATTCCAACATGCCCTCCAGAAGAAACACCATCTTGTGGTTCCCTCTAACAAAGACAGGAAATCTCTCAGAAAAACTGAAATGTCTCATTCACAGTCCCTGACTGGGAAAGGCAGTTGTGACTCATCCTCCATGATGGAGCTTCACTGGGGGTTACTCCGCCAATTAGCACAAATGTACCTCAACAACCTACTCTACTACGGAAATCTCCATGGGCACTTTTACAGCACCAACATCGAGGGAGGAGAATCTGACTCACCTAGACTAGCCATACAGTAACTGGATCAGGGTACAGGGCTGGGAAGAGTGGAGTGGGTTCGGCGATTGAGATCTCACCCCTTTGAAGGGTGAATTGAATTTCAAGCCTATCTCACCATTTGCCCAGGCAATAATCCTTACCATCTCCTCATCAGATCTCCTCTTCTACTCTGGAAGTGGACAGTTAAGAACTCAGTAAAATGGGCCAATGCCTTCTGATACATAAAGGCTTGCAGGAATACTCTGGAGATACTGTTCTCACTTAACCATAGATATCTCTACACAGGACACCTAACTTGATGGGGAGTGGGATGCAGAGTGGGATACAGACTTTATAAGGCACTAAACTTCTGAGATCTCCATGCACACTCGCTCTTAAGGGCATGGTCTAAAAGAAGAAAACAGCACTCCCTTTGAGACTATCCAAGATTGACTAAAACTTCTATCTAAACCAGCTTAGGGTGTAAAAAAATACACACTTGCAACCTGAGTTAATTAGGTTGAGTTAATAACCTGTAAAATTATTTATAACACAAAGTCACATATTTTTCAAGTACAAATGTTTTAAGGAGCTGTTAATCAATCCTGTGCATTTGTCGATTCGCCCCTGCAGATGCACCTCCTCCACTACTCACACAACTTCACTGTTTTCCCATAGTTCAATAAAAAAATCATGTGTGCAAAAAAGTTGGTCAAATACAAAGAGGCTTTACGCTCACACTCAAACAGTGTTCTGCAGATTGTTTCCGAGTTTGCATTAGTCGTTCTTATTTTGCAGACACACACTGCTGTTTACGGCACGGATATTTTTTGCTGTGGTTTCCCTTGGACGAGGAAAAGAAATGTCATAATCGCATCAGCCAATCACATTCCTCTATGACATGATGAGCCAATGACGCATGCACATAAATTATATAGATGAACTGAGTACATTTTACTTGAATTGTTAATTTTTGGCTGCGATTTGATTAGATGGCGAACACTGAGTAAATATTAATTAGGACATTGTATTTAAATTTACAAATATATTTTAATTATTTTAAAAAACATTCAGTAATAACAAACAAAAATAACTTTTTAAATAAAGTTTTCTGTACTTTAATAAACTGTGGCTTAAGTGTTTTGGTACTCGCTCTTCACATGGGTGACAGAAAAGTGAGAGAGAGAGAGAGAGAGAGAGAAAGAGAGAGAGAGAGAGAGAGAGAAAGACAGAGAGAGAGAGAGAGAGAGAGGGAGGGAAGAAAAAGAGGGCTTAACAGGAGCTTAAGAAGCACTCGTGGAGCACCTCACGCGTGAAACTTATTCTGCTGTTCATTCTGAAAGTTTTCCTTTCTGAGCTAAAGTGAAGCGAATAACCAAACATTAAATCCAGGATGAGCCAATGAAATTTATTTCAATAAATTAGAAGATATTGAGCTTTGTAAAGAACTGAATTATGGATCGTCAACAGGATTTCTTCAGCATTCAGGATTCGATTCAGTCTCTGATCTCCAGTCATAGTAGCTCAGGTAAAGTCTGAGCTCTCTTTGACTTTTACTGTTCATTAACCTATATAAAGTAACATTCAAATATCCAGTATAGTCTGTTATTTTATTTCATCAACCTTTTAAGTTGGAACATTTTTGTTGATCCACGTCTTTATTAAAACGTTTAATCTTTTTAATCTTGAAAATAGTGATTTGTTTCCACTGTTTCAAACAGTGCTGTTTTTAATATTCACATTATTATTTTAATATCAACAATTTTCACCATTTAAACAAGCATCTTTTCAACAATTATTATGTTAGTCTAAAGGTTTTTAATATTTAATATTTAGATTAAAAAAGGAATGATTTGCATGCATATTTGTTATTACTCGCAACTTGTTTAAATTGGTGTACATGGATTTGCTCAGTTGGATATCGAGACGTTTATTGAAAATGGATGAAAGAAAAACGAAAAATATGTATATAAGGGAGTTGTGAAATATGATGTCCATCTAAGTGGTCCAGGAGTACCATCTGTGGTTGACCCAGTTATTTACATTTTGGAGACGTTTTCCACACGCCTGTATCCTCAGTTGGCCTCTTTGGTGTCACCAAGGAGGATCTCACACCACAGACCTCCACAATCAGCAAACAGTTGTTTTTAACTGACCTCAGCTCTGGGTTCCACCATAAAGTCAGAGGAAAAATCGATGAGTCTACCTGTGTCCCGGGAAATCCAAGACATGAACATCTAGACAAGAACATTTCCATCATCTAGACATTTCCACATTTTTCCAGCAATGGGGCTTCTCCCAGGTGGCCAGGTTAAAGTGTGTGTCGAGTTGAACTGCCCGAAGTGTGTTCCCAAAGCCGTCATTCAAAATGCATTTATGGTTCCCTTTTCCGGGAAGATTGTGTTGCACAACTGAACGAATTGTCAGATTTACTGACAAGCACTTCATGCTTGGCTGCTCAATAGTTCACAATATTTCCTAGTTTGCACCTGTAAATAGTTTTCATCTTATATTCATTGCTTTTGTGCAGTTGATAAATAACAGTTTTGTCTTCTTATTCATTATATTTTCCGCCAGGACCAAGCATGACCTAAACTCAAGAAAAGCATAGAAAGGGAGCTCGAAGCCATCCCAATTTGTCAAAATACCAATGGGTCCAGAAAAAAAAAACGATCTTTACAAGCCCCAGGCAGGGAAAACAATACACTTGCATTAGTTACATTAAAACATATGTTCATTTAGAAAAATTAATTCCATACATTAAAACAATGTAATTTTGACTGCAATAAAACAAACCTTTTGTCTTCATTTGCTTTTTTTTCCTAAATGTTATAATTACTTTTGAGACATTTTTCTTTTCATATTTGCATCGTTAATTTTTTATTATTAATCCAGAATTTTTATAATTAACTGTTTAACACTTGGTAAATGATAAGAAAAATATTATGATGTCAATATGTTTTTAAATTCCACTTTACATATTTCTTATGTAATGTTAAAATATCTGAAATAAAATATCTGAAATAAAAAACTTCCTCAAAGCCCTAAGTAATAACTGAATTTGATGCCACTTGATAGTGTTTAATACATACAGACTAATGGCAAGCAAATCAAAGTGAAATAAACATTCATTCATTTTCATGTCGGCTTTCTTCCGTTTCGGGGTCGCCACAGCGGAATGAACCGCCAACTCTCTGGCATTTGTTTTACGCAGCGGATGCCCTTCCAGCCGCAACCCATCGCTGGGAAACATTCACACTCTTACTCAATTCATTTATACCACATGTCTTTGGACTTTTGGACTTCTTTGCAGAACTCCACACAGAAACGCCACCTGCCCCAGCTGAGCCTAGAACCAGCTACTTTTTTGCTGTGAGACGACCGTGCTACCCACTGCGCCACCGTGACGCTGTGCAATAAACAGTACAGTTAAATTAAGGATAACTTTAAAAAATCTGCAACACTAGATTTTTTTTTATCAATCAATTAATTAAAAGTCATAAATAACATAAAGTCCCGATGTCTGTCTTGAGAGTTTTATGAAAACCAATATGATAATGTCATAATCTCTCATCATGAATACTTCAAAGTTTGATTCATCATGTTATGAATAAATCAAAGCAACTTCTTAAATGCTGTGAAGCAGAAGGCTCCAGATCCTTACTTTGATAAGAACAACAAAATGTTAAACATTGGTCCTTTTGAAACGATTACCTTTGTGCTCGAGAGAGACTTCACAACATCAACCTTGATGAACCAGAATGAAAGCTGAGTGAGTGAACTCGCAGAGTTTATAATTAGAGATTATTAATCAGAGTTTGCTGATCAGCATGGACTCAACTCTCAGGTTAGTTCATGTTTGAACACAGGTTTCTCATTAAAGACCTTTCACTCCTTGCTTACTGTCCCTAAAAGGCTGTGGGAGTTGATTGCAGAAACTGATTAAGTACTTTTAAAGAAAGAAGGATAAATGGTTTAAAATTTTTTTTACAACATTACAACTTTCTGTTTTAACTGGAGGGCAGGGTTTGGAGGTGTGGCTTTGTAACTCCACCCAATGTGGACAGAAGACATCTCCCTTGCTAGTCAGAGCATGACAACAAGGTAAACCAAATGATAGAGCAGAAAGAAGAAGATAGAACAGTAACTTAAATATGTCTGAGCATCTACATCAAGCACGGACAATGGAAGATGTTGACAGGAACCTTTGGAATGATCGTGCAGCTATGTTTTGACATTTTACAATATTGCCAGCTGGATTAGACCGTTTTTTGTAGCTGCAATGAAATATTGCTCAGGGGCTAAGGATCCCACCACGAAACTGTTTTAGGGGCTACAGCAGACCCGAGGAGAAGAGTGACTTCAAGCTGTTTACATCTCTAGACACCAGGGAGGACAACAAGCTCCCCACGAGCATTCTTCAGCTTGTCACTAGAGAAAGATGCTACCCAGTTTCAAGCTAGGTGATGGTTTGAAGGTTCTCGAGCTGGGGATGCTTTATGGTTTTATGCTTTTATGGTTTGGGGAAACCTAGTGTGAAAATTTCTACTCTGATTGTAATGCTGGGGATTTCAACACAACCCATAACAGATTTTCAGAGTTCAGCTCAGGTACACAAACATTTACTCCAGTTAAGGGATTTAAGTTAATTTAAAGTTAGCTCATTGCTCTGACTGCTGAGTAAAGCTCTGGTCACACTTGCTTTTGAGAGCTTTGATGGCCATCGCATGGCTCTGCGGCAGCAAAGACTGGTTCTCCAGGCAGTACCAATCCCTAAATATAAATAATCCAAACCGCAGCAGGGTTCACTCTAATGTACTTCACACCAACACTGAAATCCTCAAAAAATAAAAACTAGATCTTATAAAAAGTAATAATGAGATATACCTCCTTCAATACATATGAGAAAGCTCTATGTGATCTAGAACCAGCTATTTCAGTTTATTTGGACAGCACCTCTATTGAACTTCTGGCTCAAAAAATCCTACGGGGTTTATTAGTGATCCAATTCTTTGTTCCACTCTACCTCATTGAAACTTTAAGAGTGTTCTGATATTGGAATTCTAAGACGTCAAAGAGAATTATCTTTTCTGGATAAAGTATGTTTGTAATAAGCTGTATGGTCAGCTGCATTGTTCTCTGTAGTCTGCTCTGGTATTCTACAAACACACATATTTGTGATATCCCCCCCTGTGGATTATAAGGATTATAAGCAGAAAAACAGCTTTGTGCTGATAATCCTATACAGGAGCTACATTTTCAACACACTCTCAATATACTGTGCTATAATATTTACCTCCAGCACTGTAATGAACAGTGTTTCAGTTTTACTGTCCAATCCTCCAGCGCTGTACTGAACAGTGTTTCAGTTTCACTGTCCAATCCTCCAGCGCTGTACTGAACAGTGTTTCAGTTTCACTGTCCAATCCTCCAGCGCTGTACTGAACAGTGTTTCAGTTTCACTGTCCAATCCTCCAGTGCTGTACTGAACAGTGTTTCAGTTTTACTGTCCAATCCTCCAGCTCTGTACTGAACAGTGTTTCAGTTTCACTGTCCAATCCTCCAGCGCTGTACTGAACAGTGTTTCAGTTTCACTGTCCAATCCTCCAGCGCTGTACTGAACAGTGTTTCAGTTTCATTGTCTAATCCTCCAGCGCCGTACTGAACAGTGTTTCAGTTTCTCTATCCATTTTTCCAACGCTGTACTGAACAGTGTTTCAGTTTCACTGTCCAATCCTCCAGCACTGTACTGAACAGTGTTTCAGTTTCACTGTCCAATCCTCCAGCGCTGTACTGAACAGTGTTTCAGTTTCACTGTCCAATCCTCCATCCCTGTAATGAACAGTGTTTCAGTTTCACTGTCCAATCCTCCAGCGCTGTACTGAACAGTGTTTCAGTTTCACTGTCCAATCCTCCAGCACTGTACTGAACAGTGTTTCAGTTTCACTGTCCAATCCTCCAGCGCTGTAATGAACAGTGTTTCAGTTTCACTGTCCAATCTTCCAGCGCTGTAATGAACAGTGTTTCAGTTTCACTGTCCAATCCTCCAGTGCTGTAATGAACAGTGTTTTAGTTTCACTGTCCAATCCTCCAGCGCAGTACTGAACAGTGTTTCAGTTTCACTGTCCAATCCTCCAGCACTGTACTGAACAGTGTTTCAGTTTCACTGTCCAATCCTCCAGTGCTGTAATGAACAGTGTTTCAGTTTGACTGTCCAATCCTCCAGCGCTGTAATGAACAGTGTTTCAGTTTCACTGTCCAATCTTCCAGCGCTGTAATGAACAGTGTTTCAGTTTCACTGTCCAATCCTCCAGTGCTGTAATGAACAGTGTTTCAGTTTGACTGTCCAATCCTCCAGCGCTGTAATGAACAGTGTTTCAGTTTCACTGTCCAATCCTCCAGCTCTGTACTGAACAGTGTTTTAGTTTCACTGTCCAATCCTCCAGCGCTGTACTGAACAGTGTTTCAGTTTCACTGTCCAATCCTCCAGCCCTGTAATGAACAGCGTTTAAGTTTCACTGTCCAATCCTCCAGCTCTGTACTGAACAGTGTTTCAGTTTCACTGTCCAATCCTCCAGCGCTGTACTGAACAGTGTTTCAGTTTCACTGTCCAATCTTCCAGCGCTGTACTGAACAGTGTTTCAGTTTCACTGTCCAATCCTCCATCCCTGTAATGAACAGCCTTTCAGTTTCACTGTCCAATCCTCCAGCGCTGTACTGAACAGTGTTTCAGTTTCACTGTCCAATCCTCCATCCCTGTAATGAACAGCCTTTCAGTTTCACTGTCCAATCCTCCAGCTCTGTACTGAACAGTGTTTCAGTTTCACTGTCCAATTCTCCAGCGCTGTACTGAACAGTGTTTCAGTTTCCCTGTCCAATCCTCCAGCGCTGTACTGAAGAGTGTTTCAGTTTCACTGTCCAATCCTCCAGCGCTGTACTGAACAGTGTTTCAGTTTCACTGTCCAATCCTCCAGCGCTGTACTGAAGAGTGTTTCAGTTTCACTGTCCAATCCTCCAGCGCTGTAATGAACAGTGTTTCAGTTTCACTGTCCAATCTTCCAGCGCTGTAATGAACAGTGTTTCAGTTTCACTGTCCAATCCTCCAGTGCTGTAATGAACAGTGTTTCAGTTTGACTGTCCAATCCTCCAGCGCTGTACTGAACAGTGTTTCAGTTTCACTGTCCAATCCTCCAGCTCTGTACTGAACAGTGTTTCAGTTTCACTGTCCAATCCTCCAGCTCTGTACTGAACAGTGTTTCAGTTTCACTGTCCAATCCTCCAGCCCTGTAATGAACAGCGTTTCAGTTTCACTGTCCAATCCTCCAGCTCTGTACTGAACAATGTTTCAGTTTCACTGTCCAATCCTCCAGCGCTGTACTGAACAGTGTTTCAGTTTCACTGTCCAATCCTCCAGCGCTGTACTGAACAGTGTTTCAGTTTCACTGTCCAATCCTCCAGCTCTGTACTGAACAGTGTTTCAGTTTCACTGTCCAATCCTCCAGCGCTGTAATGAACAGCGTTTCAGTTTCACTGTCCAATCTTCCAGCGCTGTAATGAACAGTGTTTCAGTTTCACTGTCCAATCCTCCAGTGCTGTAATGAACAGTGTTTCAGTTTGACTGTCCAATCCTCCAGCGCTGTACTGAACAGTGTTTCAGTTTCACTGTCCAATCCTCCAGCTCTGTACTGAACAGTGTTTCAGTTTCACTGTCCAATCCTCCAGCTCTGTACTGAACAGTGTTTCAGTTTCACTGTCCAATCCTCCAGCCCTGTAATGAACAGCCTTTCAGTTTCACTGTCCAATCCTCCAGCTCTGTACTGAACAACGTTTCAGTTTCACTGTCCAATCCTCCAGCGCTGTACTGAACAGTGTTTCAGTTTCACTGTCCAATCCTCCAGCGCTGTACTGAACAGTGTTTCAGTTTCACTGTCCAATCCTCCAGCGCTGTACTGAACAGTGTTTCAGTTTCACTGTCCAATCCTCCAGCTCTGTACTGAACAGTGTTTCAGTTTCACTGTCCAATCCTCCAGCGCTGTAATGAACAGTGTTTCAGTTTCACTGTCCAATCCTCCAGCTCTGTACTGAACAGTGTTTCAGTTTCACTGTCCAATCCTCCAGCGCTGTACTGAACAGTGTTTCAGTTTCACTGTCCAATCCTCCAGCACTAATAAATAATTTTTCCGTGTCACTACCTAGGGGAAACCTCCTGCTCTCCCTCTCGATGCATAACAGGAAGTAACTGAACTGCAGTTCTTCGAAAAGGTCACTTTAGGTTGACTCCAGAAGTGAGCAGGTTCTCATTCACTCCCATGTTAAAATTGGCTAACTTTGGAGCTGAAAATCATGTTTCCTCCCCTTGCTCTTTGTTGATTCAGATCACTAGTTTTGATCTTCATGAACAATATGAGATGTGAATTCTTTTTAATAAGATTGTTTAAGATATAATAAAGTTTAAAACTTCAGCCAATCAGACATCTGTGACGCCAACATATTCAGCCTCTGTGGACACATATTCCAATTACTGTCTACGTCTACTCTGAGCGTCATAAAAATTTGGCCAACTTTTGGTGCCATTAGATCAAGAACTCTACTCAGGCTGTCTTTGTTTATTTCAGTGTCTCCAGCTGCTGAGAGGCTTCGGCACATCCTAAGCGATGACGATGAACCCACCCCGACCCTCTTCACAGAGATGGACACGCTCCAGCAGGAGGGAGGGGAGATGGAGTGGAAGGAGTCAGCCAGGTCTAAGACACTCACACATACTCACTAGAGAGAGAGAACCAGGGAGTTTATGTAAAATTTGGATGATTGTTTAATGACCCTAGTTGACATGTCCAGTTCATAAACTTTAGTGACCTTAGCATGATGTCACTAGCCTGTACTCCTTTCCACCCCTCTCATCGAGCATAGAGTTGTGATATCACTTTTAGGGATGTGTTTTATTTCTGCTCTAAGATTTTTATTATTGGTTTTATGTCCTTCAATTATTGGTTTCTTTCTGTGCACAATGCAGAGTCTGGGGCATAATTTATCTCAGTCATTAATATAAAAGACATACCTGACTTCATAAAGCCATCAGTCAAATTCAGACCATTGGTTGGAGTCATATATTCAGTCAAATTCTATTGCAGAGATTGCAAATTAGTGACTCTGAATTTTGAAAGGCATTAGTCAAACTCAGACCCTCAATCAAACTCTATTACAGAGAATGCAGACCAGTGAATTACATGATCATTACCTTCCTTCCCAGCTTCTCTCCTACCCCATAATTAAACTCACACCCCACAACAAAGATGGTGAGTGCAAAAACCATGTCTCCAACTGAGCAGGCATAACACCAACAACCTATACAAACGACATTACACACTTTTCTCACAAGCACTTATCTAATGATCATACACTAACTCGGCAAAGCTAGCTCCACCGCGTATGCAGGTTACAACGATGACATGGCAACACTCTCCTGCAATTAGAGGTATCAACATTGAGACAGGTTGATACAACGTTTTTATATCGTCTCTCTAATTATGTGTGATGCCGTACTTGTGAATATATAGAATTCAATCAAATTAACCATTTTTCTAATCTACCACTTCAGCCTGATTAACCGATAAGATCGCTGGTTAAGGTCACTTCGCAAAAAAATTTAAATACTGATATTAACTTGATGATGTTAACTTGTGGAAGTTGTTTGTGTTATGTACTTAAATGGTACATGTGATTAAACACATTATCGTTCATGATAACCAAAACCTAATTGTATTATTGTTCAAGTTACAAGTAGAAATTGATCATTTAAGTGTACCAAATGATACATTGAATTTCTAATTAAATGTCTGACCAGACCAGTTATTAACAAATAAAATTGTTACGTAAAATTTGGTATTGTACATTTCTTTTATTTTAAACTATTAATGTTACATAATATTTTACTCTTATCAAATTATTAAAGAAACACAATTATGCATTTTAGAAAAGTTAGCAGAAACCTTGCTTTAATACAAAACAATCTTTACAAGTTTGGTATTTTCAAGCAGATCATACAATGGCATAATTTAGTTTCTTACACAACTTTTCACTAACCCACTGTTTCCCTCATTCTCAGATGGAAGCACAAGGATTTTTCTCACATTCGTGTAAAAATTACTAGTTGAAACATAAACCGTTTCAACACTTGACAATTTCCAGATATACAAAATAAAAATCTTTCAGTCCAATATATGAGCACGGATGGAGCGGACTCTTCCGATCCTGTCCTCACAACCTACTACTTCCTAATAATGCACGAGGAGTAAAAGATGTCTACAAGATATCTATTTGACTACATTTGAACCAAAAGATGTTATAAAGATGCGTCAGTTTTAATTGTATAAAGAAATATTTGTTTTATCCCTGCAAGATACATCACAAAATCCAAAATATAAATTATTATTTTTATTTCTAATATTTATTTTACATATAAATTAATTAATTTTGAAGATAAAGTTAGTTATCTCTCTTTGTGTAAATTATGGTAAATTATAACATTAGCTCGTGCTGTAAATAGCATCATTCTTCAGAATATTCTAAATATTCTAATTAGCAATACATTAACTTTTTATTAACGTTGGAGCATCTTCCTGTCATTACAACAGACGCGAGCCTGCTAGCAAAGAGACGGAAGAATGCGCATGCCTGTGATTGTCTTCACTTTTAAGTAACCTCAACAAATTTTTATTTACCTGTGCAGGAATATTTCTGACATGCCCGATGGCCAGTCCATGCCTGCGCATTGCCCCCACATTACACCAATATAGTTAAAATCAGCTTTGAGGTTCACTAAGACTATGGTCTGCAGTGTCAGAACAGTTCACCCATTCACTCATTCACGCTATCTCATTCGCTCAATTACTCTCTTTCACTCAGTTTCTCTCTCTCCCTTTTTCTCTCTCTCTCTCGCTCTCTCTCTCTCTCTCACTCTCTCACCAGGTGGGTGAAGTTTGAGGAGAAGGTGGAAGAAGGGGGGGAACGCTGGAGTAAGCCGCACGTCTCGACTCTGACTTTACATAGCCTCTTTGAACTTCGAACCTGTTTCCAGACAGGCTCCGTTCTGCTGGAGCTGCATGGACAGACGCTCTCTCAAATCACTGGTGAACACTCACAAACCAAGTCAAATACTTGATGCTTTACTGAACTTTTTTGTGAAGGGGTGGCAGCTAACTTTAATGTACAAATTATTTGTTTCATAAATACTGTTGCATGGATTGCTTTGATTGGCTGCACTGATCTATCCTTGGGTTGGCCAGGTTTCTCAAGGCAAAAAATGTTACATGTTCTCTTTTTTAATTTTGAAATAACGGGACGTGTATATTAAGAGATGTTGATGTGTGGTCAGGACCAGCTAGGCCTAAACGCGACCAGAAGCACTGACATTACCTTATCTAAATCTTAAGATGTGTTCCATTAAATTTATTCTTTTTATTTCATAGTTTGTCTTTGGGCCCCACAGCACCAAACTAGAGTGAGATGTAGCTAGAGATGAATCTTATCTGGTTGATGAATCTGTCACGATATTGTGGCACAGTATGTGGAGAAGAGAAAGTATATTGTGTTTTCGGTTGAAAAGTGCACCTATTATGCTCTTTAAACATAATGATAATAATAATAATATAAAACAGAAAAGTACATCTAAAAGTCCTGTGATCTCCCTAGCCTGTTAATCCTGCAGATACTTCAGACCCTTGAAGATTTAAAGGAAACAAACTTGTAATAGAAGCATTTGTGCAGTTAATCCCAGTTACTTATATAATTTTGTGTCATGACAGGTTCCTTAAATTAATATCAGTGATTGGATTCTGAAATCATATTGCGATAGATCTTATGTTCTTGTTTTAATGTCACCATTATGATCATGTTACCCATCATTGATTGGTTTTACAGATTCTGGCTTTAAAATTTAGCATAAAAATCCCATGGCAAATGGTGAGCTATTCATACATACAAGGACATTGTGTATAGAAAGAGGTCAGGGCCCAAATATCATAATAGGGGGTTGTGTGTGTTCACATTTGCTTATAAGCAGCTCTAATTAATAGTTTGATTGGTACCAGCCACAGAGGCAGGCTAATTATGTGTCTGAACTTACCGTGTGTTGAGCCATGTGTTGAGGGGCTGGAGACGGGCAGGAGATGGCTGGCTGGTGAAGGAGGCACGACGGGCTCTGTGAAGGGAGAAGAGACAGGGTCAGTGAAAAGTTTTAGCAAGGACACGTGGAAAGAAGGTGATAACCGGTAACTGGGTGGCAGGGTGAGGCGATAATGGTCCAATGTATCTGGGACTCAGCTTCTTACTGTCGTGGCGCAGGCGGATGTCACATGTGATTAGGGAGTACGAAGTGACAGAAGATGTTCTGGAAAAGAAGTCTGAACCGACTTATTTGACTATTGTAAAAAAAACATTTTGGACATTCTCTCTCTCTCTCTCTTTCTCACTCTCTCTCAGATGCCATCATTGATCAGCAGGTTCAGGAGGGTCTAGTGTCTCCAGAGCTGCGGGAGAAGATCAGTTTTGTGCTCCTGAGGAAGCACCGTCACCAAACCAAGAAGCCCATCCATCGGTCGTTGGCAGACATCGGCAAATCCAGCCCATCTAGTGAGTAGCGCATGCAGGGATTCCGCTATCCGCTAGTACTGTAGTAAAGTTCCTTGTATTAAGGTTAAAACCAAAAATTTTACCCATTGCATATGCTCTACTTTGTAGGAATAGTATTTGTGTGGAAATTAGAAGTATTACTATTATGGCGATCAAAACAGCACAAAAAAATTATTGACTTTTTAAGAATTTATTTAACATTTTGTTATAACGGTCATATCTATAAGATAACAACTGATAAGTGAAATGATCTCATTCATATACATTTTTAATGATGATTTTGGCCCTCAGACCAACCTTTCATCCATCCTTGTTTTGTCTCCGCTATATCTTTTCTTTTTCTCTCTAATTCCATGGGGGTGCATCAGATCGGGGTCCAGGTTCCAACCCCGGCAGTCTTACAGGGCTTCATCACTCCTCTGAGGAACTGAGAGCGCCTCCGAGTGGCAAACTCAGCAAACTACGTGAGTCTCATTTACAGACACGACTTGCTGTCCCTGGAGCCAACTGATCAACCTTTTTATTCTTTTTACTTCAGTGCTATAGGCATAGCAACCATTCAGGAAACAAGTATTTGACCACCTACAGTTTTTAAACGTTTGCCCACAAACTAATGATTGAGAGAGTGAGAGGCAAAATCTCAAAAGACTAACATGAGGCAGGATTGGACTTCAAGGCCACCATCAAACTACTAGGCAAATGGAAAAAAAACAAAATGATCTCAGTCTGGAGCTTCACTTATTTCATAGATTTTTGAGAACAGTTACACAATAAAATCATGAGAGTAAAATTAATATCATATACTGAATAATTAATATTATTTATTGAATAATAACGCTATATTATTGAAGACAGCTGACAGCGTTTCTGGGTTGCTGTTAAAGCACTCATTCACTAAAAATAATGTACATTTATGGTTTACCAGAACATGAAAACACACAAAAAGGGGAGCTGTGTGTTTCAGATGTTTCAGGAAATGTATAGGTGTGTAAAGACCTTAAAGGAAAGTTTAATATTATGAAGAGGGTGTTGATTTAAACTGACATGTAATTACTAACCTATCAAAAAACCTGGTTGAAGCCAATTTTATGGCTTCACTTATTGTTTTTTTTTCTATTTGAGGAAAAAACACAGAAGCGAAGTAAAAAAAAATGCTCACACACACATGCGCGCACACGCACACACACACGCACACGCACACCCACACGCACACACACACATGCACACATGCTATATAGTACTTTATTACAATTGTGTGCATTCATATTTTAAACATGTTAAGTATTTATAATACACTTTTAATAAAATGTTAAAACAATAATCTATTCCAAAAATCACCGTTCTACAGCCATTTCTTCATACATCAGAGCAATCTGCAAGAATTGTGAATGATGTTTGAGAAATTTAATTCCTGAGCCCAAGGAAATTAATTAATTAAAGCCTGAAACACACCTACACTAAACTAAAGGTCCCCTGTTAGCCAAAAAAAAAATTAATGTCACCAGAGTGATTTTCTGATGATTAAGAGTATGACCGAGATGACCACAAATGTCCCCTCTTGGCTTCAGGGTCCTTCTTGGTGGGTATGTAACGACGGCAAAGTGTCCTCTTAGATAGGTCGGCTAGTACACACACACACGCACACTCATATAGAACCACAGTTGTTCGTAACATTGTTAACTAGCTTAAAAAAGTGTGTTAAGTCAGTGTTGTAGAAAGCTGTGTCAGAGTGATGGTAATCGAAAAAACTTTGATGAGCATATTTTGGTGACGAAAAAAGGCCTTTTGCAGCACAATTATAGCTTGAATCAAATACATTTTTAGACTGAATAATGGCTCGGTTATGTATCATGTATAGTGGCACATATGAACCCTTGCTGTTCATTCACACATGTGCTAGTATTCTTTTGTTTCTTTACAATTTGTTGTTGCTCACTTACATGTAAAATACTAAACAATGGCAACTAATATTTGTTTACAACCTTAATGGCAAAAAAGTGTATCCCAAGTTCTAAGACACAATATTTTTAACGTAACAAGTGTGTTGTGAGTTATCTCATTTCTATGATTGATTATTAAGAGCAATGATCAGTTGGTTTTTGTGTGTGTTTTCCAGCTTCTTCTCAGTGTCGCAGTATGAATGACATTTCCATCGTCCCCAGCTCTGACCAGGTACATTTTCATCGATACTGCTTTCTGTAGATTATTTAATTTTCACGTTAAAATGCTAAAATGAATGCTGTTAGTTGATTAAACACTTGACAAATTAATCACATGGTCCACAGAAAATTAATCACACTTTATTTAAAATGTTGGAGAATTAAGACGTAGGAGATATTAAGATGTTCAATGCAGTTCAATGCTTATTTCACAGGATTATTCTTGTGTTAATCGTGTGTTAAATTCTCTTTGACCTCACTAACTGCCTTAAGTAATATTCCTCTATGTAATTTAAAGAGTGTATTCCATGAAGTTTTGTTTACTTTAGTAAATCCAATGTTTGGTTGTTCTTTAAAATCACATTTTTCAATTCACACGATGAATACTCAATTTTCTCGATTGTACACCTTTACATTTCAGAACTAAAATTAACGTGACACTCACTACTACTAGAAATCTGGAGAAGTTTAACCAATAAAATAACGCCTTCAGGATTCTTTCAATGTTTCCAACTTTCCGTATAAAACTCGTCAGATGTTTAGCTAGCATTCCACTGGCATGATGTCTGAGGCTGAGACTAGTGTTGTGCTTCTGCATGAGTAGGGATGGATGCTTTGCCTCCTCTGTAGTTGCATTAACAAATAGGTAATTATTCAAAACAAGAGACCTCACCGAATGAGATTGATCTTGACCTGGCCTGGAGCAAATGGAGGACTGCAGAAGTTCTACTGAAGTGCCCGGTGCAGAGCCTGGCCATGTTACTCAGCATTGGTCAAGTGACAGACTGAAGAGAAAGTCTATGGTTAATTGCGTAAGGAACGAAGATGCATATTTTATATGTCGCATATGCCCCAACTTGGAGGCCATGAATACGTTTCTGGATGCTGTGAGGATTATGTTCTGGATCTAATCAAGTGTGTGTTAAACAAACACAAGGTCCTGACGCTCTGTAGTCCTAAAAACAGATAGCCGGTGAGTGTTGTTCACCATTAGCCAGTGAGTGTACTTCACCATTAGCCGGTGAGTGTTGTTCACCATTAGCCGGTGAGTGTATTTCACCATTAGCCGGTGAGTGTAGTTCACCATTAGCCGGTGAGTGTTGTTCACCATTAGCCGGTGAGTGTACTTCACCATTAGCCGGTGAGTGTACTTCACCATTAGCCGGTGAGTGTATTTCACCATTAGCCTGTGAGTGTTGTTCACCATTAGCCGGTGAGTGTATTTCACCATTAGCCTGTGAGTGTACTTCACCATTAGCCGGTGAGTGTACTTCACCATTAGCCGGTGAGTGTTGTTCACCATTAGCCGGTAAGTGTATTTCACCATTAGCCGGTGAGTGTACTTCACCATTAGCCGGTGAGTGTATTTCACCATTAGCCGGTGAGTGTTGTTCACCATTAGCCGGTGAGTGTATTTCACCATTAGCCGGTGAGTGTACTTCACCATTAGCCGGTGAGTGTATTTCACCATTAGCCGGTGAGTGTACTTCACCATTAGCCAGTGAGTGTACTTCACCATTAGCCGGTGAGTGTATTTCACCATTAGCCTGTGAGTGTTGTTCACCATTAGCCGGTGAGTGTACTTCACCATTAGCCGGTGAGTGTTGTTCACCATTAGCCGGTGAGTGTATTTCACCATTAGCCTGTGAGTGTTGTTCACCATTAGCCGGTGAGTGTACTTCACCATTAGCCAGTGAGTGTACTTCACCATTAGCCGGTGAGTGTATTTCACCATTAGCCTGTGAGTGTTGTTCACCATTAGCCGGTGAGTGTACTTCACCATTAGCCGGTGAGTGTTGTTCACCATTAGCCGGTAAGTGTATTTCACCATTAGCCGGTGAGTGTACTTCACCATTAGCCGGTGAGTGTATTTCACCATTAGCTGGTGAGTGTTGTTCACCATTAGCCGGTGAGTGTATTTCACCATTAGCCTGTGAGTGTTGTTCACCATTAGCCGGTGAGTGTATTTCACCATTAGCCGGTGAGTGTAGTTCACCATTAGCTGGTGAGTGGTGAGTGTTCTGATTGGCAGCCATTACATCATCCATGGAGGCTGTACACTTGTGTGGATTAAGAGCAGCCCACTCAATATGTAAAGCTATTTTTTGCATTTCTTGAAAAGCATTATATAAATGTCAAGAAATATTATTAATGAAAGGATGAAATACATATTTCTATGAGATGCAAGTCAGTTCATACTTTTACTTCTTTGTGTTCAGGGCTAAATTCAAAATGAGCAAAAGTACTTTTATTTTTTTAATCACGGCGTAATTTCAGATAAATGTGTTCTGACGTCGGAGTCAGTTGGGACATTATTGATGTGTGGTTGGAAAAGCACAGTTCTTTTTTTTCCATCACTCATTGATCATGAAAGCTATATTGATGATGACACAAAGTCTGTCCCAAAACATATGCTGCTCAGTTTGTGTTCGATAAATAATTAATTCACACCAACATGATTCAGGATGAGTTTTTTTTATTGCAAATATGTCTTGTACTGTAAGTTATGGAAGTATTTCAGCTATTTAATCTCGGCCATTTATACCCTTACTTGAATTAGAAAATTAATTAAATTGTAAGGGATACCTTACATATTTACATACATTATAAAGATTCAAATAATATTTCAAAACAAATTAGTGTAATAAATATATTTTCATATATGTGTATATTTCTCTTACCAAAAAAAAGCTATGTTAAAGAAATATGAGAGCTCAATGTTACCCATTTTTAATTTAGGCCACATTTTAATAGAACATAGAGTTTAAACCCTCCATAGAACTACTTCCAATATACCTTTAATTGATCAATGTTTGCGCAATGACACTGGATACAACACAATTAAAATGTTATGATATTTCAATCCAAAGAGAATAGCAAGTGCTTCTAGGTTAACCAAAATTCACACTCAAGGCAAATAAACCACAAGGTGAATTAAACCTGAATATTTAATCACGGAGATCACAAACACCTTAAAAGTGAACAGAAATGACTACTGTATGGAAAAAAAATCTAATAAATACAGTCTGAACACTTATTTGTTTATGACATTTATTAATCAGTGGTTGAGATTGTGTGGGTGTTATGTGGCATGCTTACAGTATGTATGTGGACAAGGTTTTTTTAGGAATGTCCCCAGAGATTAAAAGCAAAGTTTGAAGTAAACAAATATATTCTCCATCAAAATTGCTTAATCTAAACAGTCCTACTTTACTATTTTAGATTTTTAAAAACTACTTTACTACTTTAAATTTACTATGTAGATTCCTGCAATGCAAGCATGTTTCAAAACCGAATAGAATAATAGAGTTTTTCTTTGCTGCAGCTGAAGAACAAGTTCATGAAGAAGATCCCAAGAGATGCAGAGGCTTCCAATGTTCTGATTGGAGAAGTGGACTTTTTAGAAAAACCCTTTGTTGCCTTCGTTCGATTAGCTGAAGCTGCTACGCTCGGAGGTCTCACTGAGGTCCCTGTGCCTACCAGGTCTCTCTCTGTCTTTCGTTCTCTCTCTCTCTCTCTCTCTCTTTCTCTCTCTCTCTCTCTTTCTCTAGTGCTCATTGCAGATTGTGAAGAGGCTGTGCTGTTTTGAACGTTTGTCAGCATTTGAAGGAGAACTATGATGCCAATTTAACAGAAGTTAATTCGTTTTTAGGGTATATATGTCTCTTACAATCTAAGTTCAAATTCCTAACGGTTTTGTAAAAAGCTAAAGTTATACCTCAACAAAAGTGAGCTACTATGAGCAATGACCTGAATGACCGTGCCTGTGTTTACACTGCAAAAAATGAATTCTAAGCAAAGCTGAAAATGCTTAAAATTAGATTGAAAATCTATTTTGAGAAAATAACACTTATATTTTCTTGAGGAGAAAACAATTCTTATTCTGGTCATTTATTTTCTTGACCTAAGAAACTTTGTGAAACAAGTTGCTGATTTTGCCACTGATCTTAAAACAAGATTCTTAAAACAAGATTTTTTGACTCAACATATTCTTATTTCAAGAATGTTATTGATATCTTATTTTAAGAAATCAATATTAAATACTGGTAAAAACATCCATCTTGGAACAAGAAAAGTCTTAAATCTAGTTTTAGTCTTCTTAGAATATCTGACTGGGGTAAGAACATTTGAATCCTTGAAATAAGACTCAAATGTTTGTGAAAAGAAAAGAAAAGAAGAAAAATAATCTACACCATAAATAAATCATCAATACCCCAAACCTTAATACCCCATCCAGTTGTGAACTAACTTTGATGGAAGAGATCTGTACTTCAAAAAAACTCGGCTGGGGCAGGTGGCAGGTCGTGTGGGTTTTCTCCGAGTGCTCCAGTTTCCCCACAAGTCCAAAGACATGCGTTATAAGTGAATTGAGTAAGAACGATTGTCCATAGTGTTAAAGTGTGAATGTGTGTGTGAACGTTTCCCAGCGATGGGTTGCAGCAGGAAGGGCATCCGCCGCATAAAACATATGCCAGAGAGTTGGCGGTTCATTCCGCTGTGGCGACCCCGAAAGGGAAGAAAGCCGACATGAAGATGAAGGAATGAAGATCAAGCAAAAGAATCTGTCAATGGGGTAAGCTAATTTTACTTGACAAGAATTCTTAAAATTAGCAAAAATTTCTAGCTGATAACAAATGCTGTTGGATCTTAAAAATAGACAAAAACTGACAAAACAAGTCTTTCCAAGCTGTAAAAATACATTGAAACTAGAATATTCCAATTTGAATCTAGTCACTAGTGGTCTTAAAACTAGACAATCTGTCTTAAAACTAGAATATTTTCTCTTTTAGTTTTATATAGCTTATCAGAACCGAAAGAACTTGTCAGCACTGACATGTGGACCGGATGCATCTAGTAATGGGGGTTCAAATCCAGCACTGGTCCTTCACCAATCTTCTCCCCAGAGCTCTACTAAGTGTTCTTCCTCTCTCCTATCAGAACTGTCCTATCTGAAAAGTCGTCAATAGGCCTAAATAATATATAATTATTTAAAATTACAATTTTAAGCTAGTATTTCTTGTTTTAAGAACCTATATTCTACTTTAAGAACTAAAATTAAGCACAAACTTAAAAAATTTAAAAATATATACTTATTTTAATACTACATTTTCTAAGTTAGTCTTATATAAAAGAGAAAACTTCCTAGTTTTAATACAGATTGACTAGTTTTAAGGGCACTAGGGACTAGATACAAGTTGAAGTATTCTAGTTTCAGTTCAGTTTCACAGCTTGTAAAGATTTGTTTTGAGAGTTTTTGTCTATTTTTAAGATCCAACAGCATTTGTTATCAGATAGAATTTTTTCTAATTTTATTTTAAGAATTCTTGCCAACTCAAATTTGCTCGCTCCATTAGCAGATTTTTTTTGCTTGATATAGGAAGAGTTTAACTTTATTTGAGGGTTTTTTTCTTGTTCCAAGAGTGCATTTTTGGCAGTGTAGCTGTCTGGTGTTTTCATAACGCGGTTTGGTGGAAGCATACAAGAGTGATAATAATAATAAAAATTAAAAATATGCAATAGAAATAGTTTTTCATGAGGAAAGCAAGGCAGCAGGATCATCAAATGATCCTATGTAAGTTGAACCTCAACAGTATGAGCCAAGAAGGATCCGTAATATCCCGTTTCAGTGAAAGAGGTTAACAATTCAGAATGGGAATAAACAAGTATCAATGTAGGTATTTTCAAAACAATCTTTCTCTGTTTAGCAAAACATTACATTTATTTTAATTCCTGTTAAAAGTAGTAGCTAGGACTGCTATTATGAGATCCAATTATGAGATGTTGAGAGTTGGTACAGATCCTAGTTTCCGTTTCATTACAAATTACAAACTCGTTTTTTTATCAAGCTTTAAGCTTTACACTTTACTTTATCATGTCTTTGTTTATCTCTGTTGTTTTGGCCTGATTTAATTGTGTTTGTTTTTTATTGGGTTTGTAAATGTGTTTTCAGGTTTCTCTTTGTGCTTCTCGGCCCTGGGGGAAAAACCAAATCATATAACGAGATCGGTCGAGCCATGGCCACGCTCATGGTGGATGACGTAAGAGAAATCATTAGTACATCAGCTCAACTTCAGTTTTGACATTATTCCATTGTTTTAAAGTATTTATCAAAATCTGCAATTTCTGCTAAACGTCTACTGTTATCTCACCTAAAGGAAAGCAGATTAGCTGATGGCTTTTAGACATTAAGAATAAAGTTAAAGTTGAGCATGGTTATCGACATTAAGTCTGCTCCAATCGATCCTCTTCAGCTTCAGAAGGGTTTTGAAAGGTTCATTATTTGGTTTTGGGAGCCTCCTGTCACTGTCACTTTCGTTGCATTTATTTACAAGTCCCTTTCGTTGCATTTATTTTTAACAAATTGAATTGCGACTCTCAAATGATTTGTTTATTTACTTGTTCAAAGTAAACCCCTCCTTGATGTGCTCTGTGCTCATAGATCTACACTCGGTCATAACACTGAAATGATTCCAGGTTTTCGGGGAATAAAATTTTTAGGAATATATTAAAATAATATAAAAACAGGAGGTCAAATTAGGGGGAGGGGGAGAGGGTGACAACAAGAACATTCACTTGATTGTGAGATACATAACATCCAATAAAACAATTATTTTTAATGCTTAAAAGTCCATATTAAATTAGTGTTAATGGTGTCACAAGACTTCAGAACAAAAACAGGTTTTAATTTTTTAGTTTAAGGAGCCCTTTATTCACAGGGCTCCTAAAAAATCATTTGACTCCTAAAGTAACAGATAAAAAAACGGATTTGATTTCGAAAAGATGAATGTGCTGTTTTTGAACTTGGCAGCTCTTCAGCGACGTGGCGTATAAAGCTCGTGATCGGGAGGATCTGATTGCTGGTCTCGATGAGTTTCTGGATGAGGTGATTGTTCTTCCTCCAGGGGAGTGGGATCCTAAGATCCGCATTGAACCCCCCAAAAAACTACCCTCTGCTGAGATGAGGTAAGAAAAAGCATGTCAATTATTTACATTTACTACCTTTACATATCATGAAATGTGCTTTTTTTATTTCTTTATTGTCTTTTTAAAGATTGAAAGAAAACAAGAAGATTGTGAGACTGTTATTAGGCAACATTCATATTTGTCTCTTCAGATTTAATTTGTGATTTCAGAATTTGTGGTAATTCTTACTAATTCTCTTGAAAAGTCTACTCTAAAAGAACTTTTTGGTTTCAAAATTCATGATCTCCTGAAACGTAATCTGTAAATGTAACCTAACTGGGAGTTCAGACCATAATTGTGTGGTTAGCGATTGATTTTCATGTTAGGCTCAATGACTAGGTGCCATATGAAATTCGTCTGGAGAAGGTGGAGCAAAGACAAGTAGTGCAGTAGAGCGGGGCATCCTTTCACGCTTTTGTGGCCACATCAACCAATCAGGAGCTTCCTAGAATAGTCATGTTAGGGAGTTGGAGTGGAGTTCAACTACAGGAAAAGGGAACCATTTCTAGTGTCCATTCAGGAATGTTCAGCGTGCTTTCCAAGTCTTGGTCTGAATACGGCGTTAGGATATATCAGCAAGTTGGATATAAGCGTTCAACCATAAAATGTTACTGTATGCAACACCCAATCAGAAATCAGCACTGACCCTCTGAGGTAAATAAATAAATTAGAAGCACGCTTGCATTTTAGAAAAGTCTCAGTCATTACAAACAGGTGTTCATCCTCATAGTAATGGATCTGACTGATCAGTGATGTTTAAACCTGAAAACTCTTTCAGTTTCATTGTCTGACTCCTTTGCTTGAGCAGGAAGTCAGTGTTCTCTCTGAATGAGCTCGTCCAGTCCAATGGGAATGCTGGAGGATCTGGAGGGACAGCAGAAGATCAAGAGATGCCCTCTCCTCATCAGCTCGGGGAGGAGCTCAGCTTCACTGGTCGGTACGGTAACCCCAACACACTCTACCCAAACTACAGCACTAAACTCAACGATAGAAGATGTTTGATGTGGGTTATTCAGATCATTTGACTGGGGTGTTTAAAACTAGAGTCTTTTCTGCTGAACCCCCAAAGATTATTTAAGGAAAGCTGGAATGCAGATAATGCACATACTGTAGGCAATGCGATCAGAAAATAACCACATGGTCAGTAAAGCCAAAACACATTCGTCATTAAATATTCTTCAGAACATACAAGAGCTGAAAGAAGATGATAGGAATGCACAAGTGAAAACGCTCATGCCTGTAGATTTTACACAAACTCAAGACACAGACAGGAACGAGCTGCCGGCACTCTGCTTCCTACACCAAACATTATGATTTAACGTAGCTGAAACTCTGACATCCATCTTGAAATGCTGTACAGAGAAAGCCTTGATCCCAAAGAAGAAGGACATCACATGAACAAACAGTCCGACCTTGTCCCAAATGTGATGGCAGTTATGGACTGGTGAATAAAGAGATCGGCTGGTGGTCAGAAGGTCATTGGTTCGATTCCCAGATCCCCAAATTTGTAGGTGATGAGTGCTGAAACACCTGCTCTCCCATTTTCTGCAACCATAACTGTGGTGCCCTAGGCAACAGTTTCCTGACTGCTTCCCAGCACCACAGACATGGCTCCCACGGCTCCGGGTGCATGCTCACAGCTGTGTGTGTGTATACTGGGATTTTGATTACTGAGCACAAAATTTGGATATGGGTACTAGTCACTTTCCCTTCACTTCCTGGGTTCTGTACCATGAAGCTGGATTAACTGGTTAGCCAGCTAAGTTAAGGATCAGTTTGCACCAATCCTGGATTCTGGGTTCTATGAAAGGATCGAGGATTTAATCAGTCTTTGTCCTCCTGGTTACTTAAGGAACTTTTAAGTGACGTAATATTAGCGTCTGTTACAATAACTCCACATTTTCTTCCCAATCCTGCACATATTTGTGTGCGCAAACTGTTCAACGCTCACTAAACATGACATTAAAAATTAAAACGTATTGGAATTAACACGGTAAAAAATATGCTATGTTATCAAACACATATCATGCTCGATACTCAATTTTACATTAAACAGAATGTGCTAATTTGACATTGTTTTCACAAAATCAGCAATTTTCTGCCAACAATCTCGTCTGGCTTTGGCAGCAGCCACAGCATTACTACGACACAAAAATATATGTAAAATATAAAATACTCATCGTATTTTCTAACTTTAATCTCTTGCTCCTCCTCCGCAGTGAAAGAAAACTGATTTGGCTCTATCATGTTCATCGTGGTTCATCGTGCCAACTGCTTGATGGTACAGATGAAACCTGATTCAAACGGTTAGGATTTGTCAAGTCAAAACCAATCCGGTGATGCTGAGTTTGTTAAGCCATGTTTAATGTACAGGCCCTTGGTCTTGATATGGACTTTATACATTACCCCTGCTCTTCACTGTCAAGTTTGAAACTGCCATCAAACTATTTCAACACGACTTCCTGAAGTCGCTCCCAGACAAAACATTTTCAGACAAAGGGCCCTGGTTTACCTATTATTGTTTATTTTTTTCTGTCCAATTTATTTACTTTGATCATAAACAAATAAGTTTATGTAGACAAAACGTGTAAAATATATATATATATATACCTAGAAGTATTAAACTTGTCAGTACATGATCTATTTCCACATGGACGATTCTATCTTTGAATGCACATTTCACTGCTTAGAGTTTTATTCTCAAAATAAGTGCATTTTATTCCTTGAATTTTCGATTGAGTATTTATCATTTGCCTAGGTTGCAAACAATTTAATTAGAAATTAGAATCAATCTTATTGAAAACAATTGGTATTCAAAACAAGTTACTAAAACTTCTACAAAACACAGATTATATAGTGGTAAATTTTTGGTAAATATCAATATTATTTAAAATGGTGTATCAGTCTATTTAGAAAGAGTATAGAGTTCAAAACAGAACCCTTACATTTACTTTATCTTTCTTTGTACTAATTTTATTTATGTAATGTTCTCATTTATCATGTTTTTTTGAGGTTTTGTTTGTATTTATTATAAAACTTTTTCTTAAATTACATCTTTGCATTAGTTATTGGTTTTACATTTGAAGTTGATTTGTTTTTGTGCAGGTTCTGTGGTGGCCTGTGGCTGGACATCAAGCGGAAAGCCCCCTCGTTCCTCAGGGACTTCACAGATGGGTTCCACATTCAGTCCATCTCCGCTGTGCTCTTTATCTACCTGGGCTGCATCACAAACGCCATCACCTTCGGAGGACTGCTGGGTGATGCTACCCAAAACTACCAGGCAAACTGTCCCAGAATCCTTTAGGGGCTGTCAGTCATGTATAGGACACTTTTAGACTTTTCTTGCTGCTAGTGCCATCTAACAGCAAGTTAGTGCCACTACATCTCTATCAGTCGAGCTGGGCGAATGGCCCCTGTGGTTCATGAAAGCATAGACCCCTGTGAAAATAATTCACCCAATGTGGCCAGACCTTCACTCATGAATAAGCATGGTGAAAGTGCTGAAATTCTGTGGTCGGATGTTGGCCTTTATGCACCACTGGAAGCGCAAACAATATATTTACATTAAATGTGTTTGAAACATGTTAATTTACAAAACATTTTCACATGTTTATTAACTTTGACAGCACTAATTACCATTCAGGTATTTTTACTCCACTGAGCTAGACATTGTGTTTCTATCCTGAAACTTCTGTTGATGAAGTCACAAGGTCCCGGTCCGCGCTAACGCATGCATTTATAAGAACGTGTACTGGAGCTTGGTATCATACCCAATATCTGCATCCTTACTTTAAAGGAAACACTTGATGTATTTTCGAAGTCATGCAATGATTGGGTTATTTTAATTCTAACAATGGTAAGAAAATGCTTTGTGTTTAATACGATTCAATTATTGAAGGGAAAAGTGCTATTGCGAGATCAAGAGAAGGGCTAAACAGATTCCAAGGAGAGGTGGAAAACTCTAAAAGTTAATGGTTCTTCCACTATGTGCAGTTCAACTGCTGAGTATGCATCTATTTGCTTGTCAAAATACAGTTATTCAAAACCAATTACATAATTAACTTTTAGCCACAAAGTAAAAACTTAATGAAGAAATAGCATTTTGAAACTCAATAGTGAATTTAAACTTCCATCTAACCTGTTTTTGTGCACTGCAGGGTGTTATGGAGAGTTTCCTGGGCACGGCTTTAGCGGGAGCAGTTTTCTGTCTGTTTGGAGGGCAGCCTCTTATCATTCTGAGCTCCACTGGACCCATCCTGATCTTCGAGAAGCTGCTCTTTGAGTTCAGCATGTGAGGAACACATACACTGAAACAAACTCCTAACAGTTTCCTTGAGTTCAAGCATTTCCTCCATGAGTTGTGGAACAAAGTGATAGTAGAATAAAAACAATAAATATTTTCACTGTTCTTTGGGCAGAAGCTACAGTTTGGACTACCTGGAGCTGCGTCTGTGGATCGGCCTCCACTCGTGTGTGCAGTGTTTGCTGCTGGTGGTGTGTGATGCCAGTTACATCATCAGATACATGACTCGATTCACAGAGGAGGGGTTCTCCAGCCTCATCTCCTTCATCTTCATCTCTGATGCTCTGAAGAAGATGTTTAGTACTTTCAGCTACTTCCCCATCGATTACCATTTCAGCCCTGAGAGCGTCACCAACTATCGATGTGACTGCCTGCCGCCGGATCAAGGTGAGAGAGAGCATCACATTTAATGATGTTAATCATCTAAATAAAATACGTTTGGGAGGAGCTTGGCTGATAAATCTAAATGTTATCTACAGCATATAAGACACGACCAAAGAGCTAACATCTACATTGTGCAAGCTATCCCTTATTCCACCCCTTCACCACTCACAAAGCAAGTTTCACCTCGTATCAGTTTCTGTAAGACGGTCTTCACCTTGGTAAACTACGGTAATAGTTGGAAATCAAAAGGGGGGGTATTCTCTGGGCTTGGGTCACTCAACGGTTCCAGACCTTCACACGGACAGCTCGCCTAGTACGCTTCTCCATTGCTAGTGGAAATTATGAAGAGCGAACTTGTAAAAGGTACATATGAATGAAAGTCAAACCATGAGAACCATCAGAACCATGAGGAACCAGGGTTGCCTGCGTGAAGGTTCATATTATTAACTCTTAAACCTTTTTTTTTACATAACTATTTAACATATGTCATCTTCTGTGACTGCCTTTGGCACAACTGTGCATTAAGAAATATTTTAAGTCAAATATTGTACAACTTCACCAATGTTTGACAGTAACATTATATGTGTGTTATATATTATATTACCCTTGCTTGCAGACAGGTTTATTACATGTACTTTAAGATTATATGCCGCTTTATTAGTATTAAACAGCAAGTTCCTGTTTTGATTGTTTAAACTTCCTCGCTGAAGGCCAAGGAGCTGATGTTCACTTTTGGATATTTATGCTTTCCTGAAGTAATACTGGCTTTCTTTCTCTTCTCCATTTTACATTTTTGTGCAATTATTTCTACTCCTTACATTTTAACAACCACCTCGTTACTGTTTTTTTGTTAGCTTGTCTTCATTCTGGTTTTGTAAAATAAAATCCTATATAAATATTGTCTTCCAAAAAGTTAGTATGATCACAGAAAAGAGAGGAGTAGATTCATAATCCAATTGATGTTACTGAAACATTCAGAAATAAGATCTTTGGATCTCCACAATTCCTCACACAAGACGTTCTATTGTCTCTCGGGGATTCAGGAATGAGATACTCTCCCCTGTTATAGCATTTTATATGTCTGACAATCTTGTTTCCGGGTCTTTGATTGAAGCATTTCGGACCAATTAGAAATTAGTAAAACATAATAATAATGATATTTCAAGACATATTTGAGTTGGTATTTTGCACACAAATAAATGTACATGTTTTGGATGTGACTTATTGTAACCCCTCTGATTCTGCTGTTAACAGATGGCAAATACTGAATTAAAGAATTGAAAAAGAATTAAATACTAATCTAAGAATTCAAAGCAAAGATTAAAATACAGAAAATATTTTTGTAAGATTTTCTGCAACAAATAAATAAGGATGTTGAAGTGCTAACATGATGAGGTACTTGCAAAAACCTATAATCCTATAATGTTTGTGAAGGAAGGGGATGCTCCAGTGATGAACAGGTGCGCGTGGTCACCCTCGGTTACGAGTCATCCAAAAATATTTTTCATGATGTTCGGGTCACGCTTTGTTGGGTGGCTTGAAATAAAGATGCCAATTAAACCTTTGTCATTTTTATAGTATTAGGCACAATTTCTATTAAATGCTTATAGACACGGCTTAGTAAAATTAAGTTTTAACCAGTATTTCTGGAATTTTTTTGCCATCAACATGTGTGAAGCTGCATGCACCAGAAAGAAAGGCACGTTCTCAAGTCTCATCAGTTTCTTTTAGTTATATATCTATTTTAATTCTTCAAGCAGGGGCGAAACATAAATATAAACAATGCATTCATCACTAAAATGCATCTAAACAGCTGAAATGGAAATCGATGGGTCGCCTCAATAACGGTCTGCTCTCCACATCAGCGAGCGCGCCATTTGAAAGAAAAAGCATGCGGGTCAGCAAGCGGGTCAGGTAAAACATTTTTTTTTTGCGGTCCCAGTTGTGGGTGGGTTCGTTGCAGACGTTGGTCGGGTTCGGGTCCGGGTCGTTTTTACAATGACCCGCGCATCACTGGTATGCACAATGCAAGAGCTTTTGCAAAATTCTTGTGGATATTTTCTTTTCTTTTTTTTTTACTTTAAGTAGCTTTTAAAATAAGTGTTTTATACCTTTACCTGAAAAAGCCTGAAATGATGCATCCACTTATACAGTTTTTTTTTTTGTAAAGTATGAATACTTTGAGAGCTTTGCCCTGGAAAGAGTTTCTTTAAAATGAACATTGACTACACATTTAATTTACTATTTGTTTTTCAGTTTCTGCTCTGAACAGTTCTTCTGCTTTAGCCCTGGAGAACATCACTGATGTCTCTGACTACCCAATGGTGATTCTATTTTCTATTTTTATCTGTTCACCTCTGGTTGTTAATTGTTTGGTTGAATTTTATTTGTTGGTTTTGGTAATAGGTGATATTATATGTTCGACCGATCGATCATTATTCCTCTCTTGCTCTCCACAGCTGAATTTCTCCTCTCTTGACTGGGCTCATCTGGGCAGGAGTGAGTGTCTATATTTCGGAGGAGCTCTGGTCGGTCGCTCCTGTTGGTTTGTCCCGGATCTGGGACTCCTCTCTTTCATCCTGTTTTTTGGCACTTACTCCATGACAATCACCCTCAAGAAGTTCAAGACCAGTCGCTACTTCCCCACAAAGGTTAGCAGACTAAGAGATCAGAGTAGAAGAGGTTTCCAGTATAGCTGAACAGAGAAATAAACAAATGACAGATACCTTCCTTAAAATACCATGTTAATGATAATTGTTCCCTTTTACTTATCATGAACCCTGAGTGAAGTTCACCATAAATTATAATGTTACTGACAGGTTTAATAACTTATATAACGGGTATTGATATGTAAAATGCATTATTTGTCAAATTGTCACACTTGATGGTGTTACCTTATACCATGTTCTAGTGAACTTTTCTTGATGATGTCATTCTCCTACATGTGTTTGTCTGTGTTTTTTCCCTCAAGTGTCGAACCCTTGTGGCAGATTTCGCCATCATTATCTCCATCCTGTTTTTCTGTGCCCTGGATTATTGGATATCTTTGGAGACCCCAAAACTGCATGTTCCCACCCAGATCAAGGTCTTGAGTTTGTGTACTGTTCGTGTTTGTTTTAGTTTTTTCAGTCTTATATCAGATAAAGGGGGGACAAAACAATGTTCAAATTTTTTTTGATGATCTTTAATTGAAAGAGTTTCGGAATAAACACTCAACAGAGAAGGATTATGCAGCTAATGACAAATAAATGAAAACACAATAGCAATAACTAACACACAGCTCTTGATTGGTTGAGAAGCAGGTGTGTCTCACATAACCTGCGGCTTGGTTCCATGATGACCGATTGCCTCCTGAGTATGGCTGCAGTATGACTTTTTAACTCCACCCCTAATGTAAAGTGAATGAGAGAAGAAGCAAACTTTGCAAATTTTTTATTATATTACATTGTTTAAAAGATTGGTTTTGATTATGTCTGATAGATATCTATGCAGTAGAAAAGGTTGATTTCAGTATGGCTCATTTCTCCTAAAAAAATCGAGTTGCGGTCATGTGATTGACAGCTAAGCTGAACTACGCTGGCTGTCTGCTATAATCACGTCGTGAGAGAGGAGAATTTATGCTGCTACAGTTCTGCTTTGAACTGTAGTAACTGACCTCATGGTTCTAAGAACACTGAGTTTAAGACCTAGCTATGCTATGAAAAATAAAAGACTCGTTAGCTTGCAAAATGTCAACACCATTTTCTCCTGTAATTCACTTCTGCACATGTTCAGTCTCTATCTTCTGTCATGGCATCTTGCCGAAGCTTCAAACGGCCCATGGCAGGAGGCGGTGTAGCGTTTTTTTTACAGTCCATATTTTTTACAGTCATTTGTAAGAAGTAGAGAAAGATTGTGAAGGCTGGAGAATTGTAGTGACTAATTTTTAAGAGGAATGGAAAATAAGTTTGGATTGCTCTGGACAGGAAGTTAGCAGGAGACCCAAGAACCCATGTTTAATTATAGCTGGTGAACATAACTCATCATAGCTAAAATCTAGAATAAAAATGCTCTCCATAATGATTGTGAGTGCATGTGCGTCGCCTGAGCATTAACTGTCATCTCATCCTCTTGCTCTTTTTAAAGAGAGTTCCTCAAGTTAGTTTTTAAGGCCACCACACACCAAGGCTAAATAAATTCTGCACCGTTTTATCTACAGGGGGCTTTTTCACAAGCTTCACTTCTTTGTTTATGCAATGATGCTTCTTGCCGTTTTTGTTTACCCTTACATGATTTTGTACAGATAACTTGTATAGGTGTGCTGTGGTGTTTTGCCTGGACAAATGCATAAATTAGCTGCTTTGCATTACAAAAGGAAATTTTCAAAGTGTGAGAAATAGCAGCTTATAGCTTGAAACTTTTAGTAGTTCTGTCTGTTGCTCTTTGTTCCATTTTATTCATTCACGTTGGCATTACGCCTTTGAGGAGATCAAGTACACCCCAGCTACATTGAAAGTGTCAGTAACCATAAAGCTCAGATACATCATAGGGATACAGAAAGATTTCTTAGTCTCAGATGCCACATCCCTCTTACAAAAAGTCAAAAATCACACTATATATGTGTACATTTCAAGGAATTCCAACATTGATTCAATGAGGAATTAACTAGGTTTAACTCTGACTGACAATAAGATAAGCATTTAATTTAGAAGAGTACTACGTCCTGGGAAGGGGGGGGGCTCTGACATTGAAAATGACTTTCACACCTCACCAAATTGATTGCTCATCTCAACATTGACCCAAAAGTCAACCCAAAGTTCCAAAGATTGGGTGGGGGTGCTATCTTTGCCTTGTGGCTGTAACAGTAGAGGAAAAAACAGCTGCAAGAACTTGTTGGACTTTTTTGGAACAAACATTGTCTCCTTTGATAGTAAATATAATTGTTGACACTAGTTCTGTGTGTACCACTATTAGCCAGATCAATTCAACCCCTTAAACTGAGATTGAGAGAATCCTCTGAGCGGCCAGACAGTAGATGGTTCCAGGCCCGCCAAATTGCATGTGGTGCTCTGGACCCATATTTAGCTACCAAGAAATGATGCACATACATGAAGGCAATGGTTGGCTAATTGATGGTTGGCGATGGTTGGAAAACTTAGTTTGTTTTACTGATCATACTAAACGTCACGCATGCTGTGTCCAAGTTTAATACAGTCAATGATCGAAAGAGAACGAAGGGGACTAAGGTTTGTTACTAGGCACCATACTCTGTCTAAACTCTTGTTCAACATTGTCCTGGAAGGACTCGAGGTCTATAGCACCCTCTAGTGGTTTTGCAGTATGCAAAATTAAGTTGAAAGATTTTTTTCATTGCTTCCAAGTAACAGAAACTGTTACTAGGAAAACAATGATATCCCTCTAATATAATGTATATGTAAACGATGACTCAAAAACTAAAAAGAAGTGCAATTTTACAAATGCTGTGATTTTTTTAGAAGCATAATTTTGGTCCTTTGTTGCCATGTAAAGTGAAAGGTGTGATGCAGGATGAATCAAAGACAGCCCTTTTCTATTTTACACGAATGTCACCTAGCTTGCAACATTTTAGTCCATATAATAACTATGTAATAATGTTTCTTTGGTTTTATAAAGTTTGGCCAGAACAAGTGTTGCCCGTATGCCACCTCAATTTAGCTTTTTTTTTTTTTACTTGAGTCACTTACATATGCAGTCATGAGTCCGATTTATGCATTGAAGCCTGTGTCGGTACATTCATGTTGCCTTTTTTTTAATAATTGAACCCAAATTAAATGTGGCTTCTCGCATATACGAGTTGTTGGAGAAAACACTGCTTTATTGAAATTGATATTTCCTCTTCTGCAGATGAGTGTCATATCATATCCGAGTGTGATTTAGTGTGATGAGTGTGATTCACACAGAGATGGATAGCAGTCACATGATGAGCGCAATCAAAAATGCATACACATCAACAATTGGCCTCTAAGTATCTGATTCAATTTTCAAATCCCAACCCTAGTTATTTCACTTTTTATCTCTTGGTTTTCCTTTGCTAAACTCTTCTATCCTAAAGCCTGGCTCTTCTCTAGTTTTCACCACTAGTTCAGCTCTGCTTTTTTTCTTGCTATTCCTTTCTCTTTTTCCTGCAGCTTCGGAAGCTCATCAGTGATTTTGCCATCTTCACCTCAATCATGATCTTTGTTGGTCTCGATATGTTCATGGGACTTAAAACACCAAAACTGATTGTGCCAACCGAATTCAAGGTGTGTCTTATTCTCAACTCAAGAACGCTTGAGATTTTATCTTGGATATCATGTGGTTTCAGGTTGTGTTATAGCTGTACTAATCTTAGTGCTAAACATATACATATTAATAAACAGTAGATTGAGCACAGAGTAGTCAGTAATGCCACAATGCTTAATTCACACTTATTGTAGATCTGTTAGATAAAATGCTTCTTCTTGAGTTGTTTGGGAGTAAAACATATCTAAGTACTGTTTATAGGCTCCATACTGTTGGATATGTTTCCATACTGTTGGATTTCAAAATAAGTGAAATTGATTGAGCTTTAAAATAACTACACACTATGAATCATTTATTAAGCATTAGCAAATATGTATTTAACAATTTATAAACCATTGTTTCTTTGTAAATACACATTTGTTAACTGTTTAAAAAATACAACTTTAAGTGCTTTATTCTTGGTCCGTAAGCGTCTATATAATTAATAACATTAATGCCATACTTAATTTAATAAGTAACTGGTTTTTAAATGTGTAAAAATGTTATTTGTAAATGAATGACTGTTACTCAATAAAGCAAGAAATTCATGTTTTTAAAAATATTCTATAGGCGCTTATAAAACAATAATAAAGCGCTTAAAGTTATGCTTAAAAACTGCTGTCAATTGGGCATTAACATACAAACCATATTTTATTAATTACATATTAACTATTTGCTAATGTTTAATTAACGATTAGTAGTGTGTAGTAACCATGAGAAATTTTCTGCAGCCCACTACCAGATAATAGAGTATTCAATACATCTAGTCTAGTCGAGCTTTGAAGACACTGAAAATGTTTCTATACAGTTTCTGACCAGTTCCTGAATACAACCTTTGTTCTATTTTAATCGAGACACCAATTTGTACACCAAAAAAATGCATTTCTCCAACAGGCCGAAGGGGGCCACAGGGCATCTAGTGTTTACTTATTAGTCTATGTGTATGGTTCTAATATATTGTTTTTTGTCCAGCCAACCCGTCCGGACCGTGGCTGGCTCGTTCTCCCTGAGGGTCGCCTACCCTGGTGGATCTGTGCTTGCTGCTTCGCTCCAGCATTACTTGTCACCATCCTCATCTTCATGGATCAGCAGATCACCGCCGTCATCGTTAACCGGAAAGAAAACAAGCTCAAGGTTTTTCACAAATGTAACTTTGTTGCCCACTAGGTGGAGTTAAGTCTGTGCAAGTGACCTTTATGAGTCAGTATAATGGCTCCTTGAAAATAACCGTTCATACCGTGGGTAACATAGCTGTAAGTCTGAGGAACATCCAGTTTGAGCTTTATTTATGAAAAGTATTTGTGCACCGAGTTATCAACAATAAAAAGAAAGCGTTGACTATGTTTTGGGAAAGAGTCTTGGAAAAGTGACGTAGGACTGTACAAAACGTACTAAGCTCCTCCCAAAGCTCCCACAAGGTTACCTGGAAAGGTGTTCTCTAAACATAGCTGCTAGAAGTTGTGATTTGGCCGCATCATACTGAGGAACTGTTTTTTTCTTTAGTGAGGGATTCACGTCTTTATTATCGATGCCGAGAGAAGAGACTGTAACAGAGTGATGGTGAAGCTTTATCTTTCACCTGAACCTCAGAAGTACAATGACAACCATTTGTTGGGTTCCGCCATTTACTTTTCTTTGAGTAATATTTTACCTAGTGTTTCTCCACTTTACTTCAAGAACTTGGTTTGTGTACTTTGTCCACCACTGCAGTTAAGGATTCTGATGACAATGGAACAAAATGGTTCAAGCTGCAGTTTTAAATGACAGAAAATATGACTGAGTATGTTTGTTTTGTGCTACAGAAAGGCTGTGGGTACCACCTGGACCTGTTGTGGGTGGGCTTGCTGATGGCAGCCTGTTCTTTTATGGGTTTACCCTGGTACGTGGCAGCAACAGTTATCTCCATCGCTCACATCGACTCGCTGAAGATGGAGAGTGAGTCCAGTGCTCCAGGAGAACAGCCCCAGTTCCTTGGTGTCCGGTGAGAACACTAACATTTCAAAACGCGCCTCTCTGTTAAGCCAAGAGAGAAATGCAGTTCGAAACGCAAATTAAAATATTTTTTAAATTAAACTGATATCAAGCCTAGGGAATACAGGAGGACACAGAAAGCAAAACCCACAAGCAGGAAGACAATTACAAAGCCAATACTAAAGAACTGTAGAAAACAAAATACAAGAAAATAAGCTACTCACTGCAACAGCATGAACCAACTCCACATGATCACCACAGAAAGAGAAAACTAAGGAAAGATTATAAAGGGGAATCAATCAATCATAACAAGGAGAAAACCAGGTGGCTGACTGCAAGCTAGACTAGAAAACGAGAAAAGGGGGAGAGAAGTGGGAAAACAACAAAAGACCACAGTGTTAAAGGTGCACAACAAGAATTAGTGTATCCTAAACCCGGATGTGTATTTTTTTGGTTAGATTTTAAAGTGCAGATCGATGAACACTCAACAGGGTGATATTACCCACAATCCACTGTCAACGGGTGGAAGGAGTTTTCTTGGACCCAAACATGCGAGCCCTCCCTGTATTATGACAATAGGGCAAAGAAAATTGTGAATAGAAAAAAACAACAAGTGTTAAACAGAAAACAAGGTAAAACCGAAATTATTCATTGTCACAATCTGTCACCAAAAGACTGGAATTTACTAGATGGAGTCTTGAAAGTTCATGAAACTCACTGGTATATCTTCAATCATCGAAGAATGGTTTTAACTTCATTAGGCGAGTCTGAGATGTAATCCTTCCTTGATTTTCTCTATAAGAAATTTATTTTACTAAACATACAATTGCTAAGCAAAAAGTCACAATGAAATTTTACGTTGAGTCAATTTTGTCTTTCCATTCGTACATTTTTGAATTGACACAACACTTCATTCTGAACCACCTTGACAAAAGATTGAACTGAACATACTTTATAAAATTCAATCAACAACAGCCACTGAGAACAGTGAAACACTTTTAACAGTATTTTTTGAATAAAGATAATTTGTGTTTTTTAAAACAACCAGCAACCATTACTGACTGAATGATATTCATAAACTTAATGAGGATTTGTGTTTATTTAGTGAGCAGAGGCTGACGGGGACACTGGTGTTCATTCTCACCGGAGTGTCAGTGTTTCTGGCTCCAGTTCTGAAGGTGAGCTCTCATTATATTTAGCTTTTGCCAACTGCTTACAAATGTTTACTCAAATATATCCCCCTTTTTTAATACTCTAAATGCAATCTAAAAGCTAAAGCACTGAACGCCTCTCGTCTTCTTTTAAAACGCAACTCTGCATTTAAAATGTCAATAAAAGCTGAGAAGTAGACAACAAAAAGTCTGTGATTTTTTTTATAGAATATTACATGTAATATTCAGTATTATGAAACTAAGGGAAGCCTTTTAACATGAATATATACACAACCTGGAAACATATTTTTGAACATTTTAATGCTGTTTTAAAGGAGATCTCAGATGAAATTCTAAACTTTCCAGCAGTTTGGACAGAAATGTGGCAGATGATAAGTGTACAAATCCTCTCTAAAACAATAAAATTTCGTCCAACGGTTTTATTTTAATCACAACAAATGCTTTATACCTTTTGAGAATGAGCCGATGTGAAACTCATGGAAATGATGTCAAATACTGCGAGGGCCCTCCCATTAAATACCATAAACTAAATTAACATAATCAACCTCCATGTTTCTCAATAGTTTCCCTGGTTTGGAAGGTCTGCCATGTTTTGGGATATAAAGAAGTATACAACTCTGCTCATTTACTCCCATCTAATGAACATTTAAAGACCAGGGTCAGTACAGAGCAGGATTTGCAAAGAAGTTGAGACAGAAACTTTAATCTGTACCAACACTATGTGATCCAACTCCAGAATAAGTGAGTATATTATTTTAAAGTAAACAAATAAATATCTAACCAAATGATCTCACAATAGCAATCCTTTTAATGTTGGTAAACTTTTTGGCGCCAACACTATTTAAAACTATTACACGATATAATTAGATGATCTTGCTGCATTACTTTCCTCCTGAAAAAAAAAAATTAAATGTTTTTACTTTGTTTTATTGTTATTGGCTCCCGCATGCTTCCCCCGAAAGTGTGTTACGAAAACACCAGACAGCTAAGAGAAACGAGGTGAGCGGAATCATTTGGCACAGTGGTAAAAACAGCTAGTTTTTACCGGAAATGGTTTTGTTGAGGTAAAAATTGTGATGTTGCTTTTTTTTCTTTTTTTTACGAAACCATTCAGAAATCTGAACTTAGCTTGTTACAGGCTTTACACGTGTATTCTAAAGAACCAAATTAATTAACTTGTGTTAAACTGGCATCTGAGGTCTCCATTAAACTAAAAACATTCGTACCAATTCAGCTTTATTATTATTATTAGTATTATTATAATATGTATTAATGAGCTATTTTGTAACACTGTTTCGAGATCAATTTCTACCAATGCTGTGTCTGTTCAGTTCATCCCGATGCCGGTGCTATATGGAGTGTTCCTCTACATGGGTGTGGCTTCTCTTCATGGCATTCAGGTTCATGCAACCCTATCGTTATTTTCATTTTGTGACTTTTAGGTTGAGTGTTTATAGTTTTTATTCATTCCTGTTCATTTCTGTGTCTTAAGGTGAATTCTCTTTCTGTTAGTCTTTGTCTTGATTAGATTTTCCTGTTGTCTTGTCGGTTTTAGTTAAGTTTGAGTTGAATTTTAGTGAGCCCCAGCTCCTAAATCCCTGATCAGGCTCTCTTTATAAAGCCTTCTTTCTTTTAGTTCACGTTCACAGCTTTAGTTATCATCAACTCTTGTACTGTGAGTGTTTGGTTTATGTTCTTCTGTTGTTCAACTCTCATAATTTTTATGTTCAGTTTTTGAAAAGTTTTTATGTTTTCCCACTCTTGGGCATCTTATGTTCGGTTTATTTTGAGTTTCATTTGAGTTAAGTTTGTATGGATCAAGTTTAAAATGACTTGAGGCACGTTTTTGCCTCAAGTCATATATTAAACAATAGGACTAAGTGATGTAAATGAACAATAGAACGAAGAATGTAACTGTAACTCACAGTAGGAAGTAACACATTAAAATAAAGTCAATTTATGTTACAGGCTAAATTAAGCAAATACATAGCCTGCTTGATTACTACAAATTGTTTACATAGTGATATAAAAATTATGGCAGTTTGACATCAAAAACTTTGACAATACAGAGAATAGACATTTATAGAACGATAGTATTGTCCTTTTGTTACTCTTTGTATCTCCAAATTGTGTGTAAAATCTTATAAGCCTAATTTCAGCAGTCTAATTGACATTGAGGTGCTCGCTTGGAAGTGACTTTTGGTCATTGTCAGTGTTTTTGTGTTTATGGCAGAGACACCTTGCACTATGCCTCACTACAAGATGTGGTCATTTTCGGGGGATGCTTCTCATGCTGAGGCGTAAGAGTTTACATTAGGTCTCTGTGTGTTAGGGCGCGCTGTATCACCTCAATGCAGAAGTGTTGCTCAGGTTTTACCCATCCCATAACCAAATTTTAATCTTGCATTGATGTGTGCCTAGTTCTGGGAACGCCTCAAGCTCTTTCTGATGCCGGCGAAGCATCAGCCGGATTTCGTCTTTCTCCGGCATGTTCCCCTGCGCCGGGTTCATCTCTTCACCCTGGTGCAGACCCTCTGTCTTGGCCTCCTCTGGGTCTTGAAGTCCACTGGAGCAGCCATTGTCTTCCCTGTCATGGTCAGCCTCTAAAACACTTAATCAATTCTTGAGAGCAGTTAAAAGAAAAAGTCAATCATTACTTTAACTGTACATCTATCAGAAAGAACTGCAAAAAAAATATTTACCAGCCAATTAGTGCTATACTTTAGAATCATACCCAGCCAATCGGAATACAGCTATTAGTATCATAGCCTCTGTCTACCAATTGCAATCTATATTTAACCAATCTGCAAATCTACATTGTGTATCAAAATATTGCCTTTAATAATAAAGTCAATGCAGAGTCGTAAAACAAGTCCTAGTTGAAAGTGAATCTTTTAATTTCAATTTTATAAAAAATATATATATATTTCAAATAATTAGAATAATGTACATGTGCTTGGGATGTTCACCAGTCAATCAGAAACAAGCTTTCAGCCTTTGAATATTAATTCACAATTCAGAAATGTTGATCAGCCAATTAGAATCCAACATTCAAACTTAGTTTTTCTCAGCCAATCAGAATCAAACTTTTAACTTGAGAATGTCCATCCTGCAGTCACCATTAATTAATGTTATGCAACTAATTAGAATCCAGCATTTAACCTTGAAATTTTCATCTGCCAATAAGAATCAACTTTTTAGTATGTGTAAAGCTTTGAAGTTAACCTTTTTAGCAAGTGCTTTTGGCAAATCAAAATCAAGATAAAAAAAAATCTACTTTTGAATAATGAATTCAGCCAATTAGAATCCATTATTCAAACCTATTGGGTTTATCCACCAATCCGAGTCAGCTAATTAAAATCCAGTATTCAACCCTAGAAATCTCATTTACGAAACAAAAACAAGCCTTCACCCTCAAAATGTTCAGCAGCAAATAAAAATCCAGCATTCTCTCTTAGTGTTCATAAAGCCATTCGGAATCAATGGTTCCAACAGGGTGTATATCCAACAAGTAAATTCCAGCATTCAACCTTCAGCAAATCATGATTTCAGTCAGAAAATCAGAATCCTGCATTTGTATTTGCCAGCAAGTTAAAATCAAATATAAAATGTTTATCCTCTAATCAGAATCAAGACGTTTGTCAACCATTTAGTATCCAGTGATTTACTGGAATGTCTCAAAAGGCCAATCAGAATCAAGCATCCCATTGATATCAAGAATTCTAAATTGTACTTATCATCGATAGCCAGAGTCAATATTTGAAATTAATAACAAAGAAATTGTTGTCCTAAAACCATAACTTGTTTGGATTCTTAAAATAAATGAATTCTGTTGTTTGTTGTTCTTGGCTCAGATTTTGGGTCTGATGTTGGTGCGGAAGATCCTGGACCTGATCTTCTCTCAGCATGACCTGGCCTGGCTCGATGATATTCTGCCAGAGAAAGAGAAGAAAAAGAGAGAGGATGACAAGAAAAAGAAGAAGAAAGAGAGGAAGAAGGAGAAGAGGATGGTTGGGGAAGAGGAGAAGAACAGTGACGAGGAGGTGAGATTAAATGCTTTTAAAAAAAAGAACCATTGATGATTAATAATAGGGATGCCTCGATCTTCTGCATTGACCACATCTTCACCTGAATATGTGTGTGTGAATCATGGTTTTCTGCCCCTTGTATATGCTATATATTTCACAGGATGCTTAGAAATCAAATGTGTTTACATGTGGCCCTGACTGCTATGTATCTGTTTGTTTAGTTTTTTGCAATATGTATATATTTATGTTCTAACCTTTCATGTGTATAACATTTATTTATATATTTAACATTATTTTCAAACACAATTCATTAAAAGGAGCATATGAACTCCATTTTTGCTTAATTTTTAACATCGGTGATGGAAAATCTTGCCAGTAGATACAAGTTGGTTGTCCCTTCCATGGTTGTTTACCACTACTTCTGAGTTTTTCCCCCCCAAAGCCTCGCTTTCGTTCTCAAAATGGCATGAAATAAGCTAATGGGACGTTTTTCTGAACCCTCGTTTTTACATTTCTTTAGGCTGGTATAAGGATTCATTCAGGATGTAACATTTACATTTTTAAATTGCATTAAATTTTTCAAAGATAAAACACTGTCTCGAAAGTGGAGAAACCAAAAGGAAAGGAAACAACAAGGAAAATTGCCAAAATAGTGCATTATTAACAGTGAATATCTGCAGTTAACTAGACAACAAACCAACATTAACATATTAAAATAAAACCCAACTGACCTGAAGAGAGAGTCCCTTCCTATGGTGGCCCGGTTGCCTGCAATACTCAAAAAAGAATCCCCAAAAATGAATCCCTATCAAATTGATTAGCTAAAAATTCAGTGAATAAATGTCTAAACGCAAAACAAACTGCACTGTTCCAGAATGTAAATAATGTAGCATCAAAGGCTACATTAGGATCAAAAACTCGACAAAGATAGTTAATGAGCTGCTTCATGGTACCAATGTAGCACGATTGAAATGATTAGGTTTTGTCTGAGTTTAAACTGATTTGGAAATCTGTGATTCAGGCCTCTGAATTCGACCCAAACCGAGATTATTTAAATGAATGCATGCAAACACAGCCATTTATTCATATAGGAGCTCAATTTATTAGTGACCAAAAGACCCACTTCAAAATTAAATAAACAGTAATCCAACCTCCAACATCTCAGCTCTAAACAAGCCAAAGTAAAAGAGATGACAATTTGTTGACTAGTCAACAAGCTTTTTAAATTAAATCTTAACAAAGTAACTGAATTAAAATAAATATTTACATGTATGCATTTGGCAGACGCTTTTGTCCAAAGCGACTTACATTAGGGGAGAGACAATATGCAATTTGTTACACCGTCAAAGTCTATCTCAGCTTCTCATAATAGAATTGTATCAACTGATCAATAAACCAAAGCAGTGAGGAAGTAGAGGAAGAAAATAAAGACAGAGGAGGGAAAAAAGAAGGTAGTTTTTTTTTTTTTTTTTTTTTTTTGTAGTCGGTGTTCTCTGAAGAGAAGAGTTTTCAGTTGCTTTTTGAAAGCTGTTAGTGTTGTTGCTTTCCTGACTGGATCAGGGAGTTTGTTCCACCATCCAGGGACAGTGAAAGAGAAGCTTCTGCTGAGAGATCTTCTGCCCTTGTGGGACAGAACCACAAGTCGCTGTTCCTTCTCTGAGCGCAGGCTTCTGGAAGGCATGGAGGAGCGTATGAGCTCATGGAGGTAGACAGGGGCTGATCTGGAGATAGTTAATAGATAAATTTACAAATTTGTGGGTATTTGGCAATAACGAAATAACAAAGACAAAATAAAATAATTAGAGATTCCACAGTAAATCTTAAGGAATTGATTTAAGAAAAAAAAATAGTTTTAGGCAAAAACAAAATTAACATAACAACATACTTAACGAAAAACATAATAATGAATACCGGAACTTAATAACAGGACCATAGTTTGAGTCCTTAACAAATTTGCATTTTTATGTAATATTTAATATCATGAAACTGCCGTGAAACATTTTCAAAACTAACTTAACCTCACACCTTTTTAATTTTTTATGTGAATATATTGTTATTAAGTGACAAAAGAAAACAAATTATCACTGACACATTCTGTGCATACACAGACAAATGATGTAGGTTTAGCAGATTGTGGAGCAGCAGGAAACAACTGAACTAAAATGTTCTTTAAAAAATATAGAGAATATATATATATTGCAACTTTGTTCAAATTCTTACCATCTGCTCTGTCATCTAAGTAAAAGATCTTCAAACATCTTGAAAGACTGGAAAAGAGGTATTAAAAACCAGTGTATTTTTAACAGTATCATTAAAATCTCTACTAGATAAATACAGTATGGGATTTTATTTAACTATTTAATGGCTTGTTTGTGTTTATGTAAAATGCTTTCTTTTAAAAAAGTATGTTGTCAAATAACAAATACATTTTGGTTTTCTGTTTCCTTTGTTTTCTCAGTGCTGCTGAAAAGGCATTGTAAGATATTTCTTTCTGACTTGGCTTTCTCCTAATGTGCTCTCTGCATGAATTTAGTTTTCTGCTATGCAATATTTTCATTATAATAATGAAAATGTAAGGAATACAGCTAAGCTAACTCCAATGCATGACCCCTGAGTATTTAACTGCGTTTCTCCTCAGTGTGTTTCTTCTGAGTTTGTGTCTCCAGAGTTTGTATCATAATGGTTACTTTCGTAACCCAAGTTCCCTGAATAGGGAACGGAGACTTATAGCAGTGATGACTATGGGAAGCTCTGCAAAACCCCACATCCTAGGTCCTGCCGCATCGGCCGACGGCCAGGCACATCAGTAGTCCGGCACTGAGCGGGCCCTCTTCTGCCCTGACCTTATGTATAGCCTTAATTTTTAATGGGCAATCGGCCAATAATTCTCTCATACCAGAGGAGGGAACATCAATCCCAGGGCCGAAGGAAGATGCACGGAGGCCGTACTTGCCACCTCGAAGGCTGAACTTAGAACTTCTGGTAGTTTAATACGCACAAGGTTTTATTGAGGGACCTACGGAAAATGCACCTTGAACCACTAGGGAAAGGTCTTTTTAGAGGGAAGATAGAATAGATGGAACTAGCTAGAGCAATATTTTTTGAGAGTTAGCCTTTCAGGGAACTACTCGGCCCTCCGGCCCGGGGTCATAAAAGATTCAGCCAGACTCGTGGACAGAATTTAGGAATACTCCACTTACTCTACTACACCTGTTGGTGCGAGAGGAGCAAAAAATAGCGCACATATCACTAAGAATGGCGCAACCCAAGCTGGACACCCCTTTGTACATCTCAGACAAAGCTGCCACCCCCTAGCACGGCTGAAGAGACGGATTCAAAGCTCAGGTTTTAGTACCTGGCGAAGGTGTTGGGTGTCTAGCAACCTGCAGCCAGCAGAGTACCTATTGCCAGCGCACAGGAGGCGGCGATAGAGTGGGCTTTCTACTGCATAGCACGAGTTTAACAGGGCAGCTGCTCGGGTCTACTTGGCGAGAGTGACACCAGTCAACGAACTGACCCCACTTGCCGGCATAACAGGCCCTAGTAGAGGGAACTTGGGCAAGACACAGTGTTTGAACCACAGAGCATGGCATTAACCGGGAGTCCTCCGCGGCTTTATGTGCCAGACATGGAGATTCCAGAGGTCTGGGCGCAGGTACTTGTGCCAGAATCCCTAGGTCAGAAGGTCCGACCGCAAGGGGGACTGGCCAGGGAGGGACTGTCACGAGGGAGCAGAGTTCTACGAACCAAGGTCGGTTGGGCCAATAAGGTGCCACGACTAGGACCTTTGCCTCATCCTCCTTGATCTTGCACAAGAGGGGTGCAAGGAGGCTCACTGGGGGAAACGCATATAGGAGTTTCTTCCTGGGCCAGCAATGCGCCAGCCCATCTATCCCGAGAGGAGCCTGGGACAGAGCGTAGAAAAGCCGGCACTGAGCATTCTCTGGGGCGGTGAACAGGTCTACCTCTGCTATACCAAAGAGTTCCCAGATCTGCTGGACTGCCAAGGAATGGAGTCGCCATTCTCTTGCCCGGGGTTTCCACCAAGACAGTGCATCCGCTGTCTGATTCAACCTGCTGGGGATATGGACTGCAACTGGGGACAGACCCCAATGCTGACTACAGAGGAGCAGTCTATGAGCAAATGCTGACAAACGGGGTGAACGTATCCCTCCTTGTCCCATGATATACGCCACAGTCACTGTGTTGTCCGTCCTGAGCAACACGTGATGTCCCTGGAGCATTCTCCTGAAGTGCTTTACTGCTAGGAACACTGCACATAGCTCTAGGCAATTTATGCTCCAGGAAGCGTGTTTCTCGGTCCAAAACCCTGAGATTTTGTGCTTTTGGCATACAGCACCCCACCCGGAAGCATCGGTAGTTACTAATACGTGCCTAACAGGTCCTCCCAGATGGACATCAGCACGGAGGAACCGAATATCCTTCCAAAGATGGAGGTGGAGGCGTCAACGAGGTGTCATGTTCACCTTAAGTCTCTTGGACGCCATGCTCGCAATGGAACTCGGAACTTGAGCCAATGCTGGAGTGATCTCATGTAATAAGCCGAGCGGAATAACCGCTGCCGCGGAAGTCATATGCCCCAGGAGCCTCTGGAAATTCTTCAGAGGGACCACTAATCTTGTGCAGACTCTGCATGCTGCCTTCAGCAGGCTCAGGGCCCACTCTAGAGAGAGGCGTGCTTGCATGTTCAACAAATTTAGCTCCATACCCAGCAAAGATATTCTCTGGCCAGGGGTTAGACGGCTCTTTAATGAGTTGATCCGAAGCCTCAGATGGCTGAGGTTGCATAAGACCCTGTCTCTGTGATGAATCAACTGGGACCGCGTCTGGCCCAGTATCAGCCAGTCATCCAAGTAAGACAGGATTCGAACCCCTTAACGTATTAACAGTACTAAAGCCGCTTCGATCACCTTTTCGAAGGTGCGAGGGGACAAGCCGAAGGGGAGGATGGACCTTCGAGACCAAACCGAAGAAGGGGTCTGAGCCAAGGGAATATAATCTCGTGAAAATACGCATCCTTCAGATCTGTTGTAGTGAACCAATCCCCTGGACGGACTGAGTGGACCATGTGTCTGAGAGATATGATCCAGAATGGAAGTCTCAGAAAATGGGAAGAACGGGATAGGAGGCGGCTGCAGGGTATCATCCCGGCGCGACCCCACAAACCACGCGTCCAGCCTGGACATTTCGGGTGCAAGGGGCGGAGCCACCTGCAACCCAATTTCTCTGGCAGGCCGGGTAAGAAACTCGGCCATCTCCTCCGTAGCATAACCTGCCCTCAACCCAAAAGGGGAGAGCGCTGCACTGTCTCCTTCGAGTGATGCAACGTCTCTCTCTAATGCAGCAGTGGAGATTGCATCATCAGGAGCACAGGATTCCTCAGAAAACGCAAGCAGCGCATCATCTGATAACTCACTGTGGTGGATAGCGGATGCACAGGGGCAGTGTGTGTCTCCTGAGATTGTATATGTGTGTTTCTGTTGAGTTTGTGTCTCCAGAGTTTGTATCTGTGTGTTTCTCATGAGTTTTTTTCTGTATGTTTCTCGTCAGTGTGTTGTAGGAACCAGGACTAAAATTAGGGAATGTTGATCCCTACATATTATACTAATTCTGGAAGGGAGTTTTAGTAGCAAAAGAAAAATCACACTTAATGATTTAGCTTGGTTTAGATTCACTACCTTAAACCCGTCCTGATCCCTATCCAGCAAGAATCAAAGTATAGCCCAAGTAGTTATGTCAAACAGTTTATATCACAATATGACTTTAATAAAAGCTAGGTAACGAGATCTAATTTCGATGTCAACAAAGATATGCAAGGTGAGGCAAGATCTGTATTTGTGAGACAAACAGTTTATTTACTAACAGACATAAAACCCTTAACTAACCAAAACATACTCACGCACAAATTCACACAAGAGCAAAGGAAAACAGCATATAAGTGGATGACGGTCACATTATCCCAACGTCTAACTAGGCTTTAACTTGTCTAAGAGTAACCTCATCGAGACTTACATCGAGCAAATTGAATTGGTGGCATTCCTTGCCAGTCTCGCCATGCGTTGATATGATGCCAGAAAAAGTCTGATGAAGAGATCCAAAGGTTTCAAAGAGTGGGCCAGGTGTCCGGCAGGTGTGTTTGTGCTCAGATCAGGATCATAGTCTTTGATGAGAATAGGATTCTGAGTCCTAAGATACTCGTAGGTTCATCTTCAAGCTTTGCATTTAAGAACGCATGGTTAGACCTTATGGCCCCATATTAGAGTTCATTCCTGCTGTACGCGCCCATGTAGAGAATAAGATCATCAGGTCTTCTGAGATGAAAGCGGAACAGTGAAAAGAGTGAGTAAGAGCGAAGAAAAGACAGAGAAGACGAGAGCTGCTTTTAAAGAACAGGGCTATCTGTGTGTACAGTGAGCATGTGACTGGGGCACCTTTGACCCCTTCCAGAAGGTTCTAGGGAATGGCTTTTGAATGGCTTTTAGCCATAAAACCTCCCCGAGTTATTTAAAGCAGGCTAAAAGTTACCAAATCATAAAGTACATGTATACATTTGAATTAGGCTTGACTCCGGGCATAGACAAAAACCAAACATGACTGACTATAGATAGATGAACAATTATCATTAATTTTCTTTCATATACTCACGTATCAACCTAAATTCTGTAATAATCACGTTACATGGAAGCATTTTAATGGTACACAATTAGTTATATTCAAAAAGATATAGAAATATTTGATTAATATCGCTTCTTTTTGAAGCTTCCTTGTCTTAATTGATCGCCTTAAGAGGATGCTATCTTTTGATTTACTCAGCACAGGGTCGAGGGTCTTCCTATGATTTGACAGACTTCCATGCTTTGACAACAACATGTATTGTTCCGTAAAGGAGTGAGGTTACTTGTTCTTGTTCAGCAGAAATCTCTGGTTGAGTTTCCATGGCACAATGTTTAATGGTAAATTCAGCACCGAATTGGTGATTAAATATTCCTTTATCCAGGAACAATCTAGTCTAGGTCAACAGTGTTCCCTACAGTGTGTCTCCTGAGTTTGTTTCTGTATGTTTCTCATCAGTGTGTTTCCCCTGAGTTTGTATCTTTGTGTTTCTCGTCAGTGTTTGTCTCCTGAGTTTGTATGTGTATGTTTCTCATCAGTGTGTGTCTCCTGAGTTTGTATCTGTGTTTTTCTTTTTCGTTTGTGTATGTGTGTCTCTCCTCAGTGTGTGTCTCCTGAGTTTGTATCTGTGTGTTTCTCCTCAGTGTGCATCACGTGCAGATTCGGGGAGTATACCCATGGAGCTCATCACTTCCTCTTCACCTCCGCCCAAACTTCCTGATCTCCACCCCTGCAAATAGCACACATGTAATGAGATCAGATTTAAAATAAAATCATTTGTAGATATTATGTAACAACCCAGATGGCATTTAGAGGTTTTTGCATCTGAATTCTTAACATACAAGTTTAATTTCATTATGCACACTATTTAACATAAGAATATTTATTTCCTTGAATTTTGTCCCAAATCAGAGGCTTTTTAGAAATGCTGGAAAACTGAAAAGTGTGAACTACTCTGTGTTCTTTCTTAGCTACCAGAGTGTCAGTGAAGCCTCAGCATAGTCTCGCGCAGTTGAATCAAACACTGCTTTCTGGTTCCAGTCAATGTTCAAGTTGTGGTTCAGACTCCTTGAGGGTCTTATGTGTGTTCAGAGCTATCTCCAGAGTCCAGTTTGTATCCAGTTTTACCTGGGATCGACTCTTATTGTAGGGGCGTCTCAATCCAGAGAGTCAAAACTCCAGCTCCAGATTTTCATTCCAGCCCTTTACATCCAATGTGGTCTGCTCTGTAATCTGTGTTTGCGAGAGACCTTGTTGATGCTGTGGAATTACCTATTGTCTTGTTGCTGTGCTCAATCTTGCACTGAAAAGGATCTTTCTCAATGTGAACTTGCTAGAAGAATTTAGTTGTTCCTCGTCCAGTTTTAAGCTTCCTACACAGCAGTTGTTTCAGTTCATGACTGGGTTTCAGCCTACATGTGAAATTTAATGATCACAGCTTGATCAGACACCTGATGATAATTCTACAAAATCCTAGATCTTGTGTAAGTTTATCCAGAAGAGTTTATGCTTGTTTGAAACATTGTCTGGGTAAAACATGGGCATAGTGTCCGTGACATCACCCGTAGGTTTCTGTCAAAGTTAAAAGAGTCTTAGAGTGAGTGTAGCCAGCAATTGAAAACACGTTCACACAGGCGGGACAGGGTCATAGGGAAGGTGTTTGATCAATTTATACATTTTTATATATTTTACATTTATGCATTTGGCAGACGCTTTTGTCCAAAGCGACTTACATTAGGGGAGAGACAATATGCAATTTGTTACACCGTCAAAGTCTATCTCAGCTTCTCATAATAGAATTGTATCAACTGATCAATAAACCAAAGCAGTGAGGAAGTAGAGGAAGAAAATAAAGACAGAGGAGGGAAAAAAGAAGGTAGTTTTTTTTTATTTATTTTTTTTTATAGTAGGTGTTCTCTGAAGAGAAGAGTTTTCAGTTGCTTTTTGAAAGCTGTTAGTGTTGTTGCTTTCCTGACTGGATCAGGGAGTTTGTTCCACCATCCAGGGACAGTGAAAGAGAAGCTTCTGCTGAGAGATCTTCTGCCCTTGTGGGACAGAACCACAAGTCACTGTTCCTTCTCTGAGCGCAGGCTTCTGGAAGGCATGTAGGAGCGTGTGAGCTCATGGAGGTAGCCAGGGGCTGATCTGGAGATAGTTTTGAATGCCAGCTGCAATGGGGAGCCAATGAAGAGTGATGAAGAGGGGAGTAACATGAGCTCGTTTCGGTTCCTTGAAGATAAGACGAGCTGCAGAGTTCTGGATCATCTGCAGAGGTTTGAGCATATTTAATGGAAGTCCTGCTAGGAGAGCGTTGCAGTAGTCCAGACGTGAGAGGACCAGAGCCTGAACCAGGAGTTGAGTTGCATGCTCAGTTAAGAAGGGCCTGATCTTTCGAATGTTGTGCAGTGCAAATCTACACACTCGAGTTGTCTTTGTGATGTGGTCTTTGAAGGACAGCAGCTCATTCAAAATCACTCCAAGATTTCTGACTGTAGGAGAAGGGGTGACTGTAGAGGATTGCAGCTGGATGGTGAGGTCGTGATGCACAGAGGGATGAGCTGGGATTACCAAAAGTTCCGTCTTGGCCATGTTGAGCTGTAGGTGATGGTTCTTCATCCAAGTAGAGAAGTCGTTCAGGCAGTCAGTTATGCGGGTAGTTACTGACAGGTCATCAGGGGGGAATTTTAAACTAAAATTTTTAAAAATAATTAACCCTCCTCAGAGTCTTCATAAAGATCAAAATCAATTATCTAAATCAACAAACCTAATGGGAGTGGCAGGGGTGGAACATTTTTTTTTCAACTTAAAAATTCAAATTAGGTCAGTTTTAACATAGCAGTGAATGGGAATCTAACTTCTGGAGTCAATCTCAAGTGGCCGCTCAGGGAACTACAGTTACACATGGAGAGGTAAAACAGGAGGTTGCCAATTGGTTTGAAGGCAAACATTCAGAACACCAAATATGGATTTGTTTTAGATTTTTCTTTTGTTTGCTCACTTTACCTTTTGTGGATTGATAAAACAATCATTTCTGAAAGCATTTTTTGTTTTACAGCACTTTGTGCAAAACCTTTACTCAGTACTATAAATAAAACCAAATGGACAAATTACTGGAGGATGCCAGATGCCAACAACCAATTTGCCATCAGGTGTTGAAAATATTTAATCAATAATTATTTACTTTTATAATAATTGGATAATTACTTTAAAAGGTAATGTAGGCTCCTCACCTCTTTGTCTGTTTGCCTTGTGTCAAAGTAACCTACAATGTTCCTTTAAAATTATTAATAGGAACTATTTTCATTTTTCTTTTGCAGTCTGGTCTGGATTCACGGATGAACGTCCATCAGCGTCTTAAAGCTTTATAACTAATAGCAGGCTGGAGAAGCAAAAGGTTTGAATGTGTAAAAAGATCTGCTTACACTAATAGAAAAAAGTAGGTCTGCACAAAGAAAAGAATAGAGTCTTAAAAGCTAGACACATAACTTACTTAAACTATAACTTTTTCATTTTTAGAGATTCAGCTGATTACTAATTTCATTTATTTGCTGTGATTTATTCAGAGCAGGTCTCACACATGATTGCTTTAATGCTTCAAAACAGTCCTCATCCATTTTTCCTTTTTTTCTGTTAGAGAGAAAGGCTTAAAGTAGGTTTACCATCATTTGGAAAATTTGTTGCTTTTTTAAAAGATTAGCTACCAAATATTAATTAAACATTAAACATTTAATTAAATCAGAAGGGTAGTTTTTAATGTCGTCACAGCGTATGGCAATGTACTATGTGTACTCATCTGACTGACTAAAAAACTTATTGCCACAAAATGTTTACTCCATCAGCCTAAAGTTATTGCAGAGATTTTTAGAAAGCTTTTTAAGCTTAAAAATGTGCACATAAGTGCCTGCATAATGAAAATAAGTCTTGAGAGTTTTATAACTGCATAATCAAATTGTATGAATAGATTTGAATGGTCTGATTTTAAATACAAATATTACAAATTTAGAAACACTAGTTCAGCCTGAATATAGAAACTTGGTTTCCGAACAAGCACATTAATATTCAATATCTGTGTGTATTCATTACCTTGTGTTTTGTACTTACCAATAAACTATGTTTTTGAGTGATATTGAAAGCATTTTGACAAGTTTTCTTCAAATAAAGAATTGGGCTACATTTGTCATTCATTTTTGTAGCCTTGAAGCTTTACATTTGCACAGTGTTAAATAAACACTACTGGTGTAGAGATAAAAACACTTCCCCTGTGCTAATTTTAACACTACGAGTTACATCAGTCAGTGTTAATTTAGCCCATCCTAGAAAAACCATGACATTTTCAGTGTGGTCCTAACTATATTAGCATAAGAATAAACAGCATAGATTATACACAATTTAGGAATTCCAAAATGAGTTTTTAAACCATATTTAAACATAGACAAAAAAACATTCCGCTCAAGTGAAATACACCGAGTTGTGTTTTAATTCAACTAGATTTTACACAGGGCAGTGCTTGTATAGGTCCACACGAGGTACTTTTCCTAAAGGTCTGATGCATCTCTACCACCTCTTCCTGCTTTGTCAATTCTTATTGATGACATTACAATTGTGAACAAACACATCTGGAAAATCTGAGAAGTAACACATTAAAAAATAATGTCTTTCGTTTTGTCATGAATAATCACCAGATAAACCCATAAACAGAAATAGACAAGTTGTTAAAACAATGTATATAGTCTATTACTAAAATGTTGCATTAAATTATGTTTGTTCCCTAAGCTATATTGAGTAATGGGGTTTGCAGCAAACTTGAGTGAATAGAACTTAAAGCATGAATTTGCAGAATAAGACTTGATTTGACAACTTTGTAAAAGACTTGTGACTCGATCCCTAAAGACTCGTGACTTTACAAGACTTGACCCCCTTGACTCGATAAATACAACATTTATAAAATAATAGTTAAACCGTATGCTCTGATCAATTCACATTCCTGGTTCTAGAGAGAGAGGGGAAAGGAGGGTAGACAGAAAGGAAAGGAGGGGAAAGAAAGAGAGAGGAAAGAAGTGGAGATGGGGAGAAAAAATGAGGGGAAAGAGAGAGGATAGGAGGGAGAGAATGAGAGGGGAAAGAGGAAAGGAGATGAGAAAGAGAGGAAAAAGGCGGAGAAGAAAGAAGGAAATGAGTTAGAGAGAGAGAGAGATGGTAAAAGGGGAGGAGAGGAAAAGAGATGAGAAAGAAAGAGAGCTAGACCGGGAGTTACGGAGGATTCGGGTTGGGAAGAGTTTACAAGAAAACTACATTCCAAAAAAAAATAAAACATACAGTACTAAATAACTCGGGATACAACTCAATTCTGTCAATTTTGAGAGAGATCTGGAATAAAGAAAACAAATAAATTGTAAAAACACAGAGACCAAATAACCCCACAGCAGGTTGTACAGCTGTCCTAGTCCACACTCCATTCCAAAAGGTGGCAGTAATGCACTAGAAGTGGTTTGGCCACCGCCATAAACACATAGAAAGCTCTTCGTGGTCTGTGTGAGAAATGGCTGACCAGGAAAGCAGGTTCCTGGGCTACTCCAGCGAACAGCTCTGCGGGCTCCTCGAGGACGACGAGGAGCTCCGAAAGATCGTCCGCGTTTCCGAGGAGGTGATTAATAATCGTTTTTTTGTTGAAGTCGATTTTTGTTTTCTATATTATCTTAAAATTCAGTGATGACACGTATACTGTAGAATAAATCTCATAAAGTTGACCACTTAACGTACGCAAACATTAATTGATGTTATCTTAACAACTTTAATAATAACGTTAGATGATTACCTAGTGTTTTCGTGATTTGTCTGTTTTTGTATATTTGTGTTTTTTTAACAGCAGCTTTGTTAAATTGATTATTGTATACTGAAAATTATTAGCAGTTAGGTTACCAAAGTTTACGTTAACGGTGTCATATCAAGCCATATACAAGTCGTGTCATATCATTTGAATCGCCTCAAATTGTTGCGCTCCACTAAACGAATCATGTATCCCCTGTTCCTTCCACTGCCGTGTGTCCACCACGCCCCCTGCTGGGTTTTGATTGTTGGCACACAGGAATACCACCAATTACTGACTAAAACTTTACTTTTGTTAAGCAAAAAATCCCCCAAAGTGGCCCAGGATATGCAAAGCATAGTTTCTTTTCATTGTTTATCCTCCTACCTGGTTAGTAAGCATTGATTCCACAATCCGTTACCAAAACTACTTCCAGAGGCAGTCTCAGAAATTATTCAAGAGATGCACAGGACACGCGGTCATTCTTTAGGTTATTAATTGTGTGGGGGGGTTAGTTTTTATTTTCTAAACTACACAGTAAACATCTCTACATACAAATGCATCTCCGCTGCAGTGGATTTTTCTTCTAAGGACTTGAGCACTCGTGATATTACACACCAGCCAGAATAAAAATGCAGTGCATCAATGCATCAGTTTCCAAACTGCAGCAGTTTAGGCACCTGGGGCCTGATGTATGAACGTTGCGTACGCACAAAATGGGCATAGAAATATGCGTACGCATTTTTCCACGCACATATCGGGATTTATAAAAAATAAACTTGGCGTAAATAACTGCGCACCGTACGGATGCTCTTGACCGTGCGTACGCACTCTTTTAGAAGAGTATGTGTTTTAGCGACACCAACTGTCCTAAATAGCAATAGCTATTTAAAATGAAAAACTTCTAAATTATCCTATTACATCACCCAATAAATCAAATTGTATCAACCTGAATTATCATTATTAGCATTCTTAACCAGGTGCAAATACTTTGAATTTACTCCTTTGTTTTAATGAATGGGCTATAAAAAGGTAAAACCGAATTATTGGTTGTATTAATATGCAGGGAGATCATACATATTCAAAATGGGCGGTCTTAACCTCCAAATATGGTTATTTTGGGAGGAGATTGGGGTAAGCAATACGCACGTGCACCTGTGCACAATATTCAGATAATTTTGATTTATAAAGCGAACCTTGCGCATGTTCTGGCGTACGTATGGTTTTATGAAGCAGAAAACTTTTGTGCGTACGCACACTTTAAGGATTACATCGACGCAAAGTTTGATACATGAGGCCCCTGATGTTTTATCTCTGGTTTCATTTGTAGATGCAAGAGCTGCAGCAGTGTAAGCAGATGATACTGGTCAGCAACCTGAGTCTGGCAGAGCTGAATCTGAACTTGCAGCCACAGCTGGAGCAGCTGAAGCTTCGTCTCAGACAACGCTACAGCAGCATGCAGGAGAAGCACCAGGAGCTCACAGTCAGGAGGAGCATGCTCGGTGAAGTCAGACACGCACATGTTTCTGTTTGGAATCTCTGCTGGACTAAAGTCTAACTCTTGAATCCAGAGTCACAAATCTGCATCAGAACGTTTACCACACACTAGTTTTATTGATGAACTGGAGACTGAGTAATGAAGCCAATATAGAATTGTTTCTCGTGATTGGCCAAATTGAATAACTTTTTAAAAAAATTGTCACACATGGCTGATTTAGAAATGATTTTAGTTTGTCTAGTTTACATTTTAGTTCAGTTTGTTTAAGCTGTTAAGAATGCAAGTACCAAATTGAGTTAACTCCAAAACAAAAATGTACAAAAAAAGAGGGACTTGATGAACCAGTCTTGTTTAACTTCCAAAAAAACTCTAGAACAGTTCATGGTTAGAAAATGATCTGAACCAATACAAAACAATTGTAATATCTACATGCTGAGAGTCTAATTTGTTTTTTGATGATAATATGCTTAAATAATTTGGTAAAAATATAAGTATATGTTCTTATTTCAGGGAACTGTTCTCTGGACACACTTCTTGCTCTTCTGCAAACCGAGGGAGCGAAGATCGAGGAGGAAACAGAGGTAAAAAACACTATAAACCTAACCTTACACAAAAAGTTTAAATGTCACTTCCAGAAATACTCGTTTTGTTTGAAAATGGCTTCAAGGTCCCTTTTCTTAAACTGGTCATGTACTGATTTTTACTGTTGTAAAAATGTACTGAATGTACTGTTTCCTAGTTTTGTGGTGTGCAACACATCATTTTGATCAAACAAGACAGTACTTGGAACAGCTTGATGAAATTTTCTTTACGAAAGTGTGTACTTCAACTTGTAATGAAGGGTTTCAGTCGCTGAGATGAAAAACATACAGTACAAGTAAATGAAATATTCAAACTAAAAAATTACCAAACAATGCCCCACTTCCTTACCGCTCATCATAAATGCTGTTACCAGTGACATAGAGGTTGTGATTGTCAGAACTCTGTCGTGGGTCTTTTTATTGGTGATAATAAATCCAGAGGTTCATCCCAGATGTGTCTGCCATGGCAGTGTTTTAACTAAAATCTTTGGTCTAACAAAACACATGCAGACTTTATGATAAATGGTTTATTAATCGACAAGGCAGAAAAAAACACAACTAATTATATATCCAACTGATGGGAAAGTTAATGTTAATATATCACAGAAAAATAAATAGGTTTATTTAATTAAATGATGTATTGAAAACTAGTTTTTAAATCATAATGCTATAACTCCATGACCAGCGTTCTCCCAAACTGCTGCTAAGCAGAAATTTACTTGTGTGTATATACACCTATGTATATAATTAGTCCTCAAACCCAAAATAATGCTCACAAATCTGACCGTCGCATCGGTGTGAGGGAAAATGAAATGCTTTTTCATTGGCATCAAACCAGCTTCTCTGGACGCTGCTCTCTCTCATTGGCTGTAGGTAATCTCTGACATTGTTTTCTGTCAGACTACCTTTCACACGACATGACTCTCAATCGTTGACAGGTCCAGATATTAAACTCTCCAGATATTTCGCGATTCACTCAGGTCGTGTCTGCATGTGTTTACATCGTGTGATGAGCACCGACTTGCCCGTGATTTTGGGTTCATGTTGCCGACTCAAAATCAGAGGTAAAATCATGCAGTCTGAACTAGGATCTAAGCCTAGTCATGCTAGTATGATGGGTATTCTGAATGAAAACGACGTCAGTGACTGCCTACAGCCAATGAGAGAGCAGCGTCCAGGGAAGCGGTAAGTTGTGGGAGGAGTTATGAAGATAGCCACAATGGCTTCTGTTCAATCAATCAAGTTTTTATAAATGCTTTTTTAGCAGTTGCTTTCAAAGCACCTTCACAAAGTCCTAGTGAGGATCAGGTAGAGTAAATAGGAGTTCCCTCTGTGAGGCCCCTGAGACTCGCTGACTGAGGCAGGTGGTAGTCACCTCCCCAGCATAAACAATATACAAACTTAATTTCCATCGACGAACAGACACCATATCCGTTTTGACAAATAGCAGGAGCCATTTAATTGAATGCTAGATTAAACAGATATGTTTTTAATTTAGTTTTGAACTTTCTGAGCGTAGCTGAGCTCCGGACAATATCCGGGAGTTTGTTCCAGAGCTTCAGGGCTCTATATGAGAACGCTCTTCCTCCTCTGGTGGATTTACTAATCTGTGCAATAATCAATATTCCTGCTTCTTGTGATCGAAGAGAGCAAGCTGGAATATATCGTGATAGGAGGAGTATCTTATAGTCAATGCGATATTGCAAAGGAAGCCAATGAGGAGAGCACAGAACCGGTGTAATGTGATCATATTTCTTTGTTCTTGTGAGAACTCTAGCTGCTGCGTTCTGGACTAACTGTAATTTTTGTAGTGTGTCGGCCCGAACAGCCGGCTAACAGAGTGTTACAATAATCCATTCTTAAGGTCATGAAAGCATGCACTAATTTTTCTGCTTCTACAATAGACAGCATGTTCCGCACTTAAGCGATGTTCCTGAGGTGAAAGAATGCAGTCTTAGTAACATAAGAGATAAAGATTTTTAACTGCAGTGGAGAAATTAACAGGTTGTCCCGCAGCTCCTTATTTAAATCTGAGAGATTCTGTAATTGCTTTTTAGAGCCAATAAGTATTTTTTCTGTTTTAGCAGGATTTAGCATTAGGACATTTTCTTTCATCCAATCATTGATATCAGCGACACGTTCTGAGTTCTTATTTAGCTTTAAAGGTCGTTAGGTTTTGCTGAGATATAGATCTGGGTGTCATCTGCATAGCAATGGAAACTAACCTCATGTCTTCTAATAATTTTGCCAAGGGGCAGCATGTATATTGAGAATAGGATGGGTCCCAGAACAGATCCTTGAGGAACTCCATACTCTAATGCTATTGTGTCTGAGTCTCCATTTACATGAATAAACTGACTCCGGTCAGAGAAGTAAACCATCTTAGAGCCTGGCCCTGGATGCCTGCATCGTTCTCTAGTCTCTCGAGGAGTATCCTGTGATCTATCGTATTGAAGGCTGCACTGAGTTCTAGCAGAACTAGAAGAGAGATGTTCCCTTGATCCCAAACAAGTAACAGATCGTTTGAGATTTTAACCATTGCAGTCTCTGTGCTGTGATGCGCTCTGAATCCAGATTGAAGATCTTCATAACAGTTGCTCTTTTGTAAGAAGGAGCTATTACAACTTTCTCTAATGTTTTTGACAAGAACGGAAGGCTGTACCATAACTGTTTTTGATTATCCCAGTCTCATATGACTTCGGTAGTGTACATGTGACCTTACGTTGATGTCTCGCCACTTTTCGTATGCTCTGGTGCAAGATGTGATTTGCTCTAGACGAAGTTGCCGACAGTTTTTGTAAAATAATGCAATGTGAAACATGAATATATCTCCCCAGACAGTCATGCAGTGTAAAAACACTTTTTAATACTTACAATATTTTTTAAAATTGTGCAGTCTGTAAGTGCCTTTCCACTGCAGGAATAAATGGCAGGGGTTAAAAGTTCAAAGCGCACAATTTATGTTCTCATACTCTACGAGCTCATGCTTGTACGTGACCCAGCTGCTCACACCAAACACGACAATTCATTCTTGTTTCCGCATCTGCACCATGAAAATAAAACAAAAAAACGTTTATGGACAAGGAAATGGCTGAGTAGAGGTGTTTGTGCCTGTGCAGAGTGAGATGATGCCTTAAATTAGCTTGTAGCGTTGCTTCAATGGTCTGTTGTACTTAAAAGGAGCGAGCCGGATGTCAAAGTATGATGCGACCATACAATTGTTGGTCAGGAGCTGGTCATTGGGTGTTAATCTCTGCTCATTACCCCGGTACACTGCATAAGCACGGCACACAATTCAGCAGAAAATCTGCCCGATTCGCTTAATAGTCAAATGGCCTAAAAACGGGATAAAAATCACACAGTGTCTGCCCAGCTTAACTGAGACAGTGTCCACACATATCCTTGTATCTTTATTATACTTGTTCCAATTTAAAAACAACTTGCTTCCATTTTGTTGTTGTCAGACCTTGGCGGACTCTTTCCTGGATGGCTCGTTTCCTCTAGAAAGTTTCATTGATGATTACCAGAGCAAACGAAAGCTAGCTCATTTGAGACGAGTTAAGATCGATAAACTCCAGGAGATGCTGCTCAAAGGCCACCATATCCCTTCACTTGATGCCTCAGATCTTCGGGAGAACCCGGCTGGTTTGTATTGATTTTTTGTTGCAAATTCTGATTTTATTTGAGGTACATTGATTGATGAGACTAGTTACTGATTTTGTCCAGGGTTCCACAGGACTCCTTTGTCCAGCCTTTCTAATGGATATCCTATGGCCACACTGATCCCAGTGTACCCAGAAGCTCCTTTAGCAGGGGACATGGGGCACCCACAGATCCACGGTTTTATCTTGCACTGACACTCCAAACTCTCCTCTCTTTAATGCACTTTCATTTTAATCTGGTTTGGGTGTCAGGTACAAACGAATCTGATTAAGCGTTAGTTACTTTAATGATGGGACAAGTCAGTCCTGAATTTTAAAATACACATGGTTGATTTTACCTTCAAGTAGGGATGCATTGAATAATCAGTCAAATATTGCAAAATAGTCATATTCGACCTTCAGTGGGAGAATAGCGACATGTGTCAAGTTTAAATTTGTGTTGAACGTGGAACTAAATCAGTGTTTCGCAATTATTTTCTGTCGTGCCCCCCCCCCCCCCCCCAGGAAGAAAAAAACTATTCTGTGCCCTTCACCCCACGCAACTATAAATGGTTCATTTGTCTTTCAATTTTTCAAATGTACACCTCTGCATAACACATTATCCTATAAACATTGTTTGACTGATCATGATTGCTGGCAATATTCGGCATGTTTTCGCTGAAATAACTTAAGTGGTTTTCTGCATGATTGTGACGTGCCAAGTGCCAACATGTTTAGACTCCGTAGTCACAGTGAAGCCAAGTGCTTGTCGTCCTTCGTCTTTTGGCAGGTGTAGCACACTATTTGGTATCCAGTGTAGACCGTCCCAGAAGAAGTCCAGCAGCTGGGCTTGGCGGGTGGGCATCAGGTCCGGTGGTGGGTCCACACATGCGAGCTTGTGCCAGAGGGAGGACGCGCTGATGTTGTTGATGAACAGCACCACCCCCCTGTAGGACATCTTGGGAAGACTCTCTTCCAGTCTGCTTCTCATGTGCTCTACAGAGTCCTCCCAGTTCTTGCTTAAAAACATATTGTTCCCTAGGTAGACACCCAAGTTCTTAAAACCACCCTTCTTCCCTCTGGTAGCGATGGCTGCTGGCCTCCCCACTCCCCGATTACAACAGCTTCACTTTTTGACCAGTTCACTTTGGCAGAGGACAGCACTTGAAAGTCTTTTAAAACGCTCGTTAAAAAGTCCACATCGCTCTGCGTATTCATCATCACTTCGGATACGAGCTCCCCTGATTCGGTTTGCTCAGCATGGATCAATCTTTTCTGTCCATTCTTCTGCTCTAGCCCAAAAAAGAACTTTGACGAGGCGTCCATCTCTGCTGCACTCCTGAAGCGTGAGCGGACTAGCGCCCACTGTGCTGTGATGTCTAATAGATCCTTCATTCTAGCTATTTTTTTTTTTTTTTTGATTTCTTCAATGTACCTGCCGTGTCCATGAGCTTCAAGCTGCTGGAGTTCTAATATTTGCTCTTCAAGGGCTCTTAAGGATCTGACGATGTCTCTGGTGATATTGAGAGTGTACTGCTGACAGAACTCTTTTATTTGTGCTTTAGCCACATCCCACCATAGCTGAAGTGAATTAAAAGCTGATTTTTCAGACTGAAAAACACCATAAAAAATTATAAGACTCTTTAAAATAGTTTTCTACCAAAAGAGGGGTGTTAAAAATCCAGTAGGCACTCGAGGGCTCTTTCGATATCTCTTTCGATAAAACAAACTGGACCATACAATGATCTGAGATACCTACTGGAACAATAAAACATTTCTTAAAAAGCATCTGCTGATGATTAAAAACATAAAACCAGTCTAATCAACCCATGGAGAGCATGTTGTCTCTGGCATGAAGCCATGTGTATTGTCTTTTATTTAGATTAAAAGATATCCAAATATCGCTGAGCTCATGCCTCTCCACCATCTCTTTCAGACGCTTCCGGAAGACCATGTGAGGTTCAGTATGGTTCTGATCAATAAAATGTGTTGTACAATTAAAATTGCCACCTAAGATTAATAGCTCTGTGGGGTCACATTCTGTGAGAACATTGCTCAGCATCTCTAAAAAGCCAATTCTTTCCAAAGCACTGGAGGGAGCATACACACAGATAAAAACTAAAACCTCATTCTCATAAAACGTCTTCACTTTTAAAAGCCTCCCATTTAAAACCTCTTCAACAGAAAAAGAACAGGGAATAAAAGAACGAGTAAAAATCAAGGCTACACCACCGCTCAGCGTTGTTCCGTGGCTTAAAATCACCAACCCATTCCACTCCTTCACCCAGTCAGAAGCATTGCTGTCATCGCTGTACGTTTCTTGAAGCATAGCTACATCAATGCGTTTCTACATCAATGCGTTAATTTCTGTTAAAATGATGAAGAGGGTTAAAACCACTCCAAAACTAAAAACAGCAGACTTAAGAAACCTCTAAAAAGACCAGCTCTCTCTCTTGAGTGATTTCTTGCTTATCAAGAAAACCTTTTTTCCTGAAGAAATTAACATCATTCATGAACTGGAGAGTGTTTGGGAAGTGCTTGGTGAGCACCACACCTTGCTGTCCTTTAGTTTTCTCTAGAAACTGCTTAATCATTTCACCACTGTATTCATTTTTATCGTTTGGTCACCTGGGAAAGGCGACTCTTCCATCTCTTCTTCATCCTCTTTTTCCTGATTATTTTCATTTTCTTATTTTTTAACAGTTCTTTTCCCTTCTGGCTGCTAGACTTTTTGCGTTTACTTTTACTATCGAGGGCAGACTCTTCGGCTATCTCCACCGATGGCACAGGTGGTCTTCCCGCTGTACCGAGAGTTGCCGGCGAACGCTTCCCACTCGCTCTCGATCAATTTGTTCGTGGCTCCGGATTCGCCTTCTCCGGGCTCGGCTCCCCTTCAGCAGTGCTCTGGGCAGCGGGTTCTGGGGGGTCTTGTTCTCTCCCGGTGCAGGCCAGAGCCTTCAGCGACCGGCTGATGGGCGGTCGTAGGGGGAACAGCCGCGGCCGGCTCAGCCGCCTACTTCTCCGTTTGCTTGGAAGCCCCAGAGCCGCTCTGCTGCTCGGGACAGGTTCTGGCCAGGTGATCAATAGAGTTGCATTTAAAACACTTCATCTCGGTATCGGAAGAAACAAACACGTTATAAAAATGACCATCATAATAAAACCTAAAATCAGTGCTGACCACCTCCACTCCTTCCTTAAAAACCAGGTGCTTAATCAGGGGGATCTTCTTGATGGGGGACACAATTCTGCCGTCCCGCACGAGCTCTCGGTGGATCATCTCGTCAGGGATGAAAGGAGGAACATTAGACAATTAAAATCCTTTTGGCTGGGGAACTGAGGGGGGATACCGCTACCTGGGCATTGTTGATCACCACACCTGTCTGGATCACTGTCTGCACTCGCTCAACACTGTTCACAAAAATCACAATCGCGCTGTTCATTCTCGACGCTGACACAATGTTCTCGTGACCCACAACATTCCCGACAGACAAACCTCTTCCACGCTTTCCTTCGACAGGAGCTTCACTCCATGCCGTCGGGTCAGACTCGCACACGCCAGGATCACTCACTCGCACTCGCTCCACACACACAAACAACCCCTGTGCCCTTGCCTGCCCTCACAGGGGTGTCTCACTGCACTCACCTGCTCACAAACACACTAAACACAACTCAAAGCAACCAAACAACAACAGAAAAGCTGCACTTTAGAGCCAATTAAGGCAAAAAAGCTCTGCCACGCCACGCTACGCTTAACTCGCCACTACAGCAGCTAAAAAGAAAGCTTCAACAATCCGTCCGTAGCTGACGTGTAAAAAAACAAATAATAGAGCTAATGAAATTACTTTTTAGTTTTGGCTCACGGAGGCTCGAAGTATGAACGTGTTGCATCTTGCGTCTATGAGCTTTTGTTTAAAAACTATATCGTTTACCTCTGCTTGACAACAGACTACTGTTCGAATGGATGTTTTGATATGATGTAAATTCACTTTTTATTTGAAAAACGTTTCTAAAATGAATTTTTGAAAACTATGAAACCTCAACATCTATATGTTTTAATTATTCTTCAGCTTCGGCCACAAATTGTCTTTTCAGTGCATCCCTATTCAAAAGGTTCCAAACCATAAAGAACTTTTTACAAATGTTAATAATTTCAATGGTTGGATGAAAAATTCCTTGCAGTCCTCTGAACTAGTAGGCAGGAAAGAGGTGGAGGAAATTCTGTCTTTTTTTTTTACGACGACTGTGTGTTTAATCCTTGTTATTTATTCACTTATTTATTTTCTCTGTGTACACTTCTAAACCTGGGATGACATCATAATAGTTTAGTAGGAAGAACAAGTGCGGTCTTTGCACTTATGCACACTTTTCTCTTTCATTGAATGACTGGTTGGAAAAATGTTCCTCCGAGTTCTTTTCTGTATCTACTCTTTTGTACCCAAACCACTCCCACAAACACTGAAGTCATTCTAATGTTGGGATTTAGCTCCTCCTGCAGCCAAGCTTGCTTTCCTCCTCTGTTTTGTGTTCTCTTCTGAATTGTGTGGCGTAGGTGAAACACATGTCATCAACAAATCGAAATACTTCTATGTTAAAATTGTATACCTTGTTATTAATTTTCTGCTATTATTGTGGACAATCTGTTAGTGCCCACATATAGTTTATTATACAGGTCCAAACCACTTAACTCATTCCCTCCCTTCTAACTACTTTCACTTTTTAGTATTGCTATTATTCGCTCTATCAATGCCTCATGAGAGATGGGATTCTTCAACACAACCCATTAAAAAGTGTGTGTCTCCATCAGAGGAGTAGGGATAAATAAACAGCAGTGTGTACTGTGTGGCATGTACAGTTTAGCTTTCTAGATGGCATTTATAAAGAGGTCATGTGACATAAATCTTAGGAAAGTATTATGAAATAAGGGATCAATACTACTGGAATATAATAAGGGGTGATCTTAATCTTCTGAATGTTCTGAAATGCCAAGCTACAATTTAATTTTATAATCAAATCCAGAATCAATATCATTACAAACTCCCAATTTGGGGGAGTCAACGTTTCATGCTGTTTGAGGGGCAAGATTGCTGATGTAAAATTGTTGTTGATGTAAATTCGCTGTGATGTCATGTTTTCTGTCACCGCTTGCACTGTAGAGGAGTTGAAAGATGAGGGAGAGGAGTAGCATAGTAACCATATGTAGGAAGCTCTGCTGCTCTTCTGCAGGTGGATGATGAAGACTTCAGTCCTGAGATGTACATCCTGAAACAGAAAGGCTGTTGTTTCTTTGGGGACATTTCTTCTGCTCCTCTTTCAATTCCCGCATGCAGATAATGGCATATGCGCCTTCCCTGTAAATCAAAACTTCGAACATCGAAAGGCGCTTCTGTCAATTAATAGTCAGGGTTGGGGAAATCTCATTATGATGACATTTTTAAAACTAAAGCTGTGTTAAATTTGGGAAAAGTCGAGTCAAACGTTACTTGTTTATACTTCTGTCATATGTTTACTCCATTCCTTAAATTGTGATACAATTCTTGTTTTTTTATGTGTATCTGATTGTAATGATTGTAAACAACAGACACTATGTAATTTTGATTAACAATTTCATTTAGATAAATTGTTAGAAATTAATTTGGATGTGTATTGTGTGGATGTGAGGGAAAACTGATGTTTAATGACAATGTGATGATTTTGGTTCTAGGGACTAAAGTGCCCATTTTCTGATTTTGGAGAAATGTTGTTCAAAACAAGTTGCTTATTTTATTGGAAACTTCAAACAAACGCAGACTGTATTTTAATAAATCAGTTTTATATATTATTGAAAAGGAATGCTACTCTATTTAAATCACTAAAAAAGAAAACTAACCTTAAAGCATGTTTTTTAACTGTTGACTTGACCGAGTGGGGAGAGCAATGCCTGTACATTGCTGCCATAAATCCTCTTTTCTTTTAAAGCAACACTTTACTTTACTTATCTTAACACTTTTTACTTCTGGTGATAATAGTTGTACAATAGCTTAGAATTGGTCCTTGAGCGGGATATAATAAATAACCTATTCATGTCACATAAGGTATATTACCCAATTCAATGGGAATTAACATTTTAAATAAAAAATGGCAGAGTATTACATTTTCATTTCTATAAGTTTTAGTTGGGTTAAGGCTAAATATAATGTACTTGATAATTTGCATGACGTTAATGATTAAGTAAAGCAAGTCTTCAGACATTTGTGTTATTTGGATAAGAAGAAATGGCTGGCATTATTTTGCCACCTTTTTATAAAACTTTATTATTTAATGACTGCAGCAGTTTAGGAGGTTGTTGAATGGTAGTTCTTCACCCTGAGAGCGCTCATTTCATCCCTCCACATACTGTTTGTATTCAAGCAGTTTTTTTTCTGTGTGAAGGTACGTATATATATATATGACAGCCATATCTCAATCACATATATGTCTAGAAAAATAATAGGTAATGTAAAATTTACTTAATATATATCAGGATAAATTGTACAACAACAAATACAAAGGCTATTATGGGGGGGCCTTATCAGTGGCAAATGTAACAATATTTTCATTACAATGCATACCTGCGCTTTATTATGTCCAAAATCTGTTTTGTATATTGTTTCATTGATATGATTTAAAACTATGTTGTTTGTTTGTTTTTTTCTCAGATGTGTTTGCACTTTATTTAGAAAATATTAGAAGTATAGTCAAGCTTACTGTAAACAGTTTTATGATAGCGTTGTTATCTTTTATCATAATAAGATTATTGAGTTAATGAAATGTAAATGTTAAAAATCTTGGATCTTTCAAGTGTGTTAACTTCTATAAAGAAAAAAAATTCTAAAACTTCTTAACAATTCTGAGTACATCTTCCCATTTGGTGTGTTACGATTGTCTTGTGTTGTGGGGCTATTACAATATTTAACTTTGTCTTTTTAGTTGATAACAGCTTCAAAATAAATAGTGTTACTGAGCTAAAACATATTCAAATATCAAACCAGTATAGAAATCTATCATTATACTGAGTTTTAATCAAGCGTTTACTCTTAATGAAGTTGCTATGTGAAAGCCCTGTACCGGGATCACGTGACCAGCTGTAATATTGAAGGAGAGCTCACTGGAGTAAATCACTGTTGCTCACTCACTCTCATCTGCAGCGCCGCGAGCTGAACGTTACCCTTGTTTACTGTTCATTGTCTCATGAAATGAGTGGACGAGTTGGAGATCTCGATCAAAAACAAGCTCAAGCTTTAGCGCAGGTCAGAAATTTTGTTTTTACTCAAAATATCATTTGTGTCTTTTGGTTAACTCATTTTTGTTTTCACTTGAGTCTGATGAGCGTTTATATTTTTCTGAATCTTAGTACTGGGTTAAACAGTCAGGTATTTTACGCTCAAAAACTTTTTTACATTTTATTTAAAAATAGAAAGTATAACTACAAAAAATTAGCAACATACTTATAAAACTATATGACCCAGCTTTTGAGGGGTTGTTCTTAAAAAAAAAAGGCTGCTTCAGTACTTCAATAATCATTTTTAATTTTGATAATATTAGTAACTACATAAACCCTTTTAGACTATGTTTTTTATTTTACACAGACATTTCTGTGTGCTAAGAAATGCTGACGCATAATGCATGAATATCTTGGCACAATAAAGACAACAAATTGAAAAGATAATTAGAGCTGCAAGCAACGACCAAAGGTTCTGAGACTTGAGAACTGTCATGCTTTTTCAGAAAATCTTTGATCCTAGAATCGTTACTAGAACCGTTTCCTTTTTAGTGATTTAGAAAAAAACTAGGTGGAGCTATGACTGATTATGAGCGTGTTCAGACTTGGACTTTTACGAGAATCTGATAAGTTTGCGACGAATCGGACATTGAATGGATGAGCTATAAAACTTCCTGTTTCAAATCCAGATTTGAGCATTTGGTGGCTGCTATGGCCACAGCCTTTATCATACCCAAAAGAGCTTCGTAATTTAATATCATGCATATCAAAAGACTATTCTGGCTGAGTTTAGTGGTGAGTGGGTCAAGTCTTTGGAAGGAGTTTGTTAAAATATGAAGCCTACTTCTTAGGATGAAAAACAACCGGCTTACTGTGTAGTTTCGAAACTCCCCCCAAATGTAGACTTTTTCTTACGTCTTGGTTTCCTATGTATGTGTGATAATTTGTTTTTGTGCATGTCATACATTGTCTGAAGTAGAAGCGTACAACAAAAAAAACATGCTGTAAATGCTCATGACTATGTAGCGCTATGACTGATAATGTACGTTGTTATTTGACCATTTTCAGACTTCAACCGTATTTCTACATACGACGATCTGGTTGCTCAACAGCAACTAAAATTAGTTTGGGGCACTAAAGAGCCATTTTTGCTCACATTTTGAACCCATTCTAGAAGTACGTTTTCACCAGTTCTGATGCTTGTGCAAAATTCAGGAAGTGTTCAGGCCCTCAAAATTGTGACCTAACATGGAAGAAAAGATTAATAATAAAAAAAAAGAGTTTGAGCAACAACTAATTACTGCATCAAGGTGGCATGGCATGGAGGCGATCAGTTTGGACAAAGTTGAGGTGTTCTGGTAGCCCATGTTTCTTTTTCTCAAAGGCCAACCTCCTGTTTTCTCTGTCGATGTGTGATAGGAAGTGACTAAACTGCAGTTCCTCGAGTGGCCTCTTGAGGCTGACTCCAAAAGGGAGAAAGTTCTAGTTCACTCCAATGTTAAAACTGACCTTTGGAGCTGAAATAAACATGTTTCCACCCCTGGCTCCATTAGGTTTGTTGATGCAGATCGCTAGTTTTGATATTCATGAACACTCATAGGAAGGTGAATTATTAAAAAAAAAAAAAGGTTTAAGATATATAAAATTGTAAACACTGAGCTAATCATACACCTTCTATGGTCATGTCTCACCTCTGTGGACGTGTTTTCAAGTACTGGCTTTGCATACTCGGAGCCTTGCTTAAATTTGCCAAAAACCTTTGGTTCATGTCTCGGAAGCCTGCTAGTGCTGCTGGTTTGGCTTTGTGGGCAGGTGCCAAATTCTGCTGGAAATAAAAATCATCATCTCCAAAAGTGCCCTAAAATGTCCTGCTAGACAGCTGTTTTGACTGCGGACCTGATAAAAGTGAATGGACCCACATCTGCAGATGACATTCCCCAAACCCTCACCAACTGGGGAATTTGACACTGACTGTTATTTTCTTTGTTTGACCACTCTGTTACTGCACTGTGTGAGCATTCAATTTCTTTTGCAAATGCCTTTTTATGACTGTTCCTCCTTGTGGAAGGTGTCAATTATTGTCTAGTATAGTCAATAGTCTTCCATATAATTCCAACATCTAATAACCCAAACTGACACCATTTCAAAGCGGAAGGAACACTTTCATTTGATTGGCTGGCTAAGACTACAATGCTGAACTTTGTCATGATGTTTTAGTTTTGTATAAAACAGTTTTTTTGTCATCAATCCATAATAATTTAAATGTAAACATGTTGGGATTTTTGTGTAGAGAACCAATATAACATAGGTCTCACTATTTCTGCCGATACTACTATGTATTTAACTTAATTAAGATATTTAAATACTTCGCTTCACATATCACTCCACACTCTCTGAACTGTTTTTCTATATACATTTGCTGGTACAGAAAAATAGTTTCTGCACTTTAGTTAGCTTATAGAGCTTTTTTCTGTACTTAAAATGGGTCGATAGCCAAACAAAAATCCTTCCAAATATTTATTCCAGTATTTGCGTTGAAAAGCAATCCAATACACTGATCAAGAACCTTAAACCCAGCAGTTGGGTTCTTAACAACCCATTCGTTTTATTTTGTATTAAACAGTGCTAATCTCTGAGTAAGGATTATTAAATAGTCAAATATATTTTTTTAGTTTCGCGAGAGCTTGTCGGATGTGTGGGATCAGCTGCCCAACCAGAGCGACCATCACCTGCTGCGATGGCTTCGAGGTAATGAAACACTTGCAGATATTCATTTGCTGTCTTTTTTAAAATATAATTATCCTGTAGAACCAAAGCACTTTGATCTTGGGAGTATTTGTTTTTACCATGAAATATGCAGACACACAAACACATAAAACAAAATGAAGTATGGATGGGACAATCATATGAAAGACTTTCCTGTACAGAGCTGGGCTTTTGAAAACTATATGTTGTAATATAAACTGTATTAAAATCAGAAAGAGTTGTTTTTACTATGGGTCTTGTTTTTCAATAGTTATCTGAGTCAGGTTTATCTAGAAATCAATATGTTGTTCTAAAACAGGACATCACAAACCTTCTTTATTGACTTTTTTTAAAGAGAGGAGTTCAAGGTGATGTGTTTTGAATATTTAACTTGCTGTTACATCGACCGCTGGGGTAGATGCTTTCGGCCCCTGGTCTGATGTATGAAACAAACAACACAATAAACGTGAAAAGAAATCATGTAAATTTGTGATTCACGTGAGAAAGTACCAGTGCATCTCAAAGTACTCTTGTTCTTATTGTCTGAGGGGTTTCTTTTTGCAGCGAGGAGCTTCAATGTCCCAAAGGCTGAGGCGATGCTCAGGAAGGTATGCTGTTGAATTACAGAACAGCCAAAAATATATATTGTTTTAACACAATTATATTTTTTCTGTAACAATGCATTATTTCACAAAACATTTCTGTTTCAGAAAAAGTTCACCTTTTTTTATATAGAAATAATTTCTCACAACACATATGAGGCAGTTATAAAACTATTTATTACTATTAATTGCAGTAAAATAGATATATTTAAATAAAATATAGAAACAGATATTTAGGTGTTCTCTTCAAGACTTACACATATCTCTAAAATATAAAGAGTTTTGTTTAAAAAACAAACCTTTATTCTGATTTTTCCTCTAAAATGTGAAGTAGTTCCCTTTATAGTTTATGACCAAAACAGGTTCTTTTTATTGCCTGTAACATGAAATAATTTGACATTAACACAGTACCTTAGAAAACTTTTTGCATCGCTTGATTTGTGCACAGCTTCTTCAACAAATACATTTCAATCAGCTGTTGCAAAATCGAATTTATTTTACATTAAGTGAAAAAAGCAGGGTTATTTAAATAGCTATTCATTTTGTAGTATTTACAGCTTTCTTTGCCCTCCTCAAACTATTTTCAACATTTTATTTTTTTAGAAAAAATACATATTGGTATTTGTTTGTTTTTTCAATCAGAATAAACATTACTATGTTTTTTATATATAAAATCAATAAATGCATTTTTCTGTGTGTGGAAGCATCTGGAGTTTCGCGTACACATGAGAGTGGACTCAATCCTGGACTGGAGCCCGCCTGAGGTCAGCCACACAGGACCACACACAGCTGAACAGCAGATATGTGGAAAATACTTGTTTATTGGTCGGTTTGAGATCTTCTGCAGGTGATGCAACGTTTCGTTTCTGGAGGCATGTGTGGATATGATCGGGAGGGAAGTCCTATCTGGTACGACATCGTCGGGCCTCTGGATCCCAAAGGTCTCCTCCTGTCAGCCAGCAAACAGGACTGTATAAAAACTAAGATCCGAGATGCTGAGAAGCTGCGTTGTGAGTGTGAGAGCCAGAGCCTGAAGGTCAACACACTCTATATCCTACTATTTTTATCTTTGCGCTAACTCTTTGTGGTCAGTAGTACGTTAACCAAGATGTTCATATGCTTGATTTTGTGCTTTTTCTGATAACGGTGTAGTAAAGTGAAGAGTCCAATATGTTATTTGTGTGTTTGTTTTTTGAGACTGACAGCAATTTCAGCTCAGTCTCATGCTTCTAATCACCATTCGCTCCTGGTCTAGGGAATGAGGAAAAATAAATCTGAAGTCAAAAAAAAAAGAGAAAGAAACAATACTAATACAATGTTTTTTCTTATATCATAATATTTAAATAAACAACCAAACAAATATGATACAGCAGTGAGAGTCCCCATCAATAAACTTTCACGTTACTCATGGAACTGGTGGAATATTCCACATTCATTACATAGCGTCTTAAAAAGCTCCCATTTAAAAGCCCAAATTTCACTATTTTAAATTCCCTGTTCTAGATCTTAAACCATTTTTCACGTGTCTGTTGTTGTTGTTGTTGTTTGAGGTTGCCAGAGAATGCGAAAATGCTTTTAAATGCAAAAAAATAGTGTGAAATTATGGATAGGGTTTGAGAAAAAGCTTGTGAACACTCACACATGCTCAAAATATAAAACAAATAGTATAAAAAGTATTGTTAGAGTTGCCAGATATTGACGTAAGACGTATGTTAAAAAAGGAAAATGGGATTGTAAGGGTTGCCAGATATTGGCAAAATATGCACAAATGCGCAAAAGCACAAAAATGAGTGTTGGGGTTGCCAGAGTTTGAGAAAATGCTCATAAACACTCAACTTTGTAAAATACAAGGTTAGGGTTGCCAGAGCTTGAAAAAACGTTTACAAATGCCCAAAAACGTAAAAGCAATGGTTTGTGTTTCATGCAATAATATACTGTTTATTATGCAAAATAAAATGTGTTTTTGATATTATGATATAGGTCTTAAATTTGATTCCTAACAGCCTTGAAGAGGATATTTTATAGTCTTTGACCTCTAGAGAGAGCATCCAAAATGTACATTGGGGTCATCATTCTCTGAAGTAATGTGTGGTTGAAGCACTTCTGTGATGTGATGTTGGCCCTGTGTTTGTTGATCAGCTAGGTAAGCACATTGAGTCGATCACCATCATCTACGACTGTGAAGGCCTTGGTCTGAAGCACCTCTGGAAACCTGCTGTGGAGATGTACGGCCAGGTCTGAAGTCTAGAATGGCCTTAAATATCCAATTATTCATTAAAAACATAACTATTTGTGATGAATGATGCTGAGAAATCCTTCATGTGATGTATGATTACTATTAGAACAATTACATTTGAAATGTAACTTTTATTTATTAATTTATACTTATTACTATTTATAAAAAGTTTTTAAATTGGCATGATTGTTTTCTTCACAGATTCTGACGATGTATGAAGAGAATTATCCAGAGAGTCTGAAAAAGGTGCTTCTAATTAAAGGCAAGTTTTACTCATCAGCTTCTCTAGAAAAACATATAGTTCTACTTTAAAGAGCCACTATTATGCTTTTGAAAACCCTGGTGTGAAACATAGCTTTAGGTTTGAGGAACACCCTGCTGAAGTTTTAAAACTGAAAGCGCTTTGTGTATCAAAATAATTCCTTTTAGGCAAGCCAAGTTTATTTGTGTAGCACATTTGGTACACAGGGTAATTCAAAGTGCGTTACTTTGAAAACAAAGAATAAAAATAAAGTAGTCTGGATTTAAACGTGACTAAAGTGTTGGCACCCCTGATCTCCTCTGAAGCTGGTTCCTCTGTGGGCCACATGGTAACTAAAGGAGTATTTACCCTGTTTGGAATTAACCTGGGGTAGATCTAATTTATTTGATCTGAGGGATCTCAGTTCTCTGTTAGGTGTGTATTCAGTGATCATGTCTGTTAGGTATTTAGGTGCTAAGTTATGTTTGAACTTAAATATGAGCAGCAGAACTTTAAAATCTATTCTGAAGGAGACCGGCAGCCAGTGCAGAGACTTAAGAACTGGAGAAATGTATTCTGACTAGTTTTGGTTAGAATTCGAGCCGCTGCATTCTGAACGAGCTGGAGCTGTTTAATCGTCTTTTTGAGAAGAGCAGTGAGAAGAGCGTTACAGTAGATCAGCCTGCTGGAGATGAAAGCATGAATCAGTTTCTCTAAATCTTGTCTGGAAACAAAGCATCTGATACTTGCAATGTTTCTAAAATGGTAATAAGCTGATTTAGTCATTGCTTTGATGTGGCTATTGAAACTGTCCAGAATCACTCCAAGATTCCTGACCTGATTTGTAGTTGTTAGCCTCTTGGCAATGAGATACGTGTTAACCTTAACATCCTTGCTTTTGCTTCCGACTGCAATGACTTCAGTTTTGTCCTTGTTTAATTGAAGAAAGTTGTTTTCCATCCAGTTTTTAATCTCATTAAGACATTGGCAGAGAGAGTTTATGGGGTTGTAGTCATTTGGGGAGATAAATTTGTGTATCATCAGCATAACTATGGTATGATATCTGGTTCCTTCTCATAATTTGGCCCAGTGGAAGCATGTACAGGTTAAATAGTAAAGGAGCAAGGATTGAACCTTGAGGGACTCCACAAGACACTGCAGTCCACTTCGACATGTAATCACCTGAGTTCACATAGAAACCTCTTCTTTCTAAGTTCTATTTGAACCATTTTATCACAGAAAGACCGACATAGTTTTCTAGTCTATCGAGAAGGATTTTGTGGTCAACTGTGTCGAAGGCAGCGTTCAGATCAAATAGAACCAGGACAGTCACTTTTCCTGAATCAGTGTTTAACCATGATGTCATTGACTATCTTCAGTAGAGCTGTCTCTGTGCTGTGATGAGCTCTGAAACACGACTGATAACAATCCAGGTGTTCATTTTGGGTCAGAAACTCATTTAGTTTCACAATCTTTTCCATAATTTTACTAATAAAAGGGAGATTTGAGATGGGCCTGTAGTTTGTCTTTTTCAGTAGTGGCTTTACCACTGCGGTTTTAAGGGATTTGGGGGAAAAGCCGGAACACAAGGAGGTGTTTATAACTTCTAAGAGGTCCTTTTCTAAACTCTTAAGAACCATTAAAAAAATTGTGATTAAGCAACATTTCAAAATCACAATAGGGGCACATTAAAATTGAAGCTGCAGCACAGAACTGTCAGGATCTGCCCAGTATCTTGTTTGGAGATCGTGTCACCAGGGGTCAGATCACTGACAGTCCTTCCCTCAGTTTTGGTTTCACCTTGTTTTCAGTCATCTCTCTTATTTTGTTTTGCCACCTCCAGCCACATTGCTCGGGTCATGTGATTGACGGTGGCCATCTTTGATTTGTTTTTACACATGGTCTAGTTTTGTTCCTCCCTTTCCCCGCCCATCTCATTTTCTAGTTAGAGTTTTCAGTTGGTACACCTGTATTTTCCCTCGTTATGTTTGATTGGTTTCCCTTCATAAGCTTCCCTCAGTTTGCGTTTGGTGTCGGGTCATTATACCACTTATCGGTGTGTTGATGGTGTGTTTATTTGCTCTTGTGCAGCAGTTTTGTCTTTCTGTTCAGCCAAGTTTTCAGTTGTACATTATTTGTTGGTTTTCCCCCTCGTTGGTTTTGCTTTGGTTGGCCTGCCTTTGTTATTAGTTTTGTGAATAAATTATTATTTTATGAGAAAGACGGCCATGCATTTGGGGTCTGCATTCCTCTTTTGGCCTCTTGCGCCTAACAAGAACAGACTGTGACGTCAGGGGTGCGATAGAATCCTGATATCTTCCTTGTGTTTATGATGATGATGATGATGATGTTGATAATGATGCAAAGAATGAGCATATGTGAATTGACCACATGATGAAAAGGAACTAAGGGAACATTGAACTTGTTTTCTTTTTTTTAAACTGATTTTCACAGCTCCGAAGCTCTTCCCGATTGCCTACAATCTGATCAAGCATTTCCTGCGTGAGGAGACAAGGCAGAAGATACGAATTCTGGGATGTAAGCGTTATTTGATATCAACATCTCAGCTCAGAAGGATTATCAGTAGGGTTACACTGAGACCAGTTTTTAAGGATGAGTAAGATTACTGATTCTACAATTTTTACAATTAAGTCAAATTTTGCCCACAAACTGCTTTTTGTAGGTACAATAGTTTTTTTTTTTTACAATTCACAAAACCGTATTTGCATTAGTAGAACATTTATATATGAAATATCCACATATATGCCTATATTACCATATTTATGAGTAAGAGTACATGAGCTTGGTCTCTGGCCCGATCCCAATCTCCATATCTGTGCATTCCTAATGATCAGAAAATAGTTTCAAGCTCAGAAATTGTTAACTCACTTCTTTATTTTAATGTTGGTTCTTCTAATACGTTTCTCAGCAAACTGGAAGGAAGAGCTGAAGGTTCACGTGGACCCAGATCAACTTCCTGTGGAGTATGGAGGAACCAAAACAGATCCTGATGGAAACCCTCGGTGTACATCCTTGGTGAGGAGGAACACAGATCTCTGATCATTCACTTGTTCAAGCTCTTGTTCGGTCTCTGACCTCTGCTCTTCTTAGCTGTGCTATGGAGGCATTGTTCCAACATCATTCTATGTTCGCGATTCAGTGAAGGTGGAGTATGATCACATTATCACAGTGGGCCGTGGATCCTCATTCCAAAAAGAGTATGAGGTGCTCCTCCCCAACAGTCTCCTGCGGTTAGTGATGTTGCTCACCTTCATTTCACAGAGATGTGATCGCTGCTATAGAAACGATTTAAACTAAGCATTTAAACATTGGCTGGTACAAAGGATTCAGCGTAGACAATTTTGCAGCTATTTGTTGACTTTGATATAGAGTGATGGCTGGCACAGGCACTTAGAATTGCTTTTTTTCATTAAAGCTTGTCTTCATAGAGGGTCAGTCACAATTTTTGTGTTTCGCAGTACTTAATGATCCTGCATTTTATCATATGAGCTCATCATGTTGTGATTTCCCTTAAACTGCCTCGTTTGCAAAATAATAAAACAATATTAAAAAATTTTTTTTTTAAATGAGTGATTTGAAAAATTAAGAGTTTCCATTTTATGTGACAGCTGACTCTTTGCTCATTGGTTGGGTAAGGCACAATGAAAAGAAAAGCCTTTTCAATAGTAAATCTCTAAAGACTGTGCCCTGTCCCAATCAGAATACTCATACGTTACTCATTTTCAGAAGAAATTCTACATACTGTCAATTACATTACTTTCATACTTACATTTTCAGATGTAAAGTGATGTAATAACCAATTTCCCTTTCTCAATTCAAATTCAATTCCAAACTAACATCCTGAACTGAATTAAGTTCTGAAATTTCACATTTTGTACAAACCCGCAATGAGTGCAAGGGGTTTACATTTTTGGTTGCACTTTGATACTGTCACAAAGACTAACCTCTTCACTCCCTCCTCTGGCCAACAGAGGGTACCCTCGTCTCGCTAACTACTGCTCCTCTACCTACACCACACTATATTACCCATACACCCCAGGTCCGCCTTTGATTACACACCCAGCTGAAGAACATTACTACCACTATTTAAACAGACTGATTCCAATCGCTTATCGCGAAGTTTTGTTTGCCTTACTGCTGTAATTCTGAGCGTTTATCCTGTTTGTATGGCTGCCTGTTGTGAGCCTGCCTGTTTACCGTTTCCGATCCTAGTCGCCTGCCTGTCTCTGCCCTCTGATATTGATTGTTTACTGCCTGTCCTGACCACCAGTCTGTTGTTCTGACTACGAATATAATAAAGCCTGCACATGGAATCCAGCTCGAGTGATGATTCGTTAAAGATACTTCCTCCTAGATATGCCAAATATCAGTTGTTACCAGTTTGAACATACATTTTATCAAAAGTTTCATCTCTGATATACAAAGTTATGTTTATTAAAGTGTTTTTGAAGGTTGCATAGAAGAACTAACATATCACCAAGTACTGATGTCAGCAAATATGACATTGTTTTAAATACATTTAAAATGTTAACATGAATGGCCACATGTATTAAACATCATGTCTAGTTTGGAGAAGTATTTTCATTCAGTTTTATTGTAACATACTTTTAAATTTTCATCAATGTTCTTCAATAATGTGAAAATGGAAAGATTGACATTGTTACTGATAAGTGTGAAGTAAACATGTAAATGTGCATCTGCTTCGTGGCCTTTTAAATTAATAATTTAGCTTTGGTACAATTGCATGCTTTAAAGTGCTCCTGTTATGATTTCGAAAAGTTCTTACTTACGTTTCAGGAGTCTCCTGCAACAAGTCGACATACATTGGTTTTCTTGCCCTAGATTCAGTTCTGTGTATGTTTATAGTTTGATGTCATCTGTGATCTTTAATATTTTTAACCATATTTGATCTTCCTGTGTTTATCTCAGTTACTCATTGTAATGTCTTGACTGAGTTTTTTTTGTGTTAAATTCCATGTATTTGAGTTCTAGTTTTTCATTTTGGCCTCTGTTTAGGGATGCTCTGTCACGTCACTTCTTTCATTTTGTAATGACTCTTCTCTTTTTTAAGAAAACCTAACATTTCTAAATATAACCATCTATGTCTCCTTGAATGTGTGTAGTTGTGACAAAAGCCCAGTTGCCAATGACTATAAAACAGGATTGTACCAACACCCTGTCGACACTTTCTTTTATCCCCTTTATTTATTTTTTCTTCTACTTCTTCAGTAAATCTGCTTTGACATGAAGACCTGATGAATGTGATTCTTCTAGTATAGGTGGCAGTTTTCAAGTGAAGGCTCTGACATCGGCTTCGGCATCTTCCTGAAGTCCAGCAAAGCAGAGCAGCTGAAGGAGATTCTGAGGACGGAGAGGTACAATGCTCACCTGGTGCCTGAGGATGGCTCCATTTCCTGCCAGGAACCAGGCGTGTGTGCGTATGACTCCACTCTCCTTCAGAAAAGATGCTTGCTGTTTCACATAGAAATTAAGATTGTTCCATCCATTCCTCTCCTTTCAACCTCACAAAAAATCTGATCACATTTTCAGCCATTTATCATCTTTAGTCAAGTCAGGCTCTCAGGAGCATCAGAGACAAATGGTTAAGAGAGAAATGCATGATGCAATCTATTTTGGGTTAACATTGACATTAATTGACGTGGATTGTTTTCCTTTTCTTTAGATATGGTGCGCTTCGATAACTCGTACAGTCTGATTCACTCAAAGAAGATCAGTTTCAGTGTTGACCTTCTGCTACCGGAGGGACAGCAGTCTTAAAACTATCACATATATCTTCTCTATCTTCTGAAATCAAGTTTTTAGTAGGCTCTCATGAAATCTACCTTGTAGACTAGAGCTTTCCTCCTAGCACACAAGAGTATTTTGTGACTGTTTTTTTCTGCACATTAACAAGGTTTGAAGAACAAAACGGAGACAAAAGTATGCTGAAGAGATAAAAGGCCAATGTATGATTATATAAATGGACAATACTGATCCTCTTAATGTTTTATGATTGGTCATATAAGTTAAATATTTTATAGTGTAAGTGAGAGACTGAAAAATACATAAAAACACAAAGGAGCAGTGGTCCCCCTCTTTCTGGAGCTTTTTATTGATTTGGAGTTGTTTCAAATGGTCTGTTGAAATGAAGTGGTTTGAACTGATAGCAGTAGATTTGAACATTTATTTGTCTGTGGGTTTATTCAGATCAGATTTTGAAACATTCACATTTATAATATCATACACTTAAATAATGTATGATTTGTGACCAAAAAATTATCTGCTTGATCCCTTTTTTTTTGATAAGAATGCATAAAAAATGTTCTAAATACTTTTGGATTTGTGAGAATAAAAAAGTCTCAAAACTGCTTTGAGTTTGTTTATTTTTGACACTGGAGGGCGCTGTTGCATAATGTATCTGTATATCTTAAGTGCTTTTACTTTGTGGAAATACAGAGGTAAGTAATCTTACACTTATTAGGTTTGTGAAATTAACTTGGGCTTGTGTTATTCATGTGTAATATAACTTGATATAACATGAGTAATTAACTCATGCAGTTCAAGGTTGCTATTCATACATATTAGATGTTTTCACTTTTTTCAATTGATTTTTAAATTAATTTCAAGAATAGAAATGGCAACAGAAATGTAACAGGGTTGAGTTTATTATAGGACTATTTCAGTTGGGAATGTTCACAGTCAGTTTGTGAAACCTCAGAGTTTGGGTGAAGGATGTTATTTAATTTAATTGCATTTGTATTTTCTATTGTAAGAATATTAGAAGCTGTTTTAAAGATGCTCAATGACAAATGTTTGTTGCTATTAAATAATTGATAAAGTTGCGAGCTTGGGTAATTTATCCATAATTGCTAAGGGGTTTCAGAGTAATAAAGATATGACAGTAAACACAACAGTAAATAAATAAAGTAGTAAATAAATCGAAACCTTTTTTTTTTTTGGCCGAAGCAACCAGGCACTAACCAATCAGTTGAAGAGCTAATGCAGCTCATCTCAATGAAGAATGTACATGCTGAGTGATCAGGAAGTGAATGGGAGCAGAATCTCGTTGATGAACAATGAAATGAGAGTTTTTTTTTATTTCCTAGTCCAAGTGGTTTTGGGCTATATAATATATTGGCTATATAATATATTAGAAGAACTGCATCGATGAACGATGAAAAGAAATTATGTTTTTGGCTTCCAAAAGATGAATGCGTTAGTCAAAAATGGGTGAATTTTCAGTGTGCCGACGAGCAAAATCCCCAGAAGGCGTGATGAAAGCACTCCTTTGGTGGAGCAAAATCAACAGAGGTTATTCAAAGACATTGTTTATGATAAATACTGCCTTTTGGTTATTAAGGGTGCAGTGATAGTCTAGATGAGTCAAATATTTATCTTAACTGGTTTAAAAAGACTATAATTTGGCACCTTTGAATGATTTTTAACTCTTTATTAAAACGCTGATGTAAATATTTGTACTTTCGTATGCAAAAATATGAGATGCAACTCCACCACTTTTTTTTTATAACATGTGTTTCATAAAAAATAATCAGAAAAATATTGATTGTTTCTAGTAATCCAAATATTTAAATAACACATTGTGTAACAGGACATTAATTACCTTGAACTAACCTCCAATTTATTTATTTTTATGGTGGGATATCCTTATTTATTATTTACGCCAGATATTGGCGTAAATGTTTTTAAAAATGTAAATGTGATTGTAAGGGTGATCAGAGGGTAAGAAAATTCGAATTAATGCTCAAAAGCACAAAAGTGATTATTAGGGTTGCTAGAGTTTGAGAAAATCTTCGTGAATGCTCAAAAAAATAAAGTGCTGGTTAACGGTCTTAATTAAAAGTATTCAATTAAAAGTCAATTTGACCTTATGAAACCTGAGAGAGAGAGATGAGCCCGACTGGAGAGAATGCGAGGACGAGAGAGGAGAGAGGACTGAGAGTAGATAGCGGAGGAGGCGAGATGCCGAGAGAGCTCGCGGAGAGATGAGAGCGAGAGAGGAGAGATGAGAGGAGGAGAGAGTAGCCGGAGAGAGAATGAGTGAGACCCGGAGAGAGAGAGAGAGAGCGAGGAGAGAGGGAGAGAGAGAGAGGAGAGAGAGAGAGAGAGAAGAGAGAGAGAGAGAGAGAGAACGTCGGAATGTGTTACTAACATACTGAGAGTTTAATGTAAGTCAGTGTTAATTTTAAGTGCAGTGAGTGGGTGGAGTCATCCCTAAGTTGTTGATGACGTAACGTCAGGTCTGGGAGCAGTTTGTGCCCCAGAGGTCCCGTCAGTGCTGTCGCGCCGGTCGCTGATCGCAGCGGTGGATTAAACCCGTTTCGTCCTTGATGTTGTGCGGGAGACGCTTGCTGACATGGGGGAGGTCTTAAAAACACGCGCTTTAGCTTTCTACAAGGTTATTTGTTGTCGATGCCACGTGCTATTTTATTCCCATCAAATGGTGACATTTGGTGATTGTGTTTGGCTTTGAATTGGATTCAAAGCCAAAGTTTGCTTTCGTTGATGTACCCTAAAATGCAATGAACGCTAAAACCTTGAATCTCAACGCTATTATATTAATGGCACACCCGTGTTGTCCGAGTATGGTTCGTGCTACACTCTTCAGCGAGAACTGACAAGCGAGATTCGCGGGAGAGGAGGAGAGGACGCGCGCATCAAACATGGCGCCGGAGCGCAAAGGACACGGACGGCTTTTAACAGTCATCGCGTTCCTCTGGAGCTCGGTCGCCTCCCCAGCGGAGTCCTCGAGCACCGGACCCGGCGGTCAGATCCTAGGTATGCGGCTGGAGAGAAGCGACAAACCCGCGGGCACCACCGAGGACGGGGTGATTCAGGTGACTGAGGAGAGCCGCGTCCTCCTGCGCTTCTACGGCGTTCACCTGAGCGCGGAAGCCCCATCACACATCCGGTTCACGGAGTTCGCCGAGAACGAGACTCTGAACGGGACTTGTGAAGATTTCACTAAAGACTTACTAATAAACCCGTTCATGAACGTGAGCGGTACGTCAGGTCTGGTGAGTGTTTACATAAAACCTCTGCGTAAAAGTGAGAGGGAGAGGACCTACAGTCTGTGTGTGAGGCAGAGGACGAGTGAAAAGTGGGTGCATTTGGGGGATAGAGATGGGAGAATAATAGTGGTGGAGGAAAAGGCTTCTCTTTTGCCTCTTTGGCTCCAGGTGATCCTGGTGTCAGGGTTGCTGATGCTGTCTGGGATGTTCAGTGGACTCAACCTGGGGCTCATGGCTCTGGACCCTATGGAGCTGCGCATCGTGCAAAGCTGTGGCACCAGCAAAGAAAAGAAATATGCCAGAAAAATCGAGCCCATCCGGAGCAAAGGCAACTATCTTCTCTGTTCTCTGCTCCTGGGGAACGTGCTAGTCAACACTACACTCACCATCCTGCTCGATGATCTGATTGGTTCAGGCTTGGGCGCTGTGGTGGCATCCACAGTTGGAATTGTGATATTTGGAGAAATCGTGCCTCAGGCTCTCTGCTCACGACATGGGCTGGCTGTTGGAGCAAACACAATAGTTCTCACCAAATTTTTCATGCTGCTCACCTTTCCATTGTCGTTTCCTGTCAGCAAGCTTCTGGACTGCATCCTGGGACAGGAGATTGGCACTGTGTACAACCGGGAGAAGCTGGTGGAGATGCTGAAGGTGACTGAACCCTATAATGATCTAGTGAAAGAAGAGCTGAACATCATTCAAGGAGCTCTCGAGCTTAGGACGAAGACTGTCGAGGATGTGATGACACCGCTGAGGAACTGCTTCATGATCCATACCGATGCCGTCCTGGATTTTAACACCATGACAGAGATCATGGAGAGCGGCTACACTCGGATTCCAGTCTACGATGCTGAGAGGTCCAACATTGTGGACATACTGTATGTCAAAGACCTTGCTTTCGTGGATCCAGATGATTGCACTACTCTTAAATCGGTCACCAAGTTCTACAATCACCCGGTTCACTTTGTCTTCCATGACACCAAGTTGGATGCCATGCTGGAGGAGTTTAAGAAAGGTCAGTGCTTGGTTTCAGTGTGTGAGATATTCAGATTCAGACCAACCAGAGTTCTGATGCCAAAAATCTATAATGAAAGTTGGTTTGATGTACATTAAAGTCCACGCCTAGTACTAGATAATTCATCTGTGTTATGGTGATCCATTTTCCTTTTCATAACAACTCAGAGGATCTTTATTTTTTAAATCAGAAAAAAAGCCATGGATACCTGTTCAACAGTTTCACTTTCCAATCCTGCAGCGCTGTACTGAACAGTGTTTCAGTTTCACTGTCCAATCCTCCAGCGCTGTACTGAACAGTGTTTCAGTTTTCACTGTCCAATCTTGCAGCGCTGTACTGAACAGTGTTTCAGTTTCACTTTCCAATCCTGCAGCGCTGTACTGAACAGTGTTTAAGTTTCATTGTCCAATCCTCCAGCGCTCTACTGAACAGTGTTTCAGTTTCACTGTCAAATCCTCCAGCGCTGTACTGAACAGTGTTTCAGTTTCACTGTCCAATCCTCCAGAGCTGTACTGAACAGGTGTTCAGTTTTACTGTCCAATCCTCCAGCGCTGTACCGAACAGTGTTTCAGTTTTCACTGTCCAAACCTCCAGCCCTGTACTGAACAGTGTTTAAGTTTCATTGTCCAATCTTCCAGCACTGTACTGAACAGTGTTTCAGTTTCACTGTCCAATCTTCCAGCACTGTACTGAACAGTGTTTAAGTTTCATTGTCCAATCCTCCAGCGCCCTACTGAACAGTGTTTCAGTTTCACTGTCCAATCCTGCAGCGCTGTACTGAACAGTGTTTAAGTTTCATTGTCCAATCCTCCAGCGCTGTACTGAACAGTGTTTCAGTTTCACTGTCCAATCCTGCAGCGCTGTACTGAACAGTGTTTCAGTTTCACTGTCCAATCCTCCAGCGCTGTACTGAACAGTGTTTCAGTTTCACTGTCCAATCCTCCAGCGATGTACTGAACAGTGTTTCAGTTTCACTGTCCAATCATGCAGCGCTGTACTGAACAGTGTTTAAGTTTCATTGTCCAATCCTCCAGCGGCCTACTGAACAGTGTTTCAGTTTCACTGTCAAATCCTCCAGCGCTGTACTGAACAGTGTTTCAGTTTCACTGTCCAATCCTCCAGAGCTGTACTGAACAGTGTTTCAGTTTTACTGTCCAATCCTCCAGCGCTGTACTGAACAGTGTTTCAGTTTCACTGTCCAAACCTCCAGCCCTGTACTGAACAGTGTTTCAGTTTCACTGTCCAATCTTCCAGCACTGTACTGAACAGTGTTTCAGTTTCACTGTCCAATCTTCCAGCACTGTACTGAACAGTGTTTAAGTTTCATTGTTCAATCCTCCAGCGCCCTACTGAACAGTGTTTCCAGTTTCCACTGTCCAATCCTGCAGCGCTGTACTGAACAGTGTTTTAAGTTTCATTGTCCAATCCTCCAGCGCTGTACTGAACAGTGTTTCAGTTTCACTGTCCAATCCTGCAGCGCTGTACTGAACAGTGTTTAAGTTTCATTGTCCAATCCTCCAGCGCTGTACTGAACAGTGTTTCAGTTTCACTGTCCAATCCTGCAGCGCTGTACTGAACAGTGTTTCAGTTTCACTGTCCAATCCTCCAGCGCTGTACTGAACAGTGTTTCAGTTTCACTGTCCAATCCTCCAGCGATGTACTGAACAGTGTTTCAGTTTCACTGTCCAATCATGCAGCGCTGTACTGAACAGTGTTTAAGTTTCATTGTCCAATCCTCCAGAGCTGTACTGAACAGTGTTTCAGTTTCACTGTCCAATCTTCCAGCACTGTACTGAACAGTGTTTAAGTTTCATTGTCCAATCCTCCAGCGCCCTACTGAACAGTGTTTCAGTTTCACTGTCCAATCCTGCAGCGCTGTACTGAACAGTGTTTAAGTTTCATTGTCCAATCCTCCAGCGCTGTACTGAACAGTGTTTCAGTTTCACTGTCCAATCCTGCAGCGCTGTACTGAACAGTGTTTCAGTTTCACTGTCCAATCCTCCAGCGCTGTACTGAACAGTGTTTCAGTTTCACTGTCCAATCTTGCAGCGCTGTACTGAACAGTGTTTCAGTTTCACTGTCCAATCCTGCAGCGCTGTACTGAACAGTGTTTAAGTTTCATTGTCCAATCCTCCAGCGCTCTACTGAACAGTGTTTCAGTTTCACTGTCAAATCCTCCAGCGCTGTACTGAACAGTGTTTCAGTTTCACTGTCCAATCCTCCAGAGCTGTACTGAACAGTGTTTCAGTTTTACTGTCCAATCCTCCAGCGCTGTACCGAACAGTGTTTCAGTTTCACTGTCCAAACCTCCAGCCCTGTACTGAACAGTGTTTAAGTTTCATTGTCCAATCTTCCAGCACTGTACTGAACAGTGTTTCAGTTTCACTGTCCAATCTTCCAGCACTGTACTGAACAGTGTTTAAGTTTCATTGTCCAATCCTCCAGCGCCCTACTGAACAGTGTTTCAGTTTCACTGTCCAATCCTGCAGCGCTGTACTGAACAGTGTTTAAGTTTCATTGTCCAATCCTCCAGCGCTGTACTGAACAGTGTTTCAGTTTCACTGTCCAATCCTGCAAGCGCTGTACTGAACAGTGTTTCAGTTTCACTGTCCAATCCTCCAGCGCTGTACTGAACAGTGTTTCAGTTTCACTGTCCAATCCTCCAGCGATGTACTGAACAGTGTTTCAGTTTCACTGTCCAATCATGCAGCGCTGTACTGAACAGTGTTTAAGTTTCATTGTCCAATCCTCCAGCGGCCCTACTGAACAGTGTTTCAGTTTCACTGTCAAATCCTCCAGCGCTGTACTGAACAGTGTTTCAGTTCACTGTCCAATCCTCCAGAGCTGTACTGAACAGTGTTTCAGTTTTACTGTCCAATCCTCCAGCGCTGTACTGAACAGTGTTTCAGTTTCACTGTCCAAACCTCCAGCCCTGTACTGAACAGTGTTTAAGTTTCATTGTCCAATCTTCCAGCACTGTACTGAACAGTGTTTCAGTTTCACTGTCCAATCTTCCAGCACTGTACTGAACAGTGTTTAAGTTTCATTGTTCAATCCTCCAGCGCCCTACTGAACAGTGTTTCAGTTTCACTGTCCAATCCTGCAGCGCTGTACTGAACAGTGTTTAAGTTTCATTGTCCAATCCTCCAGCGCTGTACTGAACAGTGTTTCAGTTTCACTGTCCAGTCCTGCAGCGCTGTACTGAACAGTGTTTAAGTTTCATTGTCCAATCCTCCAGCGCTGTACTGAACAGTGTTTCAGTTTCACTGTCCAATCCTGCAGCGCTGTACTGAACAGTGTTTCAGTTTCACTGTCCAATCCTCCAGCGCTGTACTGAACAGTATTTCAGTTTCACTGTCCAATCCTCCAGCGATGTACTGAACAGTGTTTCAGTTTCACTGTCCAATCATGCAGCGCTGTACTGAACAGTGTTTAAGTTTCATTGTCCAATCCTCCAGCGGCCTACTGAACAGTGTTTCAGTTTCACTGTCAAATCCTCCAGCGCTGTACTGAACAGTGTTTCAGTTTCACTGTCCAATCCTCCAGAGCTGTACTGAACAGTGTTTCAGTTTTACTGTCCAATCCTCCAGCGCTGTACTGAACAGTGTTTCAGTTTCACTGTCCAAACCTCCAGCCCTGTACTGAACAGTGTTTAAGTTTCATTGTCCAATCTTCCAGCACTGTACTGAACAGTGTTTCAGTTTCACTGTCCAATCTTCCAGCACTGTACTGAACAGTGTTTAAGTTTCATTGTCCAATCCTCCAGCGCCCTACTGAACAGTGTTTCAGTTTCACTGTCCAATCCTGCAGCGCTGTACTGAACAGTGTTTAAGTTTCATTGTCCAATCCTCCAGCGCTGTACTGAACAGTGTTTCAGTTTCACTGTCCAATCCTGCAGCGCTGTACTGAACAGTGTTTCAGTTTCACTGTCCAATCCTCCAGCGCTGTACTGAACAGTGTTTCAGTTTCACTGTCCAATCCTCAAGCGATGTACTGAACAGTGTTTCAGTTTCACTGTCCAATCCTCCAGTGCTATACTGAACAGTGTTTCAGTTTCACTGTCCGAACCTTCAGTGCTGTACTGAACAGTGTTTCAGTTTCACTGTGCGAATCTCCAGCGCTGTACTGAACAGTGTTTCAGTTTCACTGTCCAATCCTCCAGCGCTGTACTGAACAGTGTTTCAGTTTCACTGTCCGAACCTCCAGCGCTGTACTGAACAGTGTTTCAGTTTCACTGTCCAATCCTCCAGCGCTGTACTGAACAGTGTTTCAGTTTCACTGTCCAATCCTCCAGCGCTGTACTGAACAATGTTTCAGTTTCACTGTCCAATCCTCCAGTGCTGTACTGAACAGTGTTTCAGTTTCACTGTCCGAACCTTCAATGCTGTACTGAACAGTGTTTCAGTTTCACTGTCCGAATCTCCAGCGCTGTACTGAACAGCGTTTCAGTTTCACTGTCCGAATCTCCAGCGCTGTACTGAACAGTATTTCAGTTTCACTGTCCAATCCTCCAGCGCTGTACTTAACAGTGTTTCAGTTTCACTGTCCATTTTTACCAGCGCTGTACTGAACAGTGTTTCAGTTTCACTGTCCAATCCTCCAGCGCTGTACTGAACAGTGTTTCAGTTTCACTGTCCAATCCTCCAGCGCTGTACTTAACAGTGTTTCAGTTTCACTGTCCATTTTTACCAGCGCTGTACTGAACAGTGTTTCAGTTTCACTGTCCAATCCTCCAGCGCTGTACTGAACAGTGTTTTCAGTTTCACTGTCCAATCCTCCAGCGCTGTACTGAACAGTGTTTCAGTTTCACTGTCCAATCCTCCAGCGCTGTACTGAACAGTGTTTAAGTTTCATTGTCCAGTCCTCCAGCGCCCTACTGAACAGTGTTTCAGTTTCACTGTCCAAACCTCCGGCACTTTACTGAACAGTGTTTCAGTTTCACTGTCCAATCCTCCAGCGCTGTACTGAACAGTGTTTCAGTTTCACTGTCCAATCCTCCAGCGCTGTACTGAACAGTGTTTCAGTTTCACTGTCCAATCCTCCAGCGCTGTACTGAACAGTGTTTCAGTTTCACTGTCCAATCCTGCAGCGCTGTACTGAACAGTATTTAAGTTTCACTGTCCAATCCTCCAGCGCTGTACTGAACAGTGTTTAAGTTTCATTGTCCAGTCCTCCAGCGCCCTACTGAACAGTGTTTCAGTTTCACTGTCCATTTTTACCAGCGCTGTACTGAACAGTGTTTCAGTTTCACTGTCCAATCCTCCAGCGCTGTACTGAACAGTGTTTCAGTTTCACTGTCCAATCCTCCAGCGCTGTACTGAACAATGTTTCAGTTTCACTGTCCAATCCTCCAGCGCTGTACTGAACAGTGTTTCAGTTTCACTGTCCAATCCTCCAGCGCTGTACTGAACAGTGTTTAAGTTTCACTGTCCAATCCTCCAGCGCTGTACTGAACAGTGTTTAAGTTTCATTGTCCAATCCTCCAGCACCCTACTGAACAGTGTTTCAGTTTCACTGTCCAATCCTCCAGCACTGTACTGAACAGTGTTTAAGTTTCATTGTCCAATCCTCCAGCGCCCTACTGAACAGTGTTTCAGTTTCACTGTCCAATCCTCCAGCGCTGTACTGAACAGTGTTTCAGTTTCACTGTCCAATCCTCCAGCGCTGTGCTGAACAATGTTTCAGTTTCACTGTCCAATCCTCCAGTGCTGTACTGAACAGTGTTTCAGTTTCACTGTCCAATCCTCCAGCACTGTACTGAACAGTGTTTAAGTTTCATTGTCCAATCCTCCAGCGCCCTACTGAACAGTGTTTCAGTTTCACTGTCCAATCCTCCAGCGCTGTACTGAACAGTGTTTCAGTTTCACTGTCCAATCCTCCAGCGCTGTGCTGAACATTGTTTCAGTTTCACTGTCCAATCCTTCAGTGCTGTACTGAACAGTTTTTCAGTTTCACTGTCCGAATCTCCAGCGCTGTACTGAACAGTGTTTCAGTTTCACTGTCCAATCCTCCAGCGCTGTACTGAACAGTTTCAGTTTCACTGTCCAATCCTCCAGCGCTGTACTGAACAGTGTTTCAGTTTCACTGTCCAATCCTCTAGCGCTGTACTGAACAGTGTTTCAGTTTCACTTTCCAATCCTCCAGCGCTGTACTGAACAGTGTTTCAGTTTCACTGTCCAATCCTGCAGCGCTGTACTGAACAGTGTTTAAGTTTCATTGTCCAATCCTCCAGCGCTGTACTGAACAGTGTTTCAGTTTCACTGTCCAATCTTCCAGCGCTGTACTGAACAGTGTTTCAGTTTCACTGTTCAATCTTGCAGTGCTGTACTGAACAGTGTTTAAGTTTCATTGTCCAATCCTCCAGCGCCCTACTGAACAGTGTTTCAGTTTCACTGTCCAAACCTACAGCACTTTACAGAACAGTGTTTCAGTTTCACCGTCCAAACCTACAGCGCTGTACAGAACAGTGTTTCAGTTTCACTGTCCAATCCTCCAGCGCTGTACTGAACAGTGTTTCAGTTTCACTGTCCAATCCTGCAGCGCTGTACTGAACAGTGTTTTAAGTTTCTCCGTCCAAACCTCCGGCACTTTACTGAACAGTGTTTCAGTTTCACTGTCCAATCCTCCAGCGCTGTACTGAAAAGTGTTTCAGTTTCACTGTCCAATCCTCCAGCGCTGTACTTAACAGTGTTTCAGTTTCACTGTCCATTTTTACCAGCGCTGTACTGAACAGTGTTTCAGTTTCACTGTCCAATCCTCCAGCGCTGTACTGAACAGTGTTTCAGTTTCACTGTCCAATCCTCCAGCGCTGTACTGAACAGTGTTTAAGTTTCATTGTCCAATCCTCCAGCGCCCTACTGAATAGTGTTTCAGTTTCACTGTCCAATCCTCCAGCGCTGTACTGAACAGTGTTTCAGTTTCACTGTCCAATCCTCCAGCGCTGTACTGAACAGTGTTTCAGTTTCACTGTCCAATCCTCCAGCGCTGTACTGAACAGTGTTTAAGTTTCACTGTCCAAACCTCCGGCACTTTACTGAACAGTGTTTCAGTTTCACTGTCCAATCCTCCAGCGCTGTACTGAACAGTGTTTCAGTTTCACTGTCCAATCCTCCAGCGCTGTACTGAACAGTGTTTCAGTTTCACTGTCCATTTTTACCAGCGCTGTACTGAAAAGTGTTTCAGTTTCACTGTCCAATCCTCCAGCGCTGTACTGAACAGTGTTTCAGTTTCACTGTCCAATCCTCCAGCGCTGTACTGAACAATGTTTCAGTTTTACTGTCCAATCCTCCAGCGCTGTACTGAACAGTGTTTCAGTTTCACTGTCCAATCCTGCAGCGCTGTACTGAACAGTGTTTAAGTTTCACTGTCCAATCCTCCAGCGCTGTACTGAACAGTGTTTAAGTTTCATTGTCCAATCCTCCAGCACCCTACTGAATAGTGTTTCAGTTTCACTGTCCAATCCTCCAGCACTGTACTGAACAGTGTTTAAGTTTCATTGTCCAATCCTCCAGCGCCCTACTGAACAGTGTTTCAGTTTCATTGTCCAATCCTCCAGCGCTGTACTGAACAGTGTTTCAGTTTCACTGTCCAATCCTCCAGCGCTGTGCTGAACAATGTTTCAGTTTCACTGTCCAATCCTCCAGTGCTGTACTGAACAGTGTTTCAGTTTCACTGTCCAATCCTCCAGCGCTGTACTGAACAGTGTTTCACTTTCACTGTCCAATCCTAAAGCGCTGTACTGAACAGTTTCAGTTTCACTGTCCAATCCTCCAGCGCTGTACTGAACAGTGTTTTAGTTTCACTGTCCGAACCTCCAGCGCTGTACTGAACAGTGTTTCAGTTTCACTGTCCAATCCTCCAGCGCTGTACTGAACAGTGTTTCAGTTTCACTGTCAAATCCTCCAGCGCTTGTACTGAACAGTGTTTCAGTTTCACTGTCCGAATCTCCAGCGCTGTACTGAACAGTGTTTCAGTTTCACTGTCCAATCCTCCAGCGCTGTACTGAACAGTGTTTCAGTTTCACTGTCCGAACCTCCAGCGCTGTACTGAACAGCGTTTCAGTTTCACTGTCCAATCCTCCAGCGCTGTACTGAACAGTGTTTCAGTTCCACTGTCCGTACCTCCAGCGCTGTACTGAACAGTGTTTCAGTTTCACTGTCCAATGCTCCAGCGCTGTACTGAACAGTGTTTCAGTTTCACTGTCCAATCCTCCAGCGCTGTACTGAACAATGTTTCAGTTTCACTGTCCAATCCTCCAGTGCTGTACTGAACAGTGTTTCAGTTTCACTGTCCGAACCTCCAGTGCTGTACTGAACAGTGTTTCAGTTTCACTGTCCGAATCTCCAGCGCTGTACTGAACAGTGTTTCAGTTTCACTGTCCAATCCTCCAGAGCTGTACTGAACAGTGTTTAAGTTTCATTGTTCAATCCTCCAGCGCTGTACTGAACAGTGTTTCAGTTTCACTGTCAAATCCTCCAGCGCTGTACTGAACAGTGTTTCAGTTTCACTGTCCAATCCTCCAGAGCTGTACTGAACAGTGTTTCAGTTTTACTGTCCAATCCTCCAGCGCTGTACTGAACAGTGTTTAAGTTTCATTGTCCAATCCTCCAGCGCCCTACTGAACAGTGTTTCAGTTTCACTGTCCAAACCTCCAGTACTTTACTGAACAGTGTTTCAGTTTCACTGTCCTAACCTCCAGCGCTGTACTGAACAGTGTTTCAGTTTCACTGTCCAATCCTCCAGCGCTGTACTGAACAGTGTTTCAGTTTCACTGTCCAATCCTGCAGTGCTGTACTGAACAGTGTTTAAGTTTCACTGTCCATTTTTGCCAGCGCTGTACTGAACAGTGTTTCAGTTTCACTGTCCGAACCTCCAGCGCTGTACTGAACAGTGTTTCAGTTTCACTGTCCAATCCTCCAGCGCTGTACTGAACAGTGTTTCAGTTTCACTGTCCAATCCTCCAGAGCTGTACTGAACAGTGTTTCAGTTTCACTGTCCGAACTTCCAGCGCTGTACTGAACAGTGTTTCAGTACATCACTGTCCGAACTTCCAGCGCTGTACTGAACAGTGTTTCAGTTTCACTGTCCAATCCTCCAGCGCTGTACTGAACAGTGTTTCAGTTTCACTGTCCAAACCTCCAGCGCTGTACTGAACAGTGTTTCAGTTTCACTGTCCATTTTTGCCAGCGCTGTACTGAACAGTGTTTCAGTTTCACTGTCCAATCCTCCAGCGCTGTACTGAACAGTGTTTCAGTTTCACTGTCCAATCCTCCAGCGCTGTACTGAACAGTGTTTCAGTTTCACTGTCCAATCCTCCAGCGCTGTACTGAACAGTGTTTAAGTTTCACTGTCCAAACCTCCGGCACTTTACTGAACAGTGTTTCAGTTTCACTGTCCAATCCTCCAGCGCTGTACTGAACAGTGTTTCAGTTTCACTGTCCAATCCTCCAGCGCTGTACTGAACAGTGTTTCAGTTTCACTGTCCATTTTTACCAGCGCTGTACTGAACAGTGTTTCAGTTTCACTGTCCAATCATCCAGCGCTGTACTGAACAGTGTTTCAGTTTCACTGTCCAATCCTCCAGCGCTGTACTGAACAATGTTTCAGTTTTACTGTCCAATCCTCCAGCGCTGTACTGAACAGTGTTTCAGTTTCACTGTCCAATCCTGCAGCGCTGTACTGAACAGTGTTTAAGTTTCACTGTCCAATCCTCCAGCGCTGTACTGAACAGTGTTTAAGTTTCATTGTCCAATCCTCCAGCACCCTACTGAATAGTGTTTCAGTTTCACTGTCCAATCCTCCAGCACTGTACTGAACAGTGTTTAAGTTTCATTGTCCAATCCTCCAGCGCCCTACTGAACAGTGTTTCAGTTTCACTGTCCAATCCTCCAGCGCTGTACTGAACAGTGTTTCAGTTTCACTGTCCAATCCTCCAGCGCTGTGCTGAACAATGTTTCAGTTTCACTGTCCAATCCTCCAGTGCTGTACTGAACAGTGTTTCAGTTTCACTGTCCAATCCTCCAGCGCTGTACTGAACAGTGTTTCACTTTCACTGTCCAATCCTAAAGCGCTGTACTGAACAGTTTCAGTTTCACTGTCCAATCCTCCAGCGCTGTACTGAACAGTGTTTCAGTTTCACTGTCCGAACCTCCAGCGCTGTACTGAACAGTGTTTCAGTTTCACTGTCCAATCCTCCAGCGCTGTACTGAACAGTGTTTCAGTTTCACTGTCCAATCCTCCAGCGCTGTACTGAACAGTGTTTCAGTTTCACTGTCCGAATCTCCAGCGCTGTACTGAACAGTGTTTCAGTTTCACTGTCCAATCCTCCAGCGCTGTACTGAACAGTGTTTCAGTTTCACTGTCCGAACCTCCAGCGCTGTACTGAACAGCGTTTCAGTTTCACTGTCCAATCCTCCAGCGCTGTACTGAACAGTGTTTCAGTTCCACTGTCCGTACCTCCAGCGCTGTACTGACCAGTGTTTCAGTTTCACTGTCCAATGCTCCAGCGCTGTACTGAACAGTGTTTCAGTTTCACTGTCCAATCCTCCAGCGCTGTACTGAACAATGTTTCAGTTTCACTGTCCAATCCTCCAGCGCTGTACTGAACAGTGTTTCAGTTTCACTGTCCGAACCTTCAGTGCTGTACTGAACAGTGTTTCAGTTTCACTGTCCGAATCTCCAGCGCTGTACTGAACAGTGTTTCAGTTTCACTGTCCAATCCTCCAGAGCTGTACTGAACAGTGTTTAAGTTTCATTGTTCAATCCTCCAGCGCTGTACTGAACAGTGTTTCAGTTTCACTGTCAAATCCTCCAGCGCTGTACTGAACAGTGTTTCAGTTTCACTGTCCAATCCTCCAGAGCTGTACTGAACAGTGTTTCAGTTTTACTGTCCAATCCTCCAGCGCTGTACTGAACAGTGTTTAAGTTTCATTGTCCAATCCTCCAGCGCCCTACTGAACAGTGTTTCAGTTTCACTGTCCAAACCTCCAGTACTTTACTGAACAGTGTTTCAGTTTCACTGTCCAATCCTCCAGCGCTGTACTGAACAGTGTTTCAGTTTCACTGTCCAATCCTGCAGCGCTGTACTGAACAGTGTTTAAGTTTCACTGTCCATTTTTGCCAGCGCTGTACTGAACAGTGTTTCAGTTTCACTGTCCGAACCTCCAGCGCTGTACTGAACAGTGTTTCAGTTTCACTGTCCAATCCTCCAGCGCTGTACTGAACAGTGTTTCAGTTTCACTGTCCAATCCTCCAGAGCTGTACTGAACAGTGTTTCAGTTTCACTGTCCGAACTTCCAGCGCTGTACTGAACAGTGTTTCAGTTTCACTGTCCAATCCTCCAGCGCTGTACTGAACAGTGTTTCAGTTTCACTGTCCAAACCTCCAGCGCTGTACTGAACAGTGTTTCAGTTTCACTGTCCATTTTTGCCAGCGCTGTACTGAACAGTGTTTCAGTTTCACTGTCCAATCCTCCAGAGCTGTACTGAACAGTGTTTCAGTTTCACTGTCCGAACCTCCAGCGCTGTACTGAACAGTGTTTCAGTTTCACTATCCAATCCTCCAGCGCTGTACTGAACAGTGTTTCAGTTTCACTGACCAATCCTCCAGCGCTGTACTGAACAGTGTTTCAGTTACACTGTCCATTTTTACCAGCGCTGTACTGAACAGTGTTTCAGTTTCACTGACCAATCCTCCAGCGCTGTACTGAACAGTGTTTCAGTTTCACTGTCCATTTTTACCAGCGCTGTACTGAACAGGGTTTCAGTTTCACTGTCCAATCCTCCAGCGCTGTACTGAACAGTGTTTCAGTTTCACTGTCCATTTTTACCAGCGCTGTACTGAACAGGGTTTCAGTTTCACTGTCCAATCCTCCAGCGCTGTACTGAATATGGAGGTAGAGGTCTGCCTAAACAATCTGAATGTGAATTGTGTTGATTTGAATTATTGTCAATTGTAATTTAATAATTTAAAATTTTAGTGTATTTTTATTTATTTCTTTGAATTTGAATTTCTTAATTTGAATTTGAATTTCGTAACTTGAATATTGAACTTCTGAAACAGATTTTTAAAAGGCATAATCATTTATAGATGTATTTTTAAACTTGATATTTTTTTTTACAGATCTTTAGTTTGTAAAATTACAACTTGAAGTTTTCAAGAAGAAAATTTTGAAAACATCAAATTCAATATTCTAATTTTCTGACCACACATATCAGGTTGTGAAATTCAGATCTAACAGACTGTAGGTCAGGGGTCATCACCAAGGAAGAGTAGACGATCACTGAACAGTGTTTCAGTTTCATCTATCCCTTATCCAGTTCGGGACGAGAAAGCAACCTGTGGTGAAGGGGTGGAAGATTGGATTGCTTGCACTACACAGATGTTCTCCTTTAAGCTGATCACACACTGTTCAAATTTTAGCTGACTAATTTATCAGTCATGCAATTATTTAGGAGATTGTGTAGTGTGGCAAGGATCGGCAACCTGCGGGTCCAGAGCTGCATACGGCCCTTCAGCGCCGCCCTAGTGGCTCCCTGGAGCTTTTTCAAAAAATATTTGAAAATGGAAAAAGATGAGGGAGGTAAATATATTTTTTGTTTAATATAGTATCTATAGGAAGACATATAGTCTTAACATTTTCCAATGCTGTAAAAGTGTGTAGAATGAATATTTAAATTAAAAATTTCTGTCAACGAAGATTTGCGGCATAGCCTGCGATACACACTTCTACTAGCAGGGGGCGGAATGCCAGGTAGGGGGCTGCTGTAAACAAGTGTGAAGGGCCATGAATCCCAAAGGGAAAAAGAGAAAAATAACTGAGAGAACAGAGGATTCAACGTTTCTTTACCGAATCATTTGCATTCATTGCCAATGCAGAAGGATCTCCTGAATGTTTGCTCTGTAGTGAGAAGTTGTCAAAAAACAAGAAGAGTAACGTGGAAAGACATTTCCAGGGAAGGCACCCAATGTATTTAGTAACAAAGTGGCTGTTTTTATGAAGTGATTTCTTATTTTTGTCAGTATATATTTGGAATGACACTTAGGGATATTTTCAAATCAAACTTAAACTGTATTAATTTGATTTTATATACTTTATCTTTTCAAAAAGCTGCAGTTTTATTTTTATAAATGCACCCTGCGTTTTATTGCTCTGTTTGTTGCCCAGATAAGAAGTGCGCTATACTTATAAATATACTAAACATGTTTGATGTTGTCTTTTAGAATCCTCAAAATAAAAATGACACCAAAAATCTGGTTTCTTTAATGCATTTCTTTAATTTCATCAAAGCAATGAAAGATAATTCATTAATATTGTAATGAAGTTAAACTTGAGGCGGCATCGAACAACAGAGTAGTCACGTGGTGCGTCATTCTCTACAGGATGCACTGCAGGGGAATAAACATTTAATCATGAAGGCTCATTATGTATTTGTAGCCAACTTAGTAATTTTTATAGTAGGCTAATATAGATACATACAGCATGTGTTGCCTTCATTATAAAGCTTTTAATTGTGGCTCCAGACATTTTTTTGTTTTGTTTTTTTGGTCCAATATTGCTCTTTCAACATTTTGGGTTGCCGACACCTGTCCTGGGACAACGATTGTATGGCCGCAAGAAAATCAAACCGGTTTGAAATCCTGTTCGCTCCTCCTGAGGACATCTCAGCAGTGCTATGAGTCGATTTAATGCTCCATCTCTCTCTGCTGATTTGCAAACAGGTCTTCTCATCCATTTCCTGGTCCATACACATTTTTCCTTTTATTTTTAATAGTTTTTGCATTACACAAATTAGAATTACACAAATTGTTATGGCAACTTTTTTGGTTTTGGTGAGAATTCTCGAATGAGCAACATGCATTTTTAACTTCTGTGTTTTAGTTCTGAAAACAAGAACGACGTATTGTGTTTGGACACCGTACAGTGTGAGCAGCGTATCTTCTCGTCGAGTGTGGCAACATAATACTAAATAAATCATGTACTTTGAACTTTTAACCACTTCAATTTAGTGTAGTTTAAGCTGAATCGTGAAATTGAAGAATTGTGTCTGCCCAGTATTAGGTCAAATCTTTTATACTGTTTAAGTAATTGATTGGATGGTCAATTGTCAACCAAGCTCCTCCCAAATTAACCTCATTTAAACCATATGACTGCTGTTATGGATGTCATGAATTGTTATTGTTTCTTAATAAAGAAAATGTATATAAATGAAGACTAAGATCTGCTCTGGTTGTACTCGTCATGTCGGTATCTCTTGTTTTTGAGTGTAGGTAAATCTCATCTGGCCATCGTCCAGAAGGTGAACAGTGATGGCGAGGGAGACCCCTTCTATGAGGTTCTGGGGCTGGTGACGCTGGAGGACGTCATTGAAGAGATCATCAAATCTGAGATCCTGGACGAATCCGACCTCTACAGTATGAAACCACACATCCTGTCAGCTCTTATTCTTCATCTTCAGTTAAAAAACGGATAAAAAAACAGTTTGAGTTGTGTTCTAGTCTTGAACACAAAAGAAGTTTTTATGAAGACTGTTAAAAAGTAATTAAAGTTTTTGGTAGCTGAAATACCTGCAGCTTTCCATTTTGCACATTTGTGGCGAGGTTTTATAAGTAGTAATTTGTATATTATCTTTAAGACTGGGCTAAATTAATAAAAATGTGGGTGATTATATTTCCTAGAGTATTCCCTCTCCAGTATAAAACTATATTGTAAACTAATAAATTTGTTATCTTTAAGTAATATCCCTTTTTAAGTAACTCCAAATTACAGAAAAGCTATTTAAGACCCATTGCTCGTAAACTAATGTTAATTATACGCCAGCTTGTATTTTGTTTGTTTAGACCAGGGCTCTCCAAATCCGGTTGGTTCAATCATCATAAAACACACCTGTTGCACTAATTATTGTCCTCTCTGATTGTCTGAAGCTAGAGTAGTATGCATACTAGAGCAGGGGTGCAACTAAAATGTGCAGAGCTGTGGCCCTCCATGAACGAATTTGGTATTTTAACATTTTTGGAATTTTCTTTTCAATAATATCCCCACAAAAACTGAGGTTGTTCATTTCCCCCGTGCTTAGATGGACAGTTTTCTGCTGATAAAACCTTTAAATGACTTTGTGTTTGGTTTCCCAGCTGACAACCGTACAAGGAAGAAAGTGAATCCGGACAAGAACAAGAGAGATTTTTCTGCTTTCAAACATGAGCGGGAGTCTAATGTGAAGATTTCTCCACAGCTCATGCTTGCTGCGCATCGATTCCTGGCCACTGGTAAGAGCAGAAACTCGCCTCTGATTAGGATTCTGATTTAGACTGTGATTCAGACTCTGTTCTTTGGCTTTTAACTATGACTCTACTTTGATTTATGTTGACATGCTCCACAACACAACTCGCAATTCTGCTCCTGATTTCATGAATAATTGTGATCCTTGTTCCGATGAAAAGGTTTAACCTGTACTTTAATTGTATAATGCTAATTGCGATTCCTTAAGGGTCGAGGTGTCCACACACCTACACGATAGCATTTTTTTCTGGCTTCACACCTCTGTTGTTTAATGTTGATGCAGTGACACTCCTTCCCTCTTGTCCAGGGGTAGTGATGTGTCGTTTGTGAAAAGAACAAGCCTTCACATTGACTCATGAGTAGGGGTGGGAATCTTTAAGTACTTTATGTTCGTATTTGGATTCTGAGATCCAAATGATTCTATGTTTTTTTCATAGTTAGACTCTGTTTAACAGTATTTAAATTTGAAAAATGACAAAGTGAAAAAAAAACTAATTTCTTTTTCCCTCCTCTGTCTTTATCTTCTTCCTCTACTCCCTCTCTGCTTTGGTTTATTGATCAGTTGATACAATTTCTATTATGAGTACCTTAGATAGACTTTGACGGTGTAACAGATTGCATATTGTCTCTCCCTAATGTAAGTCGCTTTGGACAAAAGCATCTGCCAAATGCATAAATGTAAATGTAAAGTGAATCGAATGCTCTTTCATCACTCATCCGTGATATAATGAGCCATAACAAAGACACGAGCTTTGTGATAGAGCGAAGTGGAGCTTTCACTCCCTTTCTTGGCTTACTCTCTGTGTTAAACGCTTGATAATGAAATGAAGTAAGAAATTGGCGATAAAGTAAATAACCTTTTTTGTTATCTGAGTTTTGTTTTGGCTAGCTAAGAGTTAGCATTGTTAGCACGCCATGTTGATCAGATAAGAGACAGTGCTTCTGATGCAGCAGAAGTGTATGTATGTAAGAAGTTATATTTATACAATTTATGATAAGCAGCCGACAGCCTACCTTCCGGTTACAGAATGACCAACTCCACCACTGTGCCATCTTTCAGCCCCACGAAGAGAGTTTGAGAAAATAATCACGATGCATTAATTTTTCCCCCCATTCCTACTCATGGGTAACAACTCTTTTGGGGGAGTGAATTGTTTTTATGGTGTGTGCACTTGTCACAAATTGCACCACTGCAACTGGCACTGGAGTTGGACCCAACTGAAAGACTCCAAGCAGAGCTTAAATAAATATTTTTTTTTTAAAAAGGAATCGCACCAGTAATAACAACAAAAATGTAGAATAAGATTTTCTTACAGTTGAATACAAATATTAAAGTAGTTGTACAGAAAACAAAACTTCATGAGTGGAGACAACAAAACGACAGAGCAACAGCAAAAAGTAACCCAAATTCCCTTAATTGTTGAAGATCTACAAAGAACAAGGCAACACAACAGTGTCCAAACTCAAACCCGAGTGAGAGGCAGAGGAACAATTCTGCAGATTCTACAGATTCTGATATAAATGAATTGTTCAAATGATTCATTCATTTAGCTTATTTTAGCTTAAGAAGTGTTCATGTGCAAAACTTAAGAGAGAAATATTGTCTTATGATCAAAAAAAAAAACAACAAAAAAACAGATGGGGCATCATTAGGGTTGCGTATCGAAACCGGTTTTCAAACCTCTGGAACCGGTCTGGAACGGATCGAAACAGAACGCGAAAGCCGGTTCCTGTTTTGGTGCCACTAAGTGCCTGAACTGTCGAGCTGTGCCGATCATCTTTATTCAACTCACCACTCCAGTTTTCAGGACATGGAGAAAGTCCAAGAAATGAGCTAGTCCCTCTCTCCCTCTGCGCTCCTCTTTTAACAAATCAACTGCAGATCGAGGTGCTGTTATATACGGTCAAGGGCTTGAATGCAGGCACATAGATGAAGATGCTCTACAGTTCGCTTAGCTTAATTGCTAAATCAAACAACTCGCGTTAAACTAAATGCCAAAACTAAGCGGTAGAAAGTGTGACTCTATTACAAACGAAAGGATCCCCACTCCAAGATGTGCTCCAAATGTTCCAGAGTAGTTGCGTCTAAAGGAGGAAGAATGTCAGATTTAATGAAACATTTCAGGGCGCACAAAGTTTAAAGCTGAGGGATGAATACATGATGATATATGTGTATCATGGGTGGGCAGATCGATTCATAGAATTAATACGGTATCAGAATCAGATCAATAAAAGCCCACCAATTTATATAGTCTATTTTGTACAAAAATTGTCAATTCAGAGAGGCAGTGAATATCCAGGTATACATCAATTAATATTTATGTATTCAGGAGCGCTAACAAAAGTTGACTAATACAATTGCGCCACGTAAATTTGGTATTTATTAATTAAATATCTGTATTTAAAAGCAAACAACCCTCGTAATTGTAAAATACATTTTGGTATCCGTTTTAAATATCTATCATTAAAAGGATTTAGTTTTTATGATGACGCCTCTCCTCAGGTTATCAGTAAGCTAATGTAATGTTAATTGCAAATGATCAAATGATTTGAAGTGGTTAGTTTGTTTTTGTTTTGTTGTTGTGTTTTCTATTTATTGATATATTTATATATACTTTAAACTTTCAAAATATTGTTAAATTTTAAGCATAACATTTTTGTTAAATAAAAATGTATTCTTGAGTTATCCACCATAATTTTGTGGCTTTTGTAAGGTTTCAGTTCAGGTATCGTTTTAAAAATATAGTGTTGGCACCGTTTTGGAATAAATCCAAACGATACCCAACATTAGGCGTCATTGTCTCTGGCTTTACAGAGTCTGCCAGAATAAAGGTCATCACACTCATTCATTCATTCATCTTCATGTCGGCTTTTTTCCTTTCAGGGTCGCCACAGCGGAATGAACCGCCAACTCCTCTGGCATGTGTTTTATGCAACGGATGCCCTCAACATTCACATTCACACTTAATCACTATGGGAAATCGTTCTTACTCAATTAACTTATACCGCATGTCTTTGGACTTGTGGGGAAACCGGAGCACCCGGAGAAAACCCACGCGATCACGGGGAGAACATGCAAACTCCACACAGAAATGCCACCTGCCCCAGCCGAGCCTAGAACCAGCGACCTTCTTGCTGTGAGACGACCGTGCTACCCACTGCGCCACCGTGACGCTTTTGGTCATCACACTGCTATCTGAATTTTTGGTCCAAAGTTTTTTTTCCTCGATCAAAAACAATGTGCGCTACGACTCATCACACATCGGCCCGAACGATGGGTGCGAGGGAATGCTGGCTATTTTCATGACTTGAGTGGGGCATACAAGAGCAGCTAAATAGCGTTCTTACGTTCTCAGTCCATACTTGCATCGCCCTCAACACAGAAAACTGTGACAAAGAACAAAATGATGAAGAGCTGAAGAAAATATCGCGATGGAGGAGTATATGAACATTCAGAAGCTTCTCTTGTTGGTGTTCAACCAAGAGTTGTTCCAGAAAGATTATAAAACTGCCGGCGTATTGATGTCCCCTGAGTAGTGATGGGAAGTTTCATTCAATTTGTTCTTTTGACTCTTGTTCATTTAAAAGAATGATTAATTTGAATGATTCAATTATATCGTTCATGTAAACAAAAATGTATCTACTTGCAAACTGTTACGACAAAGGCCCAAAAATAGAGCAAAATACAAGAATCTGGGTAAATTAAGTCGCTCACATGTGTCTTCTGATAAACAATGTGTAATCCACACGCACCAAGGATAACAATTCACTCCTTAAAAAAAGACTTGATGAGTAATTTTAAAGATTCATTCTTTTCACAAAACGTACATGAATCTGAGCGTCATCCAAGGGCAAGAAACAACAGAGATGATGATGATCGTAATTGTAATTGTTGTTCTCACCATGATGGTGATCCTGGCTGTGATTCTGGTTGTCCTCAGAGGTCAGTGCATTCAGTTCGCTGCAGATCACGGACCGGGTTCTGCTCCGCATCCTCAGGCACCCAGATGTCATTCAGGAGGTCAAGTTTAATGAGACTGAAAAGCATTCCCCCCATCACTTCCTGTATCAGCGAGGAAAAGCAGTGGACTATTTCATCCTCCTTCTCCAGGTACCAAACTAAGTATATATCCAATGTTTCGTTAACTTAGTGTTCTGGACATGGTACTTTTGAAATTTGATTGATATTAAACACACCTTATGTGGCAATACATTCTATCATAAACGGCAAACTTTTAAAAAAATTTTTTTTTACATATTTCGTTGCCCTTTGGGATCTGCCAGACTAAGGACTTACTTTACTGAAACAAAATGAAGATTTGTGAATCTACTGTAAGGGGTCAGGATTTGGTTTACTCTTTTTGTTATCACTTTAATTGTGTGTGCGTATTTTTCTATATCATTCTGCAACATGAAAATATATTGTTTGTGTTGAAATGTATGTGAATTTGGCAAGAAAAAAGAAAAAGTGATTGATAAACTTGGATTGGTATACAAGCACTGTTATCTTATCTGTTTTAGAGAGAGTTGGTCAGGACAGGACAGGATTAGCAGCTCTCCCTCCTCCCTCTCTCTCTCTCTCTCTCTCTCTCCCTCACTATTTGTAATCATTCTGGGTTCAATGTCAAACCTCAACATGTCAGAGAGTGTTAGTGTTAGCTTCACGTCACAGTGGAGTCACCTGTCTGAACACAGTCAGCCGCGTCGGCTTAGTCAAGGCTAAAGTCTGATTCTGTCTGATGCTCTAGTTGTTTTGTTGTTACGAAACACATTTATTAAATGTACAAAAATTCTATCCGTTGATTATATCTGTTTTTAGTGTTTCTCGTTTGGTTTGTAATTTCGGGGAGGGGAAGGCATTGCTAATGCGCTAATGGAAGGGGGACCCTGTGACTGTGTAGATATTGAGACACAGGGGTAAGACATGTTACTGTGTAAAAAAGGTAATATTAGTTTTTATTGTTGCAAAATATGAGCCAACACGATTCGGTGTCAGTAGATTGGTTTAGAGAGAAACTGTTGGTTGTTTTATGAGGTAATGTCTTTGCAGAAGGGATTTCTTTGCATCACTTGTGTGTTGAAAACATCCAGCGAATGCATACAAAGTAAGTAAAACTGCTCTGTAGCATCTTACCTAAATAGGGAATCTTTTCAGTCTACTCCTAACTTTAGATGAACCGAGTTAGCATACCCTCATGTATCAAAGGAGTATATTTTGACCCCATTTCATTTTAGTAATGGTCTTTTGAGCCATCAGTTTTGTTTGTGTTTGTCAATGAAAAGTGCAATTTTTTTTGTCTACAAAACCTACTGTAAATTTTGTCACAAATATTTTTACAAACTACTATAATTCTAAATGTAAAATTATTATATATTTCTTTTTAATCTAATTTAAATGAACCTTGCTGAACAATTTATTACAGTAAACTATACATTCTCAGATATTTCATTCAAATGTCAGCAAGCCTGAATTTTGAAGATGTCCCATCACTTCTGATTTTATCTGCGTTTTCTCCTAAACAAGTAGAGAACTGGTGACAGAAAGAGCTCAAAATGAACCTGAATGATGCCCTTACAGTCATTTACTTTAGCACACATCAGAGGGGATTATCAAATAAAACTACAAGCAGAAATGTTACCAAAATCTACTTTAATGACTGTTTAATTTCCTTTTCTCAATATACTCTATAAAAAAAACCTTAATCTTCTGCAGACAGACAGAGTCAGACAGAGTTGGCAGACAGAGTTGGAGATCATCTTGTTTGAATTAATGAATTTTTCAAAGTTATAGAAAAGGTGAAAAGCTATCAACCAGCTAAACTGCGAGTGTTATAGCAGCCATATGCAACAGGGTTATGATGCTGCTGATTCTAGACCGTCATTAACAGAAACATTCTGTCAGATTAAAAATACCGGGAAGATTCTGGACCAGAAGCATTCGTTTAAAGCGCATACTGATGATTTAGTTAATATTAGTTCCACTACAGCCAGGTGCACCACACACACTGTGATCGGAGAAGCACACTTTATACATAATGAAAGAAATATATAAAATAGCATTATAAATTCTTGTCTTTGTCTAAATGTCAGAATGACTGTAATTTTGGGAATTTTTAGGATTGGAAAGAAGTTACATCAGTTAATCTCAAACAGTTACATTTTATTCTTGTGTTTATTAGTCAGCAAAAATATATGTGCCTTTTAGCTATCATTTTCATCATTTTAAATTGTTGTCTCATTTTCAATTGTTAAAACTATAAAAATGAATTTCATGGTTAATAAATCAATTGTTGTGAGGTCAAAACTGTTCACAAACATCTTTAAAATTATGAACAGAGCACTAAACTTGTCATAACCATAAAGAACAGTATCACAGTTTTATAGGATGAAGCCTACCGTGAAACAATCCTAAGTTACTCGTTCAACAATCAAATCTATATTTTACCTTCAAACACTTTTTGCTGTAAAAATGTTTGATTGAAAGGGTGTTAAAACACAGAGATTTAATGGCTTCGCAGCATCCCGATGACCAAGCACACGATGATGAGAATGATGAGAAGGATGAATTGACTGAACACCGGCATGCATGAGTACATATTTATATTGAACTTTCCTTTTCGGGGCAGCCGCCTCCCCTCCCCCACACCCACTGAAGGGTAGGGGAAACGCTGTGCTGAAGTTGGACAGTGAAACTGAAACATCCTTCGCAATAGTTTTTTCTGGGTGCTTCGCTGGTGATTATGCTGATGATCCTGAATTGTCTGTGTCTCAGGGCCGGGTGGAGGTGGAGGCTGGGAACGAGAACATGAAGTTTGAGACGGGGCCATTTTCCTACTATGGGGTGATGGCGCTCAGTGCCACTGCTCTAGGTGAGCCCTTCACTTGTACACTCATTTATGATTTTCTGATGGAGAAGTGTAATACTTATGAAAGATCCGATCCTCACTTTTAGATTCGTCTTTTCTTTACACCACAATGTTTATCAATGAGCAGTCTACCAGTGCAGAGCAAGAGAAAGTGAAAGAATGAGCTATCAGAGAGAGAGAGAGAGCAGAGAGAGTGAGAGAAGGAGAGAGCAGAGAGAGAGTGGAAGAGAGCGATGCGCTGTGTTATGTAAGACCTCTGCAGTGTACAGGACGTGTCTGGCTCCAGGAAATCTGCTGAATGAGTGTTTCCTCCAGCAGTCAATCTGAGGATCATCACACGTAATGTTTTATAGCTGGATCTGCATTCACGACATCTCATGGCTTTCAGTCTGATTAGGGCTAACGTACCAAGCGTAAACACTCAGTTTGTTTGTTTGACCTTGCAAAAGAAGAACACATTTTTATTCTGTTTGTATTCCTCACCTATACATGAACTGAAAACTATTTTCATTTAATACCTGATGGGTTTATGAACATAATTTAAACAGAACCCCCCTGAGGCCAGGAGCAGTATTGCTAATGAACAGTAATAAAATAAAATGCCCCTAATTCCTTAGATATAGTGGTTATATATGTAGCACTGTACACACTTCCTCCGCCACCAGAGTGCAGCATCCACCAATTGATTGACATACTGGGAAGTTTCTCACCTGAAAAAAAAAATATAGTGACACAAGGCGCATTTTCTCCCCCACAGATGACTTGCAGAAAATATGTCCTGCAATTCAAAGTCTGATTGAATTTAATTTCTTCAGAAACCTACAAATTGTGTTTTTAAAATTATTTAAATGTCTATATTGTTGTCATTGAAATGTACATATTACATATTGTAACTAGTTTATTAATGTTTGAACAGAAGCATCACTCTTGAACGAATGTCTCAGTTTGTAAATTGTGTTTTAAATGATGTCATTTTTAGATGGATATTTTTAGTTTGATTTTAAATTTGGACTTTGGATGTTTTAAAATGGCTTGGCTATTTGAATATCTAGTTTTATTAACTTGTCTTTATTTGAACATAAATAATAATAATAACAAAATAAATATGGTTGCTAGCAGCAATCATCAGGGTTCGAGCTATCAAGGCTATTTTGGAGTCAAAAAAAAAATGCCAATTTATATATTTGATGGAGAGTCAGTGAAGAGATGGAAAATCTGCAGAGTTTCAAGTTTTCTGCTCACATTCGGCTTTATGTAATGGTACTCTGTTAGCTTTAGCCACTAAGCTAGTATTGTGCCACTAACGAGTTGCTGCTTATTTGTAGTTGAAGTGTGTTGTAAGACGTGGAAGACACTGAGCAACAAGGAGAGGAGAGCGGACCATGTTTTGATGCATGGTCTTGGTGGATTTCTTTAGGCTTCTATCTCACTGGGGGACTACAAATATATAAGGTGCACATCATGAGATTTTATTAAAAATAACCAATTTATTTTCCTTAAATAGCTTTATTACACAGATGAAGTTATTTAAATGTGTAATTACATTTACTTTTGAGACAACAGTTGAAGAGGTATAGTTTGGTGGAAACTTACATACAGTAGGTTTCTTGTCTACCGCGGTGGAACCCTTGATTTTATCTAAGCTACAATAAGAGCATACAATTTCTTCATCTCTGCTACTGGTAGATGGAGAAATGCTTTTTGTTCCAGTTTATAAGTATATGTATATAAATATATGTAAATATAAATACATATATAAACACACTCACCTAAAGGATTATTAGGAACACCTGTCCAATTTCTCATTAATGCAATTATCTAATCAACCAATCACATAGCGTTTGCTTCAATTCATTTAGGGGTGTGGTCCTGGTCAAGACAATCTCCTGAACTCCAAACTGAATGTCAGAATGGGAAAGAAAGTTGGCTTGAGCAATCTTGAATTTCGGTCTGAGTATTTCACAATCTGCTCAGTTACTTTCACGCACAAACATTTCTAGGATTTACAAAGAATGGTGTGAAAAGGTTAAAAACATTTAATATGCGGCAATCCTGTGGGTGAAAATGCCTTGTTGATGCTAGAGGTCAGAGGAGAATGGGCCGACTGAATCAAGCTGATAGAAGAGCAACTCTAACTGAAATAACCACTCGTTACAACTGAGATATGCAGCAGCAAAGCATTTGTGAAGCCACAACATGTACAACCTTGAGGAGGATGGGCTACAACAGGAGAAGACCCCACCGGGTACCACTCATCTCCACTACAAATAGAAAAAAGAGGCTACACATTGCACAAGCTCACCAAAATCGGACAGTTAAAGACTGGAAAATGTTGCCTGGTCTGATGAGTCTTGATTTCTGTTGAGACATTCAAATGGTAGAGTCAGAATTTGGAGTAAACAGAATGAGTGCATGGATCCATCATGCCTTGTTACCACTGTACAGGCTGCTGGTGGTGGTGTAATGGGGTGGGGCACACTTTACGCCCCTTAGTGCTAATTGGGCATCGTTTCAATGCCACGGCCTACCTGAGCATTGTCTCTGACCATGTCCATCCCTTTATGACCACCATGTACCCCTCCTCTAATGGCTATTTCCAGCAGGATAATGCACCATGTCACAAAGCTCAAATCATTTTAAATTGGTTCTTGAACATGACAATGAGTTCACCGTAATAAAATGGCCCCCACAGTCACCCAATAGAGCATCTTTAGGGTGTGGTGGAATGGGAGCTTTGTGCCCTGGATGTGCATCCCGCAAATCTCCAACAACTGCAAGATGCTCTTCTTTCAATATGGGCCAACATTTCTAAAGAAAGCTTTCAGCACCTTGTTGAATCAATGCCACGTAGAATTAAGGCAGTTCTGAAGGTGAAAGGGGGTCAAACGCAGTATTAGTATGGTGTTCCTAATAATCCTTAAGGTGAGTGTATATGCTTAACTTGTAATAATCAATACCGAATCAACCAGAGCCACACCATGGGGCATCAAATAACCGATTTTTCCACAACCCCTAATACTGAAACATGATATATTTGTTTTTGGGTTTTTTTGTTGCATATAGTCATAACCTAAATTTACAATTAAAGTTCTTAAGCAAATCCCAACCAGAAATCTGTTAATAAGAGGTCTCAGGTAAAAGTCTTTGCTCCTTCTCAGTCAATATTTACACAAAAGCAGATATTCTGTGGAAGTTTGAAAGCGACTCAGCAATTTGTAGATGTGAATTACTTGTTTGGTACTCTAGAATACTTAAGTGTGAATTGTTCTTCTTTCTCGTATTTCCAATCTGGCAACGTTTCTGTGTGATTGTGGTGTTGTTATTTCTGTTGTGGCTTTGCTCTGTGTTTTTGAGCTTCACTGTGTCCTGCTCTGTCTTCTTGTTCTTGGGTGGTGTTTGTGCTTCAGCAGTCTCTTCGTCGATGGTGTCTCCTCGTCCGCGGCGTCTCTCGCTTAAGAGGTTTTCTCTCTTCTCCAGGTTTCCAGGTAAAACTTGGCACGTCGCTGAAAATCAGAGCTTGCGGAGTGAAAAAATGAGCAAAAAACACACAAAAAAGCTGTCAATTGTGTTTAATCAGAAATGGAGACAAGTTCCAGGTGAAATAATTCTGAATTCATAATTCAAACTGGTCCAAATTTTTGCAAACGAATTGACTACAATCAAAAAGTATGAGACATTAACATAATAAAACACTGAAGGTTAGCTGCTGTGTGATAAGTGTAATTTAAACTCATGAAACATTCAACAGCTTTTTAAATAATTACAAACACAAACAGGATTGTTAGGAACGAAGCTAAATCATATGAAATTAAACTTCAATATTTAATTGACCCAAATCACCTAAACATTTAGCAGAACAGAGATTTACAAAGGTTTTTTTGGATCTACAGTTTGATAATATAGCTTTAGGGACACTGACAGTGTTTTTGTTGTTCTTTCCTCTGAGTGTTTGCTTTAAAGAGAGAAAAAGAACCTCTTCCATCTCTTCATCAACCTCCTCCAGCAAGTTTGTGATTGAAGTTTCCTTTATTTTTTATTTATGATTTTGAGTAGATTTTTTTATATTTCACATCACTGTTAAATGAATTGTAACTGTTTATTTTTACATTTTTGAAAAATAAGATTTATTGAAAACAATGTGCACATTTTAAGATCTGCTTACAACTTGCTGGACGTCTTGTTACTCATTTCATTTATCCACTGCTCTGTGAAAGGATTTTGAAATTGGTCACAAAAGAGAAAGAATTTAGAGAAGAATTGAGATGGGGTGGGCACTGTGTGTAATGGTTTTAGTTTCAAACCTGTTTCAAGAGAAAAAAGCACCAGATGCCTCCAAAAAGACATCTTTGCTTTTTATAGTTAGGATATCAAAAATGCTGAGTTAAGATTGAAGTGAAATTGTGAAGCAACCACCACTTACCTTGCCCATTTCTGCTCTACACTGAGCCCCTGCTGTTGTTGCCAACTGTACCTGCAAGGGGTGATGATGCTTCTTTTTTTCCACTGGTTCTCAGTATTTATATTTATTTTAGTCAATGGTTAATACAAAAGCCCTAAATTCCTGATATCACCATTTAACCACAAACTTTCCTGAATGGCCCTTTGAATCTGGGACAGTTTTCCCAATAATAATATATCTTATGCTGTGAAAGGTGTCATATCATGCCCCTTTTAAATAATTTCTTTAAAATATTTGCCTACTCTATTCAATCACTGCAGCCTTAAAAACCATCTTAAGGCAGTTTTTTATTTAAAACAATATCTTTGCATCACCTCAAAATCCTCTCACTGCCATGCTTCCACGACGCCTCCTGCTGGATTTTGCTTGTTTGCGCACATAAAATCCACCCATTTCCAACAAATGTATTATATAGCCAATATATTATATAACCCAAAAACACTTGGACCAGGAAATAAAAAAACACTCACATTTCATTGTTCATCAACGAGATTCTGCTACCATTCACTTCCTGGTCACTCAGCATGTACATTCTTCATTGACATGAGCTGCATTAGCGCTTCATCTGGTTGGTTAGTGGGCGGTGCTATGGCCAATGCGCGTGGCTAAAGCCATTGAGCTGTTCTGAGCTCCCAGAATAAGAAAATAGGATTACACTAACATGCCTGAATCAATCTGAATATGACTCGAGGCATACTTTGAGGGGAAAAAATTAAAACATGAGAGAAATGTCTGAGAAGTTGAGTTTACACAATATGACACTTTTATGTATTATCTATGTGCAAGGTTACAAAGTATCGCCAAAGTTGCATGTGTATTTTATTAAAAAACTCTAAACATGCGAAAACATCATCTACTAGCATTTTAAGAGACTCTTTTGCTTAAATGTCATTTTAAGCCCATTACAGAACAAACATGCAAAGCACAGCCTGCAATCTTGCACAGGCCTGTCCCCTTGGCAAGATGTAGGACGGTTGATATTGTATTTTGAATTCAATGTCAACAAAATATCATTGTTAGACACTTCTTTGTGGGTTTATAGCAGGGGTGTCAAACTCAATTCCTAGAGGGCCACAGTCCTGCACAGTTTTGCTCCAACCTTAACTGAACACACCTGATTCCACTGATTAAGCTCCTCTGGGTTTGTTTGAAGGTACTAGTGTGTCTCCTGAAACAGGGTTGGTCCAGGAATTGAGTTTGACTACCCTGGTTTATAGGAACATTGGAAAAATTTGCTGGTATGGAAACGAATGTCCATATAAGTTGACATGCCATAATTGCTATTTTTATTGTGTAAATAAGGTAAGGTAACCTAGCCAACAAAGCTCACCTAGTGAAATTAAATATGATCTCCCTCAGTGGTTCATGCTGAATGTTAACGACTGTTCATGAAATAATGTTTAACCAGACATCTGAGGCCGCAACTGTAAGAAGACCAAATTAATGTAATTCATTCTGGCAATTACCTGGGCAGTGCTCTGGTGTGAGTACTGAACATACAAAATATACTGAAATATGTTGTTAAGACCGTTAACATTTTGTGTGGGTCATATAAAAAATGGTTCAGCTAATTTACTTTCTGTAAAAAAGATGTAGTCAACATAGTATGAAGATAATGTATTTCTTTTTTTCTTTTTTAATTCGGACCAATGGCACAGGAGGCAGGGTAGATAAATATGCATAAATATGATCCCTTTTTGAATGCAGCTACACTTATCCTTTTTGTTGGACTTGGAGTATGCTCTGTCTTGGATTTTAGTGCTTTCAGGATCTTGCATGTGGACGTGTGCGTGTGTGTTTTCTCATCCCTCCACATCATCATTCCCCTCTCTGTTCCTCTGGTTTGTATTTCCTCCCATGATCTTGTTTGTGTGTTGGTAGAGTCGCAGGTCAGTGGATTGAACCGCTCGGCATCTCTCAGCTGCACAGAGCGTGTTGATGTGTCCACCACTGGAGGCAGCAATGCCCACATCCACAGCGGGGGCGCCGTGAACATGTGCGTATCCCAGTACACTCCGGACTTCAGCGTCAGAGCTCTTGCAGACCTGCAGTTTGTCAAGGTGAGATTGGACTGGTGGAAAAGTTAAGGTTTTGTGGTTTTGTTAAATAATCTTAATTGAACATTAAGACCTGCAGTTTGTCCCAGCTCTGGAAGTGCTGGTGCCACCCAAAGGTGTAAATTGCATTTTTGTTATTTGTATTTGCACCGAGGATAAATCTCCAGCTTTCTCTCTTGGTATGCAACATGAAGTGTTCTAACTACAGTTAGCTGTCTGACTCTGGAGTGACCAGCTTCTCATTGACATTAATGTTACAAATGATCAGCTTTACAGCAAAAAACTCCACTACTCCCCCGGCTCCCCATCGCTTGAATTGATCATAACTTTGAGCGGGGCTTCACTTATTTGTTTAAATTATATTTAGATTTAAAGTTTTGCATAATTGGGTCCTTAGGTAAGAGCTGCTCAGTAAAAACAGTTTGGTTAATATTAACCCAACTATGGGTTAACATAGAACCCATAACAACTTTTAACCCAATCCATCTTTAAAACTATGAATACCATTTAAAATCAAAAAAGAAAAAAAAATTAATTTCTCTCATTAGCAATATTTAATACATTTTAAATCAAACTTTGTACTGTATAAGTAAAAAATAATACAGAAGACAAAGTGTACCCGTATAATTTTAAATGACACACACCATCAACTGTTGATTTTCCTGTAAACATTTGCTTTCTATTAAAACTTTTGGGTGATGTGCTTTCTACATCCATGGTATATACAGTTGACAAGGCATTGTAAATAATGTTTGGATTTGTGGATAAATTATTTTGTCGTGTTTCTATTTTATGTTGTATAAATTTAACACCGTGTCACTAATGCAGGACTTGTTATTGTATGATTGTTTTTTAAAATCCTGCTTTGATTGGAACATCTGACCAGATAGATCTAGATTCATTTTAGGCACAAAATTTCGCAGACACATTCGCTTTGTAAATAATAAACAATAAGCACATTTGTAATAAACATGCAAAATACTTTGAATGGTTTTTTATCAGGCAAACACTCATAGTCAACCAATAAAAGTTGGCTCTTTTGATCATGTGTTCAGAGTAGTGTTGGGGCATAAAAGAGCTGCTAAATGGCACCCAAAACACACACGAAGAACAAGACAAGACATTCACACACAAGCCGAGATGAAATGTCCTGGCTGGAGCCATTTTTAGTTTGCCAGCTAATTATCTATAGTGAAATATATTTATCCCTACTGATATCCCACTGGGCCAAAATAATCTTTTTTGTTTAAAACAAGGGTCAAATTTAAACCGTTGTTTTGCGTCCCCCGTGTGGCCAGGTGTGCCAATGTTGTCCCCTAAAGTGCGTCCCAGCTGAGGTGTGAAGGTCGTAAAAAGCCCCCTGCAGAGAAGCCATCCGAGTGAGGGAACCAACTTCACCTAGTCTTTATATGTGATTGCCTTACTTTACATCTGGAGCTAAAAGCCATAATTCAAGACATGCCAAATTAAGCCATATTTTTAATACACCATCACTTAGGTACTGACTGCAATATAACAAAATTCTTGGTTTCATGCTTTGACTAGAACAAAGACACTAATTTTTATTTAGGGCTCTAACAGAGTAAATCATGTCGAATTGAACCATATATTTGTCATTCCCACAACAGATCATCCCACTTGAATATGCTCCTAACTGTAACTTTTTAGAATGGAATAAACGTTAATGTTAAATACTCGGCCAACCAGTGTTAAGGGACTAACATTGCTCACTGAGTGGAAGGTCTCAACTGCACTAGACCCTGTCTCACAGCTTATAACTGTTTGTCACTGGCTATAAGACAATGAGCTTTATTTAAAACAGCATTCTGAGCTCTGAAACCTTTTGTTGTTTTACTGTTGATGCAGGTGCCAACTTTATTTTCTTTAGTTTCCTTACATCAAATCTTAGGTTATAAGTATTTGTGGCTTACCCTCCTTGTGGAGTTTATCCAAGATTTTCTGTAGAGCTGTCAGATTTCTATTGGAAGATGATCGCTTATACAAGCTAGACAAACTAGTTTATTTTCCACAAATAAATGTGGAAAAAATGATTAAAAAAAAGAAAAGACATTTTCTTAGCTCTTGCTGATTAGCCACAAGTTGTTTTTGGCTACAACCTGCATAGTTGGTCCAACCAAGGGCATGTAGGAATTGTTGCATACTATATCTTCAATTAACTATTGATTAAGAAAACTAGTTTCCAGGAAATAATTTTTAACACTGGAAAAAGTAATTTTTAAAAAAGTGTAATTCTGGTTATCGGAGAGGAATTAATAACAGTTATATTCTCCATCCTCCTTTCCTGTCTCCTCTTCAGATCACTCGCTCTCAGTACCAGAATGGTCTCCTGGCTTCTAAAATAGACAGCACTCCTCAGTCTCCTGAGAGCTGCCATGCACTCTACAGCCCTGCCCTCATCCCACCACTGACTCCGCCCACCCCTGCCAATCACAATGTAGTTCTACCCCTTGAATCTACCTCGCTACTGTCCAAGCGTAGACCAAGCCATGCCCACTCTCACCTCAACACCAATCACAACTCCAACAGCAGTCCCACCCCGGTTCACCATGGAGGTGGCAGTCCCAGGCCCCGCCCACCACCACTGACATTCACGCATACTGAGAGCACGATTTGATGATGGCTCTACTCTGGACAAGCCAAACAATAACTATTTGAGTTGTTTGGGGGTACCTCAGGTAAGTTGGCGTCCTTTGAAGTGTCATTTCACTTCATTTGTTTCTGTTGTGCCCAATCTGACTGCATTAATTTGGGCTTGTTTTAAGTGTTATCTGAAAAAGGTTTTGTTAAGTTATTTTTAAAAAATTTGAACAATTCCAAGACAACTGGGATCATTTAGATTCTTTCCCAAGTCATTTCATGTCAATCTCCATTTGATTTTGGAGTTTTTATGGATCATTCTGATGTATTTTGGGACTCACTGTGAGATTCTGAGCTGCAGGTTCAGCTCCATCTTTGATGAAACTTGTTACTCATGCATGACACGAATTGCACAAAAATGATGTAAGGAAGCATGTAGCAAAACAACTGAGCTGTGAAACAATATTTATATTTTATTTAAGAGTGTATATTGATTTATGTTGTTTACATATAATAATCCACACTTGTATGTTATAAACCAATATTGTGTATCCTCTTTTTTTTCTTCCTCTAATGGTTAAAAACTCTTGAGTAGGGAAACTTGAGTTCGTGCTTTTGAGACTGCAGCTTTTAATGGACTGACCTGACATCAGCTCACTCTAGCACTCAAAGGAGGGCATGTGGACATCCTTCGAGAACATACTTTCAGATTGGGACTTTGAAAAAGTATGTTAGATATACATTCCATTAGAGGTGTATTGCAGTTAGTGGTGGATCCTGCAACTTTAAGGGCACCCTTTGGGATTTTGAAAGTTTCTTTATTTGGTTTTGGGAATCTCCAAAGGCAGGTTGACACACATCCAAGGTCAAAAAACACTTTTTTCATCTTTTAATATAAATGTAATGTTAACGGATTGTTCAGTGACTCGCATATGATTTGTTTATTGAGTCGCTCATACTGAGCTCTGTCTTTGCATGACTCATTCAGAACTGCAAGCGAAGCTGTGGTTTTAACTCTTTACCTGTCCCTAAACACAAATGCTGTCAAGTACTCACATAACAACACTTCCTTATCGTCATAGTCTCAGCCTCAGACGTCAGTCACGCAGAGGAATTCTAGCTAGAAAGTTGGAAACATTTCAAGAATCCTGAAGTTGTTTGGTTGGTAATACTTATACCTATCCAGATTTTCGGTAATAGTGACTGTCACTCTTTATTTTCTTCCAACTGGAAACAACAACCGTACGATCGAGAACATCAAATATCCATTGTATGTATTGAAAATGTGTGTTCTTAAAGAGCAACTAAACATTGGATTTGCCAGATACCCGAGACTATTGTTGTGGTACTGTTTCTGTGCCCCAAAACATGATGCTAGGAGAAAAACGACATAGGATTGTTTTTTTTTGTCATGTCAGTCGAATGGGCTCATTGACTAAAAAAAGCTGTCAAAACCCCCCAGATAATCTGACCATCATTATTAATTATCAGCATATAATACCCTCTCCAGACTGTGATTTAATAGCTGTTATTTCCCTAATAATATTGGGGCAGGCAAAGAGTTAGAACAACAGCTCTGTGAGCAGCTACAAATCCACCGTGCAAATTAGGGGCTTGGTACAAATGACTCAATAACCGAATCGTATGGGAGTCACTGAAGTATCCGGTGCAATTAAATGTGTATTAAAAGACAACAAAAGTGTGGTTGGAGACTGCGGAAACCAAGTAATCACCTTTTCGAAGATCACAATTGGGCCCAAGTTTTCAGTTAGATGGTGCAGAATCCACCACTGATTACAGGACTGCTGATTTACACACTGTCCTCCACATCGATCAAATGCTACCATTTTCAAATGCTTCCTTATGAGGGCATTACATGAGATCACACCTTTTGGAGCATACAGCCATCAGATTATGATATATTTAGATGTTTAAATCTTAAGAACTGAATCCCCAGTTTTGTTCCTGAGCTTAATTACGGGTTTGATTCTTCAACTGAATGTCGAAAAATAAATCTGGTTTGATTTTCTTTTCGACTGGGGAAGTGGGGTTTGCAGGTTGTTGCAGAAGAATGACTCGACTAGCTGGTTTGATTCCTCCTCTTCTCTATGTGACTGGTGAAAAGATTGTAATGCAGCACTTTCTATTTCTTTTTTTTTTTGTGCTACTTTGATCCCAGGTCTGAAAGACAGACAGGGATTCCTCTGTCTACCTCCTCTCAAGATGAGATTACTTTGTGAGTTGTGTTTAAACTCATATTAGATTTCCTGTTACTCTCCAACAAGTTTAACACAGCCTTTCATGGACTGTATTAGTATCATGAGCATGAGCCATCTGCTCCTCTTTAGTTGCCTTAAATGGATGTTTTAAATGGAATTTTTTTAAATTACATCTTATCTTTAGAGTCAAACCATATGATTGACAGCTGTATGAAGCAGGTAGGCTTTGGGGCAGAGCTCTGAAACTGATTGCTTATCTCAAAAGGCCCAATGGCAGGAGACAGTAATACATTGTCCAATTTTTTTTTTGTTTATGCTCCATACCAAAGCATTTAGTGTAATGGACACAAGGTGATGGACAATTTCTACAAGGTTTAGTTTTCTTCTTTGTCTGGACCAAGCTAGGGGTACAAAAGCACCCTTGAACTCGTTATGTCAGTAGCAGCAGATGTTCGAGTGTTAAAAGCAGGAGTTTGCAGCACTGCAGGAAATCCTTTTAAGCAAAAGTGTTTTAAATTAGGTAAATATTGTTAAATGCTGTTGAGAAATGTAGCATTGATCTGTTAAAGGCCATCACATCCTAAAGAATTGGATCAGCTTGTGAGAAAGGGATTTTGATCTGCTCATCCCAAAATTATCCATTCACTCCCATCAAAAATTTCAGTATTCTGCAAAACTCCTTAAAGGTGCTAAATTATGCCCCTTTTAAATCTTTATAACACATGTTTGCCCCCTCTAGACTATCTCTGCACCCTTAACAACCTTCAAAAGGTAGTATATCTTGTAAACAATGTCTCTGAATCATCTCAAATGGTTGCGCTTTATCAAACAAGCTGTGCACCCCTTTTCCTCCAACTATCATCCTTCGCCACGCCCCCTCAGGGTTTTGCTTGTTAGCCCACTGAAAAAAACACCCATTTCTGATGAATACGTTCATCTTTTGGTCAGCAAAACACTTTTGGTCCAGGACATCCAAAATAAAGTTGTTCTACGGTTCACTTCTGGGTCAGTCAGTGTACATGTAAGTTCTTTATTGAGATGCTCTGAATAAGCTCTTCATCTAATTGGTTAGGGGATGGTGCTAAGGCCAATGGGTGTGGCTATGGCCATCGAGACGTTTTCATCTCACACAAACAGAAAAAAGAATAAAACAAAAATGCACGAACCAATCTGAATATTACTTAAACAGGAAAAATGTTTGAAAAGTCCAGTGATACAGCACCTTTAATGATATAGAATAACTATAAAATAGATCATTGATATATTAAAGCAGGTAGCTGAGGTTTTCCATCATTGTGTTGTTTTAAAAAAACTGCATAAAGAGGAAGCTTAATCATTATCAGATACATATATGTAGAAATGTATGACATATCTTTTTTTGTATCCGAAGCAATAAATAAGAGTGTCTACAGATGAGACAGTAGGTTTAGTTAAAAAAAGATTAACTTTTGTTGTTAAAGACCATACAAAACCCGGCATACATTGAAGCTTTATGACCAAAGTTTGAGTGTGTGAGAAATTCCTTCTCGGTAATCTGCTGTTAATCTTCGGAGTAAATTAAACTGACTGCTGTGAGGATTGAAGAGTAGGAATCTGTGCAGGTCTTCATTTTTTCCCTGTTATATACCTGAGTCTTTCTTTTTCCTTCTTTTGCTTAAATGCACACTGAACTGATCAATAAGAAAAAGAGTCATCCTGGAGTGCTGTGGCTCTTAACGTTTGAAACACATGTTGGTTCTATTGTGGCTTTATTGAAGAAAGACTACAAAGTCCCACCAGGAAAAACTTAGAATTATCTACCATAAATACTACTGAATTGTTTGTTTTACGAAGTTAATGCTCTGAAATTGGAGTAATTTTTAAATAAGTATATTTTCCCAGGATATGACTTCTACCTGAAATGTGGTGAAACATTTTTTGTTTTGCAGAATCATTATTCCAGTGAACATTCTCACGATACTCAGACAAAAGTTTGTGTTCAGGGTCTTGACCTTTCAGAGCTTTGTTTTGTAAACTCAGCATTTGTTTAGTGTTGGCTTCATCATGCACTCTGGAAACACGGTTCTTCTGTGTTGTAGCTATGTTCTGAGAAAGAGTACCACTCTAAGCATAGGCCAACAGGCTTGAATAATGTGACAAACATATTTAAAAAGTATTTATAAATTAACATTTCATATGTCAAAACTTTTATTTTAAAGGGGAAATAAAATCACAAACCTACTGTAATTTTCTTTTGAACAATGTGTAAATAACATGTTCAATTTCTTTTCAAGATAATGTAAAATGTGTTTTAAAGATGTTTATTAAAACACATCTTTTCCTCTGCCTAAAGTGTTTATTACTGCTTCTTTTTTTTTACATTTAATTGGTCTATACAGTAGGTATCTTCATTGACATGCCTTTTAAAGGCCCAAGCCTATTCTGATGATTATTTTGTTCAAAGCTTAATTGATTAGACTTTTTACCTGTAATTATTTTAATGGAAAAACCTCTATTAAACGTCTCAAAAACTGTTTAAAAACACATTCCAGCACTTTGTGTTCACTGTGACACCAGCAATGCATAAACTATAATTTGCATGAAAAATGAAACATTTACATGGTCAAAGGGAATGCAATTGTTATATGTGTTGCCTTTTTTATTTTCTCCTAAAGTTTGAAATGAACCGATATTTTTTCCCTTTATCTGAAGGGCATCTACATTTTTAATGACTATGCCATTGAAAGTAAGTAAGCTTGTAGGCGTGGTTTACCAAGACACTCTACTTCCTCATTGGTCAGGCTAGAGCAAGCTTTTCTGTCATTGGTCCGAGTTGAAGGAAGAAACTGCGCTCATTGTGGCTCAAGGGTTCTGGGCCAAGTCAACGCCTGCTCCTTAAGAATCCCAGAGCCAAGATGGCGTCCAGAAGGTGACAGTTTCCTCTCAGCGGTTGATATGTAAACAAACGAAACATCACATGATACTAGACCCTGGCTGCCCCGTTCCAACATGGTGGTTCGCCTGGCGGAGCTGCGTCTCCCGTTAACCGTGTCGTTGTTCTGTTGGCTCGGAGCTTGCAGCGGCGAGAACGCGCGCGTTTACGGTCTACGATTGGAAGAGGATGCGGACAAGCGCGTGTTCATGCGCCAGCGCCTCCTCGTCGCTCCATACGGAACTACTTTTAGGCTAAGGTTGTTTGGTTCGAACTTGAATAACGAGAGTTGGCCGTGGGTCTCGTTTGCTGAAGCGGCGGGAAACGAACCGCTGGATCCGTGTGTGCAGGATGTTCGCCGCGCGTCCGCTGCATTCAAGGTCCGCGGTGGCTTCGTGTCGGATGAGGAGAACAGTGGGCTGCTGGAGGTCCAAACTGAAACGGCTGGAAGCAAACACCTGGGGGACGCGCACTACCGTCTGTGCGTCTTAAAGGGCCAGGCGTGGGAGGCGGTAGGGGCAGATTTTCTGCTGGCAAAGGATCCGGATGTTGTTCCGCTGTGGGGTCTGGTTTTGTTGTTAGTGCTTGTGTTGCTGTTTTGCAGTGTTGTGCGAGGTTTAAATTTAAGTTTACTCTGGTTGGACCCACTGGAGCTTTACGTTCTTCACAGCTGTGGCTCAGAGGATGAAAAACATACAGCTAAACGTCTTAAACCCATTCGAAGGAGAGGGAACGTGCTAGTGTGTTCGCTCTTATTTCTTTGTGCACTTGGTCATTCAGTAGTGGCTGTTGTTTTGTACCATTTTTTTGGTTCTATCCTCCCCACTGTGTTCACTAGTGGATTTATTTTGTTTCTTCTGGTAGAGTTAGTTCCTCATATAGTGTCCTCGGGTTATGGCTTCCAAATGGCACCGGGTTTAATATGGCTTGCGCAGATTTGCCTAATTTTAACATGTCCCCTCTCTTGCCCTGTCGGTATTTTGTTAGATTTAATTCTTGGCCGTGACGTCAGCACCTGCAGGATCCGTGAGAAAATCATGGAAATGATTCGAACCAGCATCAATGATCCGTACAATGAGTTTGTGAAAGTTGAGTTCAGCAAAGGCGCTCTCAGGACAAAAACTGTGGAGGACATTTTGACGCCGTTGAAAGAATGCTTTATGTTGCCATCCACAGCCGTTCTGGATTTTAGCACCATGTCGGAAATAATGCAGAGTGGATACACGCGAGTGCCAGTGTATGAGGAGGAAAAGTCCAACATTGTGGAGATCCTTTATGTGAAAGACCTAGCACTGGTCGATCCGGAGGACCGGACACCTATGACCACCATAACTAAATTCTACAACCACCCACTTCATTTTGTTTTTAACGACACTAAACTGGATGCAATGCTAGAGGAGTTCAAGAAAGGTGCACATTTTCAGTTGAAAATTGGTGTGTGTTTGTGTGTGTTAAAGTTGCAAGTCATTAGTCAATATCTTTAGTAGATTCAAAATAAATGGTGCAAGGATTAGTGAATAAGACACTCCCAATGCAGTGCAGAGACAGGGGATTGAGAGGGAGTATGGCTAGGTTGGAGAAAATAGTTTTTTTTTTATTGGAGAGGGGAACAATTACTCCTGTTCATTGTGATGACCAATCAGAGAATGGAGTGTTGTGGAGAAAGCTTGCTGTGTCTAAGACATCTGACTCAACCATATATACAGTATATATCACAAAGACACAAATGTCATTCAGTCACTTGAAACAATTGTCTTCAACAAAGTACTCTAACCCCAACTGATTCAATGTTTCTCTGAAACCCAAGTCAGTTGATTTTTCTCTAAGTATTTTTATAATAAACTGATTTTTTTTCAATGAATGTAGGGACCAGTCGCAATTACTTGCTGATATTAACTGTGGGAAAGCCCATTTACTCTGTGCTGGTGATATTTTAAGATGGCAACAAAGATTTGGAAACAGACTCTGCCTTGAAATCATACTAGGCTATAAGGCTATTTATAACTTCTTGTGTGGCTCTTCTGTCAGAATTCAGGTCAGATGTGTGTATGTATCTTTTTTTAGAAGAAACTGCCACAATAAAAATATTTTTTGTGATGATGTGCAACAGCCGTTCCTATTATAATTAGGTCCTCAAGGCAGCATCATGTTCTCAGTGAAGGAACCACAAAGAGGACTTTATCGTCTACGTTAATTGCAATACGCTATAGCTTTTGCAGTCATGAATTGCATAGTTTATTTTATGAGGGTTTAATAGTGTGTTTTCACGGCACGTCATCAAACCGGAAGTCAGCCATATTGGAGATACTCCCAAGAGACAACGCAATTAAACAGAATGGGACTCGTCACTTTTCAGCGAGGAAATGGTCAATTACTGTCCATTTGCCAGTGTTAATTTAGTTGGACCATGAAAAACGTTAGAAACACTACAGCCTTCCGAAAGTTATATTAAATCAAGGACAATTGCAAAAAACTATCAGAGAAGAGAAGCTGCTGGTGCTAAGCCAGGAATTCCATGGCAAAAATATTGAATTGGTGTGTGTTCTTGTCATTAAAGAGTAAAGGTTGGGTTCACCTACACAAATTACAGAAAAGTCGAATTTTTTTATCCACATCAGTTGTAAAATGAATAGAAAATTTTATAAAAGTTTATAAAATATTTTTTTGAAATATTTTTTTTTCCGTCAAACTTTACTGTCTCAAAGAATCCTTCATTTGCTATCACTCAATTTTCCAACGAATTGCCAAACCCTGTGGAGAGTGCTTGATTGGAGACATTTTGATCCGACAACAGGACAATGACCCAAAGCACACCTCCAAATTGTGCAAGAACTATATAAATATATATGTGTGTATATATTTATATATATACATACATACATATATATGAATATAAATAAGGATACAACATTTCATTAACACTACAGAGAAATATGTTTTGTGCTATAAAGGTGGATATAAAATTATATTAACAATTTACTTTGATATTATGCGACGTATACGGAAGAGAAATTGATCCACATGTATATTTGAATAACATTTCACCCAACTTACCAGAAATAACAGCCGGAAATGTTTTCTTGAAGTTTTTTTGCACTATCCTTGATTTAATATAACATTTGATGTGTAATAATACAAATGTTTTTCACGTTCGACTGACTAACAAATGGATTTTATAAAACTGAGTTCAAATATAACAAGATATTCATGTATTTACATGTATTAGCTGATTAACAAAAAAATTTAAATTATTTACTATTTTCTTGCTGAAAAGTGATTAGTCCCCTTCTGTTCAATGAGTATCTCCAACATGTCCGACTTCTGGTTTAATGAGTTTTCTTGAAAACACTTAAATAGCAAACACAATTTTATAACTCAAATGGAAAAAAAACAAATTTTTAAAAGGACAGATTTGAGATAGTTGCTGCTTTGATAACAACCACCAGTGCTCTGTTATCAACCAACAGTTTAGCATATTCAGAACAGTATGTTATTATTGGTCAGAATGAGTGTAGAGTTTGAACAAAATAACAAATGCAAAGCTGGTGCGAAAATGCAATTGTTTGAAAAAAAGGTGCTTTCACACTCTTGAGCATGTCACTGCTTGTTAAACCTTACTTATGTTGTTTTTCTATGCTGTCCACATGCTACATTTCAGAGATCAGAATAAGCAGATGAAGGTTATGTTGTTTAACCAGTTAATAACAATTTATGCGTTTACCACTCACATGCTTTGTGGGCCGAGTTGGAGCTACAGTAGTAGTGTTCATGATGGGAGTCCCCAAAATCACTGCTTTCCTGTAAAATATGAACCCTACCCTAAATAATAAATGAAATGGTAGTTATACGATATTTAATGAATGAATTCCAAATAAATTACGCTGAAAATAAATGTCTGCTCATATTGTTTCTAGTTTCAAACCGCTTATTTAAAATAAATACAGGAAACAGTAGCAATTTTAAATGCTAAATACAGTATTTTATGAAATGTGTTCTTGTTTAGCTGTGTATGGTAAAAATAAAGACTATTGTTAATGTTATTGAAATGAATACGATTTAATATACTATTTAATACTATCTAATTTAATACCTACTTAATTAATTTCAACATGAATTCCTACCACAATGTGCAGAGTTGGTCATTTGAGTTTATTTGTATTTTTGTTTGTTTTATTAAACTGCTGTGTAATTATCTTGTTACAAACGATTTCCCGTAGCCTCTGACTTACTAACTGATGGTGAACTCTTGTGGTGTGGTCTTCTTGGGTGTTAGGGAACTCTCATCTGGCCATCGTTCAGAAGGTGAACAGTGAGGGCGAGGGAGACCCCTTCTATGAGGTTCTGGGGCTGGTGACGCTGGAGGACGTCATTGAAGAGATCATCAAATCTGAGATCCTGGACGAGTCTGATGGATACAGTAAGAGATCAATAAAAGAAAAAATAATCACACATAACTCTTTTAGCGTTAGAATACTAGTTCAAGATATATCTTGTGGGACCCAATAAGTTAAATGCCTATTACATAAGGCATCGCCAGTATTTTCAAACATGGATAGAGCGATTGCTTTCATTCCTACAATACGTTACATTAATTGTTATTTATTAAGCGCATATCTTCCCTGCTTTATTAAACATGTTGAACATGAACACGACAAAAGATAAATAATTGCTTTTAGTGCACTTTAAAAATCTGTGTGCACACATAATTTGACTAAATAACTTGAAAATGGTATTTGTGTACTAAGACTAAAGAAGATTTATTAATTCTCTATCTTTCTCTCTCACTCTCACACTCTACTGTCTATCTCTGTCACTCACTCTTTCTTTCTTTCTCTCTCTCCCTCTCTTTCTCTCTCTCTCTCTCTCTCTCTCTCTCTCTCTTTCTCCCCCCTTCCCTGTGCCAGTGGAGATGAAGGTGAAGCGTCCGGGGACAACAGTGATGCTGGATTTCCCACAGGAGCCCAGGAACCTCCATGATGAATTTTCCATCTTCAAACCTCCAGAGGGAGAAATCAAGATCCGGACATCTCCTCAGCTGCTGCTGGCCACACACCGGTTTCTCTCCAGAGGTACTCACTCACCTGGTTAAATATTCAATCGTTCATTGAAAATGCTGAAACAAACCCTGTTAATTCAACGATGTTTAGTACAGAGGTTTGGACAGTGAAACTGAAACACTGTACAGTACAGCGCTGGAGGTTCGGACAGTGAAACTTAAGCACTGTTCAGTACAGCGCTGGAAGATTGGACAGTGAAACTGAAAACACTGTTCAGTACAACGCTGGAGGATTGGACAGTGAAACTGAAACACTGTTCAGTACAGCGCTGGAGGATTGGACAGTGAAACTGAAACACTGTTCAGTACAGCGCTGGAGGATTGGACAGTGAAACTGAAACACTGTTCAGTACAGTGCTGGAGGATTGGACAGTGAAACTGAAAACACTGTTCAGTACAGCGCTGGAAGATTGGACAGTGAAACTGAAAACACTGTTCAGTACAGCGCTGGAGGATTGGACAGTGAAACTGAAACACTGTTCAGTACAGCGCTGGAGGATTGGACAGTGAAACTGAAACACTGTTCAGTACAGGGCTGGAGGATTGGACAGTGAAACTGAAACACTGTTCAGTACAGAGCTGGAGGATTGGACAGTGAAACTGAAACACTGTTCAGTACAGAGCTGGAGGATTGGACAGTGAAACTGAAACACTGTTCAGTACAGCGCTGGAGGATTGGACAGTGAAATTGAAACACTGTTCAGTACAGCGCTGGAAGATTGGACAGTGAAACTGAAACACTGTTCAGTACAGCGCTGGAGGATTGGACAGTGAAACTGAAACACTGTTCAGTACAGCGCTGGAGGATTGGACAGTGAAACTGAAACACTGTTCAGTACAGCGCTGGAGGATTGGACAGTGAAACTGAAACACTGTTCAGTACAGAGCTGGAGGTTTGGACAGTGAAACTGAAACACTGTTCAGTACAGCGCTTGAGGATTGGACAGTGAAACTGAAACACTGTTCAGTACAGCGCTTGAGGTTTGGACAGTGAAACTGAAACACTGTTCAGTACAGTGCTGTAGGTTTGGACAGAGAAACTGAAACACTGTTCAGTACAGTGCTGTAGGTTTGGACAGTGAAACTGAAACACTGTTCAGTACAGCGCTTGAGGATTGGACAGTGAAACTGAAACACTGTTCAGTACAGTGCTGGAGGATTGGACAGTGAAACTGAAACACTGTTCAGTACAGTGCTGGAGGATTGGACAGTGAAACTGAAACTGTTCAGTACAGTGCTGGAGGATTGGACAGTGAAACTGAAATACTGTACAGTACAGCGCTGGAGGATTGGACAGTGAAACTGAAACACTGTACAGTACAGTGCTGGAGGTTCGGACAGTGAAACTGAAACACTGTACAGTACAGCGCTGGAGGTTCGGACAGTGAAACTTAAGCACTGTTCAGTACAGCGCTGGAGGTTTGGACTGTTAAACTGAAACACTGTTCAGTACAGCGCTGGAGGATTGGACAGTGAAACTGAAACACTGTTCAGTACAGCGCTGGAGGATTGGACAGTGAAACTGAAACACTGTTCAGTACAGCGCTGGATGTTTTGGACTGTTAAACTGAAACACTGTTTAGTACAGCGCTGGAGGATTGGACAGTGAAACTGAAACACTGTACAGTACAGCGCTGGAGGTTCGGACAGTGAAACTTAAGCACTGTTCAGTACAGCGCTGGAGGATTGGACAGTGAAACTGAAACACTGTTCAGTACAGCGCTGCAGGATTGGACAGTGAAACTGAAACACTGTTCAGTACAGCGCTGGAGGATTGGACAGTAAAACTGAAACACTGTTCAGTACAGCACTGGAGGATTGGACAGTGAAACTGAAACACTGTTCAGTACAGCGCTGGAGGATTGGACAGTGAAACTGAAACACTGTTCAGTACAGCGCTGGATGTTTTGGACTGTTAAACTGAAACACTGTTTAGTACAGCGCTGGAGGATTGGACAGTGAAACTGAAACACTAATGTAATGCAGAAGTGTTATCGTTTCAGTGTATTTCGCCCTAAAGGCCTTCCGATACTGTAGAATCAGTTTTCACTTTTTTATCTTTATTCTAACTAATATTAACAAAACTGGTTGTAATTGATTTCCCAAAACATATGCCAGAGAGTTGGCGGTTCATTCCGCTGTGGCGACCCCGAAAGGGAAGAGAGCCGACATGAAGATGAATGAATGAATGGTTGTAATTGATATGTTTGAAGTGCGGACCTTAATATGCAGAAGTGTACTACATGTACATGTGTGTGTTTCAGAGGTGGAGCACTTCAGCCCGCAGCGAGTCTCTGAGAGGGTGCTTTTTCACCTGCTTCGACACCCCAGCGTCAACCAGGAGCTGAAGTTTGATCCCTCTAACAAACTGAGCCCAGAGCATTACCTGTACAACCGGAACCACCCGGTTGATTACTTCATCCTTCTGCTGCAGGTACATCACACCCCTTAAGTACGAGAGTAAACCAAAATGCTGCAGGTCATCTAGCAGCCCTTTTGAGCCTATTTTAGACGTTTTATACAACTAACCTATACTTTCCATGCAAGATACAATATTAAACCCTTTCCTACTGCTCCCCACATTAACATGGAATGCATTATTTCAGGGCCGTGTGGAGGTAGAGATCGGGAAAGAAGGGCTGAAGTTTGAAAACGGAGCCTTTACTTACTATGGCGTTTCAGCCCTCACTGCTCCTTCGTCAGGTTTGATAATAGATACTTTTATTTATTCAAACATACATACATCCACTCACTTGCTCTTTCATTCCCTCTCACATTAATTGTCATTAATCCGTTCTTCCTGGTACTCCATTCATCCACGTGCTCATTCATTTGCTCTTTTGTTTGTATTCATCCTATTGTCATATTGACAACCAACATACTACTGACCTAGCTTTTAAACTTATTATTAATTATTTAAATGTGCTTGCGAAACATTTTTATCACTGTCCTGTAGGCATTTTATTATTATTTATAAATTCCTTTGAACCAAAACTTCAGCATGCATCTAATCCCATACGCTTTGTTGTAGACCCACAAAGTGAGGCTCACATTGAACATGATCCAGTTGCTTAATGGGAAAGGGGAAAGTATTCTTTTTATAATCAATGAGTCCATATTTCGACAGGGTAATACACAAGTTACAGAGGCTGTACATACCAAGCTTTAGCCTAGAAAATGTACCCCCCAGGGCTGATTTCCCTATAACAATCAATAAACAATATTAAACTCTTCCACAAGATGGTAGTATTGTATTAGCCTGTGAAAACAAATGTGGAAGTATGTGACCCAGCAAGCTCAGTAACACTGATATAATAAAGACAACTTATGACTTTACATTCTCAAACCTGAGTTTAAAAAATACACACACAACCGCAACAAAAGAAGCCATGCAGTGTTATGGTTTTAATTTCTCTGCTTGTTTTGCACTTCACCTTGTTTAGTTCAACAAGGCAGACAAACTTTCAATTTAACACAGCATTGGCTATATTTTATAAAAAGGCGATCTGCATTCCACTATTCTTGTGGTTTAACATTTATCTGAAGGTTATCTGTTTCATTTTCATAGTAGTCATACCTAGTTCTTCACGTTGAATTTATTAACAAACGCAATTTAAACACGGATAAGGGTCGACTTTTTAGATTGTTGAATATTTTTTTATTTGGTTGTTGGTAATGTAAACATTTTTTTTAATTTAATTTGACATTCACAGATGCATTCAAAACTTTTATTTTTTCTATTTGGCCATTACATTGCATCTGGTTACCACTGGGCAGTCTTAAAGACACTCCCACTCCCCATCAGAAAAAGAAAAATCAAATATCTTATAACAGAATAACACACAGAGCTAACAGATGTTTGTATATTAATCCCGGTCCAACGGAGATCTTTGGTGAAATTGACCACTCGTTAGCAACCACTTTATCTATTCTAGCAACCATATATATCTCCACTTCAGAAAGTCATAGAGACACAGGGGTTAGTTTGTATCACTCCAAGTAATAATGCTTATTTAATAATGTAATTATTTGTAAGTAAATATATGTATGTAAATATTGTAAAATAAATATCTTATTTAATATGATATCATTGACTTCTCACCTAGCAACTAATATTTAAATATATCGTCTTATAAGGCGCACCTTCAATGAATGGCCTATTTTAAAACTGTTACAGTAATGGCAGGAGTTGCGTTATGCACCCACTAAATGGAGCTGAGCTAAAGGGAATGTTAACAAAACAATCGGATATGTCAGTCAAACATTTATTATTTAGTTATTTATTAACATTCATTAATAAAATATAAACCAGCATTCTGACAACTCCGTTCGCTAACAAAATGGATAAACAGCTGTTTCATTTTTCCGAGTGTAATGTCAGTGATGTAGTATTTTCGTGATAAATTTAGCCGGAAGACATCTCTGCGCATCACGTGACTGCATTTAATGCGCCACCAAATATTCTGCTCTCCTATTGGTCAGTTCCAGGCCACAAACTGTGGTATTTGTCTCCTAAATGTTCCTGGTTGATTAAAAAAAAAATCACATCCCTACAAGAGCAAGCACTGAGTTTAATATTACTCTATTCGAGGAATCAGTCCAGTTAGCCACGCCTCGTCTCTTGCCCCACACGCCTCGCGGCATTCACTTCCTCCGCATCATGTGGTCCGGACCCTTTGCTCCATGGGGTGCCTTATTGTTTCTTTACACAGAATTTACATTGAAATCAGCCGCTCTTCCCGGATCATTCGTGCTTGGTGTGTATGCAGCATTTGGAACCAACGTACACAGAGAAAAATACTTTGTGCGTGCATACATACAAACATTTGTTCATACGCAATATTGTAGTAAGAAATCCAAGCAAAAGTTAGTACACGGAGCCCCTGCTCTTTGACGAATCTATCTATTGCATGGGTTTTTCTTGTTCCAGGTATATGAGGACCTGATGTAACACAAACAAATCAAAGTAAAATAACCCATTAATCATTATAATTCTTCAATCGTGGACAGTTCTCTCACTGAAGCTGCTTTTCCTTTTGTAAACAGTAGGCACAGGTTTACCATCATACCTCTCAATTGGGAGTAAAAGCAAATCATTGTTTGCTCAAACCTTCCAACCATTCATTTACTGTCTTCTGTTTCAGTCTTCCTTGCAAGCTGACTAAGATTGATTGATTGGTGTTTCATGAATAATGCTATGCTATTTAGATTATATTAAATATATGGCTCTGAATCATACACTAATTGATGGTTTAGTGCACCAGTCTCCGGTTTCAACGCATCATCATTCTCCACTGGATCTCTGTGATGTCACACACTCGCACCCCATTGCCGGGAGCCCGTCTAGTTACTGTCCTGACTACAGTGTTCGAGCACTGACCGACCTGCAGCTCATCAAGGTGAGTGGAGATCGCTGACTAGTATTAAAAAAAGAGCTTGCCAGATAACCTTTCCACCATGTTCACTTCCTGTAGGTGACCCGTCTGCAGTACCTGAATGCCGTGTCAGCGTCTCGGTCATCGGACCCTCCAGAGATCCGCATACTTCCCAACAGCCAGACCAAGCTGCTCAACCAGAGGAACACAACGCAGGGTACTTCAGCTCTAACATGCATACACACCCCCTGTATGTCACTTCAATCAGATATTGTTATAGATCCTCAAGAGTAAAACAAACATTAGGGTAAAGAATCTTAAGTTGTCAACCCATAGCCAGCATATAGGGGCTTCCTGTGTTGGCCATCTAAGCACTGCCCCATTCTGCCTGAAGTTATCTTCTCGTCGCTGGTGGTCTGGACTCATCCGGGGTGGTCCAAAACACCGTCTGTCTGAATTGCTGCTTCACCCAACCCTCCGGGCTGAAGGCGTCTATCTCTCCCCTGTGCGCTGCACACTCCACCACTTGCCACATGGACATAAGTCCCCAGAAGATGGTTAATTAAATGAAACAGTAAACTACAAAACTGATGTCGAGGAGTTTGCAGAGAATAATCCTGGGCTGTGTTGTGCTGGTGGAAGAGGCCAAACGAAATGTAGGGAAGCCGGTGCAGAAGGGGACGGGATGAGGGGCGTCGAAGGCCAGGCTCTGAACAGAAGAGGCAAGTGGAATTCTACATTGGTCCTCTTCTTAGCCTGGGCATTCTGTTTTCCTCATTGACGAGACCTCCTGGCTAGTTTCATCGGCCCCTGTTGTTGTTTCCCTCATCGAGGAACCGAGTTGAAACTGATTCGCTCTCCTATTTCTCTGAGAGCTCTTTATCCTCTCTCTAGTGAGCTGCAGGTGGTGCCGATGATGAGCTCCAGCTACACCTAGTCGCCCAAGCAGCGTTTATAGGGAGCTACTCAATAATCGTCTCAGTTAATCAACTAATAGACAATGTATTAATTATTCAGACCTTTTTCTGGGAATATAACACCCTTGCATATGAAGTGTAGACCATACAATAAACAGAAAACTAAATAAAACAAATGTTATTAAATGTAGTTATCAGTTAAAGCAGCAAGAGATACACACACATTTTATGTAAACACTTAACTTAGCAACTTGAGCAGTAGAGCTGATGCATCTTTTTGATGCAGTATGTAACAAAACATAAGTGCATCATTATCACCTATTTTTACTCTGTTCCTCTGCATCTGAACAGAAAACTGTTATTGTAACTGAGTCGATATGCACAGACACGCTGAACACATTTCTCATCCTTAACATTCCCCAGGAGAGAGAAAGATTGCTATCGCTATTCCTTATCTCAATAGTGATAGTGAGTAAGTAACAGTTTTATTCTACTAGCAAACTGATTGATAAGGACAGAGTTTGAGTCACAGGGTGCAGTTTTATGATCAATCATAATCAAATCATGATAAATTAGGACTTTAAAGATAAAGAAGCTAGAGTAGTCAAAAAAGTAAACGCAATCCCCACAAAGGAAAGACTCCCGTGCCACCTTGTGCTGCACACTTCAAAATTATTATTTGTTTATCTTTGGATGTTTTAAGAAAAATCTGGGGCGACAAACTGTTTTAGTGTTTTTAAGCCTTTCTTCGTGTTTGTCCAAACTTGCCATGTCTGCGGCTGTTGACACATCTTCGATTAGTTTAATAGATCATTAATCCCAAACAAAAAACGTGATGCATACTGTTAACCAATCAAATGAGAGCTCATTAAAGTTTGGGAATGAAGAACAATTGACATCTAAAGCATTATGTTAAAATTAGACAAATAATTAAATTAGGTGTTATTGTATGTAAAAAAAAATTAAGTTATGAACTTTTTTTGGTAACCGTTTATGTATGCCTCTTCTCATTTATATGCTACCTAAAGACTGTCATTACCTGCTGTACCTTAATCTGTTGACAAGTGGTTGTGATTTGATTCTGTGCATATATAGCTCTGCTATGATTAAAAGACAACACAAAGTTCAGGAATGCATTGAAATCAAGCTTTTTTTTTGCTCGATCGGATCTCCTATACTGGGCTATCTGGGCTGGGTTCTCAGTCCCGAGAAACCCCAGTCTCACTGCGTCCTTCTCTTACTAATATACTGTCAAATACACCTTCAAAAACAAAAGCCACCTCCTGAAGCATAAAGGAGCGAGCCTTCTAGCGGCTAACTACTGTACGAACAGTTGAGCAATGAGGTTTTTTTTCTCTTTAAAAAAAAAAAAAACAAGTAGATGAAATGTTTGTTTGTGAAGAATCAAATCATTGGATCATGCATCAAGCAGAGAGAGCATCTAAGGAGTTTGCAGATTACAGAGTCTTTGAGATGTGCTGGAGAAGGGTTTTCTCAGCAGTCAGACTCTACCATCCTCAATGCAGGATCTGTGGGTCTGTTATAGTACCAAAGTAACCTATCCCTCACCTGGAGACGATGCCATGAGGTTGGATTGTGCTCTCCTCTTGTCCCCATGATACATTAACTACACAGCTGAGGTATTGCTTCACTCTCTGGATGTTAGGTTTTGGCGCTGGAATCTCTCGCTCATTTTAGTTTTAATATTGTAAGAAAACTATTTGGGCTGTTGCGTTCTCTTTTTGGCTGGAAGCAACTTTCAACCATAACAAACACAAAAATTCACTGATTAAGTAAATCTTTTGACAGACGTGGAAGAATCTCAGTTCGGATACATGTGTAGAGACCATCACATTTACTTTGTATTTAACACAATTTATTCACAGTATTCAGAAAAATATTACAATTATACCATGTAAATGATTTCATAGGTTTTGTAATGATGATATTCATTATTTATTTAATGATAAATTGTATAATATGCTTCTTATAGTGTCTGTATGTGTTAACAATTAAATGTGATTCATTCAAGAAATGATTTGCCAAGCCTTGTAATTGATAAAAAAATGTAATTGCTTGGCACCAGAACGTTTTGCCTATTTAGCTGTTAACCACGGTAGTTTTGGATGCTTGCTTTATCCTTGCAGAGACACACAGGGTGCAGAGAATTCATGTGTTCAGTATGTTTTTACGTTAGGTTTACATTTATGCATTTGACAAACGCTTTTGTCCAAAGCGACTTACAGAAGGGGAAATCACCGATGCCACTCGTGGAGATGCTGGGGATTGATCCCAGAACCTCATACATGCAAAGCATGCGCTCTACCACTGAGCTTCAGCCCTCCTTTTCTTCAAATTTTTTGTGTTTCTTCCGGTGCTCATGTGCTGATAAAGTAGAACAGTACATCATCATAATGAATGAGACACTGGAAGGGTATACGTCAAAGTTGTGATGCATTATTTGATTCTTATTTTAATTAGTGATCACAATTAGAGAGCCCTGCTCTAACATGCATCCCCACTCTCTCCCTTGCTCAAGGTATGGAGTTGACCTGCGGTGAATCCAGCACAGATGAGGATCTTCAGAGCCCCAGATCATAAACCATGTGGCCTCTCTCTACAAATACACAAACTAAGTTTCATTCCCGAAGCTCTTCAGACTCTGTATTCCCATCAAAGACAAGCATTCCCTTTTCTAGCACCTGTTATAGAGGTGAAGCTTCTTCTCCTGCTCATCAAGGCTATGATGTCACTTCCTGTTGGACTCCATGCTTCTCTACAGGTTTGAGAATGTTTCTGTGAGCGGGGGAGGACTGTGTAGTGAAGACAATGCTGAATCTAAGTATTACTTCTCAAACCAAAACTAATGTGCCAAAATCACTCACAAGTGATTATTATAATTAGCACAAGTCTTATAGGTTAAACCTGTTATAAAAGATTGAATTCAAAATAGCTCTAATGATTATCAACTAAACAGTTCAAGTGCTGCTCTGAAACGGAATAATTATAGTTATAGGAGTTAAATGATTGTTAATGTAATCGTCATGAAAAACGTTCTCATAATTAGTTGTAAGTTCACTTAGTTCAGACTGCAGGTCTTAATGCCCAATTCAGATTTTTTGTGAAATCAGAGATTTTTTGGCGAGTTTGTTCACATTATTAAAACATGCGCCTGCTATCCGTCTTCTGTGTGAGCGAAATTTGGCTCTTATGTGACACGCATGCCCATGTCTGCTAACAGAAGTAAACGCTAAAGCACCTGCTCACAGACGCACATGAGGCTTTGTGGGGTGTGCATTTCTGATCAGAGCAAACTTTATTAGTATTAAACAAATAAAGAAAAAGATTGAGTCCGAAAAGAACACATTACAGTATTCTCTCAGACGAAGAGTTTCATACGCAACATCATTAAGCTTCAAATGCATCTTTGAGCTCTTCCTGAAATGATTACGCCACATTAACTTCTTCGCCAGCGACTCATATCTGTGAGAAACAGTGTTTAAGTTGGGCTCAATGACACTAAAGACTCTTCAGACTGATATCGCTTTGCAAAAAATTGCAAATTTCTCGAATTCAGGACCACTTATTCAATTCTGAATTCCTAAACCCTTTATCCCTATAGTTTGAAACCGGAGGTGTGTGATGACTCCTGCAGGCTTTCACAGATTTGCCAATAAACTTTGGTGATATGGTTAAATGTTGATTAAATATAAAGCAGAAGCTTCATAAAGTATTTATGATTGTCCCTTCTCACTCTCCTTAAAAGATAAACTAGTATTGTTTTAATTAAGTTAAAAGATTGGTTTAGGAAACCTAACATTTCAAGGCCCAGTAGTTCTTGTCAAAGCACACAGGACATCTCAATAACTTAGAATGTGGTGGAAAAGGGTTTTTTTTTAAGATTAAATAACACATTATTATTAGTCAATCTGAATATGACTTGAGGCATGTTTTTGAGGAGCAAATAACACAACAACAAGCTAAAAACTGTCTGAGAAGTCGTGATACAGTGCCTTTAAGTAACAGCCAAAAGGGCTATACATTGATGGTTAGTAAAAAAAAATGGTCATACTTTTTTAATACAATAAATTCCCGTCTAGTTACTTTGAGAACTAAGTGCTTTTTAATCACTTTTGAGTAGCTCACAGATCACAAATGTTATTCATGCCCTAACGTTTGATTGGCCACCAAAATGGGTAATTTTTTTAGCAACCAATCGCAGTAGTTTGGATACTTTTGCTCTGTGGCATGTATTCAGCTACCAATAGCGGTAGTTTTGGACACTCGTATATGTTTAGTAAATGTTTTGTGTTTCTCCAGGAGTTCAGTATATCATCGTTCTTTATGAGCATGAGAAATTTCAAGTTTGACACATGTTCAATGCGTGAAATTTGAGAACCCTGAACTTGTGTATAAAATGAATTGACACAGAATATGGTAGATTAAGAGTTTTCCCCCCACAATTAACAAATTCTAGAATTTCATTGGAAAATTTGTGAAAAATTGACTTCACCATATTCTAATTGATTGAAATGTACCTGTAAATATAAACTATTTATTTGTGCAAAATAATATTGTTTTAATTTTGTCATTTCAATAAGTATAATTTTACTAGAAATTTATGAGAGAAATTGTAATTAATTTCATTAGTAAAAAGTTTAACATGGCTTAAACTCAAAAATCTCACAATCATTTACATTTTGGGATTAAATATGTGCCAATGTTTTTTTTTAATTTCAAACTTGTATTCATTAATTGTTTGTATTTTTCTGACATGTCATTTATACATCTTGATGCAAAATAAAGCCGAGTTGAAAGCGGCCTGACAACATTGAAACTGTATACAAAAGAAGATTAAAAAAAACTACTTCTACCCAATCAGATGCTCACAAAGAGTTTTAACACGCTTACATTTCCAAGTGTGCCAAAGTTAATGTATTTATGCACAAAAGTGTTTTTCAGTTTTCTCAAATGGAAAGTCAGTTAATCTCTGTGTCCTCCAAAATGCTAAAAGTCCTTAACAATGAACCAGACGATCACAGAGCAGTCGATGAAGCATTTTGGCTAAATCTGTGATTTTTCTAGAAAAGTGTGCGACTCAGCCGTGTAACCATGAATCGACCGTATTACTAGCATGATCAGCGTCATCGACTGCTCTGTGATCGTCTACTCTTCCCTGGCGTCGACCCCTGAACCCTTGAATCTAAATTTCACAACCTGACTTTTGAGGTTTGAATTTTAGAATATTGAATTTGATGTTTTGAAATTTTTCTTCTTAAAACTTCAAGCTGTATTTTTACGTACTGAATATCTGTTAAAAAAATATGAAGTTTGAAAATCTGTAAATGATCTATAAAATGAAGATCTATAAATGATTATGTTGCCTTCAGTGGTTTTAAATTTTAGAAATTCAATATTCACATAATTCAAATAAACACAATTCAAATTCCGATTGTTTAGACAGATCTCTAGCTCCATGTGTTTGGCGATAACTGGGTTCACAAACGTGAAACTTGTAGCTTTTCTAACGCTTTTGATGTTCTGTCTGGACCACTACCGTCAGGAATGTTGGGACAGGAACCCAACATCTTTCCTTAATGTCTCTTGACATATCAGGGGCCATTTCATGATTCCTTTGATTAACTTTCTTACATATGGTGCTTTGTAGAATGTTTTAAAGCCTTCATTTTGAATGCATTTGTTGATGTTAAAAGTAAAATGGGAATTCACGTAATATCTTTTCTCGAGTACAGCGAAGTAAATCTTTGGCATGTTTAAGTTTGGCGTGAGTTTGTGTCATTCCATCTCCGACTGCTGGACTAAATCTGACTTTTGTATGACTTTTTAGTCTGTTGGAGTCTGTTTGGTTCGTTCGTTCGAATGTTTTGAACATAGTAGCATTCGTTTGCTTAAAAACATGTTAAGAGACTAGTTTTTGCATTTCTGTCCTTAAGGTAAATCAGAATTTATCATTCCAGTCAAAACCCTTTGGTTATTTCTTACATTATTATGAATACAATACAATTATGAATACAATAAATTGATTAATATTATTATGAATACAATAAATGTTCAATAAATTTTTAAAAATCCTATTCCATTCTGAGTTTTTTCTGATTTCAAGATTCATTTGAAATAGTGAAAGCTGAATATGAGCCCATTTTTACATTGCAATGTAATAATTATGATCTAATGTAGCTGTTTTTAATTATAATTTACATTAGATTTGTTACTGAATACTAGAATTTATTTGAGTTTAGGGTTTTACTTAAAAAAAATCAAGCTATACGAATGTTTTCACTACCGGATTTTATTTATTTCATATTATGCCAACAAAAATAAATACTACAAGATACAAATAAACAAGACAAGACGAGTAAACAAACAGGACAGCCAACAACAACAAGATGTGGGTGCGTGAGTGTGGATGTTCTTCAACATTAATAATTAACCAAATAATCTCACATTATTTACATTTACATTTTAAATATTTAGCATTATATTTTTGTTTCAATTATAAGTGTTCTCTTAAATAACGTGTTGTTTTTTTCTAAACATGTTATTTATTGATAAAACACCACACAATGGTCAATTAAATAAAGTACCAGCAAATAAATGCAAAACTAGTGAAAAACTACTTTTAACTAATAAGATGCTCACAAAAAAAAATATTCCTCTTACATTATTTAATAATTTCCATTTTCAAGTGAGCCAAAGTAAGTATATTTATGCATTTTAGCTTCCCAATTGTCTTTTTGTTCATTTTCAGTGAAATGAATGAAAAATACTTTTCAGCCTAAATACTTTTTAAGCTTTTTAAAATACTTTTACAATATTTGAAGCCTTTATTCGTTCAGATAACAACAGACGGATCGGTGGAAGCTCGCCTGTGGAAACACTGCTGACTTCCTGTTCGGAGGTAACTGAGCGCTCAACATGTATCCATGTAAGGCATGTCTGCAGGCTGCTACTCTAGCTTCTCAAATGCCTTTGAAATTCTGTCTGAAACACTGCTGAGCTGCTGTCGATCTATCTTCTTTGTTTTGACAGGTAGAATATACGAACAAACCTAATGCACTTGTCTTGAGGAACTCTTTTTGCTTTTATTGATATACTTTGTGTACTTTTGTAACCCAACTCGTATGGTCTCAAATCGCTGAAAGTAAAATGTTTCATATTTTCTTTAGTTATCTAAGAGCTGGTTACTGCAGAACTAACAGCAAATGATTCTGCATGCAGCGACCTTAATTCTTGCGATATCACTGACTATTCAGTGTTTAATTATATGGGAACTAGTGTGCTGACTAATGTTAACAATCAGTAACTATTCAATTTAGCAATAACTCCTAACTAAAGAATAAGCAAATTCTGATTTCAGCAATTACTCCTAAATAACGATTAACTATAACTAGTCCCTGAGAACTAAGAGGTCATTTTCAGTAACTGTTGAGCGGTTCCCGGTGTTCTCTCTTTGGAATACTTTTCCATTTACTATAGTTCCCTGAAAACTATGAGGTGACTCTTCAGTAACTATTTGTTAGCTTAAAATAAATATTCTTCACTAACTGGTGCTTTCTCTCAGATTACATAGTCAAGTTAGCACAGAGGCTAACGCAAGTGGTAGCTGTTGGAAGACAATTTTTTTTTTTTTTTGCTATTTCGCTTCATCAAATAGAATACAGGGTTTAACTGAGATAGATGAGATTATAACATAATGATAACTTAAATTAATATACTTCTACTGACAAAACCCTGATGTTGTAACTAATTAACCAATTCCATTTCAGTTTTAGAACATTGTGTTAAGTGTAAATGAATTACGTTATTGAGTAATTAAAACATTTTTATATTTATGAGTTAGTGAAATTACAATTTCGAAACAAACTGAGCAATGCTTCTGTTTTATGTTATCCAACGTTAGCTCTCTTAGTTCAAATATTTTGTCCCTTAATACCTTCAGAAAGACATGCGATCTGTCTTTCCTCCACCTGTGCTCAGCCGCCCTGCACCGCGGCCCGAGGGTGTCGCTTAGCCAGGGGCCTGGCCTTGTTCTGGCAGATATTCACCTATTGGGGGCAATGATGTCAAACTAATCTGAGCAGGTTGAGCAAATGGATCGGCAGTGAAGACCTCTGGATCTACAAAAAATGTTATCGTGTCCTGGGTGAATAGCGTGGTGTCCATGAAAGCAGCAGCAAACTGAGAAATTCTATAATTACTGGTTTGAAACGTATTGTTCTGATAACAGCATGACGATGAGTATCAATGGAAATCAAATGTATTAAACCATGGATGTCTGCATTTGGAGTTTAATTTTAAATGACGCCTAACTCATTTGTCAGTTGCTATAATCCGTGACGTGAATCAGACTCGGCAGATGTTCTCGGCAGATGTTCTGGGTTGTGGCAGATCACCACGGAGTACATGAAGAGGTATCCAACTTGGTTTGAATCAGTCCTGCAGGACACGTTGTCCCACGTTTGCTCCTTTGGTAGGACCCGTGAGTCTCTTCCAGGTTAATAATGGCTTCTTCTGCCCTGCACAACATTCTAACGTTTTCCAGAAGAAAGAATTTATCTTTGCAATTTTGTTATTAGGAGGAAAGAGTTTGATAGTCTTTTTACATTTTTCTCTTTTTTTATGTTTAATTAACTTAAGCCTAGTTAACATCATTTTCCAGAAAGGCATTTTCAGCTTGTTATCAATCAACTGTTTTGATTAACCATGTTTGCTATTTTGAGGATCAAATAAGTGTACTTTCATACAAAAAAAAGTATTTATTTTTTCATAAGATAACTTAATTCATCTAACTGCAAGTGTGTCTTAATTTATTTTTAATGTTTAATACATTAAATCTACTTTCAAACCAGTTGGTTTTCTTCACACCTTGTGGTAAATTCCACTCTGTTTGAAACATTGTTTTCACCCCGTCATTGTTTTGTTCTGGTTTGGCTGGTTTTTCTCATCGAGTGTTTTTGTCCGTGTGACTAATCCAGCTTCCTGTTTCTTGACTGTCTGCGACAGATAACCAACCTTGAAAGAGGATATCCATATAAGGTCAAAAGTGTCTCCACTTAGAGGTAAAGGTTTGTCAAAGGGCTTTGTGATTTAGAAATCAATTGAAAAAGTTAGATATTAGTATAGCTCCATGTTGACATGTTGTTGTTCATTTTGTGTGCATGTTGATGCATTTTCTTTCATGTTGCAAAACCCAGTCGGCAAAATAATTTGGCCCAAACTTACACTTGTAAGGCACATCCTGGCAGCATCTCATGAGAATGCAACGCAGATGATAACAATATCTTGAAATGAAGTTTCATCAAGAAAATAGTTTGTATGGTTTTGTAATCTGATCTTTGAAGAATACTTTAATGCATTTCACCTTTGATTGAATTCATTACAAAAAAAAACAAATTCACTTTATTAAAAAAAAAAGCCTTTAAATGTTTTTTTTTTTTCTTGGAGGCAGATCGTTTTAGATTATTTAATCAAATCTCTCAGCTGAGAACCAAGCTAAGTATTACCCTTGTTGTGCAAATGTTCATGTGAAAGATGATATGTTTGCTTCTGATTTGCACCTTTATTCTTCTATTGAAATCTGGGGCTAACTATTTTCTGCCTTTCCTTGTTTAATCTGTTAGATTAATAAGTCAGATGTGTTTATGAGGGAAAATGAGGATTGCATCAACAGAAAGTAAAGAAAAGTACACAATGGGAGGAAGAATGGGGGTGAGACGGAATCATCTGTCTTTCTTTGACAGCAACTCTTCCTTCTCTGGTATCAGTCTGAGAGGATCGTCCCTTGAAAAACAAGAGTTCAGGTTCATTTAGTCAAGATTGTTTAAGAGTTTATTCGTTTATTATAACATTGCCCCTAGATTCCTTCCTTTTGGACCCAAGGTATATGACTTTATAAATGAAGGATATCAATAATGGTGTATCCATTTATTTGTTGTGGTCATCTAAATGCAACTTTCTATTTTCAGAAGCGTGCAGACCCAGATTTCCTTTGAGAAGTGATAATGTTATGACGTACGCACTAGTCAGCAGAAGATGTCCGTAGATTGAGGAAGTTGCATGAGCTCAGAATTTCAGCAGGAATTATCAGGTCTGAGCTGATGGAAGGGAAGTCTCCCAGGTTTCTGTTGGTTTTCTAGCACGCTGAGTTTACACAGCAAGGTCACAGTAAAAAAAAAAAAGAGAAGAAGTTGTTCTTGGTTTTGTTGTGCGATTTGCTCTTCAGTTGAAAGATGGTCAAGAATGCTATTTTCAAATCCGGGTTTGAGAGCGTGTTAAAGTATATAATCGGTCCAAATTTAGGGTATTGAGAAACCAAGTTAGGTCCATAAATCTATCACTGATAAATACCAACATTAACAAACGTTAAGGCATTGAGGTAATTTTCACTGTTCGGTTTAATCTGAGTACAAGTTAATGCACGTAATGTAATGTAATGTAGTGTATATGAATGCTAAAATAAACATGTATTTAAAATACATTTATTTATCAGTTACCTGGTATAGGTTGAGTTATGACACTGATAAGGTTTGGTTCAGGCAAAAAGATGTGGATCACAGCGAACATGAATGGTGTTGGCCTCATCGTAGCTGTAGGTTTGGGCACAAAGAGGTCAAATGAAATTTGCTATCAAGGTTAACCAACAAAGCTTTAAAAAGTGCATTAATTTTTTTGTCAACTGAGAAAAAAAAACATTTATTTTGATTTATATTTGTTTGTGCTGTAAAAGCAGGTGTTAGTCTGTGTTTCCCGTGGGCCAGCTGCTGACGTATATAATCCTTCTTTTCTGCTTCTCCTGGATTTCCTCATCAGGGAAAGTCCTGCCTCAGCGCTGGAGCCGGCTATAAAAGCCTCTCAGCCTCTCCGAGAGCTATTAAACCAAACCCTTGAGAGGAACACCTTTCACAAGATAAACTCCAAACAGGAACTCAAACAGCGGCCGGTACGTACAGACAGCACTAACCTCTCAGGAAATGTTGTAATGGATGTGTGGTGTTTGCTCATCTTCACTTATTTACCAACTTCATGTGGAGTCCTACAAGAGTGATAAAATGTTTGTTGATAGCAATTCATTTATTTAATACCAAAGAGGTGTTCCAACTAAATCACTGAATGACAATGAAGAGCTATTTCAGCAGAAAGTGAGATGCCTGTGAACTGCAGGCTTTAAGAAATGGAACCTGCAGAAGGAACCAAATTTTTGATGTGTAATAGAAAAAAGTTCTAGTTTTTTGTTGACCATATCAGCTTTTTCCTGAGGAAGTTTGTGTTTTCTTCCAGAAAAATGTCGTGCGAGCAGTTTTGTTTCCCTCTTGCTTCAGAAGAGTATGTATTAGGATCCAATGATTATGTGGGATTATTTTTGTTTGTTCATTAAAACAAGTTGTTTAACTGAAGGCATGTTTTTCTTGCAGTTTCTGGGAGATGGACAGTGCCCTTTATTCAGACGATGTAGATTCTGTTGAGCCTGACGGTCCAGACCCCCTGGCGATGGTGATTATTACCTGTTTTCCTCCCTCTGCCTTTTAAATATTTGGCGTGTCAAGGATATGCAAGCACAAGCAGGGGCTTGTTTACCATTTTTGGGGCCTCAAGCAAGTTAAAGACCTGATCGTACATGTCCTTTGAGCTGCATAATTGCTTTCAGTATGGTTCAAAAATTGGTCCAAGTTTTAGTTTTATCTCAAAAAGTGTGCAGAATATTTCATGTTTGTGTGTGTATTATTGTTTGGAATATTTTAGCTATGAAATGAAAGCTATTGCTCTTAATTTAAGTAGGAATTTAATTTAAGTCAGCTATTTGTACTCTGTTACAAATGTTATTTTGGCTCCAGATTGTAAGCATAAATTTTACACTGCGGCACATTTGAAATAATGATTTCAAGAATTGTAAGCATTATAGAAATGTCTTTATTAGCAAGAACGAAGCAACAAGAAGTTTCTCTGAAAATTAGAGAGAAATCTACATCTTCTATCTTTATCCCATTTGACAACATTACGTCTTTGTTGGCCAGTATTTTTTGCAGCCAAAGTGCTCGGTCAGCAGGTAGAGAGGTTTAAGGGAATTGTCTTAAAGAGCACATCTTATTACACTTAATTCAATCTTAAAGTTGAAAAATGGGAACTTTAAAAATGCTTTCTATTGCTAATTTGTTATTAGTTCTTTGCTGTTTGAACCCTGCTTTCCTGAGAAATAGATTAACACAATTTCTTAAAGTAGATACGTTTGAATGATTGATTGGCCAATATGTAAGTGAGTGATAAGATTAAGGCATTTCTTGTCTAAATAAAATGTATTTTATGTAATGATACAGTAAGTTGCCACTAGGGGGCCCATACAGTTGTTTGGCCTATCTAATGAGCAAACGCGTACATCCCTACTTTAGACTTTATTATCATAGTATTTCTTTAACCGTTTACACATTGTCATCTTAAACAAATTATTTGGACTACTTTTTTTATTCTAAAAAAACTTTCTTTAACTGCATCTCTGAAAGCGGTTTCTAAAAATGATTTTCAAGGTAATTGATATTTTCAAATCTGGTTGTGTTTCTTCAGATCAAATTTCCTCTATCAAAGGCTGAAACTTCAGACCATCCACTTTATCCATTTCCTCTCAGTTTAGACACAAGCTTCAGACAAATGAGTCAATAAATGTAAATAATATGGTAGAAGCGCTGTAGCTCTGTAGTTTCTCTCGGGGGGCTGGAGAGGAGGATTATAGAGCATCTCTGGTGTAACTCTGACCGTGGCGTGTGTTTAGAGCCTGTGCTGCGGTGCTCACGAGGGCATCAGGCTGGAGATGTGGACGCAGCAGCTGAAGATGAAGCGGGTGGTGAACGTGATTTTGGCTCTGAACCGCATGAAACACTTCAAACCCAGATCCAGTGAGTTCGGGGAAGATGAGGTGCTCAGCATGATCATGGAGGACATAATTGAAGGTGAGGACAGCTTTTAAGAGCCATGAAACCATCTCTGATCCTTGCAGGCCTTTCGATCATGCATCTCTACAGGGGGAGGCTCAGACTTTATTCACATAATTCAATCTTTCTTTATTATTTAGAAGAATTCTTAATTTTTAATCGTTTAGTCAGTCTCAGAAACCTCACTTATTATCCTTAAATTGCTTCAAACTAAGAACTTAACCCAAAAACCCTCACTTTTTTCAACCCTTAAATTGTTACAAAACAAAGTATCATGCCACGATGCAAACAAGTCTATTTAGAAATGTTAAAGACTAAAATATTGAACAAAATTCTTTTTATTTATCAGTAATTGCAATATTTATTTTAAAATGTGTTTCTTTAATGTTTAAATTGAAATATAGCTGAAAAAAAAATCATGTTGAGAAGTATTGATTTAAAATCTGTCCCATTACAAAAAAGATCTCTATAACAACAAACAAAGTTAAAAATGAAGCATTTACAAAAAATGTTTAAAAAAATCTGCTCAAAATCACTAATGAGCGAAGTATAAAAAATTTACATTTTAAAGCAGTCAGATAAAATAAATGTATGAACTATTTAAAGAAAACCTTTTAAGTGAAATGCACATTTAAAAATATTACTGACCCATTGTGACAATTCTCTATTAAATAGGATACAAGAGTGAAAAAGTCTTAACTTTAAATATCACAATTTTTTGTGGAGAAACAACAAACTGAGGTTTGACAGTACAGTATCTGGCAACCCATCTGCTCAGTGCTTATCAGTTGGTTGATTATTTTAGCATTGAGCAACCAACACATGTGAAAAAAATCTTCTTAAATGTCGAAAATATTTATTCATACAACTAGATTTTTTCAGTTTTTACTTGAATGGTTTTATTTTTAACATTCTTTTTGTTGTTTTTATGGCGATCATAAAATCTATTTGGCAACTATTTCTGATCAAGCAATATATAAAATTGTAGAACACATTTTTGTCATCATCTTTACTAACTGGGGGTTTCTCTTCTGGCAGCACGCCGCATCATTCCAGATTCCTCCAAGCTCTCTTATAAGAAAACCAACCAGGTGATAAACTGCAGCGTGTGTGATCAGTTCAAGAAGACCCTGATCCAAAGTGGAAGCGCTCCTCGTTTGCAGGCCGTCACGCTCAGAGCTGGAGATAGCAGCTTGAAAGGTACGTCAGCATGTTCATTTGGTGATGTTTCAGTTTGGAGTAGAATCTTTCACTCAGAGCTCATGTTAATGTTTGAATTTGCCGGCACAAAGATTATTCTGGAGTCCAAAGGGTCAAACTCAATTCCTAGATGGTTGCAGCCCTGCAAGGTTGTGAACCAACCTTAACTGAACACACCTGTTTCTACTAATTAGGCTCCTTTTGGCTTATTTAAAGCTACTAATCAGTCTCTTGAAACAGGGTTGGAACAAAAACAGATTGGGCTAGATAGATAGATAGACAGACAGACAGACAGATTCAGTGTGGACCCTAGGTTTTGGAAATGGCAGGAAAAAAATATCAGTTGATGATCTCTCTGTTATGACCTTGTCACAGAAACAGAGAACTAACTTGCTTCTATATGCCAAGATTTGAAATGTCCGCCCTTAAGACTTTCTCAGTTTGTTTGATAGTGTTCATATCCATTGGTTTCAGTTCGCTTCAGCATGTCTCTGTTCGTGTCGGCGGGTTCGAGACCAAGTTCATCTCAGCCGGTGTGTTTGGGGATCTCCAAGAGTAATATGTACTTGGCCTGTACCAAAGCAGATGGGTCCTCGCCGCACCTCATCCTGCAGGTCTGTGCACCTCTAGAGTAAACCTTGTCTTTATTGATTGGAAAATAAAAACAGTCGCATTTGAGCATCACTTACACCATGTTATCAAGACTATAAAACTGGAATATTTTCTTTAATCATCCTCTAAGACAACAATCACATCTTACTGTTTCTCTGCTCTTCTTCAGGAGGTGACCGCTCCTCTGAACACCATCAGCTCCGGGGATGGATCAGGGCTGGAGAGTCTGCTGTTCTTTCGCAGTGAGAGTGGAGTCTCCATCAACAGCTTCGAGAGCGTCAAATACCCCGGCTGGTTCATTTCTACTGCGTTCGACGAGCGCCAGACGGTGGACATGGACACGAAGCAGTCTGCCAGAATCACCGGCTTCAGCCTGCTGGAGCAAACGCTGGGTTAGAGACAGAGACACCACAGATGCAGAGGCCTCTGTTCAGCCTGTTGATAAATAAGGACCAAATCAGATGTATGCAGTCTGCATCATTTCAGTAGATTTCTGTTCTTGCAGGAGTTATTTAAGAGTTATATATTTATTTATATATGGTTAAGAACCTAATAACTGGTTTACATTTCCACCAGTTGTAGTGAGGCTGAATAAAAGATAACCTGCTTCATAATAAAATGACTTAAAATGACATGAAAAGAAAGGGACCATTCGAGGCCAACTACCCTATAAAAGTTTAGGTGAAATCTGCTAGGACACTCCTGAAACCTATAAATTTGAATATGTGAGCATATGTACCATGTACATGTCACTGGTAACTTTAAAGAGACAGTTCATCAAAGATTTGATTACTTTCGTCAAACAGATGAAACATTAGTGTATGTATATTTAGAGATGAGGCGTCTCTTTAAATGGATGCATTTGTTATATTATATTTACATACTGTATTTTGGTAATGGGTTAATTCATATTGAATTATTAAAGTATGCTTTGTATTATTTATTCATATTATATTTAACTTGTTGTGGATTATATGTTATTGTGTGTTTGGCTACAAAAGTGTGAGATTTTGTGTGACTTTTTAAACTTAAATTAAAAGTTATGTACAGATCAGCATATACCATTAAAATAAATTGTTTGACAAAAATTAAACAGTGTTGTTTTTTTATTGAACAATGTGGATGATCTCGATTAAAAAAATGATCAAGGTATTATTACTTTTATGACTTTTTTTGATGACTTTTTTTAGCCTGTGGCTACTATGGTCACTGAGCATTTAATGAAGCCTTTTTGTTCAATTCTGTTAATATATGTCAGTAGTATTGTTTTAGGGGAAACGATATGTACTTTTAAAATCGTTTTTTATTGTTAGAGAACCATTTGCATAGTTCTGGTGCTTTTTAAAAGTTACTCATAATTAGGACTTATTATCGCATCATTATGAGATACGCTGTCTGAAAAATGTATTTGGTGAATGCAATGTACCCATCAATATCATCTACTTTAATAAGTGTTTGACGCGTATACCTCTACTTGTTGATTGACACTTCAATTATTAGTGATTTTCTTTTTAAACTGTCGTTCTTCAGGATTGAAACAATATGTTGTAATCGTTGCCCATACACTGAGCTCTGATATATATATATATATACAACCCTTTAACCTTTTTCTACTCATTATTAAATTGGTTTTGCAGATTATTGAATCTGGGTTGCTCTTCGTTTGATGTTATAGCTTTACAACAAAAACTATTATTTCTTTCATTAAAAGCAGATGTTTATGGTGTCTAATTTTAGCTTAGGTTTTGCCTCTGTTTTTACTGTAGTTTCTAATAACTTTGGACTTAAAGCATCCCCACTTACTCAAGGATAACATAGCGAAGGAATTCTCTTATTTTAAAAGATTCATTCACAAAAACGTCTTTTTGCAAAGAAGGTTACGATTAAACGTCCTGAAAGTATCCAGGGTTGATTCACAGCCACCGACCTAAAAGGAAATGTAACAGTGGTCAGTTGTGGAAGCAAAAATATCACAGTGACCACTAAGAGAATATTAATCATGCAGTAATCAAGCCTTAATGATAGGCCATTATTTGCAGAATAAAACCATGTGTATGGTTTGAAATTAGAATTAAACCACCTCCAAAAGTATATTACATCCTCGTTAGATATAAAATAACAAACAATATAGAAAAGTACGCCGTTTTTCCTCCTAATAATTGAATGATAAAGTATGTCATACATCTCGCCATTTTGCGGAGAAAACCTCGTTCTGAACTATCGCGTTAATCCGCGTGATTTCGAGCGCGTCAAGTTACGCCTTCGTGCAGCGTTCAGTTACGCCTCCATCTTCAACCCGCAGACCAAGCCATCTCGAACGACAAGCGGTAGTTCTGCCTCTCAACGTACAGCCAGCCCAGCCTCATGTTCCGCTGCCGCAATCGAACCCTTCACGGAAAATGACCAAGAGGAAGAAAGGGGAGCGGCGTCCAATGACGGATAGAGATTGTGATGCTGCTCAAACGCGACGTGAATCCGACGAGTTTGCTCTCTTGCACTAAAAAGCTGGGTCAAGGGTTAGAGCAAGAGCGAGAGAGCCAGGGTTTTAAATAAATCTGCATGTCCCGCGGGAGCTGCATACCTGTACAACCCAAGTCGAGAAAGGGAAGAGGATGAGACGGGGTCGCGCCGTCGCTGAAGCCAACTTGTACTTCTAATCGCATGGAACGCCACGTCGGCCTGCTCACTCTCTCCGGATTCTTTGGATGCTAGCGTTCGGTTATCGCGCGGAGAACTCCGGCTGCACCCGCTCTGAGGTGAGTGAGAGCCCGCCAAACAGCTCCTGGCTCGCGCCGGTGGCGTTTCAAATGCCATTCTCTGTGCTCTGTTTACAAATCCCCACCGGGCCTGTTAGCGACCGCAAGGCACGGCATGGGTTACATACGTTCACTGTGCATCTCCAAAAGATGATGGTTTAGTGTAAAGTGAGACCTCGGGAGTGTTATGGAGGTGAGGGTTAACGAGTTGATCCGTTTAAGCCGACGTTTCTTCAGGCATGAATGACGCGTCATTTGTTGCGATGGTAATTCTGTAAAGATTTTCTTGACTTTAACATAAATGTAATATTGTTGTCACAGTCAGAGCCGTATCCCGATTGTAACATAAAACTCACAAACAATGCTATTTGAGTTCCAACTTTAGCAGTTGTCAAAACAACCTAAAGATTTTCCACGTGTTTATTTTTTGCAGAATTTGACGTTTACTAATTTGACACACATCAACTATCAGGGAAACCACGCCCACCCATTGCGAATACGTAACAAATGTATCGGGAAACTTCACATTTATATTTATATATATATATATATATATATATATATATATATATATATATATATATATATATATATATAATTTCATTAGCAAAACGTATTATCATTTACAGCAGATGTCTTTTGGGCGCCAAATCTACTTCCAAGATGTGCCCCAAACTAGTTGATGTAAAAAACAATTTAACTTGAACTTGACCAAAGCCGTGTATTAACTCAACCCATCTTGAGCCAAGTCATTGGCCCTTTTACAGCACACGTCATCATAGAGTTGCTTGCATTTTGGAAATGAAAGTGCTGGTGTTCTCCAGTCGGGTAACATACTTTCTGATCTAAACGTTATTACGCATTTTGACTTTTGACTTCGATGAGGTTTAACGTTTGCAGGTTGACATGAATATTCATGAGATTTTGCACATGCGCATTGGCTCTGGGAAACTCTTATTGCAATTTTAGGCTTTCTGAAGGTGAAATGTTGTTGTGTTACAGCAATGTTTAGAATCTTGTTCACAGTTATTGGAACATTTCATTTAACACAGCGCTGATTGCAAGGGCAAAATAATATTTGTTCTTGATGTAATGATTTTTTTCGATTTAATTGATGTCTAACTGTATATACAAATGTCTAAATGTATATACTCTTAGAAACTTTTTTTTAACTCTCGTTGAGATTTTTTTTGTTTGTTTTGGTGGTTAGTTAGCCAGGAAGTAATTTAAAATGTAGTTGGCCTCGGTGCAGTGGCGATTCTAGACATTTTAGATTGGGGTTGCTATGGGGTGTAACACATGAAAATGACTAAGAACACTAGTTACTTTTACCGTTTTAAAATACAGCAAATATAGACCCAGATATAGATTAAAGAAACTTTGATTGAAATACCTCAGACCCATAACAACATTTACATTCTGTCTCACTAAAGTATAAAAAAATGCTTGATATCGCCGCTTAAATCAAACAAGAAATGTACAGATGTATTTAAATAATTGAATCAAGTAGAGAAGTTGCACCATTAATTTGATGCTCTTCTATCACTCAGTACTTTACATGAATTTAGTAATTTATCAAGCATGCTCAGAGCAAATAATTACTGGCTTGGAAAATGTATAATCCATTTCATTGGTTATCAAAACAATAGATAATTACAACTGCAAAACAGTAGGTAACGTATTTATAATATTTAAATGGGCTCAGAATGTAAGGTCACATCATGTGGATCTTGTTACTTTTCTCAACGATGAACTCGTGCTGCGAGAACTATTCGGTATCAAGCTTAACTTCTGTTGGGCAGAGAATCTGTTGTAGCCCTAACATCTTTGGGTGAAGACAGCTAGAAGTTTTTGAAATTAAAAGCGAAGCTTGCTGCAGCCCATTGCAATGCTGCTGCTCTCCTCTCGGGGGTGAGTCGTGGTGATATCATCACTGCACATTTATTGCATGATTCTAATGGTTGTATCTGTTTGTTTGCGTTGGCCTTTGTAGATGGAGTATGTTAACGTGTTTGTTGTGTGTTGAGTGTGAGGCCTGTTAAAAAAAGCGGAGTTTGTTTTGTTTCACACGCATCGTCTTCGATTACGTCTGTGTTTTGATCGAGTGCTTGTGAGGAATCGATAGTAATGCACCTTTGAGAAAAGATCCCATGCAATTGTATGCAATTTAAGTTTTGCTCACTCCTTGACAAAGGTTTTCATAGAAAGAGCTTCTATATAATAATAATAATACCTTTTATTATTATCGACATCTCTGGATACGCCACTGCTTCGTGTCTGCAATTCTCTTTTCTGAAACTGATAAATAAACAAATACATACCTTCATAGTCAAAGGTTTCATTATGCATATTTGTTAGGATCCATTTTAAAATAATTTTTAAGGAAATCAACTGTTTCTAGGGAATTTAACAAGTACCATATGTATGTGACTTTTTATTGCATATCAGATGTGAATCTAGTCTTTAGGGGATTGTATTTGTAAAAATAAACTGAACTTTCTTAAATGGACTTCTTTGGACTTAAAAAAGTCAATTATCTTGATTTAACAAGAGACGTATTGAATGTTTTGTGTAATATTATTATATCTTTTGGTTTTTTAACTAGTTTTTATTTAGTTAACAAAGCCACAAAATTAAACAAGCCACCAGTATGCTGAGAGAAATTGAATAGTTCGTTAACAATAATTACAATATTATATTAAGAAAACACTCACAGCATATTTTCTTCTGTATTTTATTAAAGACATCTAGTAAAAACATAAAATATCAAGCATCACTAGTTGAAAATAGAAAAACATGCTCTTAAAATAAAAACATGTGTGTGTAAATGCAATAATTATGAAGGATTTGGAAAACACTAAACTGATGTAATAACTACGAACATTTACCTTTCTGAAAGCATTAATAATTTTTCATGTTTGACACAGAAATTTCAACCCATGAATGGGCGTTCATGCATGTGGAAGCTCTTGAATATTCATAAATCTATCAAACTTGTGAAACTACATGTTACATGAAACTAAATATATTATGACACCGGGATTGAAAGTTAACACTTCAGCCGAATGTGATATCTGGATATGGAGGAGAAAACATCTGTCTTGGTAGTGAGAACGTTAAAGCTTAAGGTTTTTAATTTACCTGAATGTTATTTGAAGCTGACATTTCATATAATTTTGCCACCACTATCACTCATACAAGCAGAGAATTACGTGACTTTTTTTATCTGTAATGAGTGTTTTAGGACAAGTTAAATCTGAAAGGACAGTTACACAAAAGCCTAACTCACCTTTGCATGCCATCTACGTGTAGTGCTCTGAACTGTGAACCATACATTTTATTCTGAGGTTCGTCTGGCTGTGAGGATCGAGCTTTGGTTTATTATAAGCATGCATCATTGCCTTTTGTTTTTGTCTTTCACTGTCTGTCCATTTTCAAATCATAAAGCTGAGTCAATGAGGTCACAGATGGTGTATTGATCAGCATCCAGTGACTTGTCGGCTTGTAATTTCAAGTATGAGTGCTCGGTTTATCAAACAAACAGATACATACTTACTTCAGACTTGTCTCCACTTCAGTGTAATGCTGAATCCTAATAGTGAAATGTGTAATAGAAATTTCACAGCGAATTCAAAGCAGGTTATTGCTTGTTCTGGAATGTTGTCCCAATGAGTCGCCCCTAGCACCTTATTCTATTTATTTTTAACTTAACCAATTTGCTTATATAAGCTGTGTTTACTCTTCAACATTATTTTGTAATCTAATGTAGAATGTCATTACATGTGCCAATACTGGAGAGTACCCCTGTACCACAAGTTCCTTGTGTGTACACATGCACACTTGGCAATAAATATCTTTCTGATTCTGATCTGGTCAAAGCAGTTCCAATACATAGTTTATGATCAGTTTTCTATTTTTTAAGTGGTTAAAATGACTTGGATCAGAAATTATAATTATTTTCACTTAGTACTGATTCGTCAAGATACAGTCAGTGTTTTAATGTAACTCAAAATAGCTCACAAATGCTTAATTGTAATGGCAAATAAAAGTAGAGGTTTCAACATTAATGATCTCATTAGAAGGGTTCAGATGGGGTTGGCATTGATTGAGGTGAAGGAGATCTCAGATGTTAACTTAATTGGTAGATTGCCAAAAGTTGGTCAAAGATAAGTTTGTTTGGTGAAAGAGAAAAGCAATGTGAAGACGTCACAGCTGCACGTATACTAAAGGTTATTGTCTTCAACTGTGAAGTTAAGAGTCTGCTGTGGAGTAAATGTAATCTGGCTGTTAATAGCAACGTAGCTTCTGCTACTCACCGTTTTGCTGCAAAAAACTATCAAACACGGATCTAGTTTACGTTAAATAGCGCTACATCAAGGTAAAATGTGGGTCTTTTATATTTGTTTTAATGTAATTAACAATGAAAACCGTCTAGTTTTTCTACAGATATTGACATGTTTCAGTTTATCTATTCACTACAGAGCTTGTCTTTTGTGTCTATTTTTTACAAGTTAATTTGGTTTATTTATATATATATATATATATATATATATATATATATATATATATATATATATATATATATAAACCCTGTAACAATCTACTTTACCTCAACATAACAACTTCAGGTAAAAACTAGCTGTTTTGGACACTGTGCCAATTGATTCCTCTCACCACACAAAGTTCAATGGAAACTTGGGAGAGCAATAAAATAATTATATAAAGAAAAAATATGCTAAATACTTTTTTAGCTTGGTAGATCTGCCGGTGCTCTCAGTCCTTAACGGTTTCTTTGATAGGAGTAAATGAGCACAGTTATGTACTTTTTAATATCTCAAAAAAACATCACAGACTTTCTCACAAGCAAAAGGAAGTCTACTGTGTTCACAGCCAGATGTGGAGGGATGGAGTTTGGTAATTAATGGGAGGATCTCACCGTGATTGATGTCATTTACTGTGAGTTTCACGTTGGCTCTTTCTCAGAGGGTATAAAGCATTTGTTGTGATTAAAATAAAACCCTTGAATGGATTTTTATCTTTTTAGGTGGATTTGCCACATTTCGGTCCAAACAGCTGAAAAGTTTTGTTTTTCATTTGAGATCTCTTTTAAAAGGTCTTTCATCCCACCATATCAGCCGCCCATGTTTCTATAGTCCCTTCTCTGTTGGAAAGTCATGAACACTATGTGTGAGTGGCATTATGCTGAGCCGGAGCTAAAAGGAACACAAAAATAACACCAACTCAATTTTGACATCTTCTAAAGTTCCACAACCTTAAGTTTTCAGTATGCCAAACAGAAATTGAGATATATAGGGCAGTTTCAAAAGGCATACTTAGACAAAAATAATGGAAGTATTTCAAAATACTCACATCGACCAAGATTAGCTAGAAACAACTCAAAGCTTTGGTGATGCTGAATTGCTCACTGATTTTTTATATCTTAACATAGCATTTTTCTGATTGGCATCCACAAATCCCACAATGTTTTCTTATTCTTTGCTTTCTTTGATATTCAACAAGTCCACAAGTTGCCTCAGGAAGACCCTGACAACACAACCACCAGTAACAGAGCTACACACACTGTTGTAATTGTACCACAGTACAAAAGTCAGGTGTTTTAGTATTAACTACTGTCAAAAGTCATGAAATCCCATGAGCACCCATGATGTTGAGGAAGCTTGTATTGCTCTCTTTGAAGAAGTGGCTGAATAAGTGATTAATAATGCATGCAATATTTTGTGTATGACTGAAAACACTGTATTATGAAAATTCTTCTTGGCAGTGAAAACGGTGTCAATGAATATGAAGCAGCAGCGAGGGTTCTGTGATCAGAGACTCTGTATAAGGAAGCAATTTCCCTCACAGGGTCCTGTGTATTCTCCATCATGTGTGAACAGGGGAGACAGTAATTGAGAGAGTAATTGATGAATTGAGTCTGAATGAACGAGAAGCATCTGTTGCGCTGCCAGAGACTCCAGCTTGTCTGAGCAGAGGCACTCTGCAGCAGCAGCAGACAATCAAACAGGAAGTCAGATGTCAAACACCAGACACACTTCCTGTTTTTCAGTGGAGTGCAAGGTTTGAGAACAGATCACTATCTCAGCAAATCGATAAGCAACCAATCAGAGACCATAAGACCATATCTGAATAGTTTTTTATCGATGGGAAGTGTTTTTTTTTTTCTGTTCGTTGGTGTCCTTTCCTACTTTTTCTAATCTCTCTACAGAGACTCACTCGTTCTGTTGTCAATCTCAAGTCTCAAGCCACCAATGAGAGCGGAGGGTGAGTGGAGGCCCTGCCTTCACACCTACTGCAGCCAACCCCATAGCAGGTGTTTCCATGGCAGCAGGGCAAAGAGTAGGATGCAAGCAAATAAAAAAATAAGAGGAGATGTTTTTCCTCTGCGACACATTGATGAATGGGTTGCTGATGGAAATTTACGTGGCAGGATGGTTTGGTGGTTAATTGATTAATTGTGTTTGGCAATGACTATTTTATTTATTTGAAGAAGCATGAAAATAATGTTAGAGCAGAATGCACGCTCAGGTTAAAACATAAAAAAAATACATCAATCTTTAATTATTTAAAATGAATGTGAATTAAACAAACTTTTACCATGTTTGTATATATAAAACAATTCAACTAATGAAATGTTGACTAAGTGTAAAAAAAAGTTAGTTGACACCATTTATACATTTTTCACTTCCTACATAAATATTAGTTGGGTAATTTTTTGTTGAGCTGTTAACAAGTATTTTGTAAATGAGCTCAGAATTTCACACACACAAGTAAACCTGGCGGTTTCGAGCATCTACCCAGATACAGGGCCTGCATCTTGCTTGCTATTTCTTGCTTGGTATTATTCTACATAAGCTACAAATTCGGGACAAGAAATGGTTCTGTGTCTGCTTGTGTGGGTGCATTACATCAAGAGCTGCTCGATTATGGGGAAAAAATTATAATCATAGTTATTTTGATAATAATTGATGTCCTGTTTTTTAAACTATTAACTTTGGACTTTGGAGATATTCTTCCTTATAATTAGTATGTGTTATAAAACTCTGATTTAACTTGGTTATTGTGTATAGTTATGCATAGCAAGAAAAAAGATGATGGCCTTTTACATGAAAATATGTATTTAATAAAGCTATTTTCAACACATGGGTTAAATGAGTAAGACATTTATTGACATGCAATTTGTTTTTATTTTCAAACATGAGTGTCGAGGTAGAAAAATATGGGGCTTTATTAGTGTCACAATTCTGAACACAAAAAGATTTTTAGAGCACAATAAGTTAATATGTGAGCTGTGCTTTGTGAATGAAACGTTTTTCACTTGTAGAAAAACGTATTTTGAGCTAGCAAAAATCAATTTTGAGTGTAAACTCTGTGCGTGTGCGCATATGGTTTTGTTTGCTCTCGCAACAATACCCTCTTACCCGTGTTCGCTCGAAACAAACCACAGCTACAAACTCTTGTGCGCTTTCTAGAACTGAGAGATACAATTTTGGAATTTCTGCTAAGTCAAAACTACTGGTGCACACAGTCGGAGCTGCCAGATGTGTTCTGGAATAACACTGCATGATCGTACATCTGTACTTACAATCTGTACTTACTTGAAAGTAAATGCACAGCTATTTTAATGTTTATATTAATGTTTATTATAACATTCAGTGTTAAAAATAAGGTGTATTGTTCATACACAGATAACATAAAGCAAAAATGTAAATATAAAGCGTGTGTATTCAATCAAATGCAATTTAACTTAATTGTAATAAATTTGATTGTAATAAACGGATTAATTTATATTTAATATATATATATATATATATATATATATATATATATATATATTAGTGCTGTTGATTGATTAAAAGCACAATTTTTTTATCGTGATTAATGTCAATGACAAGACTGAAACTTTTAAAAATCTATAATTGAAAAATGTAAATAATTAATGTAAATTGAAGACAAAACACAGGTTTTGTCATGTAAACAGTATACCTGCAATAAACCATCAATATCCTCCAAATGAACTTCTTGCTTCTCTTCTTTGGTAGCTGTTAGTTTGTGTTCTCTTTAGACTTTTGTTTTTGTTTTCCAGGACTCTTAACAGCTTGTTTAGTGAAGCCTCATTCCTTCCATCTTTTTGAAGAAACTTTAGGTCTTTAAACCTTGGAACAATTGCAGTAGTGATCTTCATCCGTGTGAGATTAGTGCTGTCCTTCCTTTTAGATCGTCTGAGGTAAAATCATGTTTGAATTTAACTATAGGCTGATCGTCCTCCGCTCACTCTATAATGTTGCAAGTGACAGAAGACTAGCAATATTACTGAGCAGGAGAACATTTATTTTATTTACTTTACTTTGTTCAACAACAACATTTATTTCTTCAACTTTTTTAAGGTTGTTTTTCACTTCTTTCACAACTTATTTTAATTTCATGCAGCGTACCTTGACAGTGGACACACGCACATGCGCATTCACGCCCTGCTGGACAGGTATCCACATGGAAGTAACGCTAGTCTCGTGACAGCAAACATTATGAGCACCTTAAATGTGCTTTAACTTGTCCTCGCTTTTTCCCTTTTCTCGTCACTTCAAGACACAGTTAGACAGAATTAATGAAATTTTAACAAAGTGCGCTGTGATGTCTCAGTAGCTGACATTGCTCACAGAAGCCCAGTGGTCACCTCGTGAGCACAATGTGTGTCGCGTGCTGTAACTTGGTCATCCTCCATGCTTTCTCATCGTCATTTAAAGTGCATGCGTCTTATTCATACCTTGTTTAAAGAACGTTGGCCACAACAGAAAACAGGAAAAACTGAAACCACAGCACTCTCTCTCTCTTTGTCACATGTTTGACTTAATCTATTTTGTCGGTCACGAACGAAAAGCTTTCCTTTGAGCCGGATCTTTGTATTAAATAAACTCGCTCTCTCGCTCACTCTCACTCTCACACTCTCTCTCTCTCTCTCTCTCTCTCTCTCATTCTCACTCACACTTTCTCTCTCTCTCTCTCTCTCATTTGACTTAGAATCATTTGTTTAGCGATTCTTTGATTCATTCTGAGGAAAGTGAAATTTAGTGGGATAGCTAGGAATGTGAGGCTAAAAATAACTTTATGAAGCTGATCATTAAAACTTTTCTGTTCCAGTGTAGTAAGGAGGTTTTCTTTGCATGTGATAATTTTTGTGTTTGTTAGATTTATAAAGATTTTTTTGTGGGAAATTGAAGCTTAAAGATTTCCCAGCGATGGGTTGCGGCAGGGAAGGGCATCCGTTGCGTAAAACATATGCCAGTGAGTTGGCGGTTCATTCCGCTGTGGCGACCCCGAAAGGGAATAAAGCCGACATGAAGATGAATGAATGAATGAATGAAGCTTAAAGATACACACTTAGCGTTAGCTATTAACTGGATTTAAATTCCTGCTTTAGTTTGTGTATCAAGTAGAGGTGTTTGAAGCATGTCATTGCTTTATTTTTGTTTCAAAAGATTTTGGGTGTACACAGTGTTAAGTATTGATTAGCAATAGAAAAATAAGTGAAATTTTGCTTATTTTTTATCAAATAAATAGCACATTAACGGAGTTCTCAATGGCTCGATCCCAAGCTCTGTCCTTGGCTAACATGTCTTTATAAAAAGTGTTTTGGGATACAAAATTACTTTTTATTTCAGAATTTTGAGGATGAGGAGAGTCTCGTCCAATCGCAGCGGTTGGTGACATCTGTTTGGGGTACTGTGTGTGAAGTCACTACTGGCACCATAATTTATCTTTGTCTCTAAATTAACTAAAAGTACTTGTTTTTATCAACTTACACATTACTTATACATGCTTGCTTAACTGTTTAAAGTAGCAAGTCATTATTTTGGATACATATTTTGAATGCCTTTAATAGAATTTAAATAAGGCAATTTAATATAGATTTTTGCCCACATTTAATATATATATATATATATATATATATATATATATATATATACACACACACACACACACATTTGTGTGTATGTGTTGGGAACTGTTCCAGATGCATCTCTCTGCTGTCACAGATGCACAAGTGTAATGCGGTAACCCCAAAATCAACATCTATCAACATCAAATCAAATCAACAACAATTGCATACGAATTGTTTATTTTCTGACCCCATCATGAAGCCTGATATACGGCTCTGAGATTTGTGAAGATTTTACATGAAGTTCGAAAATTTCAATCTCCATGATTGGTGGAATTGTTTACATTTGTTAGCGTCTGTATTGTGTTTTGGCTAGCTAGTAGTTAGCATTCTTTTCAGTGTACAGTATACAATAGAGCACAAAACTATAGATGGCTTTGTTGAAAAATTGTGCGTGCACTGCCTTGCAATAGACAGCTAGCAAACTTGAGGCAAAACTAAAAACATAGGTGGAAAACGACCCGGCTACAGAGGTGTGTTTAATGCATCCTTCATCCTCAGTAAATAATAAACAAAACAATTGTTTGGTATCATTATATCGTTCTTCAGAAATTTAAGCCCAGAAATCGATATTATCAAAATGAGATTATTTGCACAGTCTTATTCTCATCCCTCCACCATTAAGTTACCAGCTAGATGGAGGCTTGAAGTTTTAAAGTGGTGCGAGTTTAAATTAGGGATATCCTGGAAGAGGGCAATTTTTAGTAGAACAGCTCTCTTTGCAGCCACCTTTGGAGCAGCTCCTTCTGTCCCTCAGCACGCAATTGCTCTTTCTACCTCTATTGTCTCTGAATTCTATCTACCTCTTCTTTGGAATCCAGATCAACTAGTTTGTAGCCTATCCGTTGTGGAGGAAGGTAGCTCATGGTGGATTCATTCCTGTCATGGGCCAGAAAATATTCAAAACGATTCAAATGATTACCGGTGAGTCACTGCAATGAAAAACATTGTGATCAGCAACATACCTTTTTAGCTTATTGTAGTGTTTTATGTCAGATTTCTGAGGGTTTAACTTATCGTGTGAGAACTTAATCTGCCAGGCAGATCCACAGCAACTACAGTAACATTGTTCCTCTTTTCACTTTCACCCAACGATTTGCGTTATTATATATACTAATAGGTGATTGTTTCATTATTATGTCATAATGACCTTTATATCTATTTACATTTGTATGGCGAGTGTATCGGGACATGATGCAAATCAGCACAACTTTAATTTTATCTGTGGTACTCTGCTGGCTGCTCTATGCTCCTCTGTTTCTGACCCTGGTTTGTTTCTAGTTATTTTTAGTGTCTCTCAGCCAATCAGCTGCGAGTTTGTGAGCGCTCCCTCTTCCCAAGGAGCTTTGCAGCTGTAGCGTGCTTCCAGTTGTCAGACTGTGAGGGTGTGTGATGTCACTGGGCTATTTATAGAGTGAGCGCTGACTCCAGTATTAGGGCACTGTTTTTGGTTTTACAGCTGCACTTTGTGACATGATGCTCTCCAAACACCCCTCAAAAGCTTTATGTTTATGCATTGTTGTTCTCATTTTTTCCCCTCCCTGTATTTTGGTAGATCACTGTCCTGTCTGCTCTGTCTCTCTCCCCCTCACTCCATTTCTGTTTATGCTAGCTGACTAGGGTATTTTTGCTCAATCCAGGTTGAAGGAGAGATCTTGCCTCAAATGGAGGGGTTTAAGTATCTTGGGGTTTTTTTCTCGAGTGAGGGAAGGATTGAGCCTGTGATTGACGGGTGGATTGGGAGAGTGGCTATGGTAATGTGCTCGACCTACTGATCTGTGGTGGTGAAAAAAAGTGCTCAGTCGAAAGGCTTTTCCACTCAATCTACATTCTTACTCTCACCTTTAGACATTGAGCTCTGTGCTCTAACCGAAAAGCTCTTTGCTTTGACCAAAAGAATAATATCTCAGTTTCCTCAGCAGGGTGATGTGGTGCTCCTCTAGAGATAGGGTGAGGAATGCTGTCTCTTTGTTGGAGGTTGGAGTAGTCTTGCTGCTCCTCCACATCTAGAGGAGCCAGTTAGTTGAGGAAGCTCAGGCATCTGTACTGGATGCCTTCCTAGAAAGGTGCTACTAACATGTCGTGCCGGAACACCTGGAATCCCCCAGTAGAGCATGAGGAAGGGTTATCAGTGAAGAAGGTCTGGGCTTCCTTGCTCAGAATGCTGCCTTCACAACCTAGCCCTGGATAGGCATACTATTGTGCTTTCACAACAATTAATGTTGTTAATGGTACAACTAGTGAACGATTCTCCTTTCTCCTTTGTGTACTGCTTGGAATTTGTGTGGAGCTAAATTTACAGCATGCCATGGATGGATCAGTAAAGACAAGGGCATGCAGGGTTGTTTCTTGAGTGTGTGGGTAGTGCTTGATCATGGTATGTGATGGAACTGTGGTGGGTCATGAGAATATTGTCTCTGCTTCAAGAATGGATGTTCAAATCAATGTTTTCACTATTGGGATACGTCTGAACAGCATTGCCTGAGCACAAACAGTTCTTTAGACAGCCATCTTCATTAATGATTGTTTACTTCATGGATAAAGGAGCTTTGATTGACCAAGAGGATAAGAGACACCAGATTGAGGAAATATATTTTCAAGAGACAAAAGGACAATGCTGATGAATGTTAATGTTTGCCTGGTCTATTTTCAATGATGGGCAGGGACTATAGTGACACCTATGCATATAGTCAGTGTCAAGTTGTGCATGTTTACGTGCTGCAAGCCGAAAAATAACTCACAAATCTGTCCGACGGATGGGTGCGAATTAATAAAAGTTTAGCTCTGCTATGTCATCCTGTTTTTTTGATAATGCATGATCTCATGGTTGACTAATGAAAGCCGACTCTTTTTATCACATGTTCAGATCACTTTCGAGACATAAAAGAGCAGCTGGGTGTTGACTCATGAGGATATGAAGTAGGAAAGAAGTAGTTCATGGAAGATAATGCATATATTTATCATGCTGATGTCCGACTATCAAGTGTTGTTGGATAAGTCGCACACGGATTAGAAAAACATGCACACAAGATTGCCATAGAATTAGGAGTCGATTTTGAGTGTAATTTCTTGTACTTTTGTTGAACGTTTAGCTCCATCCAAGGGTAAGGAGCATCACTACAACAACAGAGGTGTGAAGCATGCGAAAAAGTCTGTGCAGAATTTCATTCGCATAGGTTGTTGGTGGCCTTTAATATTAACAGAAAAATAAATCAGACTAGTAGAGCATGTAAGGGCCCCCATATAGACACAGTAAAGACATGTTGTTTTGCAAATAAAATGAATTATATTAGATTAATTAAAAAATACTTTTATGTTCACTTTTGCTCTCAAAATTGGATAGATAAATGGAATTTGGTGTAATTACTAGTGTTTGAGTGAAGCTGACAACTTGTAGCAGTCTGTTTATTTTAGTTATTAGTAGCATCAAAAATAAACCCTAAATTATTTTTATGTTACCGGTAGGGGAAACAAAGTAATCAAATAAAGTATTAAATACCAAATATAAAATGTGCAAGGGAAGTTTTACGTAGTTCAAAAACGGAAGAGGAAGATAAAAGAGGAAGTGATCGAGCAGAGTCAAGTAAGTCAGTGCGGCAACCTAGACGTCGGAGCGAGAGAACCTTGCTGGCAGAAGAGAGAGAGAGAACGAGCGCTGGTGGTGTTAAGCAGCGAGACTGATGCGGCGTCTCAATTAAGCCCAAACAGTGGCGTGAGGTCACCAGAAGGAGTGAGCGCTGTGGTAAAGCTGAACCGGGACACCACGCTCATCGACACATCCGGATCGTTATTGCGGTGATAGAGTGCATGTCGTGAGTACCTGATTCCCCCCCGTGCGGCAGAAAGGTAACGGACCTTTATAACGGAACACTCTCCTGAGTTTGTGTGCTCGGCCACTCGCGGCTATCCGGAACACCCACAAGACATGATGGTCCAAATCATTTTCCCCCTCACCTGACTCTGCATTGTTGATTTGAATTAAAACTTTCTCACATATACCACAAGCTTTATTTTAACGGTAATCAAAGCTTCCTGGAAATTTATAAAGGGACAATTTCTGTTCTGCGAGGAACGGTTGATATAATGAATGACAATTGATACTTTATGTTGGTTTTAGGGATTGTTATTGTAAAACAAGGAACTTTAAAAGACAAAATGAAGTTGAACTGATTTAAAGAAAAAGATTGTGTTTTGTGGGTAAACTGAAATTCATGGGCAACTTTATTTTTTTCTTATTATTATGTAAAGGTGGTGGGAAGTCATATTTGTCAGTTTATTTAAAACTGTCTGGCACCTGAAAAAGGAAACCATTTGGGTACGCCACCGTTACAAACTGTGTTATGCCACAATGTTTTTGAGGAGTCTGCTTTTTTATTAAGATATATAAGTCTGGTTAGCATCCACTCGCTGATTAAAAGAGTGGATTTAAGAAAATCTCGGTTAAAAAAGTGAATGTTAAGCCAAAACTGTTCTAGAAGCTGTCCGCTTAATGCTTGGCTGTCAATAGTCAAACCTGACCACTACTTTCATCAGCTCCTCTAACACTCTGCTGAGCCACCAGTATTCTGGTGTTGTAATATTCAGGTTGTCAGTCTTTCCGACTGCAGCACTAAACAATCACTATATCCCTCCAGCACAGTTTTATTTGATGACTCTTACCATGATATAATCTTAATCTCACATGAAACACAGTTGGCCATAAGAGCATTGTTGCTTTATGAACTTTAGCGCATCTATAATGAGCAAGTTTTCTGCTCTGCTCTTTTGAATGATGTCCTGTCATTTCTCTTACATGACCTTTGGGCTCCTCAAACTATCCATCAACGTATTATCCTCTGAGATATATTTAGATGTTTTTGAATTTTGTTGAGAATTCTAGCTGTACGAGAAAACCTGTCTTGATGTACATTCATTGCTTTCGTGACCCTAGCCTTAACATGTTATGTGTCACAACAGGTCTGAAGAATGCCCCGGGTCTCTGTTCTTTGATACTCTGGAGCTGATGGCTCCCAGAGGATCCCCTGACGTCTGAGGTTGCATCTGGTTCTTCATCCATCACCTCCTCCTCCTAATCATCATTGTCATCATGCTGATCAAGGAGTACCGGATTCCCATGCCCTTGAGTGTGGAGGAGTATCGCATTGCTCAGCTCTACATGATCCAGGTCTGAGCACACAGATATACTTTTTCCACCTTAGGTTCACCAGCAAAAGCTGTGACAAATGAGATTTAAGTAACTACTACAGTTTCCTATTGGTATTTATTAAAAACTTCAGAAAGTAATTATATGCTAGTATGATTTTCTGATGGTGTAATGGCCTTGAATTAACATAACAAGGTATCAAGAATAATAAGCCCACAACTCTAAACTCTGGTATTTGAAGTGTTGGTTGGGAATAGAGATGTGCGATATTGCAAGAAAATATCATTATCATCACAATACTATCAAATCTTATTTTCTGGTACAAATAAAAGTTTTTGCTCTGGAGAGAAACAAGAACAGTTATCTCATCAATATCTCATCAGGGCTAGATTTATAAGTTTATTTTTTATGAGGGGAATTCCCTTCTGTCATTGATTTGTACACTATTTAAGATAAGTTTTTATAATAAGGTATTCATGTTAAAAGTCCTGTAAAAATATCCCAAATATCAAACATTGAGTAATTTTTTTATTTTATAAAATCATTTATTATTTTCACATTTGGTTTTCACATTTGGAGTGGTACTTATAAAATGAGTTCATGAGATTCTTAAACCACCTTCTTTGGAACATATTGAACTATGTTTTTATTAAAGTAATTATTTTTCCACTTTCAGCTCAACTTTACTTTCTTTAAACAAGAGGTTTTAATTTTCTTCTGATGTTTTGTGTTCTGGCTCTTCATGATACGAAAGAACTGTATCTGAGATCAAGAGAATGAGCTGTTTTGATAAACTCGACTTCATAAATAAATCAAATAAACCACTTTTTAACATTTGATTTGACGTTTTTTGAAGTTGATGATATGGGGCTACATCAATTCATTATATAACCAGTGCCAGAGCTGTAGTAAGCAGAGTAGTGTCAGGATTTGATGGGTGTTAAAAATTGCCACCATTGTTTCCAACTGCGGCCATCACATCTGACACCACATATGAATCGCTTTGACTACAGACAGTTTCTGTTCCGCTGCGTGAGTGCGTGTCTCTAAAGGCTAAAATAGAAGTCGGGCCAATTTGCTAAACCAATTAGAAGCAATTGTTGTTGCTTCCTCATGAAGCTCAGCTTCTGATTGGTCTTCCAGCTGATTATGTCATGTAAATATGTCAACAAGAAGTGTTCACAGTGGAGTTGTGGAAATGGACTGAATTTTCTGGAAGAAAACTATGATAAAAGTGCAGCAGTTTTAATCTCAGAGCAGGAACAAGTGTTTAAGTGTTTCAACTAGTTTGGCTCTGGAGCGTATGCGAACACAGATAAAACGTTGCTGCTCGGGACATGGAAGGTCATTTAGTTATCGATCTGCCAACCGCAAGGTGGCGGATACGTGCAATACACATTTACAAAACAAGAAACACATTTACATTTTACAAAACACATTTACAAGTTATAAAACTCTTTTACAGTCCAGAAAACTATTTTATATTTTAGAAAATACATTTTCATGTTTCAAAACATTTTACAAACGCTGACACAGAAATACACTGACAGAAACCAGGTTCCATGGAGAACTGTCAGCTTGGTGCTGCATTGTTGATGTCACAAGGTATCTGTGTGTGGCATTGGCATGCATTTACGCGAGAGTATCTGAGCTATATAATTTTATTGCACTCCGCAGTATGTCGGGTGGTTCTTAACACTCATGTCACACGTTTAAAGCTGTTTAATGCATGCCTAACCATTGATAATCCCTTACTTATATAATATGGATGTATTGAGTACCCATAGGTTTCTCTTGTGTGTCTCATAAGTCCACAGCTTGGTTTCCTTCTTGGCAAAGCCTCACAGTTGAAAGTCTTAATGCGACATAAAAAAAAGACACCAACATTAACAAATTCACCCTAACGGTTGTGATAAAGAACCAATCAGTTGGGCTGTAGCTTGTTTTGAAACATTCAGGCACTGCCTGGTTGGACTGAGACTGTCAAAAATAAGGTAAGAAAAGCATCCTTTTAACGGGCTATAACTATTGCATATAATCAATATTTGTATCAATGAGACCAGGGGTGCTCAAAAACTTTCTACATGCCAGTGGGGAAAGATTGAATGGAAGGTCTGTCACGACAACACATTTCAGGGAATACATTCAGAATGAGGCATCTGTATTTGTTAAAAACACATTAAGTAATTTGTCCATGTAAAGGCTGTTTGGCTACTTTGCATGGCAGAGTGTATTTAGTTGTACCTTTCATAAATACATCTGGTGACAAGATATATATTAAATGACTTGATATAGCTTTTGTATTGTATCACCCTTTGCAATATCATATAGATGTAATCTTTTGACTTGTATATTTGTATTTTGCATAAAACATTAGATTTTGCAAAGAGAAAATGGAAATATTCAAAACCAATAAGCGATGACCGAATGCCTCGCGCTGAACAATCCTGGGTTCCAGATCAAATGCCAAGACATGATGAAAATGTAATGCTTCTCATGAACCGTAAAAAACGTTCAGGACTTCCTTAATAATAGAAAAGGATTTGACAGCCACTCAGTGTCGGAACATCTTTGTCAAATTCTCTCACACACTGTGTGCTAAACAAGAGATTGAGGGTTCATGGCTAAGGCTTCAGGAAGGAAATGCTTAGAAACTTGCTCACTGGATCCGAATATACCAAGCTGTCGCTGGGAGCCAGCAGCTGAGCAGAGCAGCTAGAAACAGCACCTAGCCTTCGAGCAATGCAAGAAATATCCAATAGGCTCCAAGAAAGGCTCTTGAAGGTTTTACACCAAAGAGGATAGAGGTTTCACTTGAAAGAAATCGTGCTCATCTGCTGAAGAAGACTTAAACATTTTACACTAGGATTAGGTATTAGAAGAGCTTCAATCAATACCGGTACCAATTCAATACTTTGAAAACGATACCAGTTGCTAAACAGTACTCAAATTGGTATGTTTTTTTTTTAAGGCACAGACATTTTAATGAAACAATTGTACAAGAACACAAGCAAATTATTTGCAATGAAAAAACCATTGCAGGACTTTTTATAAGAAATTCACAACCAAATATGAAATATAGCCATGTAATAACCTGCGCTGTTGTCTTGGCTATAAACAAAAAAGGCTTCTCTTCCTCACGGATTGTGTTTTCAGTAAAAGAGAAGAATCTCTCAGAAGGCTTTTATGATGCCTCACATTTTAATGAAACCTACAGTTCAACTCTGAACATTGCTGACAGCTATACTGATACGAAAGTTTTTTAAATGGGCTTAACAGGATCACTTCCTTCTTAAAGTAGGCATATAACCTGGGATAGTTTTTCATAGTTACAACACATTTACGCGGCATGTTTGGGGTAAAACACATGACAGACGACTTTGAGATAACATTGCTAGTTATCCTGTTAAACACATTTTCACACAAGCTGTGCTTCTCAAACAATTAACATACATTGATTTATGAATTGCATGCCACTCTAACGTTAGCCAAGAAGTTGCGTAATTAGCATGCATCAGTGACATAGCAAGAGTTGCCGTCTGCATTAAGATGACTCAGCTGACATGAGATATCATCATTTGTGTCATCCACCATCTCCTTCAATCTTGCTGGCCTTGGAGCTGCATCGCGTGGCATAATCATGATCGAAGATAGAGGGTCACAGACCATGCATGTTTCGGCATTCTTATAGATTCTATGCATTGCATACTTCCTTAAATTTCCTTGTTCCTTTATTCAAAAATGTTTTTTTCACAAGTACGTTTTTTCCATTCTAGTTCAGTACAAAGTTTTGTTTTAATGTGCATAGTTATTCAGTTCTAGAGATTTCTCTAACAATTGCAAAGTCGGTCACTTTTGACAGCACATCCTATGGAATAAATGTCTGCCTATCGACAATGCATATCTTTTCATTTTTGTTGCCCAAAATGTTGGGCCACAAAATACTGACACCCCTACGCCAGTTTACAGTTTTTTTTCCCCCAACACCAATAAAATAAAGGGTTTTGGTTGCTTTGTTTCTCACCACAATTGGTTTTAACTGGACTTTTATAATTTAAAGTTTGAATCAACACTCTCTTCATAACATAACATTACAACTCTAAGGTAGCAGTATATTATAGTTCTTTTTCTACCCCATACAATTATCCAATAGGAATTTCTATCTAATCCACTTAATCCTGTTAATAAAGTATTTAAAAACACTTTAACTGATTTAACTGAACAGTGGGTAGCACGGTCGTCTCACAGCAAGAAGGTTGCTGGTTCTAGGCTCGGCTGGGGCAGATTGGCATTTCTATGTGGAGTTTGCATGTTCTCCCCGTGATCGCGTGGGTTTTCTCCGGGTGCTCCGGTTTCCCCACAAGTCCAAAGACATGCGGAATAAGTGAATTGAGTAAGAACAATTGCCCGTAGTGTTAAAGTGTGAATGTGTGTGTGAATGTTTCCCAGCAATGGGTTGCGGCTGGAAGGGCATCCGCTGCATAAAACACATGCCAGAGAGTTGGCGGTTCATTCCGCTGTGGCGACCCCGAAAGGGAAGAAAGCTGACATGAAGATGAATGAATGATTGATTGATTGATTGATTGATCCCAGTCAAATCCATGCTGCTAATGCAGTTACGTGCTAGGGTTACAACGATTATTTAGTGATATGGGAAATGGCAAGTTAAAATCCACTTCTCTGATCCACTCCTAAATCTAACCCTAACCCTCTCTAGCGCAAGGTGGTGTGATGACCATGCTAATTTATCGCCAGCTAAAACTCAGCACAGATAAACAAAGGAAGGGGATTTACTTTATCGCCAAAGTTTTACTTCATTATCCAGTGTTTAACATGGAACGTAAGACAAGAAAGAGTGGGAAAGCACTTGCTCTGCTCCACTTTGCCCAATCACGGAACTCGCGCTCTGCGAAGTCTTGATGCCAGTATAGAAAATTTCAGAGATACGCATCAAGCTTTGCATTAGGGGTCAGCACGAGGTTACATAAGCTTGCAACCTTCACAGAGGGCAATTAGTAGGCTCGACGCAGAAGTATAGATTTGGCTTTATGTGTGATTGTTTCAGTTTGTTTCAACATTTCGGTGTGCTCCAGATGTTTCTGTGTATTTTTCCCTGAAGCACCTCCCACAGTGTAATGGAGGTAACACGATACAAAGCTGTTTTAGACTACATACGCCATTTCCTAATTGCTTTCAGTGCACAAATGACTGAGAAGCACTGAAGTGTGTGCAGCTAACCCCAAAAACAATACTGCCAAAGGCAGCCAAACGTTTCACTTCAAAAACACTTTACTGACACCAAATTCTGCCCAACTTTTGTACTGTTTAACATTTTGAGAAAAACTATATATTTTTTTAACTGTAACAACTAAAAATAAATAATTAATCTTATGAATCACACCTGATGATAAGCCTACAAGGCATAGCATCATGGCTTAATCCTGGACTTGTCTCTCATCCTTTCATTTTTTCTCATACTCTTTGCAGAAGAAGAGCCGCGAAGAGAGTGAGGGGGAGGGCAGTGGGGTGGAGATCCTTGAGAACAGACCATACACAGATGGACCAGGTGGAACCGGACAGTACACACACAAGGTGTACCACATTGGCCAGCACATCCCAAGCTGGTTCCGCTCAATCCTCCCTAAAGCAGCGCTGCGTGTCGAAGAGGAGTCCTGGAACGCCTATCCATACACACGCACACGGTATCACCTGCTCACCCTGACACCAGTCTCACCCCCACCACATCCTTTCCATCATATCTCTGCCTCTCTCTTCTTTCAGCTACACTTGTCCCTTTGTGGAAAAGTTCTCCATTGACATCGAGACCTATTACATATCAGATACTGGGTGCCAGAATGACGTTTTCAACCTGAGTGCTGCAGAGAAGAGGCAACGTGACATCGGTCTGCCTCACCCAAACTCACTCATTGTTAATTCAATAACTTTAAGTTTTATGAGAAATACTTCACTTTTGTATTGATTTAATTTTTTTTCCACCTACCCTGAGATATTAAGAGGTGTTTATGTAACAACCAGCAGGTAGATTTGTAATTAGCACTCATGGGGCCATAATTTCCCAGCCCCCCCAGAGCCAGGATTAATCTTTCATTATTTAAATCTTTAATTTCAGTAAATAATACTTCAAATTATACTACATATTAAAGAATATTTAAAACAACAACATTATGAAAGTCATTTTAAAAGACTTTTCTCCTGTGTATATTTCAGTATGTTTTTATTTTATTACACAGTGGTGTAGTTACGATGCAGAGGGTTGAACTGTGTTGAAGCCTGCATTATAGCTCTCAAGAATTGCATTTATGTGTTATGAGTAGGTATGCACCGAAACCACTTTTTTGGAAAACGAGTACTTGCATTTCAGTACTTGCCGATACGATACCGATACTTGATAAAAGCATGATTTAAATATACAGGTAACAACTTTAGTCATATAATAAAAAAACAAACAAACAAGGCACTAGTTTGGAATTAAGACAATTTTTTTACAATGAAAAGCATTTTGTATGTAACATATTACAGAATAAATCATTATAAAAAAATTAAGGGGTTAAATCTTAATCTTAATTCTTATAAATTAAGCCTGGCTGGTGTGTGAGCCATGGAATTGTATTACAGCTTGTTGTGGCGTGAAACTCTGGGAGGTTAGGGTAATTAGCGACAAAGAGCTAACACTGAGTGTCCAAATATCTGTGGTGAAACTAAACGCAGAGGTTTGCAGCAGGCTGTGGATAATTGTTTTTTTTTTTTTTTTCACGTAGTCATGTAGTTTAGGCAGCTCGTGTCAGTCTTGTAGCAGCAGCTTTGGACATCATATCGGTCATCCAAAACATTTTTTGTGCTTGATTTAAATTAATTTTGTTAAATGCGCTACCTTTTAAGCCTTCTCTGGACAATTTTGCTGAGCACAATTTGTAGTCCACCTTTGTTTTGTCGTCTTCATTCACTTTGAAATAGTTCCACATGGATGATATGTCTCGTCTTGTCTTCTCCTCTGTCAGAACTGCAGCTGGAGTGTGGAGGCGGGCACTCGGCGCCTGTGATTAACTCCTTACACACCAGAGGATCGTATCGTATTTATTTCAAATCCACAAAGACCACATTTTCTAAAGTACTCTCCACCTGCAGAAATGAAATTGCAGGATTTCAATGATGGTTTTACGTATTTATTTTAAAAATATTTTAGAAAGTAGACCATATTATATTGTTGTCGGATTGCATTTGGCATTGTAAACTAGTACATAGTATGTTGTTTTGAAAGAAGGAATTTGCAGCCAGTAAATAGGCGATGTCTTTTTAAGAGCGTTTGCTAAGTACAAGGTATTCCTGAATTTATTAATACTATTATTAAGGTTTGTCAGGCTATATTTGTGACAGAAAAGCATGAAAATGAGCCAGATGCTGTGCCAAGCTGCTGGGTTGGTGTTTGTTAGAGTGGAAGTACTTCTGGCTACCGCATCCAAGTTAACACAAACTCTCTCTTCCACTTAACATCATAAACAGTTTGTAGGAAACACACTCGGCAAAAAATATCTTCTTTTTTTTTAATATAACCCACAACTCTTTTTCATCTCTCTCTTATATTTTTCTTTTCTTTCTGCCTGAAGCATAACTAATCTACCAGTGTTCTATATTTTGAGAGCGTATTGGACAGGCGTCTTGTGTGTCACAGCGAGAGGCGGTACCCTTCTGAGGGAGTTTCGGATGGATTCACGTTTGCATCCACACAGCAGTGTGTTTTCAACCTGGTCATTGCCAAAGTTCCATTTCAAAGTTGGTCAGCCCTCAAGAGCCCCCTTCAAATTGGTTTGCCTGATGACTAGTGATGCCTCTGAAAATCTTGTTCTCAAACTTAAGCTTTAAATTCCATTGTGTGTAAAATTATATAAAATATTTTTATATAAAAATATACTTAAATAAAAACTATACTTTAATATTCGTTTTTGTTGATTTTGTTTATTACTTTTCTTTTATAGTTTTATATGAGTTCAAAGATGGATGTTCAATAAATCACTCTTTAAAGCACTGTTATTGTGGTTAATAAATGCTACTTTTATTTATATTGATTTTTACATCACATGCTTTATATGTATTTTCTATAAAATTAAATGATTCATTACATGTATATTGGAAAAATATACAACAGAAAATCTTGGGAAATAAAATAGCTATCACTATATTATGTCAATTTTTTTCAGCCCTAGTGCTACTGCTACACTGCCCCTTACTGGTGTGAAGCCAGAAGGCATTACACTGAAATTGAACGCAATCTAATTGTGCTATATGTGATTAAACTTAAATTCTTCTTATTCAAACCTGCTGGGAAAATATTAGCAACAAATAAAAACAATGTTCTCTTGCTTTTTCATTTTACTATTTTGGAATCAATTAATCTTTTATCTTATTTGAGATAGCAGTTTTAGCATTGCTTAGCATAGGAAATAACTCTTGAACGCATTGAACGTCCAGAAGTATTCCCTTTTCTATGTTTATGCCATTTTTTAATGCTTAAAAGTTTACTTGTCTAGATGCTTCATGCCAAAAAACTTGTAAAATGTGAATTAAAAACAACAACAACAACATACTACTTTTTATCAAGGGGGATTTGGAGAAAAGGCCTAAAAAACATCAGAATGTTTTTTTTTTTGAGTGAACTCTTGCTTAAAAAGAGAAAGGCATTACCTCAACTCTCTGGTTGTTTCTTCTCCCAGACCCTATAGACATAGTGAAGGACTCAATAGCTCCTCATGAGTATCTGGCAGAGGAGGATCCTCGGTTGTACTGCTCTACCCTGACTCAGCGTGGACCTCTCTCTGAAGATTGGATCCAGGAGATCCGTGAAGCTCCCGAAAACAGTGCCCCTGTTATGTGCGCCTACAAGCTCTGCAAGGTGGAGTTCCGCTACTGGGGCATGCAGTCAAAGATTGAGCGCTTCATACATGATGTCGGTGAGTAAATCATTGGGAGGATTGGAGCTACATTTAATCCTAACTTTGTGTTTGGAGCTAGCACTGACATCTTTCAATGAAGGTTTCCAAGGTTTCTACAAAAAAAATAAAAGCTCTTAAAAATCACGGTTACTAATGAACTTGTTTACTTGTGCGAATATTTGTGGTTTGCCCAAATAATGGTGCTTTACCCAAAAAGCCTCTTTAAAAAAATCCTCATATGAACTCAAGTTTAATAAAAAAAAAAAAAAACCCACACTATCACCTTTTTCACTTTCCAAATACATCGAAATCGACATGTAGTTCATCATTGATTATACAGGGGGTGACCAGTGTTTAAAATTGTGTTAAGCAACGTGTTAGCAACAGAAGTTAGTAGGTTAAAACCCTCTACTGCTTTTGGTACCAACAGTAACAAACATTTAAATTGCTTTTTGAGCATATTAAAAATGTCACAATTACATGTCTTTTAAACAATCATTGATTTTGGCGAAAGGTGTTAATTCAAATATGTTTTTTGATTGAACACCATATGTAACTGGATTAGTCCAACAAAATTCCCATTTTTTATTAATTAATTTTATATAAAAAGTATTACAATTTTATAAAAAGTAATCAAAATAGCCAAGCAAAGTCGAAATTATAACTTGCCATGTTCACAGGTACTCAGTTATTTTTCCATGTACAAATATTCGCATACACATGAGCACGGGTAGAAAAAAATCCTCAGTACACATGAAAACAGTAAAAGTGCTCCTAAAACATGAAAAGAGTGCGTCAATTCAGTAGAGTCAGCAGACTTGTCAACCCTAAAGTTATCAACCAGAAAGCTGCTCCCAGCTCTGTAGCATATTATGCTTCCTTTCAATGACTGGGAAATAAAATTCACACGAAGATAAGAACAATGTCTTTTATAAACAAAAACCATCAACTGTTTTGCTTTGAAATCTGAGGTTTTTTTAGCATTAATCTGTTCTTGTTTACAATTGGTGCTTTTTGCGTTTTTGCCAGATGATATTAACAGGATATTGTTAAGTGTGGTGCATCTGTTCTGTGATTGAACACGTTATTGCTTGCTGTGTGCTTGTGTAGTCCTGTTCCTTTCAGAAGATATGTTTTTACAGCGCATTCCCGTGCTCTGTCCTCTTTAACCACTGAGCTCCTTGAGCAAAAGCTGTTCTTATAACTCCTCCATGCTCCACCTGTAAAATAAATAAATAATCCAAAATTTGGAGCTAAAACTTTCTGCACCAGAGCTCAGCCAAGCGCTGAGCACTGGCAGCGTGTATGTGACATGACATCACACTTTCTGCCAAAATGTATATCGAAAATGGGTTTAAAAATCATGTCATTGCGCCTAGGTCTGCGGAAGGTGATGGTGCGGGCTCACCGGCAAGCCTGGTGCTGGCAGGATGAATGGTATGGTCTGACCATGGAGGACATCCGTCAGCTGGAGAGGGAGACGCAGCTGGCGCTTGCTCAGAAGATGAACCAGTTCAACCCTGAAGAGTCAGAGGGAGTGACCGGAGAAACTACAGTGGCTGGAGAGAAGACGAGTCCGAGCAGTGCGGCACAGCAGCCAGATGGAGCTGCACCTGGAGTAAGCACAGCATCACATGACAGTCTACAGACCAGAGGAGAACTAAACAAGCAGTGGTCAACCTCCTCTAGATCTTCCCGATCCTCAAAGCGAGGAGGTATGAAGGAGTGATACACCAATGAATGAGAATAAGAGACAATTGAATGAAAGACCAATACCATGTATGTTCTACAGGAAGTCCATCCCGTCACTCCCTGTCCGAGTGGAGGATGCAAAGCATTGCCAGGGATTCTGAGGAGAGCACCGATGATGAGTTCTTTGACGCTCATGGTCAGTAGGCCTGTCAAACTTATGTATAGCTAATGTATAGCTGTTATGCAGCGTCACGGTGGCGCAGTGGGTAGCACAGTCGTCTCACAGCAAGAAGGTCGCTGGTTCTAGGCTCAGCTGGGGCAGGTGGCATTTCTGTGGAGTTTGCATGTTCTCCCCATGATCGTGTGGGTTTTCTCCGGGTGCTCTGGTTTCCCCACAAGTCCAAAGACATGTGGTATAAGTGAATTATATAATAATGTGAATGTGTGTGTGTGCTGTTTACATGCATGGAAAAACAAACGTACAGCAGGAGTGCGGAGTGTGTAACACAAAGCAGAAACAAAGGAAAAACACAAAGTAACTTAAAAGTGCTTTACCAGACTGAGAGCAGAGGGATCAGGGGAGCACTGATGGACAGAAGCAGCCAGGCTGCAAGGGGAACACTCTCGGGTGGACAGCAAGCGTTTGCGTTCGTAAACTCAAGGTGAGCAACTCTGACGAGACGAGCGAACTGACAAAGAGAGAAATCCAAGGTGACGTGTCTCTTTATTTAACCCGCCCCTCAATTGACATGATAGACCCACAGGACTGCACAAATTACGCACATCCAAACACCACTCTCACTCAGACAGGCACAAAAAATAGACATAAACAATAACAATACCACGGGGATTGTAACAATAGCACAATTTGACACCAGAGAAGATGTACAAGGTAACCCATTGATCAGGCTTTTTGCAAGGGTCTTAAAAGTCTACAATTTAAATGGCCATATTTTAGGCCTTAAAAAGTCTTAAATTGCCGTTTTTGTAGATTTCCATTTAAAGCTCATTTGGTATTTGTTTTTGTTATTGATTGCAGTTGCCAATGACTGTGAAAATGCTCCTCAATGCTAAAAACAAATGTAAAAATAATGACTAGTCTGAGAAAATGTGCAGAAATGCTCAAAAACGTAAAAGTCATGGTTAGGAAACTTTCATAAATCTTCAAAAAAAGTCGATATTTAGTGATCACCATAGTTTGAGAAAGGTTCATAAACTTAGTACAAGGTATGGTTACGGTTGCTACAGAATGAGAAAAACTTGTTGATTTGTTAGAGTTTCAAACAATGTATTAGAAGCATTCTGTTTTTTATTCAAAAAAACTTTAGTATGCATTTTTGAAAGTATGCTATAGGTCTTACATTTGATTCTTAAGTCTTAAAAGGTCACAAGTTTGACCTTATGAAACCTGCAGAAACCGTAGGTTTGTGCTTCCCTGCTTGTCATTTATGGCATGGCACAGAAAGTTTTTGTTGTCCTCTGAGACAGTGGCCATGTTTTTGTCTTGCCACACACCAAGCTCCATGTGAAAGCTCCAAAAATGGACATGGATGGTTGGAGTGCTCCAGAGAGAGAGAGAGAGAGAGAGAGAGAGAGACCAGACCAGACCAGACTGTTGGTCTTCTTTTTATTGCTAATTTCTAGTTTGACATATACATTAAGATGTAACTTTTTCACAACTGTTGTTTCTCACATTGGTCTCCGAAGTTGCTCATCCGTTACCTAACTTATTTAGCTTATGTTCATAAATCCTGACTGTTCTTTTCATTTTTCTAAATCGATTAACAGCAGTAGTTTATACATGTATTAAATGCAATTATACACATGTTCACTTTGTGAGTTTGAAGCAGAGGTGTGTAGAGCATTCCAAACAATACTATAGTAAAAGTACTTGTGAAAACATTGAAGTTACAATTAGCTACTGAATAATTTACTTGGGGAAAAAGCTTTAAAGTATAAAATTAAAAAAGTACTCAAGTAATTACTTGTTTTTTCTGTTATATTTATGTTACTATTTATTTTATTTTAACGATACAAAGCAAAAACCTTGATCTTGAAACTTCTAGAAGAGCAGATCATTATCTCTCTTCAAAGGTAATATTAGGTAGGCTTTAGTGAAATATGTTTACGTAAAAAAAATCTCCAACCAAACTTTATATGTCACAGAATTGAAATTTAGCATTATAAGGAAACTAGTTTTATTTCAAAAAAAGTTACCTTGGTATTTAAATTTAATTTCTGGATTTTCTTCCGCTTAGGTTCAGCAGCACAGCATTTATGAGTGAATGTGTAGGGAAGCATTGACCGTTTAAATTTTAACTGTATTTTGACAGTAACATTAACACTGAAATGATTCAATTGAGTTATTGTTGATTAAGTACATGCATTCCTTGATCTTCGTTTTTTTGGGTGCACAAAGCATCCACTGCATTACAAAGTTGCTTTTATATGACATTTCTGAGACAAAATAAACTTATGAAAATGAGGATATGGGTGATCTACAATCATTGATGCGAGTAGGTCAGCCTCTTCAACATCTCAAAAGTAGAGTTGGGTACTGAAACCCGGTTCCAATACGGAACCGATACCTCTAGAACTGGTTTGGACCGGACCAAAACAGAACGTGAAAACCAGTTCCCCATTTCGGTGCCACTTAAGTACCTGAACTGTTGGAGCCGTGCCAAACAACTTCATTCAATTTATCAGTCCAATTTCAAGAACATGGAGATAGTGAACAAGTGAATGAACGAGTCCCACTCTCCCTCTTCCCTCATTTCTCCCTTTTAACTAATCAACAGCAGATAAAAGCCTCTGTGAAGCGTGCGAATGCAGGAAAAAATGTTACACCTGCTCTGACTGCACGCATAAGCAGGTTGGCTTAGCTTTCTAAATTAAATAACTCACATTAACTCACTAAACTAAACGGTCAAAAGTGTGGCTTTATTGCACACGAAAGGATTTCGCCACCTCGACTTGCTGCAAGTTTCTCAAAGCATTTACATATAAAGAATTTACATATAAATTGTTACATTTCAAGAAAATTTGTTAAATAAAAATGTATTCTAGAGTCATGCACCATAACTTTGCAGGTTTTTTAAGGACTTGGTTCAGGCACCGTTTTGGCACCGGTATCATTTTAAAAGTATCGGTTTGGCACCGGTATTGAAATACACCTAAACAAACCATACTCACAAAATGTTCTAACTTGTTGAAAAAAGCTTGCTATCAAAAATATTCATGTGTTTTCAAGAGGAAGGCATAGATTTTTTTTTTATGTAGATTAATTTTGAAATTAATCTATAATAATCTGTGCCTCAGTTGAATTCTGCCAAAGGCATTCAGAATATGTATCCAAAATAACGAATTACTCTTTTAAACGATTAAGCAAGAGTGTATAAATAATTTGTAAGTTGATAAATACAAGTAATTTTAGTTAATTTAAAGACAACGATGCGAATTGTGTATTGATCTATATATATATATGATGGCGCTGGAAGTGACTTCTCACACACAGGACCCCAAACAAATGTCACTAACAGCTGAGATTGGACGAGACTCTCCTCATCCTCAAAGTTCTGAAACAAAAAAGAAATTTTGATCCCAAAACACTTTTTATGAAGACTTGTTAGCCGAGGACAGAGCTTGGGATCGAGTCGTTGAGGGGGTCGGTGTTCGTGTTTTTATCTGTTAATGAGAGCTCGAGGACATTCCAAGTTATCTTTACTTAAAGTTAGAACAGATGTAACTTTTTTAATATCTAGATATTGATGAATTTACTGTTCATTTAATTGTTTTTAATTATATCCATACTCTGTTGGGAACATTGCATATCAAATGTAAATAATTCTACATTTTTATTTTCTGATTTGTTTTAACAATATAACGTTAGAAATTGTATTTTCACTTTTTATGGGTAAAAATATTTTATTTTATTTGTCCCATCAATCTTTTACAACAATGACCATGATATGCTATAATAAGTAATGAATGGAAAATAAGAGATTAAATTAATAATTTAAAAAGTATTAAGGATGTTAAAGCTTTAAAAGAAGCAATAACTTGTTATACGTGTTTAATCAAGAAATGTTTTAAGTTGTTTGTGGAGCTGCTTTTTTTAGCCTCACATTCCTAGCTATTCCACTAAATTTCACTTTCCTCAGAATAAATAAAAAAATTGCTTAACAAATGATTCTGAGTCAAACAAGAGAGTTAGTTAGTTAGTTAGTTCATTCAATGCAAAGAGCTGGCTCAAAGGAAGCGTTTCGTTCGTGACTGACAAAATAGATTAACGGCAATATTTTTTTTAATAGCGGGATGACAAACTTGTGTGTTGACGGCCCACCACTAGTATTTTCAAAATATGAGTAATAAAGGAATGCAGCTAAGATGTAATGTAAGTAAAAGTACAGATATTTACAGATTTTGTGGATCTTGAAAATATGTGGAATATTTGTGATTATAAATGTAAAAATAAATGTTCTTGATGTGCTGCAGAGGACTTGTCTGAGGGCGAGGAGATATTCACCAAGGAGATCACCAAGTGGGGGTCCAATGACCTAATGGACAAGATCGAGACGGCAGACAGTGAGGAACCGCATGGTGAGGCACACAGCAGTTGCAGAAAATTGTCATGAGTGTGAGTGATTGCGATGGATGCCGATGAATAAAACTTTGGTTGGAAATATCACTTACGCACAATATCTGACGTGTGTTACCATTTGTTATGTTTTATATGCAGTCTTTTTTAAAACGAGACCCCTGGTTTGTTATTGCAGGAGATCTATTTATGGAGTCCATCGGAGGGTTTCTCAGGACTGTGGGTCCGGAGCAACTCAGTGAGGTTGGTCTCCTCTATTACTGTATGAGTGTTGGAGAGACGGGGCTCATTATTGCAAGAACATTCTGCTGCTGAGGGTGAAAATAGAAGAGTATCCTCTTATTGCAGGATCTGAGCTTCTCCTGAGATCTGGTTTATTTCTGTTATTGAGGTGACCCCTAAAGACTGCTGATGTTACCTCATTCAAGGAGAGAAATGGAAGTTGTACAAAGCTACTGCAAAGGTTATTTTAAAGGTTAAAACTAAAATGAAGTGCATTAAAAAATAGAACTCAAGAATTACTCTTCATAAGTTGTGGTCATTTATTATCTCAGTTATGCCAGTTATTAGCCAACACAAGCATATTACCTTTAATATTGTTCAGTGAGTCAAACTGAATGATTAAATGTGATTAATGTCTTTCACTGACTGAACAGAAAAAGCTAATGAAGACGTTTGTGGAAGTGTTGGAAATTGATTTGCCTTGGCTTTATCGGTTACAAGCATTAGCATACTGATGATAACAAATAATTAATAATATATTTGGCTGCAATAAATGACAGAAAACATAGGGCATGGTTAATTTTAAATTGTCCACAGACTCCAGGATGATTTTATTTCATGTCCCGGACGAGCCCCCAGTTTTAACATTGAAAAATGAAAGCAGAGAGAGAATTTTTTTTTTACTATTAAAAAGATTATTTTGAGCTGCGTTGTCTTTTTTTGTTTTTGATATTTGTCCTTTTTGGAAAGCGTCGGCTGACCCGGATGTTTAATGGCTTCAATCGTGCTGCCAGATTGGACAGATTTACTTCTAGAGTTACTTCTGATTTTGTTGAAATTAACAAGAATGTTCCAAAATAAATGTTAGGTGTCCTGAAAAAACATTATTAATAATCTAAACGTAACGTCAAGCTTTTTAATGTAACAACGATTCAAACAATTAATCAAAGTTTCAGCCCATTCTGCCATTGTCTGAGAGTGTGGAGTGACTGGCCCCTGGAAGCATATGAAGACTAAACAAGCAGATGAATAGGTTTACAGGTTGATACATTTTTATTCGGTCTAGAAATGAGACCGTCTAGGGGGAGAGGGAGGAGGGGATTAGCAAAAGAGCAGCTAGTGTTTTTCAACATTTACTGGTGCTAGTAAAGTTTACTCTAATCAAACAGTAAACAAAGCCACAAGAGTATTTAACATTCTGATTGACTTCATGTCCTCTTCTGCACATGTCACATTTAAGCAGCTTTCCAATCACACACTGGATGATTAGCAATTTGCAAAGTGAACAAATATGGCAAAAAATAGACTTTAACCTTCAGTCTGAAAGGAGCTTTAGAGAGGATGTGTACGAGGAGGAAAGAGCATGTAGTAGAGCAGGACTCCGAATCTCAATGCTGTTTGACTCCACAGAAACACAGACCAATGAAGCGACGCAGTGTTCATAAGCGTCGCAGAGCAGGTCGACGTGCTCTAGTGAGTCTTCGAGTAGAGCCAGACCACTGTGTGTGTGTAGAGTTTATGTGTTGTGGGTGTTGAGGGCCAGAAGAAGAGTTCTCCCTGCTGTTCGTTCTGTGTGTGGGCTAGAATGTTAGAATGCTGTCAACACTTTTTCACTAGATTCACGTTTTACGGACTCCTGGGCTGGGTTTCTCGATAACAATGTTTTTTAGCTTGTAAGAGCGATTTCTAAGTGCGACGTTACAAACTTTTCCACATGTGTTTCAAAAACACGGTCTTAACAGGAACACGCATGATCGCATTTAAGTGCTACTTAACAGATGCTGACGAGCTCAAATACCGCCAAATATGGAATTGTATCCTGAACGGTTAATTAATAATCTTCAAATGTTGTCAATTAAAAGTGATTGCAACGCTATGTAAATCACCTGTTTACTAGAAGAGTCACTGACAAAATGATGGAAGCAATAAAAAAATAGTAAAAAAGCTTCCAGGTGATATTAATTGTAATGGACGTATGGTTTAAATGGATTAGCATCACATTGCACCAATCAATGAATTATTCTTTTTTTTTTTTTTGCAGTTGCTTTAAATCAGCTTTACAAAGGTCTAGTGTGGATTAAGGAAATTCCAAAAACTACCTTTGTTTTATATTAATTATATTAAATTCGCTTAGTCAGCGTTTGTTTTTCCAGTCAATGTGTTTTCAATATTTTTGAGAAAATGGCTGCATAATGAATTTGGAAATCGGAACACAAAATAAGACTTTTTAGTGTGTGTTTTTTTTTTATGTATTGTTCAAAAACAACAAAAAGTTTATTTCATTGTTGTATATTTATTAAACTTACCAATGGCAGCAAAATAGTACAAACATGTAATGCTTATAAATACATATTATTAGAATCTGCAAGGTATTGGAAGAAGAAAAATGGCAAAGTTTACTAATGCCAAAAAATGTACTCTGATCAGTGAAACTGAAACAATATTTTCAGCATGTTTAAAATTCCCCATATCAATGAACAGCCAAACGACGGGGAAGATATTACAGAGAAATGAACAGCAATGGACGCAATCAAGAAAAGCCCAATTTATGTATGGTTAATTCATTAAGTAAAGTCACATCTTATGTTAGTTTCACATTGAATTTCACTAGATGTAAAATGCAATTCTGTCTAATAAGCTTGCTCATTTACTCTTTCTTCTTAAGAATGATTTAGAACCTGTACAATCACTCCAAACCACTCATAAGGAGCATGCAAAAAATTTCATAAATTTAAGTGACTATGCTTTTGGGAAAAATGGCAAAATATTCAAATCTTCTAATCTTAATTCAAGTCTTCTCATTTTTTAAGTACATGTTTTTAAGTACATCTTAAGCTTAAGATGCTTTTGGTAAATGCAGCCCTGGAGCTCCATTGATGTCAGATTAAGAACCCACAGTGTTTACCCCTAACTCAAGTCAAAGTTATACATCTGGTGGGGGTATATGTATATTTGAGTCCTGTAGAGGTCCCAATAAAGAATCGAAGGTTAAAGCTCTCCCCCTCTCTCAGGTGAGCTCCTCGCCAGCGTGTAGCACAGGGTCTCAGATCGGTGTGCTGATTCTAGTTTTGCATGGAGGGAACCTCCTCGACTCGGGCGGTTCCGAGGTGAGCAAGCAAAGTGACCTTAACACACTGGAGAATACACTGGGCAGTGTTATGCGCAGCCACTACCCTGCTGCGCTTGGACACATCGCGCTGCGCCTGGTTGCACTGCCACCAATGTGTGTAGAGGCCTTCAGCCTGGTGTCACGGTGAGCTCACACTTATTGATTTTTTAAAATTTTCTACACAGGATTCATAGGAGCTGCTGGAGAAATAATCGTATTCTCTCTCTGACCGTTTCTTAGCCTGAGCCCATACAGCTATGATGAGGGCTGTCTGTGCAGCAGTCAGGATCACATTCCTCTGGCAGCACTCCCTCTGCTGGCCACCTCCACCCCTCAGTATCAGGAGGCAGTCTGCATCCTGATCCACCGTGCCAATCAGACCTATGGTGAATTTCTCAAGTCCTCAGAGGGAGCGAGCTTCAGTGGCCAGGTCTTACACTTGCATACATGCTTTCTCTAAAGAACCAAGTTGAGCTTTGCATTTGTAGAAGAATTAATTCAAGGTTAAAAAACATAATTAAAAAAACAACATTTTCTAATACAAATAATTGTATTGCGTGATGCATTTTAAAGGGTCTGGAATGTTCTTGTGCAAACATGGCAGTAGTTTCTTTACAAATCATACTGAATTCGCGGCTTAAATTTCTGTAAAAAAAAATTGCAATGTTTTCCTTCATTGAAAATTTTAACAAAACCATGTATCAGTTCTTTAACCCCTGGTTTGTGTGAGGAATTTATTTGTATTTTCATGAACAGAATACAGAATACAGCTTTATCTGTTCTAACGTACAAGTTTTAAAGTTCTCATCTAACCTCCTGAAATTTGATAGGAATAAAACTGAAATAGTCGTGTCAAAACACAGTATATTCAAATCTAGTAGTCTCACTCAAGAGTTTAGGGGTGAAACTTTTGTCACCTGCTCTGCCATCTCAAAACTGAAATATTAAACGTCACCGTCAACTACCCTTGTGCTTTTATTGAGTGTGGCCTTGTCTGTGTTCCTTATATTGTAAGGTGTTGTGTATTATTATTATTTATTATTAAGCGACATATTGATCACTGTGAACTGTCATTTTCTCTCATAGCAAATGGACTTTTTGCTTAATACAAAAGTATATTGTGAAACGGATGAATCAATGTCTATTCGGGGCTGTGTGGTCAATGGCTGCTTGCATAACTCTTAATTACCTGTATAGGCATAGAAGACATTGTGTCCCGACTTTCAAAGTGTTGAAGCAGACCAAGCACCAACTATCTGGAAAAGGCCAAAGAAATGTTTTTTGTGTAACGGTTACGAATAAGAGGGATCTGTCACTTCCTGTGATGCAGAAGAGCTGCAACATCAGGCACTTGCATCACATTGCCTCAAGATTGTGGCAACAGGACATAATGTCTGCTTTAACTAGTTGGTGAACCACATATCGTCAAAGTGAATGGCTAAATTCTATTCCCTTTTGTAATAAGTTAAAACGCTCCACTTTGGGAACATCTGCAAAAGTTGCCACATTCGAGGTCTTTCGACACAGACTGACATACAAGTTATTTCATGCCAAAACAGGTGTCTATAAATAGAACCAAAGAGCGTTCAATGCTCTGAGCATTATCTTGTATGCTTTAGAGGGCAGCAGTCAGGAAAGGTTGTCTTAAAACAGAGCTCCAAAATTGACACTTATTCCAACAGACAATTACACAGTTGTAAATTTCCTGCTATATAGTATATTAAGAAAAATTTGCATGTAAACCGGTGTGTGTCAGCACCCAATCTCAATGTCCTCTATGTGTCCTCAACAGAATCAAAATCAGAAAGATCTTTATTGTACACACAAGGAGTTTGTTGTGGTGCGGGGTACTCTCCAGTGTTGGTACAAAAAAAAACAACACAATAAAAGCACAGTAACACAGGTTATATAAGTAAACTGCTCAAGTTAAAAGTAAATGGAATACAGTAATATTCTAGAAAAAGAGGTAATAAAATATAAATTAATAGAACTACAACTGTAGAAGTCCAAGGTGCTTAAGAAATGTTAAGTAAAAATAAAGTGCAGCAACAATAAAGCAGATTGTGGAGTGACTGGAAAGAGTCCACATCAGAGTTCTGTTGCTTAGTGCAATATTTAGATGAAATATATGGGAGTGTTGGTTGGGAAAGTTATGTGTTCAGGAGCTGAATGTCCTGAGGGAAGAAGCAGTGTCCTCAATGGACATGATTAAGCTCCACACTGGAGAATATGTTTCGTTATGTCCACGTTTTTTTTTTTATGTCCCCCAAAGTTTTACGGACAATGATTTAAACCTGGTCTTATTAAAAATCCAGCAATTAACCATTTAATGAAGTTGCTGGATACTTAGCAATCTCTCTCTCTCTCTCTCCTCTCAGGTGTGTCTGATTGGAGACTGTGTCGGGGGGATCCTTGGCTTCGATGCTCTCTGTAGCAGTAATATCTTGGTGTCCGAGAGTCAAAGCAGCAGTCGCCGTGGCAGCATCATCAGCGTCCAGGATGGAGACCTGCTCTCGCCTGGGATCATTATAAACCCCTCCTCTGCCTCTATACCTTGCTCGACTGCTTGTTCCCTTTCTCTCTCTCTGGAGGGCACTCGCACGCTGAGTCGCAGCAATATAGACCTTCATCGGCCAGGGGATGACAGAAAGCTGCTGTTACCCCGGAAACGTAGTGACTCGTCCACCTACGAGCTGGACACCATCCGACAGCACCAGGCTTTCCTCTCCAGGTGAGTCTTACTTCCTCTGCACTTCTAACGTATTTAGATGATTACATGACTGGAATCTGAAACGGTTTCCATTTCACTGTCCACTTCGGTTCATCGGTTCAGCCTCCACTCCAGTGTGCTGCGGATGGAGTCGTGTTCTCGTCGCTCCAGCGGGAGCACCATGCTGGATTCGACTGGATTGGCCACACGATTTGACTTTGAGGTTGAGGATTTCTTTCTTTTCGGCTCACCGCTGGGATTGGTGCTGGCTCTGAGAAAGACCGTGCTGCCCTCGCTCGATGGTATGCCATGGAAAACTATGTTCTTGCTCAATAACCAATTATGAAAAAAATGTCATTAAGGGTGGGTGATTATCGGTGTCATTAAAGCTGGTCTTTGAGACTACCAAGTGAAATTGGCAGGTTTTTAAACCTGTAAATCATCAGAAAGGCTAACTTTTTATGCGTCTGAGGTGAGATTTTTATAACTCTGCATATACTAATATAAAACATAGAAGTCCTGAGGTAATGTACATACACAAACAAGAAGCAAAAGTCAACTACACGCATCACGGTCGACTAACCATCTAAAAACAGGCTCACAATTCAATTAACATACTAAACGCATTGAAACACTTGTTTTTTCATGTGAAGAAGTTTCTGAACTTCACCTCTTTATGCGTCTTGAAAAGAGCTTAGTTTGTGGGGGTTAAAGCTAGCTACCAACGCAGTATCCTCTTTCTGTCAACAGCATTACAAATCACAAAAACACAATTAAATCGCAAGTCAATATCTTTGCTAACATAATATTATATAGTCTTATCTATTATAATTTAATAATAATCTAGTTTTCTTTAGGACGTTCAACTGAAATGATTAAATTAGATGATGTACTCTGCTCTTTACTACAGTCTAAATTATATACATATATAGCTCTTCAGTTTAGCTTTCATTTGTCCTCTTTCAAGGCTGAACAATCAGTAGTAGTAGTAGAAGGTTAAACTGAGCAATAGGTTAAATAAATAAACGATAATAAACAACAAATAAATATATTTTTAAAAATTCTTAAACTTACAACTTAGCAAAATACAAGTTTGGCTTCAGAATCCTCTTCTTGACTGTGCATCTTTAAACCACAGTTTTTGGTTATGCGTGCGCGTGTGTGTGTGTGTGTGTGTGTTCAAAAGATTCTTTTAAGTTCCTTAAAAGATTCTGCTTTCAAACTCAGTGTAACAATTACAGAATAAACATCTCTTTGGGCGCATGAAGTTTTCTGCTCTTCAATCTTTGTCAATGCCCCAAACTCAGATCAGTTTAGGTCTAATTCAATGGTTTGATCTTTCCATCTTCAGTTCTAAAAGTACTTACTTAAAGTTTCACAAATTCATCTCTCCTTGGCCAGAATCATCTCTAAATCAGTCATATTTTGTCTTTGATGAAGTTATGTGTACATGCCAAAACTGTTTTCCTCTACAGTTTTCCTTTTATTCTTATCTCCTGAATGCTTGGAATGACTTCCGCTAGGACTTCACTTCCCTAATGATTGTCACAAATTATAGGCTTCTATATCTTTATGACCTCGATAAATGCTCCTCTTTCAGATGCCTTTCTAAATGTTCTGTAACTTGAGCACGCTTTTGCCCCATTCAATTATTGTGTGCAAAATTTTGTTATGTTGAACCTGAGTTGAATTGTCCGAACAGAGCCCTCGGGGGGTCTTTAGCTGCTGTTGGCAAACAGGAAGACGACAAAATAAGAGAAAACATGATTAAAACGAGGAAGAGGTGCATTGTGTAATTCTTCTAAATAGTAAAGGACATTCTGTAAAGATCAAAATCCAAAGATCAAAAAGAATTAAAACATTCTAGAAGCTAAGTCAGGTTAGACTGAGGAGATTTTATGAAGGTGATGTATAAGTAATGCTAAATGATTGTTGTTGCTTGTCATCATTTCAATTTTGATCATTTTAATTATCTTCAACACATCTCACAAAAGTTCACAAATATTTGTTGCAGTCTATTAAAAACATAGACATTTTTCAAATGTGTTCAGGTAAGATGTGTGGTAATTGAGGAGAATGTTCATGCATTCAATTGCAATTGGATTGAATTTGTTTTTCATTAACGAGTTGAATTTTCTACATTTGAAATTTGCTGTTTAATTATGATCCGAATTGTATGAATATGCTCATTTAGAGATGTTTCTGTCTCTGTACTAAATCACTCTACACCCGTTTTTGTTTTCTATGGGTTTATTAGCATGTTCTTACCACCCATTTCTCCACTTCTCCCCTCTGCAGTATCCCAGCTGCGCCCCGCCTGCCAGCAGCTCTATAACCTCTTCCACCCCGCGGACCCCTCCGCCTCACGTCTGGAGCCTCTGATGGAGAAGCAGTTCCACCTGATCCCCCCCTGCAGCGTCCCCCGATACCAGCGGTTCCCACTGGGAGATGGGAACTCTGCTCTGCTGGGTGAACACAGTCTCTGTTTTCTTTTCTCTCTCTCTCTCTCCCCTCTCTCTCTCTCTCTCTCTCTCTCTCTTCACGTTCTCTCTTGATCCCTTCTCTGTATTTCTTTTCTTTCTGTCTGTGTCTCCCTTTATCTCTCTCTGTCTTTTCCTCTCACTGTCTCTCTTTCTCTTCTGTCTTTCTTAATGTTGCTCTCTCACTCTTGTCTCTCTCTCTCTCTATTTTCTCTCTCTCTCTCACACTCATTCACTCACTCTCTGTCTCCCTTTTATCACTTTCTTGATGTTTCATGCTCTCTGTTTCTCTATATCACTCTCTCGTCTTCCTCTCACTGTCGCTCTCTTTTTCTTTCCCTCTTCGTTCCTCTTTTTCTTTCTGTATCTCTTTATCTCTCTCTGTGTTCCTCCTTTTCTCTGTTCCTCTCTTTCTCTCTCTTTCCCTCTCTGTCTCCCTTTTATCTCTCTCTTGCTGTTTTTTTCTGTCTGTTTCTCTATCTCACTCTCTCTGTAACTCTCTCTCTCTTTGTCTTTTGCAGCCTCTTTCTCTCTCTCTCTCTCTCTCTCTCTCTCTCTCTCTCTCTCTCTCTCTCTCTCCTCTCTCTCTCTCTCTCTGTTCCCCCTTTCTCTTTCTTTCTTTCCATCTCTGTCCCTCTCAATTCTTTCTCTCTGGCGTCTAAGTGAGTGAGGCTCAGGAGAAAGACTGAGAAGTGAAAAGAAATAATCTAACCCGATATCACAGTGGAAAGTGTGTGTTTGGTTGTCTGTGTTAATGTCTAAGGCTCCGTCCACACGAAGTCCCTGGTTATTTTGAAAACAGTGTTTTGTTTTTGTTGAGTTTTTTTAAGGTTGCGCTGTGTCGAAGTGTTAATGTAGCAGCGTTTCATCTTAATCGGGTATAAATAAAATAAAAAAATGACCGGTACATCCATGTTTATATGGAGACCTTTTTGGGGCGAAGAGGCAGAATTTTTATTCTGTTTAGCGGAACTGATTTGTTTACAAAGATCAAAGATCAGTGTTGTCTGTTATATACAATCAATAGGTATTGTTCACTGTGGCAACATGACCTAAAACATATATAAACATATTTCATTTCAAAACCGTTTTGCCAAACTGCGACAAAATGCAGGTCAATATGACACTCCCCATTGCTCGCTCAATGCAGCAACCATTAGATCCTCTAGTTTGTGGGAGTTTGAGTGTGAAATAGTTGGTAAAGAATGTTTTTTTTTTGTTCATGTTATTACTGTCTTTGTAAGGACTACATATTGAAGAGAAAGACTAAACTAAAAGGTTTAGGATGCTTCTGATTGGTTTATTTAACCTCAGGGTTAAGAGAACACTTACATGTAGACTGATTTTACTACTAACCTGTTCTTATGTGGACACCGTTTAAAAAATAAACAGACTAAGAAAACTCGTTTTAAAAATCTGCAGGTTTGTGTGGACATGGCCTGATGTTCTATGTGCATATGTTTGGCAGTGGAGACGGTGCAGAGTAACGTGCAGTTGCTGCTGGAGTGTGTGAGTCAGCGCTTCCCAGATGGCCCCAGTCAGACCAGCATCCCTGTCCCAGTGGTCAATTGGCAGCCGCCTGAGAGTGTGTATCTTTCTGTCTCTGTTTCTATATATATGTGTGTGCGTGTGTGTGAGAGAGAGAGAGAGAGATAAGACCGATCTTTTTAATCCTCATTGATGTAATTGTATTTAACTAAACTTTTGTTTATTTCTGCAGCATTTGATAGCTGTTAGGAAACTTTGATTTAAACTCTAACTCCTCTTGCAGCGGACACACTCTTCTCTCAGGCCCCGGTTTTCCCAGACCCCTCGTCCCCAGCCTTTCGCTCCACTCGTAGAGGTAGTGAAACCAGCATCGCTAGTCAAGTATCTGGGTTAGCTGAGAGCTACACTGCTAACAACATTACCAACAGTGAGTTTGGGCACCGACAGCTAGGAATGCAACGATTCGATATTTTGTTTGTACAATTCAATTATCATGGTTGTCATGATTTTTATGCATTCATTCATTTCAATAAATGATTAGTTTGGAAAATCACATGAAAACATGTTCGTTATTGCTACTCATTTACCAAATAATACAGTATAAAATAATAATAAAAAAAACTAAAATAATCAATTTCTCTTTGTGGGTTTAAAAATAAGTCAGTTAAAAAAGATCAAATCAAATTATTCCATCATAGGGGTGGGTGCTGTACCGGTATTAAAGTGAATAGCGGTATTGTGTTGTGCCATGTAATGGATTTTGCAATACCGTGGATACAGTCACATTCATAAATGTAATGAATTCAGCTTGATGTTTTGCTTGCACACGCTCAAATAATTTGATGTTTAGACGATGAGATGTATCGTCTCCTGCCCTCTGCAGGAGCTGGTGTGACGCGACGCGAGCGCTTGTTCCGAGAGCGGAGGGGGAAGCTAGTCAGGTAGACATTGGGTCAGCTGCTGCTCAGTTTGTTCTGGCTGACTTGATTTCAGACAAAATTGCTAAAAGTCACCAGGAACAGCAGAAAATGTCAAAATGTCTACATTTTATGTCCCTGCGAAGGAGCAAGAGATTGTACAGTAGTAATACAAAAATTTTTAAATACAATACAAGAAAATACAATTAAACATATATTTTGTGTCGTAGTAATACTGTGGCTGCTGTTAAGTTAAAGAAGCACATTTTGTATTAATGTAAAATTGAGAATCATGTGTAATTCCAATATGTTTTCCAATATTCCAATGTTTTACTTTTTATGTGTTAACATGTTTAGAGTTGTATTATAACATAAAGCAAATTCTTATTTGTCTACATATTATTGTTACTATTATTAATATATTATTATTATTGTTACCGACGCTGGTGTTACGTCACTTAAAAATTACTTTTATAACCACTGATTGGACGAATGTAAGCTTGTGATCTATATTCTAGAACATAGCCTGCTCCGGAGCAGGTTAGCCATGTGGCGTAAGAAACCAAGATGACAAAGATTGATTCGTAGCACCCAGACTATCCTTTCATAGAACCGAAAATCCAGGATTGGTGCAAACTAATCCTAAACTTGGCTAAGCAGTAAATCAGGCTTCATGGTACAGGCCCCTGGTGCTACATGGGTAACCATTACAAACATTAGCTGACCACTTAAAGTGAGCATGGTAAACCACAGTTCAGCTTTGCTCGATTTGGATTGTTTTAGCGACTGTATTTTTCAAGTTGTACAGTCAATTTCACCAATAACCAACCGTCATTTGAGGAGCTTTGTTGGAAAAAGACATTTGATTGATTCAGCTGTCTGTATGAAGGCAGATGACTGAGAACAAAAACTAACTGTTAACTGCGCCTTTGAGAAACCGGAGAGCAGTGAGTGATATAACGTTACTGTCCACTTTTCTTGTATAGTTCCACATTAAAAGAAAACAAAGAGCTTCACATTTGCCTTCGCCTGTTTTCATTCATGCAAATATCTTACATTGTAGAGATTGTGGTGAAGTTTTAATTGACTCTGATGGTGATCGCTTTAAAAATGTTACATTATTAGCTTTATAGCAACATTTCTCTCACTCCCTCCTCAACGTGAGCTCATCCAGATCAGAATTGAAGATAATCATTTCTAGTGACTACTTTCACTCAGATAAATGTCCACGTTCGTTTAGTATAAGCGAAGGCTTCTATGGTAAGGGAATTGCCAGCTCTGAGTAATTTTGACATGTGTTAAAGTAAGTTTCACATTTTCACAGTGGATTTAGAAATTATGAAAACAGTTCAATTATTTAAAAAAATGTCCACAATCAACCCTGATTTGCTTTTTGTGTATGAAGCTATCACCGAACTGACTGTTCATGAGTGGAGTGCAATCTAGAATAATATAACCCTTACATTATTTTATTTCTCTGTCAGGAGTGAGAAGCGGTGAAACAAACAAAATGAACATTAATCACCAACTGCTTCCTTTTGGATATGTACTTATGTAGCATTAATAATATTTGTAGTATGTTAATGATGACCAAAGATTGTGGTATGAACAGCCTAATCCATGTCAAACTTAAGACATCATAACATCAAACTTCAGTCTACTTTCTTCGTAGCAAGGCAAGATTGACTGATGAAAAAAACCTTCAGTTGCCACTAAGTTATTTAAGCTCAGATATTAATAATGATTGAAATATGCCAGTGTTGGCAAAGACCATGGCATAAACAGGATATAAAATGGTTAAGTGTGCATTATTCAGTTTTTAACACGCTTTGTGGGGGAAACCACTTTCTTCCGCTTCACGTTGTGCATTTCAAACTAAATAATGCACGTTTAACCATTATATATCTCTTAAATATATCTACCAAAGCATATTTTATGGTCATGGCTCTCCTCCGCTACCAGCTACCATCCCTTCTCTTCCGCTACCACCTCCTCCGACACATCCCCACATCACCTCAATCGAAAGGTAGAGGTTATTATTTTTAATTTTATTTTATTCTGTTTCATTTTTTTGTTATTACTTATTAGACATATAATGTGTACTTTTAAGGATTGTAGAATCCTAGTTTAATTTTCCATGTAATTCATCATTTGAATGGTGTTGAACACAGTGGAAACAGAGTATCCTGATTATAACAGCCCAGGAAAAACACAGGGTGTCTTTTGAGCTGAAAAACCTGTTAGGATTTGAATGATGGGCGTTATTGGTAGTAACGGGCAGTTTCGTTTCACTCATCTGAAACACAGTGCTGAGAGACCTTTATGATTAATTACCTGTGACGTTCATGTAAATTTAAGTGTGTTTATTTGTGAAATCGGTTCATCGTTGCATCCCTAGCTACAGCCAAATAAATACATGATTAAGAGGAATGAGAGGGACCTGTCTTGTACACAACATATGCTCTCTCTCTCAGTGGCCTCACGCTGGTGGGGTAGGAAACGTTTGGACTACGCTCTCTACTGCCCTGATGCCCTCACAGCCTTCCCCACTGTAGCTCTGCCGCACTTGTTCCATGCTTCGTACTGGGAGTCAACCGACGCGGTCTCTTTCCTGCTCAGACAGGTTCGCAATCCAGTTCATTCCAGTCTATTCCATTTCTAACAGGTTTTATTGATCAAAAGTTCTTTCAGTAATGGTGTGTTTATGTGTCCCTTAGGTCATGCGTCATGATAGCTCTAGCATCCTGGAGTTGGATGGAAAGGAGGTTTCTGAGTTCACCCCGTCCAAACCCAGAGAGAAGTGGCTGAGGAAGAGGACGCATGTCAAGATAAGGGTAAACACAACACAACCAAACACACTCCATCTGAAGATCATGGTAGAAGGGTGCTGACACTTTCTGTGCATCTCCATGTATGAGCAGAATGTTACTGCAAACCACCGGGTGAATGATGCTGTGTTCTGTGAAGATGGGCCTCAGATAGTCAGTGGACGCTTCATGTATGGGCCCCTGGACATGGTCACGCTTACTGGAGAAAAGGTACTTAGCGTCCCTCACTTGGAGATAGTGATGCTCTTCGACTAGTGGGCTGTTAGAGGACTGAGAAATGACTTTTAACTGTGCACCAGGTGGACGTGCACATCATGACCCAGCCTCCCTCAGGCGAGTGGGTGTACTTCAGTACAGAGCTGACCAACAGCAGCGGTCGTGTCTCATTCCAGATCCCAGAGAGTCAGCGCCTCAGCTTGGGTGTTTACCCGATCAAGATGGTAGTTCGGTGAGTGCGCACAACTGTACTAAGTCCTCGCAAGACTACTGCTTACAAAGACATGTCCTAGAATGGGTTGTTTAAGCTTAAAATCGCTGTGCATGCTAGTTTAAAACACACTCCATAAACACATGCCACTTTTCCACCATTTTTTAGTTACAGCTCAACACGGCTTAATGTATCGTTATGTATCATGATTCCAGAAAAAAATCTGAGTGGGCTTGATTTAAGCACGTCAATCAAAACACGTCACTCTGCTACGTCTTTTCATTTTTACTTGGTGAGGTTAGAGAGAATACGACAGTTTGCATTGAACACAAAACAATGGAGACAGATGTGTGTGTTGAGACTGCTTTTGGTCGTTTAAAAGGTAGATGGTGTTCCTCCTGAAATTAAATGAGCCGCTCCTAATCTCGCGTAGCCAGATCTTCAGAGAAGGTCTGGGGGTGCTTTTTTGGTCAAGACTCGCCCATGAGGCTGTTTGTCTGATATGACAAATAACCAATCTCATGTCGTTTCAAATATCCCCTTTTTTCATAGTGTGAAAATGTCACCACATCAACTAACAGATATGTTAACCAAGTTATCCATGGAAAAAAGTCACAGAAGATGAGAAATAAAACGAATTTACAAAAATACTACCTAAACTGTTTTTCCGATAATGACCCAAAAGTGCATTTTCATTTTGGGATAGAAAAAGTGAGTCTGCTGAAACAGTACGTTGTGATGGCATGAACAGAAAGTCTCTGTCACTGAAAACTATTCAGATCTGATTTTCATGCCCCAATCAATGCTAGTGTACTTAAATTGCCCCTATTATGACTTTAAGTCACCCAAAACAGGTTGCCATGCATATCAAAAATGTGTTTGTTGTCTGATAATACAACATTAAATAAAGTCTAAATCAAACTGCGCATGATACAATAAAGAGTATAGATCATTTGGATGAAGCGCACCAGAGAAGCTTGAGGCTAATGAATGAGTGCATTCTAGCTCCCTTTTAACATTAGTGCACAAAGAATAACTTCAGTCTGCAGCGATTAGACACTAGTGCGTTATAGAGATAATGCTGCTGTGGTAGTGAGACATTAGAAACTATGGTCAAGGGAAGGGAACTTTAAATTTGGCTCTAAATGCACTCTGGTCGGTCAAATGCGTCAATCTGTATTAGAAACAAACCTTCGTGAAAGCAAATAAAAGGAAAACAGTCTTGTCCATAATTAGTCTCGTTTTCTATTGGATCTTTAAAACATTCGTTTACTCTGTATGGATCTCTAACATATATATTTATAATGCAGAGCTTCTAAAAATGGGAAAGCTCTTTCTGATCACTTTCGCTTTCTGTAAACCAGACATTTAAGAAACATGCTTAAATTCTTGGCATGAAAACAGATGAAGGCAGATAAAACTTCCATTAACTGGTTTTATAGCAGAACACTGACTGACTGGAGTTCATATATCTGCCATTGAATGACGGAGAAAACTCACTTATGCTTCTGAAGCTGGTGATATTCACACATTCTTCATCCTTTGCTTGATTTTTTTTATAGCCCTCGTAGCTTAAACATGAGCAGAAGAAGAGTTTGAGTTCTGCACTCTCTTCAGTTTGTATCTGGTAAAGTTTTGTGGCATGTGATCTATCAGTTTGTGGGTGTGCCTGTGTCTCGCCTGGCTGCGTTGAAGTGATGAGTTCATGTTATTTAGCATCAGGATAATTCAGTGAACGCAACCAAAGTTTCTACTGTAATATAAAGGTTTAATAGAAGCTCATAGCCTCAGTGAAAATACTATTACGAAATAAAAACATTTTTCTGGAAAAAATGTTGCTTCAATGTTTGATTCAATGCTGCATGTGGTAGGAGGGGTGTAGTATAGACCATGTAGTAAAGAGTGTAGTCTGGGCTAAAAGATTCACTTTCATAACAATTCGTTTCAGCAACTCCATATCAAATCTATTTTTATTATATACAGTAGTTAGATACACAAAGCATTTTCACAATTAAAAATCTTAACTGGGTGTTTTCATCTTCTTTTCAAAAATCCACAATTTTCCATAAATCCATAAATCTTTAATTTACATTTAGACTGCAGGTCCATGCCCTAATCTATGTTTCTCTGTGTGCAGTGGGGACCACACGTCAGCAGACAGCTATCTGACGGTGCTGCCACAAGGAACGGAGTTTGTAGTTTTTAGTATCGATGGGTCATTTGCTGCCAGTGTCTCGATCATGGGGAGCGACCCTAAAGTGAGAGCCGGAGCTGTGGATGTGGTCAGGTGTGTGGTTCATTCTCACAGAACTTCCTCGAGCTGATCTTATACCTGAATCTGTCTGTATTTGTGTGTGCACGTCAGGCACTGGCAGGACCTGGGCTATCTGATTGTGTACGTGACTGGTCGTCCTGATCTGCAGAAGCAGAGGGTGGTCGCCTGGCTTTCGCAGCATAACTTTCCACACGGCGTTGTCTCCTTCTGTGAAGGCCTTGTACACGACCCACTCAGGCACAAGGCCAACTTCCTTAAGGCCCTCATTACAGAGGTACACTTCTGCAGGATTTTATTCTAAAGAATGGCTGATCACAAAGTTTAGATACCATGTTGAACTAGGGCTCATCACAAATGAAGGGTTGCACTCTGTCATCATGGAAATATAAAATGAAACATAAATAGTTTTTTTTCTATTTAATTTCACTTTTTTTATTTTTATTTTTGCGATTATGGCAGGACGTGAAAATATCACCACACTGACCGATATACAAGTTAGAAAATCATGCAAAGCTCCAAGAATAGAATAAATTATTTTATAATGGATTTGAGGGAGCGCACAGCTAAATCACCTTTGATGCTTGCTTTTCCTGGAAATATGGATCAATTCAACCAATTCAGAACTAAAACAAACAATAAAAATACAATAAACCTAAGCTAACGTTCCATAGGCTATGGATTATTTGCACACAAAAGTGTAGCCTATTTACAAAGCATGATGGAATGTCTTTTTAGATAAATTTTTTTTTTTTTTTTTTTTTTTACACGACTTGAATGAAGTAACCCAATGTAAATAGGTGCTGATACTTTATACAAATAACTGTCTATTACAAATTAAGGAAATGGTTATGAAGCTAATTCATCTAACATTGTTTTATCTTAGTTACAACTAGTAAAAATATGGCTAAGCACCTCTAAAGTTCTGAGCTGGGAATTGCCTCCAACTGACAGCCATTTTAATCATTTTAGACAGTTAGAACAAACTTAATTTAAAGATGCAATTTTATGCCTCTTTTAAATGATTTATAATAAATATTTGACCCCTCTAGACTATCACTGCCCCTTAATAATCTTTAAATTGCAGTATTTATCGTAAACCATGTCTTTGAATCATCTCAAATGGTTCTGGTCCTTAAAACGAGCCATGTATCTGATGCTCCTCCCACAAACTTCCACCATAACCCCTGCTGATTTTTTGTATTTGGCACACTGAATATCCACCCATTTCTGACAAATACATTCTTCTTTTGGTAAGCCAAAACATCATTGACTCAGGACATGGGCCTTTGTTTATCTGATGTGGATCTGCTCCCTTCACTTCCGAGTCAGTCAACGCATAAGTTCTTCACTGCGATGAGCTGCATTAGCGCTTCATCTGGTTAATTAGTGAGTGGTGCTTTGACCAATGGGCGTGGCTACAGCCATCAAGCTGTTTTGAGCTCTCTGAAGAAGAAATCCACAATACACTCTTTTACTTTTTCAGAATCAAACTTATTCTAACTGCCAAATAGTTTTTCTTTTTTTCATTTTAATCATATTTTTATTCAGGGTTTCACAAGTCATTTTTAATCAGAGCGTTACTTTGACTTTCTCACACTACTCTAACGAGTTTAGAGCTTTGACGTGATCTGATCAAAACTGACAGACATGTTTCTTAGAAACGTAGCTTGATGCCAAATCATTACCTTTGGTCAGTCACAATGACATTTTGCTGTGACATCATTGCTGCAGAGAAAGTGAGCTGAGGTTTTTATTAATCAAATTATAGCTAGTACATTAAATAGACATTTTGTTAAGTCATTTAATTTCTAGCACCCCACATTAGGATTACAAAAACAAGAACCAATCTGAATATGACTTGAGGTATGTTTTTGATCAAGGAACAGTATTAAAACATGCACGCAAATGTTTGAGTTTACGCTTACATGATGCTCACCTTTAAGGGCTGAGAACGCTTAAAATCATGTGTTGATCGTTCAGGTTCTACTTGTGTGCCTCTCCAGGAAAAAAAAACCCAACCAATGTGAAAATAGTCCATTACTCATTAAGCGGCTCATAGCCCTGAAGGGAAGTCTATTTTGGCTCTTTTCCATTGTACAACTTGGTACAGTAGGACACAGTTCAGTTCGGTGGTGTACGACCAGCTTTGCTTTCCTATTGTTTATAGTGTCTGTATGTTAAACAGGTGATGTCACTCTGTTTTAGCACCACCCCCACTTTGACGTAATAAAGTGCGACAGAGATTCCACGATCAACGTCAGGAAGGTCTGAACCTTCTCGTTTGGCCAAGATTCCCCAAACATAGCGTTGTGTTTTTTGATTGCAAGCAACAATATTACACACAATAAAAGCTGTTTCCTCTCTCGTGAATGATGAGTCCACTCATCACATGTGGATATCAACTTTGCGCAAATTAATGACGCAGACAATGATTACTCTCTCGAACCAAACAGTGTTGGCGTTCATCACGCTTGACTGACCAATCAAGGTAGGGCTCACATTCAAGGCTGGTTTTTTCACTAGAGCAAGTTTTTGTGATGAAGTGCCAAGACTTATGTAATGTTTATTATGCATTTTAAGACCCCACTTGGTGTTTTAGGCACACATGAAGATATTTGCAGCATATGGCTCGGCAAAGGACATTTCTGTGTACAGCTCGCTTGGCCTGCCCCCTTCACACATCTACATAGTGGGCCGACCCACCAAGAAGATGCAGCATCAGTGCCAGGTAAACCCACTGTTGTAAAACTGTTTGAGGTAGCCTGCAATTAAAGTTTAAAGTGAAACTATATGTGAGATTCGGGGCGCAACCTGTACACTCCCATGCACCCACTGCTGTGCTCTCTCTCTTTCTCTACCCTCTCTCTCTCTCTCTCTTTCTTTCTCTACTCTCTTTTTTACTCATCTGTTTTTTTCCTTTCACTCCTCTGTCTCTCTCACTCTTTTCTCTTTCTCTCTCTCTCCCCTCTCTATTTTCTCTCTCTCTAGTTCATCTCAGAGGGCTATGCTTCTCACCTCTCTCAACTGGAGTTCTCCCAGAGGTCTCGTCCAGCTAAGACCAGCAGCGCTCGGATGGTTCTGCGCAAAGGCAGCTTCGGTCTCGGTGGTGGAGGGGACTTCCTGCGGAAACGCAACCACCTTTTACGAACAATCTCCTCTCAGCCTTCCCCCTGCACCCCAGCGCTGGCTCGAGGAGAGCGAGCACAGAGTCAGTCTGATGAGCGGGAGCGGTGCGACCGCGCTCAGCGCAGCATGAGCCTGGCCGCTGGCTGCTGGGGGAGGAGCAAGGCAGAGGGTGATGCCTTCAGCCCAAAATAAGACCTGATTCGCTGCAAAGATAAAATGACTCTGGAAGGATTTCATGCACGACTCATAGATTCAAAGTAAGATTCAACTCTGAATAATAGCAGCTCATCTAATATTTGATGATCGGAACTATTCATACCAGATTCATTTCTGACAATCATAACTAGTGAGGATTAAACGTTTAGCAGTTTAATCAGATCAGTGTTTGATCGATGTGTGGTTCTGATTAGCTTCAGTTTCTGCAATATTTATTTCTGTTACAGATTCTTACATTGTAACTTGTTTGCTAAATGTCATATTTATTTATTTACTGTTACAAATACTCTGTTTGTTACAGAAGTAGATTCATATACTGAAATGGTAAGAGTATAACTATTTTTTAAGGTTTAATATTGTTTGATGCTTTAAATGAGGTTTTTAGCAGTAACATTGTTTCAATTTTAGTTGTTGATGGACAACCATTCAAATGGGAGTCATTTGTAGGTCCTTCAGAAAGGCAGAATCATTTGTCACAGAAAAACATGAATTAATTTGTCCATAGATCATAATGATTGACTATGATTGTATGAGTCTATCACTGTAGAAAAAAATTATTTCTGTTATCAATCCCAATCGTGCAGCTCTACCTCTTGAGTCTAAGCAGACAAATGTTCCCTTCAGACACCTTCAGCCTGACCAAATGTACCAATGAACCCCCTCCACGTTTGTTCAGTCCCTCAAATGTAAAAGCAGTCCATGCTGAATAAATGATATACAAACAAAAAAACTAACAAAAATGTTCATCCCATCCAGCTTGAAGCTGCAATAAGGTTTAGCTCCTGCTGCTTCGGTCACAATAATCAGATTTTGATTTCGAAAGGTCAAATCTTGAGTCTCACTATACATACTATACGCTGCCAGATAGGTTCAAAACTGTGGATCGTGGCATAGAAAGCAGCAAGAAATATCTACCCGAGTGAATTCAAATAGTTGGTGTAGAATGGAAAGGAATTACTGCGTTCTTCCCTTGGAGTCAGACAGGAAGCGCTCGTTGTTTAGTGCTGGAGTTCTATGGCGCCCCATCACTTGCTGGAGTTAAATGTAGAGAAATAAGCAGCTGTGGTCTAATGGAGAGATGTATCTTTCAGCTGGAATCAGAACACACAAAGTGGAATCGCTTCTCTAGTTGAGAAGGAAAGAAACGACTTTCTACAGAAGTCAGATTAGATTTAACCTGACTGGACAGAAATGAATAATGGGACAAATGTATGTGTGAATGCTCCTGTTTGAGTTGAGTGCTCAATGCTAGCAGTGCTTTGGAAGGCTCAGAGGGATGTACAGTGGTTTCCCCCCTGGCTCTTAAACATGCTAGTTCACCTAAAGCTGTAAATTATGTATAATGCTACAATTATACCTGTAGAGCAGCAGGAAGAGAGGAAGCAGCACATTGCTCTCTCTGAAGTCAGGGTTCATAGTTTAGTGTTTAAGAAATATGTGTAGTGTTGACTTCGTGCTGCAAACTGCTGGCTAGCGGATTTATTCTGCATTAAAATCAATGTAAATAAAACCCGAAGTCTGTAACCTTTCTCTCTGTCGCCATCTCTTGATTTATTCCAGCATAAAAAGAATCTGCAGAGATTTCCAGCCACATACCCCTGACACACATCAGCCTGAACTTCTTAACCATAAAACAGATTCAAAACACTTGCATTTCATTCTGCTCATGAATGCGAATGCCATATTTAAAAAAAAACAGAGCACATGACCACCCAACCACCAAACCAAAATGTCCTGCAGTAAAAGCTCTGGAGCTCACACTAAGCAACACTTTCAAATGCTGTTCCTCATTTAGTACATTCCTAGTAGCACCCATTTTTTGTTTACATTGAAACATATTTAATTATTGTTTTAGAATTCCATTAAATTTTCTTCTAAGGTTAAGAGGAAATCAGATGTTGAGTCCCTCTGGTGGCACAGGGCCAATGTGTGTTGCTTTGGTGCAGCCAGGGGGCAAACTCCTGCTTTTTTTTTAACTCCTCTCCCAATTTAAAGTAAGTAATAGAGGAAGCAAACTTTGAGAAAAATTATTAGAAATGAAGTTGTCTAAAATAACGGTTTTGACTATTTACGATAGATATCTATAAAGTACACAAAGTTTGATATTTGTTTTTACTTTCTAGTGTATTTTCGTTTGGCTCATTTCTGCTCAAAAGTTGAGGCGTGGTTATGCGATTGACAGCTACACTGAACCAATCACTGTACTGCGCTTGGCTCACGTCGTGAGAGAGGAGAAATTTATCACCGCCCATTTCACTTCAGCGAATGTGCAGTTTCTGTTTGTCTGTCTGTCTGCTCATCGCAGCTTAAATCGACCCAATGGCAGAAAGCGGCGTCCATATTTTTTTACATTTTTTGTTTAAAAATTATCCAACTTTTAAAGCTGGAAAAAAACAAGTTTCCTCCCCTGGTTCCTTTAGGTTTGTTGATTCAGATTTGACCTTCATTAACAATGGGGATGTGAATATTTTTTTAATTATGGATATATTAAGATTTAAACATCTTCACCATATCCCACATCTGAGGACTCCTTTCAGTTTCTTACTCTGAGCCTAACTTTTCTAGAAAATCAGGTATACTTTGAAACAAAATGGTCAAAAAAAAGAAAAATGCGATACCCATGAAAGAAGTTAATTTAATTCATAGGGTTTCATTAACAAAACAAATTGTAGCTAATTGTTTCACATCAGCAATGAAGTGTACTTTCTGATTGAAGTTGTCTCCTTATGTAAATTATGGAAATGTAAATGTTATATACGTTTAGTATTGTTTGTCATTAGTTCTATTCTCGGGTTCTCTCTCAATAAGCCTGAGAACTTTCAAGAGTTTTAATATTAGATCATGAATGTGAGGCTGTGTTTGTATGAAGTCAGATTTACCTTCAGATCTTCATCTCAGATATTTCATCATTGAGTTAGTGATTACGTTATTAATAAGAGTAAAAAAAAAATAAAAAAAATTAAATAAATAAGAGTAGCATACAATTGTGCTGTTAAAGGCATCATTCTTACTTAAATTCTGAATGTCTGCTTTAAAACTTTTATTTTGGGGTTAACACTATTAGTAAACGTACCGTAACATCTTTCTTCAGTCCAGCTGCAGATGTTAGCGATATATTAACTTTGGAGCTAAATCTTATAAAAGAGATTTATAAACTTGGTCAGAGGCTGGAGAGAGGGGCCTTTGATTTTATTTGACTTGACTAGTGTCTGTTAAGAAAATCAACCAATGAGCCGATTTTCTATCGAATTTGCCTGCCTCGTAAGTTTTTTCTGCTGCAGCAAAAAATTATGGACTCGTCTGTTGGTTTTCCCTACCAGATCGAAAATTCCTTCCACATTCTGCTGCATATATTGATGAATGATGATAAATTATTTTGGCCTTTTAGTTATTTTGGGTAAACTGAGAAGTTTTGATTTAGTAGGAACAGAAACAGCACAATTTTACGGTCATGTTTACAAATATAAATTGTATGATTTCAATTAAAAAAAAAGACAGCGAGACTGATCAAGCAATCAATAAGAGAGACTTTAGCATGATATTATAGTGAAGAGCCCGTGAGATTTAACTACTCTAAAAAAAGACTAGTAAAATATCTGTTCAAAAACCTACTCTTTAGCCTGAATTTCATTGCATATCATCGTAAGGATTGTTTATTGCACTTTGTTTACTCAGACGGGTACATTTCAAGAAACAGGAAGTTGTGAAGGAATTTTCACCTTTCTTCCATGCTGTAAAAAGGCAATTTATTTATTAAAAAGTATGGTTTTGGCATGCAGATCATGAAAATAAAAGTTAGAGATAAAAGCAAAAAAATAAAAAAAAAATATAAAATAATAAAAAAAATAAAAATAAAAATAAAAGCACCCGCTCGCGGCCAACTTTAAACCCCGAAAACGAAAGTCAGTCGACGTCTTTGCTCCGCTAAACGTACCGTAAACCATTATATAACAATAGAAAGTTAACGTAAACTTATATAAACAACTGAAAGAACATCTCAACCCAAACGGTTCTTTCCTTGACAGGCTAAAAGCTAAAACACACGCAGCTCTTGAGCTTTTTTGCGCACTCTATTCTTTATACAGGTTTTTAAACAAATCGACTACGTTACAAACTAACACACTAGCCGTTGGATAATTCAGTTGGATCTCTGTTGCTCCTAGCTTTTTTTTGGCCAGTTTAACTTTTGCTAACCCTACTTTAAATCACATAAAACTAATTCCTCGGACTTAGCTCTTTTAAGATTGCAATCGCACAACTAGTCTAACCAAAACAACTCATTGATTAGTCTTGTCTAACAGTTAGACATAAAATTAAATTAAAAAATAATACAAAAATATTAAATTCATAAAATAAAAAAATTCAATTAGTAATACAATTAATAACAACCTAGTTCTGCTTGGAGGAGTGCAACCCATCATTCTCAAACAATTAATTAGACGAAATACTCATTAATACAACTAGTACACAAATTTGGCTCTTTCGGTTCAGCTTCCCTTGTGACTGACGGTTCTGTTAAAGGCCGATCTATCCATAGAAGGCTAAACTGAAAAAATAGTTTTAGCTACGGTTTCAGCTGTCTTTGTGAATGACTGACCTGCACAAGGCTGTTCAATCCATAGTAGGCTAAACTGAAAAATAAGCTCAACAATAAGTTATAACAAACTCTAGAGGGAAAAAAAAAAAAAAAAAAAAAAATTATTTATTTTTTGTTAGTTATCTTGAAACTCTATAAATAAAATAATCAATATTAAGATTTATATAAAGAAATAAACAAATAAATTGATTCCTTAAACCTATAACCTAGTTAAACACCAAGCAAATTTGGTTGCGAAGCTCGCTTTTATTTATTTTTACCGTGCCCCATTAAACAACAGTGTTAGTGTAGTTTATAGTTTAGTGCAGCTAAAAACTTTTTAACTACAGTCTAACTAAATAAATAATAACCTAAACAATATTGATAAAGCAGATAGATATTACTCTACATAATATGGCCTCACCACACTGTTCCTCACCAAATTGCGAAGATCAGGAGTCATTCGATCTCAGCGTCATCAAATCCGAATTAGCAGATATTGAGCTTCAGATCAGCCTCTTACAGGCCAAAAGATCCAAGCTCAAGGAACAATGTGTGGCAATCTCCGCTCATAAAAATTCTAATATTAATTCAGCGTCTGTGCACAGAAGGACAGATGCTGCTGCAGTAAACTGCACGCCAGCACTGGACCATCACAGTCCCACTTTCTTGTTTTGTGATCAGAAGAGGAGAAGGCGAACCCGTCCTCGGGGGGCCTTCACTCCTCCCGCGCAACCAAGTTTTCAGATCCGCACCCAGAACCGGTTCACAGTTCTCAGCGAACCTGAGATGAACACTCTGGTGATTGGCAGTTCCATCGTCCGACACATCCAAGTGACTGTCGGTACGAACAAAGCACGTACGCACTGCTTCCCCGGTGCTAGGGTTCTTGATTTAGCCGCACGTTTACCTGCAATCCTGAAGCCTGATGGCAACATCAAGGCTGTGGTCCTGCACGTCGGCTCTAATGATACGTCTCGTCGTCAGTCAGAGGTGCTAAAAGCGGATTACAGTAAACTGATCCGCACTGCTCGCCGCCTGTCACCCGCGACCCAAATTATCGTCTCTGGCCCTCTGCCAACGTATCGAAGGGGAACCGATAAATTCAGCAGACTTTTTGCGCTCAGAGAGTGGCTCACCACCTTCTGTCGAGAAGAGCAGTTATTGTTTGTTGACAACTGGAATCTCTTCTGGGAGCGCCCTAATCTCTTCCGTCCTGACGGCCTCCATCCAAGCAAGCTAGGCTCTAAACTTCTGTCAGATAACATCACTAGGGCCCTTATTAGCATCTGACTAAATAATGCCAAATATAACACCTTTGAACACTGCCCCAAAAACCAACCTAAAACCTGTCAAAACCTAACATTTGCTATCGAAACAGTGTCTATACCACGAAAACAGAAAATAACTATAAACAACAAATTACTTAACACCAATAATCTGATCAATATAAAATTAGACTACAAATTATACAACTCGCAAACGTACTCTGTAAAATTTGGTCTCCTAAACATTAGATCTCTTACACCAAAAGCTGTAATCATAAATGAATTAATCTCAGAACTGAACCTTGACATACTGTGCCTAACTGAAACATGGCTCACTCCAAACGATTATTTTGGATTGAATGAAGCGACACCCAAAAATTACCGTTACAATCATGAACCGCGCTCAACTGGTCGTGGTGGAGGTGTTGCCACAATATATAGAAATACCCTAAACACAACCAAAAAGACAGAACATAAATTTAAATCCTTCGAAGTACTTGTGCTCCATGTTACACCGGCAAAATCAAAACAAAGATGTGCATTCTCTGTAACATTAGCTGTTGTCTACAGGCCACCAAAACACAATTCTAGCTTTCTTCAAGAATTTGCTGATTTTGTCGCACATCTTTTGGTCGAAGCAGATAAAATACTTATTTTTGGAGACTTTAACATCCATATTGATGACAAAAAAGACTCGTTGGGTATTGCCTTTACAGACCTCCTAAATTCATGTGGGTTTAAGCAAAATGTGGTCGGCGCAACTCACCGTCTAAACCACACTCTAGATTTGGTTCTATCTCATGGCATTGACCTAAGTGACATTGTTATATCGCCTCAAAGTGAGGACATCTCAGACCACTATCTTGTATCTTGTGCTATGCAGACTATAAACATTAGTAGTAGCATTCAACGCTACCAACTAGGGAGAAATATAAACCAAAATACTAAAGAAGCATTTATAAGAAACCTACCAGATATTACTCAACTTTCTAGAGTACCTGCAGATGAAAATGAACTTGAAACGATCACCTACAGTTTGAATAATATTCTCGTTAACACCCTAGACACTGTAGCCCCGCTTAAATTAAAACAAGTCAGAGATAGACAGGCCACTCTGTGGTCCGATGATAATACAAAGGTGCTAAAAAGACAAACCAGAAACTATGAGCGTAAATGGAAAAAAACTAGATTGGAAGTATTCAAAATTGCCTGGAAAGAGAGCATGTCTAAATATAGACTAGCACTAAAAACTGCAAGAACAAACTACTATCACAAGTTAATAGAAACAAATCAAAATAACCCACGCCTCTTATTTGAAACAATGGCTAATTTACTAAACAGTCAAACATCGACAGATTCAAATGCAGCTATAAAATTTAGCAGCAATGATTTTATGAATTATTTCTCAAATAAAATAACCTCTATCAGATGCAAAATTACTAAAACTCATATTCAATCAAAGCAGTTTAACTCAAACCCTATAACTTTGACTCACTCACTGCAGAATTTTTCAAATATTGACCTGAAAGAACTGCTAAAAATAATCACAGCGTCTAAATCATCAACATGCTCTCTAGATCCTGTACCAACAAAATTACTGAAAGAATTGCTACAAATAGCTCAAGAACCATTTCTAAATATTATAAACTCGTCTCTATCGCTAGGTTACGTTCCCAAACAGCTAAAACATGCAGTAATTAAATCACACATAAAGAAAACGCACCTGGATCCTACTGAGTTATCCAACTATAGGCCAATCTCTAACCTTCCGTTCTTGTCAAAAATATTAGAGAAAGTTGTTATAGCACAGCTCAGCTCCTTCTTACAGAAGAACAACTGTTATGAAGAACTTCAATCTGGATTCAGAGCGCATCACAGCACAGAGACTGCGCTGGTTAAAATTTCAAATGATCTATTACTTGATTGGGATCAAGGAAATATCTCTCTTCTAGTTCTGCTAGATCTCAGTGCAGCCTTCGATACGATAGATCACAGGATTCTCCTCGAGAGACTAGAAAACGATGCAGGCATCCAGGGCCAGGCTCTAAGATGGTTTAACTCTTACCTCTCTGACCGGAGTCAGTTTGTTCATGTAAATGGAGACTCATCGGACACAATAGCAGTAGAGCATGGAGTTCCTCAAGGATCCGTTTTGGGACCCATCCTATTCTCAATATACATGCTGCCCCTTGGCAAAATTATTAGAAGACATGGTGTTAGTTTCCATTGCTATGCAGACGACACCCAGCTCTATATCTCAGCAAAACCTAACGACCCTTTAAAGCTAAATAAGATCTCAGAATGTGTCGCTGATATCAATGATTGGATGAATGAAAATTTTCTTATGCTAAATCCAGATAAAACAGAAATATTACTTATTGGCTCTAAAAAGCAATTACAGAATCTCTCTGCTTTACATATGGAACTGGGGGGACACACTGTTCATTTTTCCACTACAGTTAAAAATCTTGGCGTTATTATAGATAGTGAACTGACGTTTAAGAACCATATCTCTTATGTTACTAAGACTGCTTTCTTTCACCTCAGGAATATTGCTAAAGTGCGGAACATGCTGTCTATTGTAGATGCAGAAAAATTAGTGCATGCTTTCATAACCTCCAGAATGGATTATTGTAATGCTCTGTTAGCCGGCTGTTCGGCCGCCACGCTACAAAAATTACAGTTAGTCCAGAACGCAGCAGCTAGAGTTCTCACAAGAACAAAGAAATATGATCACATTACACCGGTTTTGTGCTCTCTTCATTGGCTTCCTGTACAATATCGCATTGACTACAAGATTCTGCTCCTTGCCTTTAAGGCACTGAATGGCTTGGCTCCGGCCTACCTGAGCAGTCTCCTATCACGATATATTCCAGCTCGCTCTCTCCGATCAAAAGAAGCAGGACTATTGATTGTACCAAAGGTTAGTAAATCCACAAGAGGTGGAAGAGCGTTCTCATATAGAGCCCCGAAGCTCTGGAATAAACTACCGGATGTTGTTCGCAGCTCAACTACGCTCACAGATTTCAAAACTAAATTAAAAACATATCTGTTTAAACTGGCATTCCAATAATTATCTCTTGGTATTTGTCTAAACAGATATGGTGCCTGAGCACCATATAAATACAAACTGTTTGAAAAAAACAATGTGGTTCAATGTTCCTCTCTAACCTATCCTCATTATTTATCTCTCCTCCTGCAGCTGATGCTGATCACTTGTTTGTTGTCTATGTTACAGTTTACTAACCGTTTTCTCCATTTCTTAGTTCCTGTTTTGTCTTTGTTTGTTTTGTTTGTTTTTTGTTTTTCAGGTCCTGTCCGGCAAACCGTTCATCGATGGATTTTTAGTTTGTATGTTCTTTATGCTGGGGAGGTGATTAGCACCTGCCTCAGTCAGCGGGAGTCCCCTTCTCAGAGGGAACTCCTGTCTGCTCTGCCTGATCCTCATGGGGACTTTGTGAAGCTGCTTTGAAAGCAATTGCTAAAGAAGCGCTATATAAAAACTGATTGATTGATTGATAAATAGTGGAAAACTAACATCTCGTGAGAAATGGTAGGGGAAAATAACAGGTGTGGTTATAAGAAAACGCTGTTGTTATGGCCAATAATGTGTTTATGTGTTTGTGCCATGTGTATTACCGACCCATCAGACATTTAACCTTTTTTCACTAACATTTAAAATAAGGATAAAAAGACTTAAATAATGTATTTTGTTTAAGGAAAAGTATAAACAAATTGTAAACACAATTATATTTTATGACCGTATAACAAAAGTCCTTGTTGGTTATTATGATGTAGAAAAAAAGTAGTTAATAATGTGTGTTAGTATACGTTTGCCATGTTGGGCACCTATAATTTAGCCATCTGAGGACTGAGTTGAGGGAAATGAAGTCTCAGCTAGCTGCCACTGGTTTCAAGCTTTTTCCTTTTTCTCTGGTGAACTATAAAGAAACGTGCTTAATGTCTGCTGCGACTTTATTTCACGTTCACGTGTAGACTTTTGGCCCCTTTGGCTCGCCATACGAGTCTGCGGATCGAATGACGGTTTAATGTTACCGTCTGAGAAATAAGTTAACTACTTGAGGAAAATGAATGTTTCCGAATATTAGACATTCATATGAATCACCAACTTGTAAACGTTACTCGCGGAAGGGGTGCTGTGACAGCGGGAGCGTATGTTTAGCGACAGAAAGTAAGAACCACCGCGTGACGGTGTTGTGAGAAGGACACTAAACTAGTCTGACCATCGCTTTCTGCGGGCATGGAGGACGCGGACTCGCCCCTGGAGAAGAGCGCGGCCGATCTGACCGTGATGGACGTCTATGACATCGCGGCGTCGGTGGGACAGGAGTTCGAGCAGCTGATTGACCGGTTCGGCTGCGAGGCTCTTGCGCGACTAGTGCCGAAGGTGGTTCGAGTTCTGGAGCTTCTGGAAGCGACGGTTACCCGAAACAGCGGAGGTTTCACGGAGGCCGAGGAGCTGCGGCTCGAACTGGAGCGAATGAGACTAGAGAGGACCGAGCGTCTTGACCGCGACCGCAAGCACAAAAAGGTTTGTTCTCTTCTGTTTATTTCTGTCAGGCCTGGTTTTAGAATTTAGTTTCGCGCGGATAATGCGCTGGTGGGAGAGTTAACCTCGTTCTTTTACGAGGGTTACTGGCAGCTGTCAGTAACTGAACGTCACCCTCTTTGTTAGTAACAAACACTCTTCGCTCTGTCCAGCTAACTATCATGTGATACATTTACTTAGATACTTTCTATTTAGTTTGAGCTGTGCTTTTACGCACAATCATGTGATGTTTTTGGCTCATCTGTATTTCTCCCAAGCGGCGACCTCACCCCTCCTTCCTTCCTTCCTTCCTTTCCGCCCCCTCTCCTCCTTTCCCGCCCCCTCTCCTTCCTTCCCGCCCCCTGTGCGTAAAACGAAAAATTCCTTGACTGACCACTTGAGGCTGGTTCCATAAGTGAGCAAGGTCCAATTGTCACCCATGTTAAAATTCTTAATTTTATATCTTAAATGAACAAATTTTATGCTTTATTATGAGAGTTATTTTTTTTTACTTTCACAACAACTCTGAGGGAGGTTAATTATTCATTTCTTTCTTTAGGTTATATTAAGATGTAACGTTTAGCATTAAAAAGATGGGCTACTCAAGTGTGAGCAACTTACCAAGCCACTTGACGCTATAACTAAAAAGGAACTTCCCAGCAAACATTTCAACATTGAAAACAAGTTGAAAGAACTGGTTGAAATATAGTTCCAAAATGAAATGCCTAACCATAAAGACTGATATTTCCCAAACAAAGCCTCGTTAATTGAAAATAAAGTTAATCTCAAATCAGCGATGTCTCTACCGTCAGAACACTTGCAAACTCCAATTAAATAGTAATCTAATAATTATTTAAAAATTTTAAATATCTTTCTATAAATAATTATGCGCTTTTATTAAATTAAATCATCAATGCCTAAAAACATATTGTCCAGATAAGAAAAATATTATATTTATAATAGCCAAGGCAGGGGTCGGCAACCCAAAATGTTGAAAGAGCCATATTGGACCAAAAAAAACAACAAATATGTCTGGAGCTGCAAAAAATTAAAAGCCTTGTATAAGCCTAATAATGAAGGCAGCACATGCTGTATCTAGCTATATTATCTATATTAGCCTACTATAAACATGACTAAGTTGGCTACAAATACATAATGAGCCTTCATGATTAAATGTTTATTTTTTCTGTAGAGAATGACGCACAATGTGATTACTCTGTTGTACAATGCCGCCTCAAGTTTAACTTCATTACAATATTAATGAATTATGTGTCATTGCTTTGATGAAATTAAAGAAATGCCATAAAGAAATCAAATATTTATTTGTTGAAATTAAATATTTATTCTACACACTTTTACAGCATTTGAAAATGTTAAGAATGTTTGTTCTCCTATAGAAACCATATTAAACAAAAAATATATTAACCTCCCCCATCTTTTTCCATTTTCAAACATTTTTGAAAAAGCTCCAGGGAGCCACTAGGGCGGTGCTAAAGAGCCGTGGGTTGCCGACCCTTGAGCTAGGGAAATTAATTTCTCTTGAGAGTAACATAATCTGAGGACTTTTTTTCAATTGACTAATAAGTGTGTAAAAGTATAACCTAGAATCATAAAACTTAAAATAACATTGATACATGAACTCCGGACTCCTGGAGACATGACATGTGCATTAAATAGCATTTACAGATTCGACTGTCCACCCAGGATTCTTTCTGGACATGCTTTCCACGTTAACATTGTGCCCATGTTTACTGGGTTATTGTATGAAATTATTGTGAGCAAAATTCCGAATTGACGCCCATGTTAAAAATGTGTATTTTAGCTTCTGAAATAAACACATCTAATGTCTGCTCACAATAGGGTTTTTTTTTCATTCACATCATATTTTAATCTTCATGAGAATTATTATTTTGTTAAAGCTGTATTACAATTAACAGTTACACATAATTAAGGGTGAAAGCCAGTCATTTCCGATCCAACAAACTGCAAATTGTGCCTGTTTGCGACTCTTGGGAAGTGATGCTTTGCCATGATGGAAATGGAAAAATAAAGTCTTTGTTTGTCTGTGTGTGTGTGCGCATGTGTGTGTGTGTGTGTGTGTGTGTGTGTGTGTGTATGTCGCGTTCAGGAGTTGGAACTGGTAGAGGATGTCTGGAGGGATGAAACTCAAGATTTACTCTCCCAAATCACACTACTGCAGCAAGAGAACCAGAGTCTACTTAGCAACTTGTCTGTCAAAGAGAGTCCGGACTCTAAGGAAGGCATCCAGAGACATGAAGGTATCCAGTCAAGTAGCAATGAAAAATTTTGTCATGAACCTAAAAATTTGTCATGGTAATTTGCAGTGTTTATTCCAATGTTATCCATTACAATAGATATTTACTTGGCTCAAAACAAACATTTTCACTGTGTAGCACAGATGTTTCTATTGAAATTATTAAATTAATAATAATTTTAGGTTATGTTCGATTGTAATGTCTATGGTGACATTGACCCTGTTAGTCGAATGACGATTATGGGATCCGCCTCGGAGTGGGTCAATCAGACTTCTTCTGACCTCGAGGTTGTGGCGAGGGGACATCTCGGTTCCCTATTTGGGTAATGGTGAGTTTCGTAAGTAACCATAAACTTTCTCCTTCAGTTGTCCAGTTTGACGTATGTTGAAGGATGACTGTGGGAACACCCTAAAATTCCACAACTGAGGTTCTTGTGTACCACCAGACATCAAGGATTTTACTGAGTGAAAGTAAGATCCACTGCATGATGAAATCGAGCGGGTCCTTCACTCTGCTGGCCCCAAGTTTAAGACTTAATTATGTTTGTGTAGTTGATTCCTAGATACTTCCCTTCCTTAATTCGAAAACATAGGATGAGTTCCCTTTTGAGGAACTACTCAGCCCATTCTGTGCCTGGTGATGTTATCTTTCGAGAATCAAAGCAGAAGTCCCTCTACAAGAAGGTGGAGGAGACTTTTGTGGCTTACAGTGAAAAATCTGTGCAAGATTTCCCCTAGGCATGGGCCTTTCCCAAACTGGACACCCCTTTGTACATTGGAGTCAGTGCGTCAGCACCATCACAGCTGAAGAGAGGGGTCCAATGGACAGAATACAGGGCGGGAAACATGAACGAGCAATATCAATGTACGGGCGGTATTCTGGCCTAGGTCAACCACAAGTGGCGATTCTGGACGAGTAGACATTGTGTAGCAGAGCTTGCATGCTACTGCGTCTCTGGCTGAGAGTGTGCCTATTCAGTAGTACCTTGCAGCTCGTTATTAAGACACACCGAGACTAGGGGCCAACAGTAAGCCATCAAGCTCACCAAGGCAGAACAACCCAAGGATCGATTTCTTAGAGCATAAGAGCATCAGGAACACATGTGAACAGAACCTGGAACCTGCAAGTTCTGATCATCTTTTTAATGCTCTCATGCCCACTTTCATGTGGAAACCTTATGCGCAGAATATACAGCACGTTAGATCCCTATACTAGCTAAATTATGCCATGCTATTAGAATTTAATCTGTCTTTTCAGCTGTTCTCGGTAGTGAGATTTCAGCATGAGACATGGGGCGTCATGACAGCATCTTTGCAGGATATGAAGTGTGATTCCCTCACATCTTTTGTTAAGACATAAGGTTGGCTCTTACCCACCCTTAGTCTTATGATTGAGGGGACCAGTAATACTTTTCCACCTATGGACCCTCCTTGCAAAGAGACAACTGGTCTCCTGACTCCTGGACAGGGCAGAATTTTATGATTTAAACTAAATGAAAATGTAGACATTAATACCATACCCCCATCTTGTTTCAGACTAATAAAGGCATTGTTCCTCCTTGGAACACAGTTTGAGATATTATGGATATAAATCAGGAGGCTATAGTGTCCTTATGCCACTATTGAACCCTGAGAACTTGCACATGCAATAACATATTAATCTGGTAATTATCAGTTTCTTTAGAAGCTTGTCTATGAGGAATTTCTCTTCAACTCCACAGCTCATGTTGTTGCTCTTTCTTTTTCTACTCTTTATTTAGCTTCCCCATCTCACCCAAACTACTTCAGCATTTTATCCTCACTTCATTTATACTATCTTTTAAGAATGTCACTCTTACTGTTTTTGTGTGTTAGGAATCACAGCCAGAGATCAACAGGTGATGAAGAAACTGAAGGATGTTGTGGATAAACAGAGAGATGAAATTCGAGCCAAAGATCATGAACTAATGCTCAAGAGTGAGGACGTTGAGGCGGTGAGGGACAAGCACTTATACTTAATGTCATTACTCACCTATCCGAATTTTTGGTCCGAAGTTTCATGGGTGAGCCATATGATGGGCACGAACAAAAAAAGTTTGGTTCTGCCATATCGGCTTGGTTATTCTCAAGGAGAATGACTGATGAAACAGTGAAAACTAGCTCTTGAGTGGGACACTCTCACGTTGACCTTACAACAGAAACCGTGATTAAGAACAACATGATGAAGAGAACAAATTGTGAAAACGGAGAATATGAACTTTCAGAAGCTCTTCTTGTTGGTGTTCAACCATCAAGACTTATTCGACAAAGCCCACAAATATTATATAACAGCCAGGTGAGTGGCTGTTGTGCAAGGAGTAGTGATGGGAAGTTTCATTCATTTTGGTGATTTGTTTTTTTGTTTATTTAAAAGAATGATTAAGTTGAACCATTCTTGTATATCTTTCATTCGGGAAAATGGATCTACTTGCAAACTGTTATGACAAAGACCCACAAAGAGCGCAAAAACACAAATCATAGTAAATGAAATCGCTCACCTGTGTCTTCTGATTATCAACAGTGTAATCCCCAAGCACAAAAGATCATTTTGAAAATTTGTTCTTTTCAAGAACGAAACATCACTACCCCTGAGCGCCATCCAATGGCAAGGAGCATAGTTGCATCACCATTAAACAGCAGAGGTTTAAAGTTAGTGAAAATGCATCCTGCAGAGAATTCATCCAAATGTTTGTGCGAATCTAAATTTAGATAGATGTGTAGAGACCTTTAGTTTATATCAGATTATGCCATGGAATCTTTTATCTTATCTGCAAAGCCATACTCCTCATTAAACTACAGCTACAGGATAAAGCTGCCTTAGTGCGTGCTTAACCTGTCTGCTGGTCTCTGTGTTCAGCTTCAGCAGCAACAGAGCAGGCTAATGCGAATCAACCAGGAGCTGCGTCAGCGCCTCTGGGTGCTGGAGGCTCAGGGGAGGAAACTGATCCAGCAGAAGGTGGAGCTGGAGGCCCAGGACCAGGAGCGGAACCAAGAGGTTCAGACACTGCACAGACAGCTCCAGAGACTCCAGGGGAAGGACCAGGGTCTCCAAAGCAGGAGTCCTGAGCAAGACGAGGAGACACAGCAGGAGCAGGAGAGCCCATGTCCTCCATCATCTACACAGGTACCATAAAAATGAATGATTCCACTCATTTTTGTTTCTTTGACCAGAGAATGAGTACAGGTTAATTGTTAAAACCACTCAATCACAATTCCAGAACCTTTCACATATTTTGAAGAGAAGCTATAGTCTGCTCTTCCTTTGTATCCTATCAGTGCAGCTTTCAATTATACAGCTGCTTTCAGTTTGTTAGTAGACTGGTGTCTTTAATGTAAGAAGATGCATCAGATTCCTCATAATGTTGGAGATTATATGATCTGTAAACTCTAAAGATTATTCAGATCACTAAGCAACACTGTAAGCCAGCATGAGAACATCTTATAAGTGATATTAAGTCAGTGTCATGAAGGGAACAATGTTCTTTGAACTCAGTCTCAGGACACTGGGTTAATCTCCTGTTTTTAAAATTCTGGTGGTGCTGTGCTTAGTGTGTTGGTCTCTGGCCTCAGGATCTGGCATATGAGCTGCAGGCAGAGGGCTTCCAGGTGCAGGAGCCTTTACTGTTCTCTCCATCAGCACTGAAAATGTCTCTGGAGGAGGGGGCGCAGGCGTGCGCCAGGGTAAAACAGAAGCATGCACTCTTCCGGAGAGCATGAAACGTGAACTAACCAAAATCTATGTGTGAGTTAATGAACAACGAGGATCTAACTTTGTTCTGAACATTAGACCATTATGGCTGTTTTCCATTGTACAGTACTGTTCAGTACGGCTTCTGTTAGTTTTCCATGCTAGCGGGGCCTGTTTGTGTGAGGGTGTGTTTTATGGATGTGAGCAGAAGATGTGCGTCCTGCTCTGTGACTAACCCGACACAAACAAAGGCGAAAAAATACTGTCATGGGATCGTAAATCATTTTAACCCTGTTTGCTCTATTAGTGAATAACAGACTTTAATCAGCCTTCAAACGTTAAGTCACTCCTTTAAAGCTGTTGTTTGGCTGGGATCATGCTAGATTACTGTAGTTTTCTGTGTTAACGAGTGGTTATATTGCATTAGGTTATAATTAATGACATGTTCACATGTCAACAACAAAAACACACGATTCAAGATTGTTTCATTAATAAATAAAATTAGAATCCACAAAATATTTGTTCTAATGCATGTTTTCAGCTGGTTTCGATTCCAGTAGATGAAATGCTTATCTTGCTACATTTCTCTTTCCTGGAAAATAAAGAACATTCAGAAGAGTTACAGGTGTGTAAACATCACAGGATAAATCCGTCTATAAATCCTTTTATGAAGCATTTTAATCAATAATCGATTGTTTGGTTTTATTTCACAGTGTTTCGTATATAATTGTCTAATTAGTTATAAATGATAGTATGAAGATACACTAACACATTCACGTTTTAGTGATGGTTCATGAAGTTCCCTGTGAGCTCAGTTTTCTAGCGATGAGCTCGATGAGCTAGCGATCATGCTATGTGAGTCTGTGAGTAAATGCTTTAACCATTACTTTAGAACAAACAACTGCAGCAACGACTCCAGAAAATAAAACAAACTTTTGTGATTCATAGAACATCACATACTCTCGGGATCAGTTTCAATTAACACAAGATGCTTTGTAGCAAACAGTACACGTGTTAATAATTAATAATAATACGATAAGAGGCAATCATTCAATCTGTCATATAAACAAATCAGAATATTACCTGTGTGAGCAGTAGCACAGTGCCCTGGGGATTCGGAACACTACAAGATCTCAAATGAGGTTGCGCCAGGTCACAAATTTGGTTTAAAATTATCCTGTCCACCAAAATAAACCAACCGACATCATTATAGACCCTTACTCAAAATGACCAAAACATTACTACTCAACTTAAATCGTATTTCAGGCTCTGGCCACAGGGAGCGGTAAAAACACTGAGATAAACCACAAATAAGGTAAATGTATTTATAATGTTTATTAATCTATTCTAGACACACAAATGGTATAAATGATTTTAGCTAAACTAACCTAACACATTCGCTCGCGCATGCACGCACACACACACCGAGAGGGAAGGGGTGAGGAAGAGAGAGAGGAAGATTAGAGCAAGCGAGTGAGAGAGACAGAGAGAGAGGGAGAGAGAGAGAGAGAGAGAGAGAGAGAGATGGAAAAGCAAAGTATTTGGATTAACAGCTCAAGAGTTACCCTTAATTAAGAATCTAGGCACATAATCAATTCAGCATTCCCAAGTGTCGTTCTGAAAATGTTACCCTTGCCAAAGTAATTAATTATCGCGTGCTACCATGTTAGGTTCCTTTGAATCGGTGAGGGTCACGCGTGGTCCGTGGCAGAACGAGCGGATTCCGGGAGGACAGCTGTGACGGTGTGCCCAAGTTGTGAGAATGTTCCTAACGTCCAAAAGAGCTTCCTTGGAAGTCCGAAAGGAGTTTCCCGTTGTGTTTGAGAGTCTTTAAATTTGAAGTCACGACTCTGGGTTGGTGAGAGCCGGGTTTTCCTTTGTTGAAAAGCGCCAAGAGGATGAGAGGTTCTGGAGGAGGTACTTGAGAGAAAACTGGCTAAGAGCTGGAGGAGAAAAGAGACTGGAACAGGAGACACCAAGACCGGAAAGGAAAAACTGTGGGAAAAAAAAAGACTACTGAAAAGAAGACAACTAGAACAGAGAGGACGCGCGCTGGTATTTGTCTCTGGAGGCGGGTCCTTCTGGCAGCTTAGCCAATGAGAGCACTCCTGGAATCGGAGCTATGGTGACGTCACAATACATCCCATAGCAGCTTCTGCGCAGCTGGCGGGGAGAGAAGTTAGCTCTTAATTTGCATCCATTAATAGACAAAGTCATATCTAATCGGGAGAGTACCGGATAACTTTCTAACCAAGTAAATCCTTTCGGGAACGTGATAAGCGTTCCAAAAACACCAAACACGTCAGAACGCAGCGGAAAGACATTCACACAAATTAATCATTCATTTTAAACTAACTGGCTAACGATACAGGTCTTCAATGTACACAAAGCAGATTAAGACTTGCTATGACTATTAATCCAGTATATGGGCGTGTACACGTAAACAGATTTGTCCCTTTTTCTCTGTATGTTAAGAAAAGCCATTTTGGTGAGCACGGAACAGAATCACACCGTCTCTGTGTTCCTTGCCTGCGAAGCTTCGCTTGGGTTGAAACAGGGGTCGACCACACCGCGCTTTGATCCTGCGGTCAAGGAGAGGTCGAAACGTTTGCATGGTCATGCCAACTGTCAGGTGACGCTGAGGTTATCTTCGTGACCTCTCTAAGTCTGTGAGGGTAATTTCTTTTTGACGTGTTTAAACCAGAACCGAATCGATGGCCCCATTTGATCAGGGGTAAGCCCCCCCACCCCCGGGATGTAGGCCTCTTTCAGAATTAAAGGGCCAGTGATGAAGCCGAGTCTATAGTCCTTACATATATTCAATTTCTCATTCCCTTCAGAGGGCTCCAGATGTTCACAGGTCGCTTCCCACAGCCATACTAACCCCTCGTGGTCGTTGTTGCTAACTCCTCAGTAAGAAAAGTCGCTATAGGCTGACCCAAAAGTCGCTAGATGGCATAATCACCTAATTTGCATAACACCACGTGACAAGCGTGGTGTAAATTCCCCGCCCCAATGGGTTTTATTTATTATAAACATAAAAGTATTGCAGGTACATGTGTTTCATTTCATTAAATTAACACATATGGCATTATAAAACAAACACATAATGCTAAATAAAATTAAATAATAATACAAACAATGACAACGGAATGACGTTTTGCTGTTGCCTGAAAATGAAAGGTAAGCTCTGTGATTTTAAACTAATGTTAATCATGTCTTTAAGATCAATTTTGACTTTACGGTTGGTGTCAAGAAATTAATATCTAGTATTTTTATAGTGTCAAAAAGTTGGGTTACTTTGTATTATATGTGATGATGTTGATGATGGATGTTGGTTGAGGGATGAAAACCTCACACAGGCATAGTCTTCTGTTCTTGTGCAAATATGTAAACAAAAGATTTTATAGGACTCGTTGCTTGTAATAAAGACCCACAATCTCAAAACCCTGTGTCAAAAAACCCGAGAACGGTGATAATTGTGGAGTAGAAGAAACAATAGAACATGTAATACTTAAATGTAAAAGATATGAAGTTGAAAGAAAAGAAACGATGAAAAAGATTAGGGAAATAATAACAAAGCCTATAACCATTATCAAAATCCTAAAGGAAACAAAAATTTATAAGGCGATACTTTTTTTTCCTAAATAGATTTAGAATCATTTCAGAATATAAATTAATAATAATAGGAAAGGATAATTTTCTCTCCTTCATATATAGTTCATACTACTTTCCAGGTTGTGGCAAGTCCATTAAGAAGACTTAGAGCAAACTGCCTTTCAACAGCAGACAAAGAAGAAGAAGAACCTGGCGCCGCACCACAGCACAGACATTGCATCCATCTAAAGAGCCCGTCAGCCAGAACAAAAAAAACTCCCTAAATGTCGCCAGGAACCATAGAAAAAGTCGCTAGATTTGTCGCTAGTCACTAGAATCCAAAAAAAGTCACTAGACGGTCTGAAAAGTCGCTAAATCTAGCAATAAAGTCACTAAGTTGGTAACACTTTTGATGACGCAGGAGCGCAGATTCTCTCTGCCCAATCAGTGATCTGGAAGTACGTCGCACGTCATGCTTGCTCTGTCCAATCAGCAAGGATGGGGTAGGTTAAGGTTTTAAAATCAATTTTGGAACCAGCTCAAAGTAAGTACTGAATATGGTGTCAGTTCCACAGCCAGGACATAATGGAAAAGCGCAAATGCGGAAAAGTGCAGAACCGTACAGAATTGTGCCCTGCCTTGTAAAGGAAGAGCGCCAATAGACAGACCAACAGACCACCGGTGAATTTCATTGCTGCTGTTTTACAAGATAGCAGAGATAACACATAGCTTATGGTGACATGGTTAACTGCTATTTTTTCTGCTTAATTACTTATTTAAAGGGGTTTGTGGTTTTTATAGTGATTTATAAGAGTAGATTGAATCAAAATCGAACCATGGACATTACCAAACAAAAAACGAATTTGTTTCTTTTAAAAATGTTTTTTATTTGCACCATTGACAATATCCCTTGAGTCTCATTGTAATGTCACGATCAGATAGGAAAGGGCTGATATCCCTCCCCGGAAGTGATGCACTATCCACAAAGCAACGCCTTCTCTCCTGATATCCGGTAACAAACGTGCGCGAATCAAACAGAGCGAAACAGGCGAGCAGCACTCAGCTTGGACTTGTATTATTAAAAGGAGGTTATTAAAAAGACTTGTAAGGATTCAAAGAAGATGGGCCTTAATTCCAGGGTGTACAGAAACAAAACATCTATTTGACTCTGGTTCATAGAGGAACGGTTGTATAATAGTGTTCCCTCCAAACACCATAGTTTCTATCATTGTTGCTTGCTCTGTGTTCGTGTGTTAGGGTTAGTGAATTTGCTCATAATTAATCCCTCTAATATGTCTCAAATCTACGTTGACCGTCATACAGTAAGTTTGCATACACATCATGAATATGCAAATCACTAACCAAGCGGTGATTAACTGGGGAGTGGATACGAAGTTTGCAGAATGAAAATCTCAGGTCATTTCCGGGATAAACCTGGGCTAGAAAATGAGGATATTGAACATGATTTTAATAAAAAAAAAATAGAGACTTTTTAAGTAAAAGTATCTCTTTTAAAAAATAGACCAACGTGAACGACATATTATTGAAAATAACACAATGTCTCTGACCCTTTTAAAGTAACACCAACTTTGTTTTCCTGTAATAGAAATACATTGCCATACTTTTACTGCTGATATGTTCAAGCACTACTTAGTAGGTGGAGGTACTGTTTGAGCTCCAGAAATCAAATATACATTAACTATAATGAATAAAACTACAGGTGTGTGTTTGATGATGAAACAATAGAACATGGCAGAAAAAGTTATGTTTGCCTAAGAAGGCCTTTTAATTATATTATTTTTGCAATGGTTTTTTTTTTTTCAGTAAAAATATAATTAGCGAAACGGTTGTCATATTTTTTTAAAGGAATAGTTTTCATTTAACCAAAATGAGAATTGATGCCATTCTTATTTCAGTATCAAAATGTTTCAGTTTTCAGTTATGTTGAAGTTCTGGTCCTTCTATTGTTTTTTTGTTTTGTTTTTTGTAGTCAGTGTAGTCTTCCACTACGTCAGTGTCCATTTCAGTTATATTGTTTTTGTTAAGCTGAGTTCTTGACTACTCGTTGTCAGAAATTGTTGTTGTAGTTCTCATGTGCTCCCTGGTTGTTTAAATACCCCACCCCTTTTATTCTACCCCACCTGTCCCATCACGACAATCCTCAGTTTATATTAGTTTCTATTAGTAATGGCGAAGTTGAAGCAGTACTGTTTGTGTTTGTTATAAGTAGCTGCATCTGAGCGCGAATCCATTTAGAACCTCATTAATTCAAGTTGGTTTAAAGCTCAATCTATGTTTATTTTATTCTTAAAAAAGCATAAATAAAGAGTTTAATTGATTTTTTTTCTGGAAAATAGTGTAGTATATAGTATATTGTATAATATAATTATAGTAGATATAAAATTCGAATAGTATTTTGAAGTGGCATATATTTATGAAAGTAGAAATTGCCATATATTTCTACTGGTGCTTCTGCAACCTTTATTTTAAAATAACGTGTGTGCATACATGCATGTGTGTGTGTGTGTGTGTGTGTGTGTGTGTGCGTGTGTGTGTGTGTGTGTTTAGGTGAACATTTTAAAATCTTTTTAAAGATTTTAAAAATATATATATATTTTTTCTACTACAATAAAGAATATGGCTGAGGTCTGTTTGTCATAGTTTCTTCCTCCATATTCTTATTAACTGCTTCACTATTAAACCTACCGTATTCTATATTTGATTTGTGTATGTAAATAAATCTGGTGTGTGTATGTGCATGTGATGTATGTGTAGAGCTAAGAAATGCAACACCAAGTAGCTGGAATACAGCAAACCATAACCATCTGGGTCTACTTATAGCAGTGTTTCTTAAAAAGTCCAACAATTAAAAGCCAAAATTTTAGGCTTTCGAAAGTCTTAGTCACTGTTCTGTATTAAAAAATTTCACATGTCTTATTTGTCTGATGTCAATGTAAAGCTCATTCGATATGTGTTTGCGAGAGAAAATTCACCTAAACTGTAAAAAAAGATGGTTAGTATTGCTATAGCCAGAGAATATTTGCATAAATGCTCAACAACATATTACATCAGGGTTGCCAGAGTTTGAGAAAATGTTAGTAAATCCTCAAAAACATAAATGACGTCTCCCAAAAATAAAAAAAAACAGTCAAAATCGTAAAAAATTGATGGTTATGGTTTCCATAGTTGAAGAAAAGATTTTCAGATATTGACATAAGACTTATTAATGCTAAGCAATGTAGATGCCATTTTTAGAGTTGCAGAGATGAATAAAGCATGCATAAATGCTCAAAATCATAAAAGTTATTGTTCTGGCTGCCAAAAATTGAGAAAATGTTCTTTATTATTAAAAACTTTTGTTTAAAAAATTTTTTTTAAATGACTGTTAGGGTTGCTAGAGTTTGAGAAAATACTCATAAACATTCAACTTTTAAAATTCATGGTTAGAGGGTTGCCAGAGTCTGAGAAGACTATTTGAAGCATATTGTTTATTAAGAAAAAAAGTTTTATGTTTTTTTTAATGATATAGGTCTATGATATAGGATTGTGAGCAGTCTTTCAAAGTCTTAAATCCCTATAACCATGTGCCTCATAGAAAGTGTTAACGAAGTTGATTTTATATGAAAAAAACACTGGTTCCATGTGTACTTGTTCTAGGAGGTGCAGTGCGAGGACTCTGTGGATCTAAAGGATTCAAACCGGCCGCGCTTCACTCTTCAGGAGCTCCGCGATGTTCTACACGAGCGCAATGAGCTGAAGGCTACAGTATTTATGCTCCAGGAGGAGCTGGCTTACTACCGGAGGTCTGAGTTCTCTAGCTCATAGCATGTCTCCGTCGTTCCCTGGTTGTTCATTTTCTGCACTTTGCTGTGCAGTGAGGATCAAAATGAGGAGGGGATCCAGCCTATGACCGATCCTTCTGCAAAACCCCTGCCCAGTTCTCGATCCAGCTTCCACCCTGAGTCAGGAATCAAGAGACTGTATGTACTGAAAACCAGCCACAGAAACTTTAAAAGAGAAGTTAGGTTATGTTCAGATTGCAGGTCTTAATGCCCAATTCGAAGTTAGAAATCTGATTTGTATGAAATCAGATTTTTTGGTGAGTTTGTTTACAGTCTGTGTGAACGAGATGCAGCTCCAATGTGACACGCATGCGTAGAAGAGAAAGCTATCTCCCCCAGAAGGCACTGATAACAGACGTAAACACTATTCAGACTGTCCTGAAAATATCAGATTCAGGTCACATATGGGTAAAAAAATTGGATTTGGGTCACTTTGGACTGCAGTCTGAACATAGATGCATATAGGGCTCTAACTAGTGATTATTCTTATTTGTTTGATGAATAAAGCATTCATATAGTTACTGTTTGAAAGAGCTGTCACATGCTTTACCAAGCATAGACCCCAATCGCAAAATCGTTTCTGAAGAAGGAAATACTAATTATCAAACAAGAGACCAGATATCAAACAAGGCAACAGTAAAATGACCCACAAAAAAATTGAGACAGTTTCAGATACAGTGTTTGTTTCTGAGTTCAGTAGACTGTTAGGGTGTGGTGATTAACAAACACTAAGTTTTAGGTTTCAAATAGAAGGAATCACAGCCAGGTTGTAGATATAACAGGGAGTCAGACAGACAAAATATATGAGGAAACTATGAATAAAGTGTAGCCATTTTAATCTCTGAACTGGAATAGTGTTTTGCAATCTCCTGAGATTTTTTCCCTGATTCCAATCTTTTAAAAGCCACGTGATAAAACCCTATCGATCAATAGACCAACCCTAGATACAAGACTGAAGCGTGTTTTGATGCATTTATATAAGACATTATTAAGATATTAACCATTTAAACCTGACATAGAACAGTTCTGCCAGAGCATACCTAAGTATTTTACGTGATTTGCTATTTTTTCAATATTTTCAAAAGCCATATCAATGCTCAAAGAGCGTACATTAAAGTAAGGTCACTTAATAATAGACAGCACCAGAGCCACAGGGTTAGAAACTTGCATATACTCTTTATTTTACAAACACATACCAACTATAACAGCAACTTAATACAACAACCAAAAGATCTCCGAAGAGCAGGCCATTCACTTTACTTTAAGAGTTTTTTTAGTTCCCCGGGACTTTGGGGAAAAGAAAGAAAACAGTGAAAAAGCGCAATAAATGAATATAACCCTCTAACTGAACCCGACCACCTTCCTAATCTGTAACAAAAAGAAATCCGGAATTCTTCAGCGACACGGCGCTCTAACTAACCTTCACTAACTAACCAAAATACAACCACAAACGCTATTTCACTGTTATCTAGTGTGTTTAACAGAAAGTAAACTCTGTATGGTGCATTTGAAACTAACTAATAACAACCAAATCCACTTGAATATAAGACAAATTAATAGAGCAAACTAACACAGCTCAAACAGCAAAACACACGCTACACTCGCTCTTGCTCTCACTCTCTCTCTCTAGTGCGCTTCTCCGGTCGCACGCACCTAACTTCAAACACGCTCCCCTTAAATTCTCTAACTGACAAGCTGGACTACTTTAAATACACACTCACACATGAAACCAGCTGACAGCGTTCACAACACAGGCACACAGCAGCGTAGCATTCAGGGAATGAAGCCGGGCCGAAGAGAGAGAGGGGGATGAGCCGCACAGAACCTGGGCTTTGTAGAGCAGTTGCGCTTCCGGATTGTTTTATTAGCGGTGCATCATCTGCTCTAACTCCAATCGCCAGCATGTAAAACATAAATAAAGACACGTGTTAGAGAACACAAAAATAACACCAAACTTAATAACAATTACGATCTTGTGGAGATCGTAATAATGGTCTCTGTGGGTTCTAGTATCCCAGTGCAGTGACAGGGACACTATACTGTAAGGAGCGTCTCTAATATTCCCTGCATTCTAATTGGCTATGTTTTTCTGACTGGCTCCCCATGCCTCATATTCACCTTTGGCCGTTATGAGGTGAGTGTTCTGGAGGAGAATGGCAGCCATCACATCATCCAGGTGAATGCTCCACGCTGTGCTGGATTAAGAGACAACCCCTCAAGACGTAAAGCTCTTCTTTGAGTGTCTATAACAGTGCAATACAAGTGTCATGAAGAATTATTATTAACATTAATATGTATTTAAGAATTCCATTATAACTAAACAAATAGGCAACCCCTCCAGTAAACTCCCTCCAAAAAATGTCTTAATTTTTACAAAATTATAATAAATGTTAACCTCATATTTGGTTATACGCTAGATTTCACCATTTTTTTTTAAATATTAATTAAATTATTTATAAATAATTATTAAACTCTGACAGGAGAACAGTGCGGAAATTAAGCGTGTGCAAAATAGGCGCATCTGCAGAACCAAATGGACAAATGAATAAAATAAAATTTGTACTATATATAATAGCTTTGTTATACAAATATATAATTTGATATACAAACCTGTGTTGCGGCATTTTCAAAGTATTTGACTTGCACAATTAATGACAACATGATAAAATCCTTATTTTTGGATCATTTTGCTCTTCTCCGCAGAAATAAGAACACAAAATGCACAGATATTCTGTGCCATTTTAGAGTACTTGTTAGTGCTAATGTGCATGCGAAAACAGTGTGCTACATGCTCAATGCATGAGATTTGTGAACCCTGTACTAAGTTTAAGAACAGTAACAGCCTGCTAGTTTTCACAATCCAACATTAAAACCCTTCTCAGCACCGCAATGCTTACAGAGAGGGATATAGCTCCAAAAATTATAACATCATTCATATGCCGGTTCCAGCAGCTAATTATAATATAATAGTATTTTATCCAGGAAATCAATTGAGTATCAAGATCATGTTTTGAATAAAGTTTTGGAAGCTAACGTGTTTCCAATGAGATCAGAGAGCCAAGTCAGGGTCCACAGTTCACACTGCTTGAGAGCCAGAGTCAAGATGATATTGGAAGCACAGAGATTAAAAAGCCCCTATTTTTATTATTTATTTAGTTTTTGTTTTTTTAAAATGTGGGTGGGGGTTTAATGTATTTAGTATATAGGACAGTGCAGAGAGGAGACATGAAAAATATTTAGGTGAGAAATCAGCAATGGGCTGGGTCTGCATTCGAACCCGTCATCAGATGCAAATTTGCATCACTGAATGGAATCAGTGCTGACCCCTATTGTGATTTTGAAAGCTTCATTATTTGGTTTTGTGAATCTCCAACAACAACAGGTTTACATGATTCCGAGGTCAAAAAAATACCTTTTAATATGCATTTAATTCTACCAGTTTGTTCAGTGCCTCCCATATGATTAATTTATTGAGTCGTTCATACTGCACCCCTCCTTTGCGTGAAACAATCGGAGCTGCTAGCGAAGCTATTATTTTAACTCTTTAACTGCCCCAACTCAATCGTGTTTATTATGTGGAAAATAATAAAAAATTCAGCATTGATCACAGAGTATCACCAACACAATGTAAGACAACTATCAAGGTGGACAAATTAAGGCATTAAATATAAAATGTGTTTTTTAATAGATCAGTCTTATGCCGCATCCCAATTGCTGCAATATGCACACTTTTATTAGTGCGAAATGAGAATTAAAAAAAATGCCCGAATGCGTTTTTTTTCCTGTTTGATTCCGAAGTTCATATCCATGGATGCTCAGCCGGCTGATCCAGTGCGGGCGAAGAAGTTTTCTTTTGGACCCAAATAAACAAGCTCTCTCTGTAATACGATTCATTTTTGAAGAAGCACCGATCGATATCAGTGTTATATCTATTGTTAAAATATTTTAATGAAGCAATGGGAAAGAAGGAGTTTAGTTCTCGCACACATCGTGGGAAATGTTGTGGTCACAAACAACATTTTAGTGCATCCCAAATCATGCACACTCTTGTCTTACACGGTAAAAAGTATGTCGATTTTCTACTGGAAATGAGTATCTACTTTAATGTTGCAGTACAAGTTGCAGCACTGATGGGCCCCATGAATCGTGCACATATTCCCCTGCTTACTATGTTACAGAAAATGGAAAACCAGAGATTCTTTACTCCTTAAAAGTACACAATATACATCTAATGAATAGTTATAAAACACTGAAAACTGAGTAAAATAGATAAAAATAATAACCCTTACCTTTTGAGAGAGGCGATGTGGTGGTGTTGTAGGAGGTAGTAGCGGAGGAGAACGAATGGTAGCAGAGGAGAGCCAATGGTTTTTTAATGGTTTATTAAAAAAGCATCATGAAAATATTCACGAATTTAGGACACCAACACAAAAGCTTAAGGGTACGTGAACATTTTTGTGCATCCCAAATCATGCACACTCTTGTCTTACACGCTAAAAAGTATGTAGATTTTCTACTGGAAATGAGTATCTACTTTAATGTTGCAGTACAAGTTGCAGCACTGATGGATTGCCTGCTGGGCCCCATGAATTGTGCACATATTCCCCTGCTTACTATCTGCCCTGCATATCAATATAATTTCACTATTTCTCTCTTTGAGAATAGAACTGAACTACTTGATGGGCATTATCAATTTTACAAGCATTAGGCATTCATTCTAGGTGAAGCTTTTTATTTTAAAATTGAATGAAAACACAAGTTTATACAAGAAACGGAAGCTAGGTTTTAGGCGATTCAGGGCTCGCAAAATCTCTAAATCCCTGGTTGTCCTTCGGGCATGCATTCTTAAAAACATTAATCAAAAACATTTTCAAAACAAATGACAACAACCGTATAAAACAGTCAAATTACAATCAACTCAAATATTTGGTTTTAACTGAACAGAAATTTTTATGAGCTCGCAAGAAAAATGTTTAAGCTGTTTTTGTAGGCATTGACGCACCACAAATATGTCCCTCACCGATCAGTACTGCCGCTCTTTACACGCTGTTCGCGCAATGGAGAATCAAATTTGAAAGTAAGATTAAAAAAGGCAAGCGTGAATTCAAATGCATAACTTTCCACATATTTATAGTGGCTTCCCGTTGCTCAAAAACTACATAGAACATAATTACCCAACTATATCTAAGAATGCAAAGCTTTATTATACAGTGATACCTCGAGATTCGAAATGAATCTGTACCAGGGTGGCCTTTGTAAGTCGAGTTTTTCATATATCCAGGCAAGTTTTACATGTAAAAGGCCTAATCCTCTACAAGCTACACAGAAACAACACAAAAAATGTTACATAAAATGGAAAACCAGAGATTCTTTACTCCTTAAAAGTACACATTATACATCTAATGAATAGTTATAAAACACTGAAAACAGTAAAACATGTTTTATTAGTAAAATATATTAAAATAATAACCCTTACCTTTTGAGAGAGGCGATATGAGGGTGTCGGAGGAGGTAGTAGCGGAGGAGAACGAATGGTAGCAGAGGAGAGCCATGGCCATAAAAATACGCTTTATTAAAAAAGCATCACGAAAATATTCACGAATTTAGGACACCAACACAAAAGCTTAAGGTTACGTGAAGACTGGGAAGAGCGCTTTTGGGTATGACCTGACCAATAGAAGAGCGGGATACTATGCTTCAAGCTTGAGTACACAAAGGATCACTTCTGGAAAGTTTCATATTTTTTTGGTTACTCACTCAGGTGGAGGTCTCAAAAAGGTCTTCTGGTATTATTAATCTTGCCCTTTGCGAAGACTCTGCATTCACATAACCCACTGACCCTGTCGCAAAGCTTGCCCCGAAATGTTCTAACTTTACGTCAAAGCTTCCCAGAGCGAGGTGATTGAGGTGTGGCAGAACAAGTGCTTTAAGTCTCTTTCTTCGCTTGCGCCCCATGTTAAATACTGCGTAATGGATTTCAAATTTGGCTATAAAGTTAATAACCTTCCTATATTATTTGTGTTGTGTTTTGGTTAGCCAGAAGTTAGCATTGTTATCACACCACGTTGTAATATCGGTGCAAAGATAGTGCTTCCACAGCAGCAGCAGATGCATGATTAGTGTTTTAATCACACAATGTATGACGAAGTAAATAAAACCTGTACTTTGTTAGCATCTGTGCTGTGCTTTGGTTAGCTCATAGAATTTTCTTCACACCAGTAATGATCAGTGCATAAACAGCGCGTGACGGAGCACAGAACTATAGATGCTTTTGTTGACAAATGGGTGCCGAGCCTTTGAGTTTGTAGGCTTGACGCTTTGTAAGTTTTGAACTATACATTTGGCTTCAGGGTTAATCTACCAAAAGACCAGGGTTTAGCAAATGCTAAGCTTTCTGACACACACCCCTTAAAATCACTGATTTAACTATTATATCAGTTTGTTTAGATAAACCAGGGGTCGGTAACTCAAAATGTTGAAAGATTGGACAATATTGGACAAAAAAAAAATATATATGTCTGGAGCCGCAAAAAATTAAAAGCCTTGTATAAAATTATAATGAAGGTAACACATGCTGTATGTATCTATATTAGGAGTATTAGCCCACTTTAAAAATGACCAAGTTGGCAACAAATACATAATGTGCCTGATTAAATGTTTATTTCCCTGTAGAGAATGACGCACCACGTGACTACTCTGTTGTTCGATGCCGTCTCAAGTTTAACTTCATTAAAATATTAATGAATTATGCTTCATTGCTTTGATGAAATTAAAGAAATGCAATAAAGAAATCAGATTCATAATGTCATTTTTATTTTGAGGATTCCAAAAAATAACATCAAAATTGAACTTGCATAACGTGCCCCTTATCTGTGCAATAAACAGAGCAATAAAACGCAGCCTGCATTTATAAAAATAAAACTGCAGCCTTTTGAAAAGATAAAGTATATAAAATCAAATTAATACAGTTTAAGTTTGATTTGATAATATCCCTAAGTGTCATTACAAATATATACTGACAAAAATAAGAAATCACTTCATAAAAACAGCCACTTTGTTACTAAATACATTGCGTGCCTTCCCTGGAAATGTCTTTCCACATTACTCTTCTTGTTTTTTGACAACTTCTCACTACAGAGCAAACATTCAGGAGATCCTTCTGCATTGGCAATGAATGCAAATGATTCGGTAAAGAAACGTTGAATCCTCTGTTCTCTCAGTTATTTTTCTCTTTGGAATTCCAGGCCCTTCACACAGTGTTTACAGCAGCCCCCTACCTGGCATTCCCCCCCTTCTGGTAGAAGCATGTGTTGCAGGCTATGATGCAAATCTTCCCTGACAGAAAAGTTGAAATTAAATATTTATTCTACACACTTTTACAGAATTGAAAATGTTAAGAATGTTTGTCCTCCTATAGAAACCATACTAAAACTAAAAATATGTTTACCTCTCTCATTTTTCCATTTTCAAACATCCAGAGCCGCGGGTTGCCGACCCCTGAGATAAACTATCAACAAAGCAACTGGAAAAAATATAGAGAAGGCAATTTTTTCTCCAGCATTAGACTTTAGCATTAGTGTTTTATCTGTTAATCCTACCAATATAATGAAGTAACAAGTCCATTACAGCTCATCTACTCCGAGAAGTAGAATTTGTTTGCAAATTATGGTCAGATCAGATATTAAAAATGAATCTGCTTTCTGTGGCAGGATCTTCACTGCAGTGATGCCTATGGTTGCAGCCGGTCTGATTGCTGATGATCCCACTTTACAGCCAATCAGACACCTTGTTTCTCTAGTAGGAACTATTGCTCTCTGTGTTCTCACCAAGCACCACGCACTGCAGGGGAAAATGAGATTGTCGTTATTGTTTTGGTTGAATCTCTGCATTGTGTGGTGATGTTCTACTACTGCATGCTCTGCCTCTGGTTCTGCATGGCTCCTACTGCTTCAGTAGATTGCTAGGTAGAAGTACTCATTGGTCAGCCGCGATTAGTCAATCAGCTCAAGGATATCTTAGGATATGCCAGTCAAAATAAAGTATTTCAATCTGACAAGGTAAACAAAGTACAGTGGTCCCTTGTTATTTTGCAGATCACCTTTTTTGGTTTGTGATCAAAACAACAAGCTGCTATGGCAATTTGTGCATTTCTCTGTGCAAAACTATTAGAAATAAAAGGAAAATGTGTTTGGACAAGGAAATAGCAGAGAAGATGTGCTGCTTCAACGGTGAGTTGTCCTCACAACGAGTGAGCAGGAATTCAAACCACTTTGATTCTCTTGAGACCATACAATCATGGATCGGGAGCTGGTCGTGAGGTGTTAATCTCTGCTCGTTACCCCAGCTACAATGTATGCGCCCCGACACACAAATCATCAGAAATTTGGGCCCATCTACTAAACGGGATGGCGGCGCTTGCTTAGCTTTATTCTAACAATTCTGGTCCTGCGTTCCTCACTAAACATTTTTCAGTTAGGTTCAGAAGATTATCGGTGAATTTGATAAGAACTAATACTCTAACGCAGGGGGCTTAAACTCAATTGCTGGAGGGCTGCAGCCCCTGGAGGTTATTGTTGATAAACCATTAGCTCCAACCAAACACAAAGGAACTTAATCAGTGGACTTAGGTGTCCTGAAACTGAGCAGGGGTGCAGCCCTCCAGGAATCGAGTTCAAGACCTCTGCTCTAATGGATGATTGTTTTTTAATAAAATGACTCTTGCAGTTACTAATACCCTCTATAAGCTAAGGTTCATTTCAAAATTATGTTTCTGTTCAAATATTAGAAAGTCTAAATTATTCTATTCGAATTAATTAGAATGTTTGTTTCACTTTTGCTTATATTCCTGTTCAAATGTTGTTTGTTTCCGGTTCAGATCCTTGCTCAGTGCAGTTAGGGAAAGGTTTTGTTTACGACAAAAAAATAACCCAAAAAGTAATTCTAATAATAGTTCCTTACACTTATACAGGGTTTTTCAGATCCTTAACAATTGATGCATAACAATTATAAGACCATCATTCACTCTATTCACATTCACACTCTGGTGGTGATAAGCTACATTGGTAGCCTTCAGCTGCTCTCACTGGTAGCCTTCAGCTGCCCTGGGACAGTCTGACAGGACGTGGCTGCCATTCTGCGCCTACGACCTCCTGCCCACCACCAAACACACTCCACCAGTCACACACATCCATACAGGGCAATGTGGGTGGCTTGGGCCACAACGGGAGAATGGACTTAGTGGAGAGAGAACCGCCAATGCTCCGGTTATAGTATGACCAACTACACCACTTGACACTCCAAATGGACATCAAAAGAACGTTGGCTTTCCAAATTGAAATAAATATTTGTTAAATAACTATGCCAGTAGTTTTGCACTGTATGTTTGTAAGTTTCTCCCCAATAAACCCCACAAAGTCAAGAAAACGTTTTGCGCCATCAAAGGCACCTGCAGTATCAGCCAAAAGACAGAGAAAGATCAACGGAAACATGCAAGAAAGGTAGAAGTTTTAACTTTGACAGTGTTTAAACAACATAATAAAGTATGAGAATGTTAATGCCTAAGTGTAGTACAGGGTTGCACAGCCTTAAAACATCTAGAATAATTGTAAATAAACAGCTGACTCTACTTTGCATATTTAATTTGTTCTGATTTCAGAAAAAGCTTGTAATGCAGGAGGTGCCGGCTGTGTAGTGTGTTAAGCTCCCAGCATCCAACAGTTTTGCTCGATGGTGTAATTGCAGCTAATAACACAGGCTCTCGGCGAAGGCCCTCTAGGCCTCTGCTGAGAGGCTCACTGCTCATGTGTGATAATAATACATCACAGACTAGTTTGACCAAATATATTGTGTGGACGATGAAACAGGAAACACTTAATTTACAGCCCTGTGAGTGCGTTAAACTAAGAATATTAAATAACTAAAACAATACTTGTATTTAACACACTGTGTGTCAATTTCACTCTGTCTGAACTAATCTTTGTTGATAGATTTGGTTTTCACCAACAAATCAGAATCATGCATAAAGGCTTGTAGCGTTCCACAGATTCGTAAACCTGTGCCTTTGAGAGAGAGAATGAAAGAAGTATGAGGTTCTTTTCTGTGTGTTCTCAGGTTTAGCTTCTTCTCTCGGGATAAGATCGGAGTGCGCCGGATGGATCCAGCAGGTGATGGTTCAAACCACTGGCCACAGAAGGATGAGCTCTGCTCCGAGCAGGATGTGCAGGGTCTGCAGTAAATGTAGCGAATCTTGCTAGAGCTCCTGCTAGCATCGACGCTCAGGAGAGAGCAGAACGGAAAGAGACGGATGAAGAGAAGCGTTGACTTCACTGTTCTTACGTACCATTTTTCAAGCGGATAAAAGACATTTAACACCCCACGAATTTTAAAGCATTTAAACTCAGGCTCTCAAACAAAAGGGCTCAGAGTGGATGATGTTGTAAGGTTTTTAATTTTATGCCAATTTTTTAATAATGTTCAGTGGAAACACTCTAGATGTTAACTCCAAGCAAAATAAACAACATTTTAACCTTCTGCCTTACTAAAACACATTCACAAATAATAGACTGCTACTGTAGGGGTTTTTTTTGCCGTTGACACGCTATTCCTGTTGTTTGGCTTTGGCTTGATGATGCTCATTTTCTTATTATTCTTCAATGGCAATTTCTGTTTCTTCAAAAATGTGAGGCTCCCATAATGAGACGTTTTGGTCTACACCATGAAAACATCTGTTTTATCCAAAATCAAAAGTATATTTGAACGATAACACCCAAACCAGTCCTCATCACCTGTGAGCTCAGTCTCAATATTGTTTTTTGTCCCACAGATCATGTGGCACTCCAATCATGAAGCCTGACATCGAGCTAGTATTTACAGTTCCTTGTCACGAAGATCTTACTATACCATTCTAGACCTAGGGTATGTAAATTTGATCACAAGAAGTTTTCAAATTATTTATGGAGGCAGAAACTGCCACATCAGCTCTTTGATCTACAAACGTTAAAGGGACGTCAGTGAGACGAGTTTAATGCTTAGTTACTTAAGCATTTGACTGTAGCTTTTTATCTAACTTGCCTCTAATATCCATTATTTATACAGTTCTTGCTTTGTAAGCATGATTCAATTCAGATTTAATGGTGAAATAATTTTTATATGCTCATCCTCATTACAAATAATAATGTTATATTCGCACAACAAATCTTTAATGTTCAAAATGCTACGTTGAACGTAATATTTAATCAGGCAAAAAAACTATACATTATTATTGAAAAGTAATGCTCAGATTTGCTTCAGGTCTTTATTTTTGCTCTACATTTTTAACAAACTCATGCAATGCTGAAGTATCTGTCTCTTTTTTGAACTAGGATTATTGTTCATGGTTTTGTTTAGGTTGTTTTTCCTGTGAGATATTCCAGTGTGCAGCCTTCAATCTCCGAAGGCCAAGACTGCCAATATTGAGAATATCTAATATTGAGAATATCCATCTTAGAACAAGTATTTTACTAGCAGTTCTATTTAATTAGCTTACTTGCTAGCTAACTGAGTCAAAGCCTTTTGATCTGTAGTTCTGTCAAATGTTTGAAATATCTTTAAAATATATGTTCAAAAATAAAGCAAAATTAGGATATTTACACTTTTGACAAAAAAAAAATTATTTCATTCATTCATTCATCTTCATGTCGGCTTTCTTCCCTTTCGCCACAGCGGAATGAACCACCAACTCTCTGGCATATGTTTTACGCAGCGGATGCCCTTTCAGCCGCAACCCATCACTGGGAAACATTCACACACACATGCACTCTTTAACAATCGTTCTTAGTCAATTCACTTATACAGCATGTCTTTGGACTTGTGGGGAAACCGGAGCACCCGGAGAAAACCCACGCGATCACGGGGAGACCATGCAGACTCCCGAAAAAAATATTTTTATAGTTTAATTATGTTGAATTTCAAGACAACCTTTTAATGTGGTCAATTATTTTCTGTTCTATGTAAATATATGTAAATTTACATACAAGTATTGTAGTAAAGTAGAAGGTTTTGTCTCATTAGCATTTATGCATTTCATCATAATGAATTAAGGGAAAATTAAAATGAAAGGGAAAATTATTTTATTGCCTATGAAGAGTTTATTGCTAAATACAAAAGAACAGAAAATGATTGAGATTGATCCAAAGCTGGCAATTTTTCTAGTATCTTTTTTTATTCCATCTGATCACAGCCGCTCATCTTCATGGACTGGTTAGCGTGGCTAGTGCCCAGAGTGTTGTTCATGTATCACGTGTGAGTAGAAGGGATCTTCAAACGTAAATAAACTGCTCTTCAGATGTGTCCTCTCTTTCATTTGATATGTGTTTGGTTGGAATATTCTATATATATATAATTGAAATATGTTTTTGTCTCTTCTAATAATCTACAAAGTATTTTTATCAGCTGAACAAGAAATTCTTGACTATAAAATATTTCTTTAATTTTATGACAGAAATTGTAATTTGTTTTATTAATAAATAAAACCAAAATTAGTGAAATACGCGCACAAAAGTTGTTGCAATACATGTCGTCAGCTGCTTTCTACTATATTTCTATTCTTTCTTAGAAAATAAAGAACACGTAGAAGTGTTGCAGATGTGTAAATATCACAGGATAATTTTTTTAATTATCCTATTATGAGGCATTATAATGAATAATATATTAAGGTTTAATTACTTGCGTTCAAGTTGAGCGTGGTTACTGACATATTTGCTCATTTTAATTGTCTAATCAATCATAAATAATATTAAGACTATCCAGGAATGTTTTAGTGATTTGTAAAGTTACCTGTGAGCACAGTTTTCGTTTTCATGGAGGTTTGTGGTGGTTTGCAAAAAAACGTCTAGGAATAAAAGTTTTATCCATTAATACATGCAAAATACAATTTATTTTGACTCTCGTGACTAGAGGCACCAAAGTGCTGGAGTTGGTCGTCCTATACCCATGAGGTTGGTAGTTTTGATCCTTTTTTATTGTGACCCTGGGCAAGCCACCCACATTGCCCCGTATGGATGAGTGTGACTGGTAGAGTGCTTCTGGTGGTGGCAGGAGGTCATAGGTGCGGAATGGCTGCCACATTCTGTTAGACTGCTCCAGGGCAGCTGAGGGCTCCCGAGGTAGCTTATCACCACCAGAGTGTGAATGTGGAGTGAATGAATGATATTCTGAAAATTGTAAAGAATCTGCAAAAGCGCTATATAAATCAAAGCCGTTATTATTATTATTTTAAACTACAAATAACACCAGATGGTAAGGGGCAGCTTGTATTTCTCTTCCTTTTTAAGGATTCTTGATGTTTACACATTGAGGTCAATGTAATAACTTCTTGAACTACTCCAGGCTCTGTATCCTCCCCTCTCCAACCTGCATATGATTGAGCGGAGCAGTCGTAGGTTAAGATCCATGTGAGCCTTCTGCGAGTGTTCTTCTGAAAAGTTACGTTACTGAGAAGTGGTCTTGTGGCATCCTCAGTTTGGCTGGCCTTTCTAAAAAAAAATATATATCTGGCTGTGACTACATTTCTGGCCATCTTACCCAGATTCTGATCTCCCCTAGGATGGTTCGCAAAAGGACGTGACTAAACTGTAGTACCACCCCACTGGTGGCAGAAGTGAGCAGGTCCTCGTTCACTCCAATGTTAAAACTACCCAACTTTGGACCTTCTTGAATACTGAGGGAGGGAATTATTTTTTTTTTTTTACATTTATTTGTTTCATATATATTAAGAATTAAACCTTCAGCCAATGAAACCTCTGTACTGCACCTATGTCCTGCCTCTCTGAACCCAATTTTGGCTACAGACTTTCAAAATGGCGAAGGCTGGTTATGTCCATTTTGTGTCCTTTCTCCTTCGTATGAAATGGCATGCATTGTTTGACAATATATATTTCCTGGTGTGGAATTTTTGTTATTTATCAACACTTTTTCATTTCTGTCTATTAGTTCTGTACCATTTATATCAGTATGTCTACCCCCCTTCCGTACAATAGATGGGGTTTTAAAATTGTCTGTATTTTAAACAACAAACAGACAGTTTTAGCTTCACAGCCATTTATTTTCTAACTGAGGTATTCTTAAATCCACTATCTATTTATCTGTTTCTCTCACTCCCGCTCCCTCCTCTCTCTCTTTCTCACTAGTCACATCTGCCTGCTGAATGATGAACAGAAACTTGTGAACACCTTTGGCTTCTTAATTACACATTTTTAACATAGATATTCTTAATTGAACCATTTGAACCAGTATATGTTAACCTGACTCTGAAGGCGTCAGATGCAGCAAATTCCAAAATCTATTTTTCCTGGCTTAACAATGTGAAATCTGAATTCTCTTTTTAAACAAAGGAGACCTCTTTTTCATCTTTACTGTGCAGAACAAGCTACAATGCTGTTTTAGGCACCAATGGCCGACAGGACCATATTACCAGAATGGGGTTAACTGGTAGTTTTTGGTCATTTTAAAGATATCCCAGGATGCAAGAGTTGGGCATGATGATAATTGAAGTTTTATAGTACATGTGGATCTTTGCCCCCGACTTAAAAGTGAACCGGGCAGACTAAATGGATTTATTTACCATAAAATTGTATTAAAGTTGGCCACCCAGGGCTAGAGGAAACTAGAGTTTTGCTGACAGAAGCAAAACAAAGAGCATTGTGAGTGTTTTTTTTATTAACTTTTTACAGGTTTTATATTGTTTTCTGATTTACTGTCTGTTCATGCTTCATTGTTATGTGATACTCTCAATTAGAGAATGTTAATGGTTTCTAACAAATTTAGGATTAAAATGAGAAATTATTGCTATTTTCTGAGACTGGGCACTTCACAATTGAGAAGACTCCAGCTGATCTGACTTAATTCCTAACAGAAGTCCAAAGTTACAAATAAAAAATTTTTTAGACAATAAAAAAGTTATAAATAAAAGTTCTTAAAAATAAAATTCAGAGTGTTTTTTGTAGTAATACTAATAATAATTATAATTCATTTTATTTACTGGCGCCTTTCAGGACCCACAAGGACACCTCACATTGCAGTAAAATATCAAGGCACAACAAGAACAATAAAAGCAGATAAGAGACACACAAACAATACGATAACGTATTAACAGTTAAAAGCCTGTCTGAAGAAATGTATTTACAGCCTGGATTTAAAAGTTTTAAGGATTCAAGGAAGTTAAAAGGATCAAGGATTTAAAATCCTGGCTACGGCGAATAGCACTGGGCAAGTGAAACCACAAAGCAGGAGCAGCACAGGTCACAGCAAATGTAATTTAATTTTACATTCTATGATCTATAGCCTGTTATTCCATTAAACTAATAACATTCACACTACCATATTATATTTTCCTGAAATGTCAGCTATAATAATCACATAATAAAAGAAAACAACATAGGCAAAAATGAATTTGGGTATAAAGTTGCTCAATGTCTCCAACAAAAAGTTGTAATAAACCTTTTCCCATCAGCAGAGGTCAGGCTGTGAGTTTGACCTCATCAAGATGGCGTTTCACATGTCATGAGCGGAAACATGTTTTTCGCGTAATTTCCGGAATTTTATTAGGAGATCTGTCACGTGACATGACTTCAGCGTTCTCCTTCTCCGACAACTTTTGATTTGTAAACCACCTTTATACTTCTTGGAGGGCATGAAAGGGCTTCGGTACTTTCTGAATGACGCTTCCAGGTTTGAACTGCATCGCCACTTGGGGTACCTCTCCCGCAGAGCGCTGCGAAGTTTCCTGGACGCCAACGCGGCCGTTGTGGGTTGCAGCGTCACGTGACCTCAAAAAAGATGGCACCCGGTGGTTAGAAAACAAGCATACGCGAGGCTAGCGACGGACGCAGACGATCAACGCGGCGCGACATCAGGGACGTAAATTAACCGGGCCCCTGAAAGGGCTTCCACTGTTAAAGGTACGCTACCAGATTGCGACAATCTTATGTTTTAGCTGTGACTATATGTTTCGATTGCTTGAGGTATAAAATCGCAGTTTATACGATCTCTGAAGGAAATTGTGTCAGCTAACGTTAACCCTTGGAAAGAGGCTAACGTCAACACTGCTTTCACTGTTTGCTTATTCAGTTGACGTTAGAACACAATTTTACACATGTCATGTACGACTAGTTATGTAGACTTAATAATGCAAGTTATGATATTTTCTAAGTGACTCTAAACTCGTGTTATTTGAGTTTCAAATATGAGTTGAGGCTTGTAGAGGGGACAAACGTTAGCAATTCCCCACACATCGAGCGGCTACACCTCGTGTCTCATCTGTTCTGCTCAATGTTTAGATATCTATTTAGTTAAATATGATTCGCACTTATCTCATTATGTTCTGTCGCGTTAGAACTGTGTTGTGGAGACCGCAGGTCGTCCAGTGCTCCAGTGACTCAGGTTATGCTAGTGTTGTGAATCGTTTTCGAAATTGCAGCACTTTAAAGAGTGAGAGGTCAGTCTTTGGCCTCGTGTGTTATATTCACTTGAATTCTTGGTCCAACATAGGAACAGGATATATATTATAATGTAACGATTTCAACTCCCAGTGTGTCGCACAATAAGCTCCAGGAAGAGGAAAAACAACTCCGGGAGAAAGGCCATGTGACTCCAGAGTGCAACATGAGTTCTCCTCGAAAAGGAAAAGTCTTAATTGTTACATTTGCGCTGACGCACATCGTGGTTAACTAATGTTTGGTAAAATAGCAAGGAATTTGTGATTTCGGTGTTATTACGGCTTTTGTATAAAACATTTCATTATTGAGTTTTCGTTCGGATTAATAAATTGTGTTTTGTTGTGTGCGTTATATTAATTATGTACACTAAATGATTACTTAAACTGCTATTAAATCTTTACATCTCTTGTGTTTAGCATTCAGGTCAAAATGTCTTGAAATTAAGAATATATTCACTGATGTAATTGCATGTAATGGCAGGTGTTTTTTTTTTTTTTTTTTTTGCTTTTTAAAGGTTTCCATTCTCGATGTATTTTTGTTTTCTTGGGGAAAAAATTTATCGAAAATCTTTTATCCATTAATGGAATGTTTCTGAAGGGGGTCTGTTAGTAAAAACATTTTTTTCACTTGCTCCATAAAGTGCACATGTTGTATATTTTTTTTTAAAGATTGAAAAGCATGGAAGATAAAAATAATGTGTTATAATACTTGATTACTTTTACTAGATTTGGTCTTGGTTCCCAAATGATTAGTTTAACTACTTGTTCGTAATGAAAGCCTCCTTTGACACAAAACTATAGCTATTTATGGAGCTTGCTGGTATATTATATCTTATTGGTCAAGTAGTGATGTTTAAGAATATTTTAAAGTACCACAGCAACAGGTGAAAAGTAAAAACAAAAAAAAAAACACTGGACAACAAGAACTTGATCAAGGTTTACTATGATAGATTTGACATGTGATCAGAGTGAAAATATGGTTCCAGTTCCTTTCTTCACAGAGAATAAATTCAGTCTCCAACAATAAACATTTTGCATTCCTGCATGCTAATCTCAGTGTAAGGCTTACACAACACTGCTCCCATTACATTTATTCTTGAACATCACTACATTTTAAACTGAAACATAGGCAGTATGCCCTTTGGGGGAAAGTCTATATGCATACATACAATGTGTTTTATTAAATTCTTTATATTTAGAGTAAGTTATTTACTAGGCTCTAGCCATTTTGTGTGGCCACGCTACACTTATAACAGTTCAATGTAAAGGAAAATAATATGTTGTCTTATTTGTTGGCAAACTTAGCATGTAGCTCTTTGGTAAACAAACATCCATGATAACTTTACATGTATTTGTAAAGTGCCAGAATAATACATTTACATGGGATCATTTAAGTGGGATCATTGCCTGATTTTTTTTTTAAATAGTGGGTGCACATGGAACACTTTATAATTGTGGCTTTGCTCATGAATTATGAAGGGAAGCTTAATAAACTATGAACCGGTCCATCCTTTAAAAAATAGTTTACGTGCATGTTGTTTGGGGAAATTCAACATTAGGAAAATGAAGAAAATACAAAATGTCTTGGGGTAGAGGGAAAATGAAAGCCATAGAGTAAACAAAAAGCTACAAAACAAACATTAAATGATTTAATCAGCTTCATGCTACTGCAACCAGCAAAAGAGAGCTGTGTCACGTCGATGTTTGAGGGAGGAGTTTGATTTCCTGTTATGAATGGTTAAGCAGGTGGGAGGGGGACTCTTTCTTAATAAATACAATAACTTGATACACAAAGAACTTTAGTATTTAAAACTCTAACTGGCTTTCACACCAGACAAGTCATTTTCAAACAATTGGCGATCTTTGAAATTTACTGAGATAAGCTTTTGCCACACACTTGCATATAAAAGGGGTGAATGTAAGATTATCTTGGTCAGTCAAGTACATCAATGTGAATTGTCTTTCAAACTTACCTTGAAACAAATTGAACAAATTTTTAATTTATTAAATTCTTTATATTTCTAGTTCACTCTCAAAGAAAGATAATCCTAAAAAAAGATAATGTTAATCCTCTGTTTTCTGCGTCTTCATTATGTGAAAGAACTGTTTCTGAGCTCAATAGAATTGGCAGTTGTGATAAGCACAAAAAATACCTTTAGAATTAAAACTAAACCTCTTTTAGAAGACTTTTATGTGTTATATCAGTGTTAAAAATTGAGGCGTTTGTTCCCAACAGCGGCCTATGGAGCGCTGAATATCACTCATTTTTGTAATCAGAGAATTCAATTAGCAGTCAAAAATTTCCTTAGATCTTCTCTTCTTTTTGCCTTTTAAATTTTATTGCTACTAGTCACAGAAGTATGAAGAAATGGCTATTTTTAAAAGTTAAAATCCCAAGCTTTTATGAATCTGTGTGTGTCAAGCCAAGTTTGCTTTGCAAAGATCTTGGTTGAGAAAAATATTATAAAGGTTTCGTCAGCAACAATAAAAGTGTACCATAATCGACAAAACTATCTAGAAAATGTATTTTACACAACTACACATATGTTGGCATGGCTGTAATACATTTTTTGCATCTTTAGGCTATATTTTTAATCTCTATTGACCGTTTCCGCAAGTAAATCACTGAGAGCCACCACTGTTGGCACCAGGGACTTCACAACTGCAACAGATGAGGGATGACTGCTAAGTTTCTGTGCACCAACTAACAAATACATTAACAGCATGTGCACATGCGCAAGTTCTTAACATATCCCTCACAGCGTTTTTCTGCTTCCACCTGCAAAACAGGCAGCAGTGAAATACAAACTTGTCTGGTTACAGATCAATAATAAAAAAAAAACATAAACTGTTTATTTGTAAATTTGTCTGTTTGAGCAGTGCATCCCTAATTTAGAATGTAGTGACTGGTGACCGATAGCATCTCCACCAGAGGTCTTGAGTTCAATCAGAAATTGTTTATCAAAACTGGTTCAAACTCATGAAACGTTTTTCAAAGCTTATAATCTGTGGTTAACCGATTTCTTTTGTGCATTTTAGAAAATGGACACCGGACAGGATCTGCTCTTGGCAGCTCTGAGTGAAAGTGGAATCTGCCCTAATGACCTGTTTGATGTTGATCCTCAAGAATCACTAGTGCTGCCCACAGCTCAGCAGGTCCTGCGCTTCAGAACATGCTTAAATGCACATAAGACAATCCCTACTGATAAGAGATTATATGAATGGGTAATTGGGAGAGGTGTTGGATTTTTGTTAAATGCTATTTTGTTTTCTCGCTGCAGACGGTGTCTCTAAATGCTTTTGACATTGGTCTCAGTAATGAAGTCCCCGGATTGGCCAGGATTGAACCGCCGCTTCCCCCCGCACGCTCAGTTACCATTAGGGTATGGAAACCACTCTGTAATCAGTCAGACTGCCTTTAAATTTAGATTTGATTCTAAAAATCTAATGAGCGTTCATCACGTGCTTATTGGTTATTACTCTATTTTTTTTTTCTTTAATCATCATTCTGTAAAAGAATGCATTCCCCAGAGACTTTTGTCTGAGAAACCGCGTTTCAGTTGGGCTCATTGATACAAAACTCAGAAAATTTTTACATGAGCTTTTAGTCTGATGTCACATAGCAAAAAAAAATCGAATGTGCATCAGATTCACAACCACATATGAAAGACAGTATGGTCAGATATAAAAAAAATTCTGAAATCAGGCTTTTTACCGGGCATTCACATCAAGCGAGCGGAACGTGTCCACTCTCATGAAGAACTCCACTCCCTTCACTTACAAGAATGACATGGATCTAGGCACGAGCGTGCCGCGGGTAACACAAGAATTACGGAACCCGAGCATACCTCCACCTTTTCCCTGAGCCTGCTGCTCTTTTCCTCTTTTTTTCTTATTCCTTTCTAGCATGCCTAGCTTTATCTAACTTCGGCACAATATAAATAGATGTCAAATTGATGAATAAAAAATGTAAAACTTACTTACTAATATTCTCTCCTCAAGCAATAAGTCAGGTTTGTCCCGCCTCGAGACTGCTGTCATTCGCTTTGTGGCATTCACACCCCTCGCACCGCATGGTCTGGACCCTCTGTGCCACCAAGTGCATTATCTTGACTTTATATAGAAATCAACCAATCTTCCCGGATCATCTATGCTTGGTGTGTAGGCGCCTCTAGACTGTCATGATTACGTGTAATTAACAAAAAACTAATTTGTGCCTCAATAGGTTGTGTTCACACTAGCAAAAAGACACTATCACATAGGAAAGGCTGGCTATCTGCTCAGATTTTTAATTCCTGCAGTGTGGAGCACACTTTTTTGTTATATTGCAGTTGAGGGGAAGGCAAAGATTTCAAAAGTTAAATCTGACAGATTTCACTTCCCCAAACATTTCAGCTTGCTGATAAACATAGCGGAACAAACACAAGACTCAAACGGAGCAGAAATAATGATGACCGTATGCTCCAAGTTCTCAAGGAAATATAGATTTAGCTCTAAAACCATGAGAGAGTATTCAGTCACAGAAGAAACCATTCAGGCGAGTTGAAAAATAACCCACAGACACAGAAGTTAAAGAACACAAGAAATGAATAGCAATGAAACCTTAATTGCAGAACTTACTAAATTCACATCTATGTTCTCTTTGGCCTAAGTTTTTTTTTTGTAAGAGTGTACACCGCTGCTAGTTACAGCCAACAGGGCACAAATGAACAGATTATATATATATATATATATATATATATATATATATATATATATATATATATATTGTTCATTTTAGAATACAAATTTAGTAATGATCTAGAACCGATATTCACATTGATTCAGTCTGGTTGCTATTGTTTGCATTACCTGCATTTGCATTACCTGCCAAAAAAGAGACGTGTAACCCTAGTGTTTGCAGTATATTAGACATTTTCCCCTAAAAAGGAAGTACGACCACACTCTGAATCTTTTGTTCCAGTCCAGCATTTAAAACATAAATGTCCTGTTCTGAGTTTACTGAGGAGAACGTGTCCAAAGAGAAATAAAGCATGCAGCTGGCAACAGAGCTTCAGTTTTATTAAACAGCAATGCATCTATTAAAATATATTTGAAAAACTTGGCTCTTCGGTTTACATTCGAAATAAAATTGTCTTAAAAATGTAAATTCAAATCAACTGAAAGTATAGATAACACAGAGTTCAATTTCTCTATTAAATTTTGAAAGAAAAAGGTACTTGTTTCTGTTTCTCCTGAAATGTTTGTCATCAGTCTCAATCTCTATTTGAGCATCTCTAACTTGAGTGAATCTGTGTTCCTCAGGAGAAGCCTCAGCCCTCAACCACCACCTTTGTTCTCAACCAGCTGACTCAGCTTCCCTCTCTGGGTAAGCCCTCCATCCGACAGAATGTCACAATGACCCGGGTGATTCCTAGTGGCTCGCCCTCTTCCTCCACTGATGCGATCCAGCTGAAGGATCTCCTTAAGCCTGGGATGGTGAAGAACTGCAGTCTCGGGGAGCTGATGAAGCTCAGGCCTCCTCCTGACATCGCTCAACCCGTTGCCACGGCCACAGCAACCAGTAGGTGCAAGCATGCAATATGGGATGCTCACTAGTTTAATAGTTATTATAATTCTCATCGCAATGCGTTAGGATGCATGACCAAGATGGGTTAGGAAACAGCTCTTATACAGTAAACACTTCTACGTTCAATCTGCAGGTCTTATGGGGCATTGGCAATTTATTGGTTTGATTCTGATTCACAAGGTCATGGTTCAATTGATTTAAATACAAATTGTGGTGTCAAAAAATTGCTAAACTTGGTTACAAAATAGTTTCTGAACAGTTGCCTTGTTAACTGTAGACTAGATGGAATTCTGTCGGAAGAGGGAGAAGTATTTCTAATGGTAAATGAACACTTTAACTCTCTGAGATATCAAGTCATGAAGAAGTGATTCTTATTAATGTTTTAAAAATATATTTACATATTGATCACTTGAAGAAAGCTTATTTTCTTCTTTACAGTATTACACAATGCAAAGAAGACACCTATAGTTGCGTTGTAGACAGAAAAATAGCAAAATAAAAATAGAAACTTCAGTCTGCTACTGGTATGAAAATGTTATTGGTCTTGACCATGTTAATCTAATTTATCAGAATACCTCAATATCGCAATACAAAGCGCTCCAAACCTTTAACTTGGTCAAAACACTGAAAAGGAATGAACTGCAAATTCCCAGAGCTTTCTGTTTGAGCCAAACAGCAAACAAAGTAAGAAATGCAATTGGTTCACTTAATTATTTTATTAATAACAATTAGTCATTTCAGTAGTACACATAATTTATTTTTGCCCGCAGAGCTTATGGGTAATGGGTTTATCAATTAGCTTACTTTTATTAAAAAAAAAATTTATAACATGTAACTACATAATTTAATGGCAGATATTTAAAACTAATAACCAACATATATTTTAAAAGGGTGAGGGTTTTGGCTTTGGTTTATAATACAGATATTTAATTAATAATTTAATAAATACCAAATTTACATGATAATCCACACCGATGGTGCCATCTGTTGTTGGGTAAGCGGTTGAGCAGTGAACACGGTGCATCCCTCTGCTTTAAAGTCTCAAATGTTTAATTAAATTTGATGTGATTCCCCAATTGCAGAATGTTGCGATGTCAATTCTTTCGTGTGTAATGTAGCCACGCTTTCGACTGTTTTTTTTTCAGGCATTTATTTTAACGAGAATTGTTTAATTTAACAAGCTAAGCTTACCCACCTGCCTCCGAGCGAGTGTGTAACATTTGTTCCTGCATTCGCACACTTTTCTGAGAGTCTTCTTTTCTGTTAATTGTTAAAATGGAGATGAGGGTGGAGGAGAAAGTTACTCGCTCATTCATTGGACTATCTCAGTGTCGTTTTGGCAACACTTTGTATTGAGAACAAACTTTAAAGATATCATGGCAACCATTATCAAAGGTTGTCTACACAGGTTGGACACTGTACTCCCTCAGTGGTTCGAAGGTATAACAAGTGGCTTCTAATGCAGCAATGGGGAAAGGTGAACACTTTTTATGAAGTATGAGCTTTAGAGTTGTTCAGTAGTGTCTGTGAGAGACTGGTCTCCTGATGCATCTTCAGAAAAAGAATAGTCTAATAGTCTTATTCTGCCTTGGTTGTTTGTTGGTTTTGGGATTGAAGGGCCATAACCAATGAAGATATTGGAGCTAAACTTAAGTCTTATTCTCTGTGCCTTTTGCTTGGATTTTACCTTCTTCAATGTGTTCATGCTAGATCCACAATTATTGATGAAGAAATAGACATTTGGTTCCATTCTAAAGACATTTTTATAAAACACAGCATGAAGCTTATAAATTCTGACTTGTTTTTATATTATTTTTTTAATTTTGTTTTATTTTAGATTAAATTCCAAAAATCTGATCCTGTATACTGTTTAAAAATTAATTTTTGTTTTAAATTTAATGTCAAAATAAAAATTTCTCAATATTCAACTTTCTGCCTAAATTAAAGGAGAGAGTAGAAACACAGATTTGTCATGATTTTTCACTAACTAGAAAGTTTCCCAGAAATGAAATATTGTAAAACAAATCCTGCATTCTATAAGTTTGGTTTAGATTAGGGCTGCAAAAACTAATCGATAATGAAATTCGTTCTCAATGAATGCCACTATCGATTAGTTGGCCTGATCATGTGAGGTCACAGAGGTGCGTGACACCAAATGCACAGATCAAACATGGATACACAGCCGCCGGCGCAGTGGAGGAAGCATCGTCTTCAGGAAGCGTGCGCCAAAAATTTTCCTTAGTGTAGAATCGTTTCTCATTAAACTTTAGAAGAAGGTCAGCTGCATGCTATGTCGGCCGAGCTTTCATTTCATGTAAGCAAAACGGTGATGCATGAGCACCTTAAACGAAAACACGTTGGTATTTTAAATACCATCAGTAGGGTAAGTAAAAACCATCGCTTCATTGTGTAATATTTGTATTGTTTCAGTGCGTTTGTTTAAACATTTTCTTTAACTTTGGGACATTCGCTCTAGATTTGTGGCATACGTGCACAATTCTTCAGAGATCGCAGTAATGTGTTTTGAGGGTTTGGCTCCCTGCAGGCGCTGCCACGGCCGAAAAATCCGTTGCTTATATGGAGCGTGTATTTTTGCGCGATATCAAGATTTGCGTGAGCAGAAACAGATCCGTGCATGCATTTTTCTCAGCCACGCGCATCACAGCACCTCGTACCTCTCAGTACCTCAGCTGCTCGTACATTGAGCAGAAGTTAGGCTTTTTAGAGATTGCAGAAATATATTGCCGTTAAACAGATTTTTAGCTCGTTGACTGTTCCACAGAAAACCAAGAACTGTCACACCCATTTTTGGAAATTCCTGCAGAGAGTGAGAGTAAAAGGCTGTTGGCTTTGCTCTAACCAAAAGAACCTGCGCTGTTCTAGACAGACAGAGATGTAGTTCTGCAAGCAGCTCGTTCACTTTACTAGTTCACTTGCAACTCACTAGCATTACTCTGCACAGTCGCTTCATAAGAGAGAGTGATTAGTTAAATGGTGCTACTTTAAATTAAGCTTAAATTAAAAAGTGCAAATAACAGTAGAATATTACATTTAGTAATTGTCGTGGTTTTCAGTGAATGCAAGTAACAGTTCATTTGTACACCATAAAATAAAATAAAAAATTTCCTTTCATTTTAATGAAGACTATTAGCTTTTTTCATTTATTAAGTTTATATTTATAGTCCACAACAAAATTAACTTGTTAACTACCAAATCTGTTTTCAAAATTAGTTGTTTAACAAGTGTTTTACTCTTTATTTACTATATTGTGAAGTTTTACAGTTCAATAACAAATTTATTTAGTTAAGGTTTAAAATTACTGAATTTAAAATCATTCAACTCCATTTTTAGTTTTTGCATTTTTTTAAGTTTACTCCTATGCATGAATAATAACATGAATAGTTTTAATCGATTAATCAAAAAAAGGATCAACCAACTAATCGATGATCAAAATAATTGTTAGTTGCAGCCCTAGTTTAGAATCTTGGAAACAGCTTTCACAGATGTCAAAATATTATTGTTTATGGAGATTTTCCACACAAAAAAACTTCACTCCAATAATGACTGTTTTATGATGTATTTGTTGATCTGAACATCAACCGATTTCGGTCACATGATCTAAACATCTTTTCTAAAACATTCTCTGAATGTTCAAAGCCATTTTAATGCTCTAAGAACTTTTAGTTGTAGAGGTTTTGAGGTTTTATTGGCCATATTTCCATCATATAATGTTGAGGTTTCAAATAGGCAAGGTTTCTGTTTGTATACATATTGGTACAGTAAGTGTCCTCTTCATCAATCTTAATACTATGCACTTTCATTAGAATGTCTCAACCTGTAATAGCGCGATTTCTTTTGTGATATTTTTGGAAAAAACATGCGAGACCCTCAAGTTTCAGGTTATTTTAGTTTGTTTTTGATTAGCCTGTGATTTTGTAGCGGTGCATGATATTGTGGTAGCATTCTGTGGGGTTACTTTCTCTGATGATAAGAACTGGAATTTGTCTCGTTTTGTCAACAGCATTCTGAGCTATCTGAGAATATTGCATACAACCCTGTTCAGATCACTAAATACTGCGAGTGAATCAGTAACTCAAACCTGTTTTTGTTTTGCCATGTCATCGTTCATTCAACAATTATCATTTGCCAGATATTTTTAACATACCAATATTAAAAAATCAAAGTATGTACTTGTAATGGGAATATATTTAATTGTAAATACTAAAATTTTTGTAAAATAGACTACAAAATGGTGCATATATTTTGAGAGTGGAGGGTTTAAGCTTTCTAAAGACCTAAAAAGTAGCAAATCTAACAGCCAAATGTTTTTATAATGTAGTTCTTCGTAGTTTGCCGAACGTGAGGTTCTGTTACTGCAATCTTTACTCTGCTGCTCTTCCTTACAGAGATCATTCTGCTCTCCAGAAAATTGATGAGCCGATCAGGTACAAATGTCTTCAGCTCAGATCAGAGCTCTCACGTTTAGGTGCTTTCATGGTGTGATGGGGCAGGGCTTCTTTTTTTTCCCAAAAACTCTTAGTTTAATTTATGTTTGAGGCTCATCAGGGTTTGTTGTCTGTTTCTTCAGTAGAGCTGAACAATGGTGTGAAGAAGGATGTTCCTGTTAAAGACGTGGCTCAAATCTGGGTCAAGGATGAGATGAAGATACGAAGCTTCTCTCCTGTGAACGTGAGTATACTTCTGCAGCACTGCAGATGACAGTCTGAGTGATCATTGTTCTGAAATTTAACTTGTATTCTAGAAATTTCCTGGAGTGAAGGACGAAGAGGAGCCAGAGGAGGAAGAGGAGGAGGAGCTGGGTCATGCGGAAACGTATGCTGAGTACATGCCCATGAAATGTAAGTGATGTTAATAGAAAACTTTCAGAAAGACCTTGGAATGTTGTAATTGCTGTCCGGTTTCTCGGAACAGTGCGTGTGGGTTTGCGACACCCAGACCCAGTGGTGGAGACCAGCTCTCTTTCCAGCGTGAGTCCTCCGGAGGTCTGGTACCGGCTTTCAATCTCAGAGGAGAGCATTGATCGTGGATGGCTGTCTGCCCTGCAGCTGGAGGCCATAACCTATGCTTCGCAGGTACTGCCAGTAGAAGAATAATATTGATTGAGGAAAAAATAATAAAGCTTTTATTGGCTTGCTCGCATCACGTTAGTAGTGGAAAAAATTAACGCGGCAAGTGACAAAAAGTTGTATTTTTGAAATGCATGTCAGGTACAGTGAGTGCAGTGCCCAATAGCTGGATTTCTTTGTGGTGCTCAGAAAATACTTTTTTTCTTCACTCTTTAAAGACGTTTGTGATGGTTTTCTGACAATTGATGCCATGATATAGCTTGATCTGCTGACATGGCTTAATTAATACTTTAGTATGTAGTAATTAAAGCAGTAGCCATAATCAAACAATAAAGTAGTCATCTCAATGACTAGTAGTTCCCAAGAACAAGACCACTTGTTCTGAAGATGTACTAAGGTTTATTTGCCTTTTCTTTTTTTAATACAGTTTTTAAATTTAATTTTCAATTGTATTAACATCCCTACACAACGATGTACCTGTTGAAAAAAGGCATATTTGAGTTATTCACTTCCAGCCTTTTACATTAAGAATCGTGTATATAATTATAAGGAGGAGTGGAATGTTTGATGAAAGGCAACTCATAAGTAAGGAGACATAATACAATAAACTGAGCATACAACAGATTCCATTTATTTGGTCAGGATTCTTTTGACCAACACATTTTTAGAGGGTTGGAATGATTTGCTCAGCTTGTGATGCATGAGTCAGCTTGTGAAGTCATGAATCTGGAGGTGGACAATCTTAACTGTTACTGGTAAAGTGGTTTGAACAACTAATTACAGACATGTAGGCATGGACTAATAAAGTCACCGGCTGAGTCTACGTTTTCATGACCATTTGTGTGAGGTAGCAGGAGCTTACCAGTACATGACTGTCTGCAGATTCTCATTCTATCACTCTTGGTTGTGTTTTTCAGCAACACGAGACATTCCTGCCAAATGGGGACAGAGCGGCATATTTAATCGGTGATGGTGCTGGTGTGGGTAAGGGGCGAACCATCGCAGGCATCATCTACGAGAACTATTTGCTAGGCAGGAAGAGAGCGCTCTGGTAAGTTATTCTTCCACTTTATTAATGCGCAAAGTCTTCTGGAACCTCACCGTCATCAGTGTTGTGTACATGTGTGCGAATACAGGTTCAGTGTGTCCAACGATCTGAAATATGATGCTGAGAGAGACCTGAGGGACATCGGAGCCAAAAACATCCAGGTTCATTCTCTTAACAAGGTTCGATTCCATTCTTAAGCATTATACTTAAAACCTGCAAGACTGTTTTGAACTGGTGTTTTAATGATGGTTGCTGTCTCAGTTCAAGTATGGGAAGATCTCATCAAAGCACAACGGCAGTGTGAAGAAGGGTGTGATCTTTGCCACTTATTCATCTCTGATTGGAGAGAGCCAGTCTGGAGGGAAGTACAAGACAAGATTCAAACAACTGCTGCATTGGTGTGGAGATGACTTTGATGGTGTTGTATCCTTAAACTGATCTAGAATTATTTTGGTAATACCCTGCGTTCTTCACTCAAAGACTTGTCTGAATAATGTAAATATTATTTTGTTGAAGTGATGGTTAAAAATCCTTGACTGAAAGTTACAGATTGTATTCGATGAGTGTCATAAAGCCAAGAATGTTTGCCCTATTGGTTCTTCCAAGCCCACTAAGACTGGTTTAGCGGTTTTGGAGCTGCAGAACAAGCTGCCAAAAGCTCGGGTGGTCTACGCCAGTGCCACAGGTACCTCCTCTCATCGTCTTTCAGGTCTAGGTACAGTTGCACAATAGATTAGTCATCTTGATTAACTTGAGACTGTGACATCTTGATGAGAGTGACACCTATGATCTAATTGCTGAGAGACAATGATTTAGTTTTAGGATTTTGACTTAAAGCCGCATTGAAAAAGCAACAGGTGAGGCAATAACTGTGCCACAAATGAAGAAGATATCTGTATGATATCATGGTGTGTTCAGAAGAAGCATTGACAAATAAAAGTTGAAAATCCCAGTGTCTTTAATAAAGACTTGTAAACACTTCCTCTAGCAGCACAGAGATGGAATTCTCATACTCGGCTAACCACAGATTATTTTGGTCACATCCTTTCATTAATTGGCTGAAAGCAAAGTTAAAAAGAAGGTATACCTAGTCATCTTCTGAGTCTGTGCTTTCTCAATGTGTGCAGGAGCATCTGAGCCCAGGAACATGGCCTACATGAACCGGCTGGGGATCTGGGGTGAGGGAACCCCTTTCAAAGAGTTCACCAACTTCATCCAGGCTGTGGAAAGACGGTGAGCTGCTCGCCTGGAGAACTGTGTTGCTCTTACAGCTTCTTCTGTTCTGTTTTTCATGCTTGATATCTGCAGTAGACATTGCTCTCTTCCATCTTGTACCCCTTCAGCTCTAGTGTGTTGGGTTGTATTCTTTGATTTACCCATGGTTTGCTACTGGTCATATTGACTTAATTTCTGTAAGAGATTAGACAGATATGAGGAATAAATTCTACATATAAAAATTAATAAAGATTTGTAGTGGGATCTGAGTCAATGATTTAGTGAATCAACTGTCATTAGTTGTCATCATCCTTTAATATTTAATGTATGTTACCATGATATGGCAATAAAAATGACTTTGTCTCTCACTCAGCATCTTCCTCGAGTAGTTTTAGGGAGCCGATTCAAACTTCCAATAATCCAATGTGGTGTGTAACTTTTGATAGCCTTGAGTTTGATAAATTTGGAGGTAGTTTGCCAAAGAAATTTGTTGGCAGAACTGTCATTGACAAAAAGCACAGATCTCATCATTGAGACCTTTTTGATTGTTCTTAAAAAGTGTCTATAATAGATTATCTGTTATGAGTTTTAAACATTCCGTTTGCTATGAAAATGTGTAATGGGTGCACCGCCAATAGTTTTTAGCAATAGCCTTTGTTCCTCATTCTACAGTACTTACAGTTTTCATTCTCCGTTTCTAATGTTTGCTCTGTCTGTCTGCTAGGGGTGTGGGAGCGATGGAGATCGTTGCCATGGACATGAAGCTGAGAGGGATGTACATTGCTCGGCAGCTCAGTTTCACCGGGGTCACCTTCAAGATTGAAGAGGTTCCTCTCACTCTTGACTACATCAAGATGTACAATAAATCTGTGTGCCTGGTGAGTAGTAACCTGAGCAAGACATGTTAATGAAGAGAGAAATCTTGTGGTTGCAGCTTAAAATAACTCCAAAGCTAAAGCATCTGCACCAAGACGCTTGTATTGCATTCTGTGTAAGGGAGAGATGTAAAGAGAGACTTAAATTGACTAATGGTTGCGGTCCAACAATGTACGCTGTGCATACACTGTTGAACACATGCAACCTTATCCTTGCAATAGTATTTATTCTGTTTAAGTTTAGTTACCGCATAAACTGTTTACTTAGAAGCCTGAATGAATGCGTTCGTTTTATTTATTTAATGGCTAACTTTGATAGTTTGATAGTTCAACTACATCCTAGACTGAAGGTCTCTACGCAAGCAGGGACTGCACTGCAGTGGAAATGTTCATTAAAGTACTTTAGGGTTAGTGTGAGTTTACACACCAGCCGGGAAAAATGCAATGTGTCATAGATTCAGTTTCCAAAATACGCTGCGATTCGGGTTTTTTTTATTCACTCAGTGCATCAAAACGCTGGGATTGGTTCACCTGATCACGTAACCGAAGGTACCTGCTAACGGCCCACAATACCCTCATTAGATGAACTCAGAGAGAAAAAAAGGCCAGAAGCATGTGTCTTTATTTATAATTAAAGCAATCATTCGCTCACAGACAAAGAAAACATATGAAACACACAGCTCATCTTTCTCTTTTTGTGTTTTTTCATGGTCCGTTAAATGAATGAGTGCTTTAACAGCACTGGAAGAGCTGTCTGCTATCTAAAGTTACAGCAGCTGAAAAGAGACATTTGACTTTAACGTGACAGCAGCTGTGAAAAGACATACAATCTCTGACTTCTTAGAATCTGTTTTCTGTCACACACCAGTGAGTCATGCATCTGAAAACATGCTTCATACAAAGAGAATCTTTTAACGTTATGTTCAAGATTTTTTGCCAATGCAAACAACATTATAAAAGCCATAAATAAGCGCTCTCTGCTACAGGCGGTATTTTGCGGACTTTCCAACTGAAACACACAGCTCTTTTTGTGTTTCATTAAATGATAAAAAAAAAGTTATTTTCAGAGTGCAAGTGTTTGATGACCGCAGCAAAGTGCGGTCATCCGCTCCCTGACTGGACAGTCTCGTGCTGTCTATATATCAGGAGCTGGAGGTTTTTGCATAGCGTGAGGTCAGAATGTCTACAGGTCAAATTATGCTTTGTTTGTTACATAAAGGAATTAATAAATAAAAAAAGATATATTCGTTTGTATTGTTTGGGGTTATATTTACAGACCAGTTACCTCTTCTTCTTTTGTATAAACGAACCTCACACACAAGTTTAGGTGCAGCTGCGCCACCTTTTGGTTAAAGTTCACTTGAAGTTTACCAAAGCGACATCTAGTGTTCTTTTCACTCATTTTTGACCTCAGGAGCAAACAAGCAAGCAGATGAGGGGCATCTCCTGCAAGCAGCAAAATGCAATGAATCTGCTGCTCTGGTGTATGGAGACCTTGACTTATCAGAGTTTCTGAAGGTTTTTTAAAAGTCCATAATTTCTAAAATCACAAGTTTATGGCTGTAAAAAGTCTTTAATTCACGATTCTAGGTCTTAAATCACTTTTCACAGCTTTTATTTCTCTGATGTCAATGTAAAGCTCATTTGATATGTTTTTCTAGGTTGCTAGAGATTGAGAAAGGGCTCCTACAAATGCAAAAAAAAATAAATTTGGGGTTGCCAGAGTTTGAGAAAATGCTTAAATGTTTCTTAGGTCCTAGAAAGGTCCTAAAAAGTCTTACATTTGACCTAAAGAAACCTGCAGAAAGCCGGGACATGCACCTGCAAACATTATAACATTGTGTGACTAAATATCTATAATGTGTTAACAAACATAATTTGTTTATTAGAGCTGCAAGTGTAATATCACACCATGTAAAGGAGCATTAGGAGTCTCCTTTAATATTTGTATGACACTGGTGGTGTCCTTAGTGAAGATATTAACGTCTGTGTGGCCCTGCAGTGGGTGAGAGCCAGAGAGAAGTTCCAGGCGGCTGCTGCACTGATGGAGGCCGAGCAGCGCATGAAGAAGTCCATGTGGGGTCAGTTCTGGTCAGCCCATCAGCGATTTTTCAAATATCTCTGCATTGCCTCCAAAGTTCAGAGAGTTGTGCAGCTGGCCCGTGAGGAGCTCAAGAACGGCAAGGTAATGTTAACCTTACATTAAGTCTAGTGCATTAAGTTTTAATTTACACATGTCTAAACTAAGGCCAGAAAAAGCCTTTAATATGTAAGTCTGGAAAGTGGTAGATGTACTTGCAAAGTCTCAAATGGTGCTCAACTTGGACAACTGCAAGAAACCGTTGAAAACAGTCTAAACCTTTGAGCAGCACTTCACCATTAAGATCTCCTAAGAGAACTAAGAACACCTAGACCAATTGTTTTAAGCTGCTGTTTAATTTTGATCAATTTACGCTCCTTGCCATTGGATTGCGATCAGTGGACACACGTGGTTGCATTATTCCACTTTGTGGACTTTATCTATTGACTTTTTATGGTCTGACACCCACAAAACAAGCTTCTAAATATCTTTAATCTCCTCTTTTGCGATTTCTTCATCAGCACATTGTTGTTAATTTTTTTTTTTTCATCGAGCGGCACCCAGCTTCTCTTTTATGTCCCAACAGCAATCTAAACACATCCAAAAGAGCCAACTTCGGACTGAAGCTCAACGCGGACTGAAAATTTTTCTAGATGTGTGATGGACTTTTCCCAAAAGATCTGTTAAATTTATCTTGTAGCAAGCTTATCAATAGTTGATGTATGTGCTGCATGTATGAAGGTAGGTCCTGATGCTGGTTTGTGAAGGCTCGGGCATTAACACCAGTCACCTGTGAGAGGTTGAGCAGCTACAAAACTACTTTACAACATATCATAACTGTCTTACTAAGGATTTTTGGTGCCCCTTGTTCAGAGAGAAACATTATTTTGAGGCTTGTATGGTGCTCTAGAGATTAGTCCTATTGTTTAGATACCCCACCCCAAAAATGTACATGTTATTAATAGTAATACTTTAGTCCTCTAGAGGCTGATTGCCAGAGTTCTTGAGGTTATTTTACAATCAAACGTTTTCAATGTTTTCAGTATAATCAACTGAAGATAACATGTGAAAATATTGTTTTGTAAAGGTTATATTCTAAAACCTTTTTTCTGAAAATTCAAACCAGCAATACAACTGGTATGGATGAGCTGAATTTGAGTGTTTTATAGTGAAGCTATAGGTAGTTTTCTGCATTGATGATTTTGGGGCATACTTTTTACTAATACTTCATAGGCTTTTTCTGTCTCTTCTACAGTGAAAGTAGTCAGATACAGGCATATTCTGATTATAAAATTGCTTGTCATTAAATGGTAGGGGAAATTACATAATACAATATCTGATCCCTGATAGTTTGACATGGTCAAATAAATTCAGTCTGGATACCTTGAATAAGATCATTTGTATCAGGGTGTCCACGACTGTAGATACTTTTTAGACCTTTGACTTTCTGTCAAAGAGCTTTCTCGTTTTCTGTTACTGTGCTCTTTGACCTCTGAACTCTGTCCTACAGTGTGTGGTTATCGGTCTGCAGTCGACTGGAGAGGCTCGAACCCTTGAGGCTCTTGAGGAGGGAGGAGGCGAGCTCAATGACTTTGTCTCCACAGCCAAGTGAGAAAACATGACTTTTGCACCAAACTAATTGACTTATAATGCATTTCTTAGTGAATGGATTTACTTTTGGATAAAGTACAAAGGATTTCTTTTAGAATGGATTCAGTTTGTCTTCTGTTCAGATTAAGCATTTGACATGATGCTTGAGCATCAAATTACTTTCTAATAAGACATAGTGTGTATTTAATTTATTTCTGCACATTTTTTTAAGCTCCTCAATTGGAATGGGATTTTATAGTTTAGTATGTTCAAAGTTGGAAATAAATGTAAACAATACATTTATGTTTTATCAGATTTAATTAGAGAACTAGCACAAAGTTTGCAGTAAGCATTTTTTTATTTCATGTTAGCATAGAGTAAATTATATTCATTGTGATTAAAAGATGAAGTAGTTGAAGTCATTATTTGAAATACAACCGAAGAAATACTGAATTTGCATGCAAGTTCGTAATCCTCTGATTGGATGAGTCTTCTGTAAATAAGACTACATGGGAAAAGATGTTATAGTCTGTTAGAGGGAAAAACTTAAGTCAAGAGCCAGTAAATAACAAACGTGTGCTTAACATGTCCTTGATTTTTCTATTCTCTCACCACATCAAGTAAATAATCCGCACATGCCTCCGCGTGCTGTCTGTTTTAGACACAGTTAGTGCAAATTAATGCAATTTCTATTCTTTATCAACAAAGTGTGCTGTGATGCCTAAAAGTAGTTGTCCAATGGTCCTCTGTGATCGCGATGTAACGTGTTCATCCTCTGTGCCTTCATATCGTCATACAAAATGCATGCATCTTATACGTACTTCTTTGCACGTTGAACACATGTCTGCCACAACAGGAACAGAAAAAAAACTGTAACCCCGTTAATTAAAAAAAAAGTTAATCATTATACATTTCAAACTGATTTTGATCAGTTGAAGCATTATTTTTGATAGCACTACTTTTAGTATGTTTCAGTAGAGTTAAAATGCTATATAAACTAATTTGGATTGAAATAGTATCAGGAATTTTCTCAACTTGAGAAATGTTCACAGATGGTCAGCTCAAAGGGGAACATGGTGCATGGCTTGCCATACTGGTAGCGTGTCACTCATGTTGCTAGCACTGAATTACTGCTTTTCTTTCAGAGCAGGCTAATGTCTAGGCTCTGGCCTATCTGGAGCAATTGTTTAGCATGCCATAGGACAGGAGTCTCCAGATTCTGTCCTAGAGAGCTGGACACCTACACATTTTTTTGGTTCAACCATCATGAAACACATCTGTTGAACTAATTAAGGTCCTCTCTGTCTGAAGCTTGGATAGTATGTATGGTAACGCAGGCTTACAACTAAAATGTGCAGTGCTCCAGCACTCCAGGGTCATTTTTGGGGAACCCTGCTTTAAGATTAAAATCACATCGTCTGAAAATGGCATAAGTGCCTTTTTAAAATGTGTTCAAAATTGCGGCCAATGGTCTCATTTTTACATCTTATATATTTTTTCTAATACATTCATCTTTATTCTAAATAAAAATAAATATTTTACTTTTGTCAAACACTGTGATCTATGTTTTGACCATGTCACCTAGTCTTGGATGGTACACACATTTCAAGAAGTTTAAGCACCCAGTATATTTCAAAATGACGAAATCATTCCATTTTTTTCAGTATATCATTAAGGAAGACTCCCTACAGACTCCAGGATTGTTCATAGGCAGCTAGCCTGACTGATTTTGATTGCTATGTGTGATATTTGTTTGTTCAGGGGTGTGCTACAGTCACTAGTGGAGAAGCACTTCCCGGCGCCAGATCGACAAAAGCTATTCAGTTTGCTGGGAATCGACCTAGGCACCAAGAAAACCCCAAACACCATATCAGAGAAAGCTTCGGACCTCAAGAACAAGAAGCGCAGAGGTACAAGAGATGTACAGGATTGAGAAACTAAAACTGATTTTGATTACAAGTTGATTTCAAGTTCTGATATCCATGGCCAAACAGTTGCCTCTGATAAACAATGCACAAGGTTTATACAGTGATACTTCGAGATAGGTAATGAATCAGTTCCGGGGTGACTTTAGTATGCTGGATATTTTCGAAAGCGTGCATGAAGAGATGGAAATCGCTTCTGGGAAAGCGTCATGGTTATGACCCGATCAATAGGAGAGCAGGATGCTAAGCATGAACACGCAGGGCTGTAATTGACCAGAAGGAGAGCAGAATAGTTTGTGGCGAGTCGAATGCAGACCTGTGATTCCCAATGTTGTCAGTCTCGCAAATTTCAAATATGCACTATATATATATATATATATATATATATATATATATATATATATATATATATATATATATATATATATACATATTGTACATTTTTCATGTCTTAGATTTTTTTTTTCTTACCATGGCACAAAATATCTTCGAGTGGCTTTTATATCTTGGATTTTTCGTGACGTGAACCAATCGTATCTTGAGGTACCACTGTATTTACATTTTGTTTTTGTTTTTTGTTTAATCCTCAATCATTTAAAACTTAATTAAATGTGACTGTTCTGTCTTTCACATTGTACGTGTAGAGGAAGAATGTCAATGTTTTTGATTATGTTCCAGACACTGCTTTTTAAAAATTTTTCTTGGTGTGTGTCTTCCAGCGGATCGAACAAAGCTGGCAGCAGGCAGGAAGAAGCCTCGCATACATGGAGGTCTGTCAGGGAGTAGCACTGAAGAGAGCAGCTCTGAGGACGGTGTTGCTATGGCAGACAGTGAGGAGGAAGAGGAGGAGGAGGAGGAGGAAGGTTTAAGCTCTGGAGAAGAAGAGGATGATTTCAACCCATTCAAAGATGACACCAGCGACGAGCAAGAGGACGGTGAGTGCCTGCTGCGAGGATTCTCTTTTTCCTTCCATTCGGATTGTAAAAACTGATGTCATGTGGCCCTCAGATCCTTGGCTAATACGAAAGGAGAACAAAAGGAGCCGAGAGAAGAAGAGCAGGAAGAAGAAGAAAAGCATTGACCCAGACTCCATCCAGAGTGCCCTGTTGGCATCAGGCCTTGGAGCCACTCGGCCTGTCTTCACTGCTCCTGTAAAGCGCCAGCAGACTACCACTGCAGCCACAGAGAGAGGTCAGAACTAGTGATCGACTTGGATTGCAGCTGATGTTTCAAAATCTGAAACAACGGATTTCTTTCTTAATGATAATTATTGATTTAATTTTGCCAAGATACAACTTTCTGTGCTGAGATTTAATAGGTGTGAAAAAAGAGTAGCAGAACAACAGGAGAGGCATGCAGCAGATGTTATAATCCGCTGCAGCTAGCCCTGGTCATAACTAACCAAGTAGTGAGTATAAATAACTTAAAGTAAAGAATAGAAGGAAACCGTACAGACTTGTCTGTAGACTACTTGTGTCATTAGTGAAATCAGCTCCACTCTTAGCCCACTCTCTCTAGAAACTTTGAAAATGAGCGCTATATCATGTAATTTAATCTGCGGAGTTTTTTTGCTCTGATTTGCGATCCTCAGAGATTTTAATAAACAACCTATAATGATTCAGATAAGTGCACCCTGAATTCAAATGGACTCCTTCAAACCAAAAAATTGTTTGATTGATCATTTTAACCCCAAGAAAGGTGCTTCTGTTGCTGTATGGCAATCTAGTGTCGTAAAGGTGTCTCTGGGGATCTTGTCTTCAATGAAACTGATTGTTGCGTCTCGTGATAGTGAGGTGATTAGCACCAGACCAGTGCTCATTTTGTGTAAACTCTTTAATGTCTAGATTTTAGGCCAAGTTGGGCTTATATAGCAAATTGATGAATGCAACTGTAGCAACCAAAGCTAATTTGGGGAAATGTTGATTGTTACATATTATATAATTTTTGGAAGGGAATGTTAGTAGTGATCAGAAGGGAAATCACCTGTAATGATTTAGCTTGGTCTAGATTGTCTACCTTAAACCCTTCCTGATTCTCCCAGCAAGAATTAAAATATAGCCCCAATAGTTATGTCAAACATTTAATATCTAAAAATTGATTTTAATATGAGCTAGGTAACGAGATCTAATTTCGATATCTGCAAACATATGCAAGGTGAGACACCATCTGTATTTGTGAGACAACTGTTATATTTTTGTTAAGTAAATAAAATGTTTAACTAAATAAAACTAACATCTAATCATTAAATATCCTAGAGTTATTTAAAGTATGATGAACATTTTTTTGTTATATCAAAGCATAAAATACAATATATGCCTTTGAATTAGCTGTGAATTATGGATCAAATCAAGACCAAACATGTACAAATTAATTTAGTTTGTTTTTCATGGCATGTTTATTGCAGACATAGCAATCAAATAATCCTTTATCCCGGAACATATAGTATAATAATAATAAAACTGGGTCTGCTGTCTTCCCCTACACTCATAGACCCCAACACTCGTACTACCCTGGCCTGCATAGATTGTGCATGGATAATGATATTTATCCTGATTTCAAATGGAAGTTTACTGCGTATGATTGGTTTATTCTTACATAATATAATTAGCCAAAATTCAGTTTAATTTCTCATGTTGATCCATACAAGGATTGTTTGAACAAACTGTAAAACGCACTATTTGAATTCATTTGCAGACCATTTTTCACACTTCTGTATTTGGCTGTTCCAGGTATGGCAGCCGAAGTGTAAATGTAGTTCCGGCGTAAACAATTGTCATGTCCAGAAACAAGTCGTTTTGTTGTGTCCCTCTGTGCAGCAATCAAAAAAAAAAAGTTTTTTTTATTATTTTCAACTTTCCATCAAATGAGGAACAATTACAAAGTTGTGAGCAGAAGAGATGAAGTTCAGAAATGTTCAATTAGCAGATGTAGTACGTTAATCTTGAAGTCAGCATTTCACTGTTGCTGACTGCTTTCAGGGAATTTGATGCCTAAAGTCCTAAATTATACACGGTTTGTTTGATAAGTATTAGAGTTTATGATCGTTTATAGATAAGAATATAGTATATTTGCTCAGTGACCATTTTTTTTTACTGAATTGTACACCATTTACTTCAAGTAGTAAAGGTTGATTAAGTGAGAAGCAAAATAGACTTTAATATCAATAATAAAAAGCTGTTATAGTCCAGTGATTATTTTTATTGGTATATTTACGTCAAAATTGATCAAATTTACATTTGCAAAAAATTAAGCGAATGCAGTTAGCAAAGTACAATATTCGAAATATGTACAGATTAGTATCTTTTTCTTTCGGCTGTTCCCAGTTTAGGGGTCGCCACAGCAAATCATCTGTTTCCACCTAACTCTGGCCTCAGTATCCTCTACTGTTGCACCAATTACCTTCATGTCCTCCTTCAGCACCCCCATATAACTTGTCTTTGGCCTTCCTCTCGCCCTCTTGCCTGGAAGCTCCATCTCCAACATCCTTCTACCAATATAACTACTATCCCTTCTCTGCACATGCCCAAACCATCTCAATCTGGCTTCTCTGACTTTGTCTCCAAAACAACCAACCTGAGCTGTTCCTCTGATGTGCTCGTTCCTAATCTTGTCCGTCCTTGTCACTCCTAAACCGAACCTCAACATCCTCATCTCTGCTACTTCCATCTCTGCCTCGTGTCTCTTCCTCACTGCTACAGTCTCTAACCCATACATCATAGCTGGTCTCACTACTGTTCTGTACACCTTTCCTTTGATTCTTGCTGACACTCTTCTGTCACACAACACCCCTGACACTTTTCTCCACCCACTCCAACCTGCCTGCACTCGCCTCTTCACCTCTTTTCCACACTCCCCGTCGCACTGGACTGTTGACCCCAAATACCTAAACTCCTCCACCTTCTTGACCTCAGCCCCCTGTAACCTCACTGTTCTACTTCCCTCCCTCTCGTTCAAACACATGTATTCTGTCTTACTACGACTGACTTTCATTCCTCTTCTTTCTAGAGCAGACCTCCAACTTTCCAGGTGTCCCTCCACCTGCTCTCTACTCTCACTACAGATTACAATGTCATCTGCAAACATCATTGTCCATGGAGATTCCTGTCTGACCTCATCTGTCAACCTGTCCATCACCATAGCAAACAAGAAGGGACTCAAAGCCGATCCTTGATGTAGCCCCACCTCCACCTTGAACTCCTCCGTCTGACCTGCAGCACATCTCACTGATGTCATACTCCTCTCATACATATCCTGAACTACTCTGACGTACTTCTCAGCCACTCCTGACATCCTCATACAGGACCATAGGTCCTCTCTCGGCAACCTGTCATACGCTTTCTCTAAGTCCACAAAGACGCAGTGCAGCTCCTTCTGACCATCTCTGTACTTCTCCATTAGCATTCTCAGAGCAAAAATTGCATCAGTAGTGCTCTTCCTGGGCATGAAGCCATACTGCTGCTCGCAAATATCCACTTCCCTTCTTAGCCTAGCTTCCACTACTCTTTCCCAGAGTTTCATTGTGTGGCTCATCAACTTTATACCTCTGTAGTTGTTACAACTCTGCACATCACCCTTGTTCTTAAAGACTGGCACTAGGACACTTCTCCTCCATTCCTCAGGCATCTTCTCACTCTCTAGAATCCTGTTGAATAACCTAGATAGGAACTCCACTGCTGTCTCTCCTAGACACTTCCACACCTCCACAGGGATGTCATCTGGACCAACAGCCTTTCCACTCTTCATTCTCCTCAGAGCCTTCCTCACCTCATCCTTTCTAATCTTTTCAACTTCCTGCTCTACAATGTTCACCTCTTCCCCCCTACTTTCCCTCTCATTCTCCTCATTCATCAACTCCTCAAAATACTCCTTCCATCTTCTCTGCACACTCTCCTCACTTGTTAGAACCCTTCCATCTCTATCTTTAATCACCCTTATCTGTTGCACATCCTTCCCATCTCTGTCTCTCTGTCTCGCTAATCTGTACAATTCATTCTCACCTTCCCTCGTGTCTAACCTGGCATACAACTCATCATATGCCTTCTGTTTGGCCTTTACCACCTCCCTCTTCACCCTGCGCTGTGATTCCTTATAGTCCTGTCTACTTTCTTCAGTCCTTTGGAAGTCCCATTTCTTTTTAGCTAGCCTCTTCCTCTGGATGATTTCCTGTACTTCCTCATTCCACCACCATGTTTCCTTATCTTCTTTCCTTCTTCCTGCTGACACACCTAGCACTTTCCTACCTGTCTCCCTGATCACTTCTGCTGTAGTTTCCCAGTCCTCTGGAAGCTCTTCCTGGCCACCCAAAGCCTGTCTCAGCTTCTGTCTGAATTCCTCACAATCGTCTTCCTTTTTCAACTTCCACCACTTGGTCTTCTTTTCCATCTTTCCTCCCCTCTTCTTCCTGACCACCAGAAACATCCTACACATCACCATCCGATGCTGTCTGGCTACAGTCAGTGATCTCTCTCAGATTGGCTTGTCTATTTAGGATGTAGTCCACCTGCGTACTCCTACCACCACTCTTGTAGGTAACTCTATGTTCCTCCCTCTTCTGTAAATAAGTGTTAACTACAGCCATTTCCATCCTCTTGGCAAAGTCCACCACCATCTGTCCTTCTGGATTCCTTTCCTTAACACCAAACCTGCCCATCACTTCCTCATCACCTCTGTTGCCCTTGCCAACATGACCGTTGAAGTCTGCTCCCACCACTACTCTCTCCCCTCTGGGAATACTCTCCATCACCTCATCTAATTCACTCCAGAATCTCTCCTTTTCTTCCAGCTTACAGCCTACTTGTGGAACATAACCACTCACTACATTCAACATCACCCCTTCAATCTCGAACTTCAAACTGATCACCCTGTCAGACACTCTTTTCACCTCTAAAACATTCCTCACAAACTCCTCCTTCAGGATCACTCCTACCCTATTTCTTTTCCTATCCTCACCATAGTAAAACAGTTTGTATCCCACTCCAATACTACGCGCTTTGCTACCCTTCCACCTGGTCTCCTGTGCACACAGAATATCTACCTTCCTTCTCTCCATCATGTCCGCCAGCTCTCTACCTTTCCCGGTCATTGTACCAACGTTGAGAGTCCCTATTCTCAGACCTATACTCTTGCCTTTCCTCTTCTCTCTCTGCCTACAAATCCTTCTCCCTCCTCTCCTTCTTTGACCAACAGTAGTCCAATTTCCACCGGCACCCTGTGGGTCAACAGCACCGGTGGCGGTCGTTGTTAACCCGGACCTCGACCGATCCGGTATGGAAATCGAATTGATGACTTGCATATTTGGTTTTGGCATGTTTTACGCCAGATGCCCTTCCTGACGCAACCCTCTCTATTTATCCGGGCTTGGGACCGGCACAGAAGTCACTGGCTAGAAACCCCTGTGGCTAGATTATGTACAGATTAGTATAATAATATAAAATAAGTTACTCTATGCGTATATACATATTAAAGTAAAATGTTAAAGGTGGTAACTTGAATATGATTGTCAATATTACTTAAAATAATGTATTCAATTGTGTTATGGGTTTGAAATAACAAGTGACTGATTAAAGAATTTAACTTCTTTAACACGTTTTTTTAACCATCGATAAATACATACTTGCATAAGCAGTTACAATAAAGGTCCCACTTTTTCTTCATGGATGCAGAAGAATGTCTATCCCTTTTTTAGTCTTGAGTCGTCGTTAAAGTGTGTTTGCTACAATCCGAGTAACGTCCTCAAACTGTACTTATGGCAGATTGAAAAGAGAGGATGTGAAAAGAGATCTCATTGGAGGATTTAGTCTCGATTTAGACCAGCATTAGCATTTATCGGTCAATGGGGTGGGGCGTGGTGGGTGGGTGGGCATGCAGAGCAAAAATACTTTTACTCTGAGGAAGTGCTTCTCTTTGTAGTGAAATTGGACCATTGATTGGTTTGACCTGTGATTTGTACAATTTTAATGGCTAATCTTCTCTGTCTGCAGTGAGGCCTGACACAGAGATGCACAGCTGTGTGACCAGCACTGACGCGGTGGAGGATGCTCAGAGGATGAAGAAAGATCTACTGGAGAAGCTGGAATTGCTCTCTGAGGACCTCCCTCCTAACACTCTAGACCAGCTGATTGATGAGCTTGGGGGGCCTGAGAATGTGGCAGAGGTACGAGTATAATTGAGAGCTTGTTTTAGCACAATCCCTGACCAACAGAGTAGTGTCTGGAGTGAAATAATTTGAAATTATTGATTCCGAGGAACTGTTGAGAGCAAGCTAATTTTTTCAGAGCTTCTTCATTCAGTGTTCCTCTTGTTAATTTACTGTGTTACAGATGACTGGTCGTAAGGGTCGCGTGGTCAGTAATGAAGATGGTAGCATCTCGTACGAGTCTCGGTCAGAGCTGGATGTCCCTGTGGAGATCCTGAACCTGACCGAGAAGCAGAGGTTCATGGACGGGGAAAAGGTACTCATTGTTTTAGATACTAGCTGTATTTGTTTACTCTGAGCTGAGGCAGGAAACTGAACCTGAATGACTTTTCTAGTTCAAGTGTTGCATGTGTCTGTGTGTGCAGAACATCGCCATCATCTCAGAAGCGGCAAGCTCAGGCATCTCTCTTCAGGCTGACCGACGTGTGAAGAACCAGAGACGGAGGGTTCACATGACTTTGGAGCTGCCCTGGAGTGCAGATCGTGCCATTCAGCAGTTCGGTGTGTCTCTGCTTTTTTTTTATTTGAACTCTCTGCTCCAGTTCTGCAGAGATGTTGCTTTGTTTGTGATGGATCTGATTTCGATGGCTGCATGTTTTTGATTGGTAAGGGCGAACACATCGATCGAATCAGGTGACTGCTCCAGAGTATGTGTTTCTGATCTCTGAACTTGCTGGAGAACAACGATTTGCCTCCATCGTCGCCAAACGCCTCGAGAGCCTAGTAAGTGCACTCCCTCTTTTTGCCTCTCACTGAGCCCTGAGCGAGGCTGATGGCATTAAACTTCATCATCCTGTCACTCAGGGCGCTTTAACTCATGGAGACCGAAGAGCCACAGAGACCAGAGACCTGAGTCGCTTCAACTTTGACAACAAGGTGAGAGTGTACAAATACAGAAGCCTGAAAATCATCTGAATTTGAATCGAGTTGATTTGAATTGATGACTATTGTAGTTTAATAAGCTTGAGTATTATATACCTTTAAAAAAATAAGGAACTGGGAAAAAAAATTGCAGATTTATTTAAAGACTAATTTTATTTCTTTGTTCTGCAAATATTCAGGTTTTTTTTTTATAAAGTATCAAGTTTTCAAGATGAAGTTTGAGAACTGAAAAACATTTAGCCAATTAATACAAAAAAAAATTAACTGACTATTGGAGTAATCATTGTTCCTAGCTTCATCAACTGTTCGGTGATCATCTGCTCTTCCCTGTTGATGACTGCAGACTTGCTTTCTGCGGAATCTGAATTTTGGAGTTTCTTCATCTCGAACGCTTGAAACTGTATCTTGAAGTTTATTCCAAATAAAAAAATATTCACTTTTAGAACATTTCAATTGTCAATAATTTCAAATCAACTTCAACATATCTAGTTCCATTTAAAAAGCTCAGTTAAAAAGTGTGTGGAAACACAAGCACAGTCCGTGCTGTTACTAAAGAGCTGAAAGAGCAAGAGTCCTCCTGTTGGTCCGTGTTGGCAGTATAAGTAGGCTTAAACTCTCTCTCTCTATCTCTCTCTCTTTCTCTCTCTCTCTCTCTCTCTCTCTCTCTCTCTCTCTCTCTCTCTCTCTCTCTCTCTCTCTGAGCAGTATGGCAGGAATGCTCTGGAGATTGTCATGAAGTCTATTGTGAATCTGGACTCTCCTCTGGTTCCCCCTCCTGTTGACTTCCAAGGGGACTTCTTCAAGGGTACAAGATTGCATTGTTGGATTTGAATGCCCTCTCTTTTCCCTTTGTTTGTCACTAACTCCTGCCTCTCTGCTTCTCCTCACTCAGAGATCCGCAATGGTCTGATCGGCGTGGGTCTGATAAACGAGGAAGACCGATCAGGAGTTTTATCACTTGATAAAGGTCAGATTTGTGACTGTGCTGTGTGTTAATTGTCTCTCTTCCCCTCCTGACACCCATTCTCAACTGATCGCAGATTATAACAACATGGGGAAGTTCCTGAATCGGATTCTGGGGATGGAGGTGCAGCAGCAGAACGCCCTCTTCCAGTATTTCTCTGACACGCTTAGTGCTGTAATCCTTAATGCCAAGAAGAGCGGCCGATATGACATGGGTATACTGGGTAAGGAATACGTGATCTTTGACCTTTTCTACATTACAAAATCTCAAGCAGTTCGTCCCACTTTTATTGTTCTTAAACTTTCAAACACTCAAAGAAATGAGTGGCCTGCAAGACTAACTGTGACAGCTTTCCAGTACAATAACAGAGTACAGAAATTTAAAGTACGAGTACACTGCAAAAAAATTTACTCTTGGAACAAGAAGGAAAAAAAAAACTCAAATGAAGATAAACTTTCTAGATTGAGCAAATTTGACTTGGCAAGAAATCTTGAAATTAGCAAAAATTTCTAGCTGACAATAAATGCTGTTGGGTTTTAAAATAGAGAAAAACTCTCAAAACAATTCTGTCTGAGCTGTGAAACTGCACTGAAACTAGAACATTTCTTGTACTACTTGTATCTAGTCACTAGTGGTCTTAAAACTAGACAATCTGCATTTGAGGGTTTTTTTTCTTGTTTCAAGAGTGCATTTTTTGAAGATCTCTTCCATCAAAGTTAATACACAACTGGATATTAATACTAATATTAATGATTATAAATTAATGATCTAAATGTGACTTTTTTTTTGGTGGCATGTATTGTGTTTGTAAGTTGTTCCATTAAGGATCTTTCTTTTTTTTTTCTTTTTTTTTTTAAATAATAATATGTTGAGTCAAAATGTCTTGTTTTAAGATTCTTGTTTTAAGATTAGTGGCAAAATTAACAAGAAAATACAATCAAAACTTGTTTTGCAAAGTTTCTTAATTCAAGAAAATAAAAGACCTGAAAAAGCCTTTTTTTTCTCCTCATGAAAATCTAAGTGATATTTTCTCAAAATAAGCCAAATAATTTATAGCCTAAAAGTTTAAACTAGACAATTCTTCCTAAAGTAAGAATCAAGATTTTGCGATTCAGAATTTACGAATTTTCAGGTATGCTTAGATTCTACTTTTTGCTGTGTAGTTAAGGTAGGCACCCCTAAGGTGTACGTAAGCTCTATAACCGATTGTTTTACAAGTAGAATTAGCATAGTGGTTATTCATAACCCGACAGTTAGTGCGCTGTCCACTAGGTGGCTGTGCAAAAACATTGAAGTATTTATTATTGAACTTTGCTAGTTCTGGTTCCCATTTTTACTCTGGTCTCTGGACTTCTTCTCTCTCTTTTTTTTTCTGGAGGAAGCTGAGCGAATTCTAACCGTTTATCTCCTTCACCGAGTGATTTTATTTCCCATCTGCTTGCTTTCTCCAGATTTGGGCTCTGGAGATGAGAAAGTGAAGAAAGTGGAGGTGAAAAAGTTCTTGACTCCTGGCTACTCCACCTCTGGGCACGTGGAGCTCTACACTGTACGTGTCTCAGTAGAGACAGGTCTTCTAAACATAATAAACGATATCCACTAAAATACTAATTTAGGAAAGGTGACTGTGCTGGTTCTATTTGACCTGAGTGCTGCTTTCAACACTGTCGATTAGAGCATTGTCCTTGATATGCTTGAGAACTGAGATGCTTTCTCCTCAGTCAGGATCTAGAGAAACTAGTGCATACTTTTATCAACAGCAGACAAGACTATTGTAATGGTTTCAAAGAAGCCATCCCAAAAACACCACCAGGCAACTGCAACCTGTACAGAATGCCGCTGAACAGATACTGACCAGAAAAAGAAAGTCCCATAACCCCAGTCCTCAGGTCTCAGAATGCTTCTCTGTGGGAGACGCTGTCTCACATGAACAGCACATCTGGGTTTTGGCTGTGTAGATTGTGTCGTCCCTTGTGTGGAGAAGAATACGATGCTACTACAATCAACAACTGAACAAAATCTGACCTTTCTTTACGGGTTCTTGCTTCAAACCTGACAAACTATAATGTCGCTTCCTCAGCAGTTTGACCAATAGAACTCTCGTCAAATCAGCGCCACGTTCTCAGTGGTACCTGCTTTTTCCGGTTTCTGAAATATATTTGTGTTTCACAATTTGTTTTCGAAAATGCACATTTGTTTTGGATCTTGTAAAAGTCACCGTACATACACCGTACATACATCAGTGGACTTGGTAATGCAGATCCTACTGCAAGAACAGTGGTAGGAACAATCAGTTCCATACGCTCTTCACAACCCTTAAGTCATCCACACGCGACGGCAGTTACATGAGCTGTGGAACGAGATCCACAAAATGACCTCAATAGCTGGATCTACACTAATTAACATGATGCAAACGGACCAAATTATTATTATTATTATTATTATTATTGTTACTCCATGTAGATATTTTTGGCCTGCCTGATTCGATATTATGTGGAAATTATATCTGATATTTACTCAAAATATAAAGAACTATTTAATGAACCAATAAAAGTATTGCAATTTCTCCAGGAGAAAAAAATAACCAACCTTTGAATAAAATGGTTTGTGTTTTAGGTGAGTGTGGAGCGAGGAATGTCATGGGAGGAAGCCACTCAGGTGTGGGCTGATCAGAACGGACCAGACGATGGATTCTACCTCCAGGTGAAGCTTTCTAGAAACTCCTTCAATCACTCGCCTTTCAATTTTTTGAATATCAAAGCTATATGTTGCAGCCAGAAACACTATTAATTGGTTAATATCACTACTGTGTTATCTAATCTGATTTCTGGCAGTAGTTAAAAAATGTTTAACTGAAGTTTATAGCTACTGAAACAGATGCTGATCTTCTAACTCATGAGAAGAAACAGCTATTTTAGTTTTTTGGCTTCCAAGCGTACACTTAATGTTCTCTGTGTTCTTTCGGCTCTAGGTGCGCAACAGTAAGAAGATCGCGCTGCTTGTAAAGGAAGTTAACCCCAGGAAGAGGCTCTTCATGATTTACAGACCCAACATTGGCAAGCAGCTCAAGCTGGAGAGCTACAGCGACATCAAGAAGAGGAGCAAAAAGGTACGAGGCCTCAAACTAAGAGCGTAAGAGAGGACACTCGGGGTCCTGAGGGTACAGGTCTGTTCACCTTTGACCTTTCTGACTCAGGTTCTGTCTGAGGAGGCCAAACAGCACTGGATCGACCAGTTCAACTCCTCCGCTAATGTCTGCTCGCACGCTTATTGGTACACCTTTTCTGAAGAGGGAATTCCCTCTAGTCTACTTTAAATTCTAGGCTACTCTTTGGCCTGCTACAACTTTAAAAGTGGTTCCAAACGACTTGTCTCCTTTCTAAACTTCTGCTCTTTTCCTGTCTGGCAGGCGGGGGAACTGCAGAAAGGCAGCACTGGGGCTGCAGTGTGAGATTGGACTGCGGTGCCGCTCTTATTTTGTGCTCTGTGGTTCGGTGCTTAGTGTCTGGACACAGGTGGAGCGACTGCTCTCCTCTGTCAGCGGCAGCAATCTCCGCATGCAGATCGTACGACTGCGCACCGATGATGGCCTGAGGATCGTGGGTACGTTCATTCTCTCACTCGAGTTCATCAGCATTCCATTGCACCTAGGTCTTCTCTCCATCTCTCTTCAGGGTTTCCCCAGGGTCTTAAATTCACAGTTCTATAGGTAAAACTAATTTTTCACAGATCTTATTTTTCTGATTTACCCGTAAGGCTCATCTAATATGTGTTTTAGCTGTAGCGTGGGATTGCCTGGGATTAAGAAAGCGCTCTTAAATGTAGAAAAAAGGTTAGGGTTGCCATTGTCAAAAACATGTGATGTGCTGAGATTTTTTTTTTATTTAGCAAAATTTTATGTTTTTTCAATGTTATGATATAGGTCAGTCTTAAGTGTGAATTTTTTTAACAGTCTTAAAAAGTATTAAATTGGACCTCATGAAACCTACAGAAACCTTGGTCTTAAGTAGTTCTGTATTTTAATCATTGATTTTTTTTTCTACCCATGTAATCAATTAACAGATTGGAAAAGCTTGTTATGAGTCAATAATGAAGAGTATTTTGGCCAGTACCTTTTTATGGTACAATGTCCTGGTTCTTTTTTTACCAAAAAGTTTTAAATGCAAGGTTTTTTTTTATGAAAGAAAGATACAGGTTTACAAAGTTTTGCGAAATTAATGGGGCATACACGCAGGCGAAGTTAAGACAATGCAAGCCTGCACTGCTGCTGTTATACAATCAATGACAAATTATAGAAATAAAAATCGCTTAATTTAAATATGACTGAAAATGACATCAAATCTTAAACAATATTCAGAATTCAAATATGAATCTGAATGGCAAAATTATCCTCAGCTGCCACAATTACTGCAGGAAGTGTCTTTTTGGTAATTACTTTACTTCTTTGTGCAGTGTTTATTGGTTTATCATTTCAACTGGACTTGTCAGATGCTTCTTTCACGTGTTCGTATTGTTCCCTAATCAAAAAACGTGCCTTACGTCATTCAGATTGGTTCATGCATGTTTCACAAGCTCAGAACTGGTAGATTGCTGAAGCAATGACTACTAACCAATCAGATGAAGCTCTAATGCAGCTGATCTCAACATATGTATGTTTTGGCCAAAAGATGAATGTATTCGACAACAATAGGGAATTGATTAGGAGGGAAATATAAATAAAAAATTGGTGAATCTGCAGAATTCTCTATCCAGAGTGACCGTAATCACAATTTCCTCTCTCTCTCAATCAGGGCTGATCATCCCGGCTAACTGTGTGGCTCCGCTGGTGCACATCCTGTCCTCGTCGGATCAGTGTCAGCAGAGGAATGTCCAGCAGCAGCAGCTCTGGCAGCAGTTGCATCCGCAGAGCCTCAGCCACACCGGGTCGGGCTAACGCTAGCACTAGCACCTCCCCCCGCCGGCCGGGAGGGCTGGAGCTCAGGGTTTGAAACCAAAGAGGAAAGGTGGTGAGTGCGCTGGAGCTGTATCCAGATTGGTCCAGATGACTGAATTCGTCCTGGCATCATCGGATCGGTTCTGGTCAACTATGGACTTAAGTTCCTGGTTAAGGTCCGTCTGCGTTTAAAGGGACTTGGCGCTCAGTCAAACCTGTCATCGTTTCCTCTATGACTGGGTTGTTTATTATTGTTACAAGATGTGTTTTGTTCTGCCAAACAAATCTGAATGGCCTGCTATTTGTCAATTCTCCCTCGTGTGGTCAATCCACCCCAGAGTCTCCGGTTTAACCTAAAAACAGGACTGAAGAGAACTCTGGCCCTCAAAGACAAGAAAGAGGGAACCAAAGACAGTAAATCAGTCTGTCTTCAGCCGTTCCACCACTCATCCTGTAGCACGTTATTGTTGCTTTCTTTGTTTTTTTAGTTCATTTAAATAAACTATGGTTGCAACAGCTGGAGTTGAAGGTTTTTCCTTATCTTTTCATCAGCGAAAGATGACAATCTGCATAGTGGATCTCTTTTTAGCTTTGAATTTCAGTATTTCTGTTTCTTTGATGGGTAAAAATCAAGATCTGGAGGTAGGAAAAATATAATTTACGTCCGCTTTTCAGAATCAATGGCTCAAGGTATGAGTAAACAATTGTAATCATTAAGTAAACATGCAATGCATTGCGGTATGTGTTTGGCTTGGATGATGAGACCTCACTATGTTCTTGTGTGTACACACGCACACACACAGAGAGATACAGTTTTGTGTATACTTTTTTAAGCAATCGTTGGGAAAAGGGCTGTAAAATAATGCCTTCAATGTGTTTATTAATTCACCATGTTAAAGAATGTAGTGATTTAACTGAAGACAAATCTATTTTAATCTTTGGAGTTAGCAGCCTGTGCTTTCAGAACAGCGTTGTTTCCTCTGTACACCCGCACAGATCTTCTGAAGGAGCTCCGCTGGTTGGTCGTTCCAGGGATGCTGGAGATCTAACTTCACGTAGTCTCAGAAACACTGATAGTTAGAATGATGGTCACAACCCCTTTCCAGTAGGTCTGTTGTCGTTGTTATTGGTGCCTGGGTGAAATCTAAGTTTATTAACAACAAATATTTAATACATTTTCGGTTGTTTTTTTTTTCACTCACTTTCTGTTTTGTAAATTGGCAAAAACAATGATATTTCTGAATTCATTGTTTACTGGGTTTATTCACACCTGTCAAAAACATGGTGTGTGTTTGTGTGTGTATTTCATTGACTCCCAGAAACCTATGAGTGACATCACACACACACACACACACACACACAGTCAAATGAAGCTAAAAATGGGCAGAGCCAGTGTTCAAAACATCGTACTCAAAGGACATGATTGTAGTGCAGGCGTCTGATTGGGTGAAATTTTATATATCTCAAACAAATGTGAAAATAAGTCACCCTACTCAGTGTGTTAATAAAGATCTAAACTAGCGATTTAATGTAGATCCTTTTGGAGCGTCAGCCTGAAGAGGCTGCTGAAGGAACTGCAGTTCCATCACTTCCAGTCACGCATCGAGAGGGAAAGCAGGCGGTTGCATCAGCATATATTCAAAGAAACTGCCTTTTCTTTTTTCATGTTTAGCGACCGTGCAATAACCATTACTTTCTCTTGCTGTCTTCCCCCTTTCTTTCTCTTGCTTTCTTTTTCTGTCTTGCTTTAGCAATTTATTTATATTACCTTTGTGACTGTGCAACTTTTGTCATTTTTTGCACCAACACGGAAAAACCCTGTTCCACGGCAAATTCCTTGAGTTGTGTGTGTGTGTGCACACACAAATGGAAATAAACATCTTTGTTAGTTATTGCACTCTGTCTTGCACACTTTTTTTTTTCTTACACTGATTTTCTCCATTTGTTTTTGTTAAACCGGTAATTGTCTGTCTGTCCAGAATTCCTGCATGTTACAACTTCAGAAGTAATGAATGATGAACAATTCAAACAATTAAAGATTAGGAGAGAACTAAACCTTACGTTGGCGCGCCATATGCCCTGAAGTTGTAAGAAAATTGGAGGTCACAATACATTTCTAGAGCATTGAAGACACTAGTTAAACAAAAAAAGATTCCAACATTATAAAAAAAATGCTATAGTGCGCCATTGTTTACTTGTTTTTTTTATCTTGTAAAAATGTAAAAACAATGCTATACTTTCTTCATTGTGTTAATTTAGGTTCTGCAAGGGCTCAAGAGGATGGACACAGAAACTCGTTGACTAGGCTAATAATTAAAGTGAACCTCTTCTCTGCTGCTAGCGGGGGCTACCTCTATGTTACAGGACCCTCTTTTCAGTAAATATAAAGAAAACTTTTCAAAGCAACAATTTGGTTGTTCAGGTAATCTTGGGTTAAAGATCAGCTTTTATTCTGCTGAAAAACATGCAAAATTTTAAATAATCAGTATAATTGTACATGTTAACAACTTTTGCAGTGACAAAAAAATCTTTGTAAAGTATGTTGTAAATTTCACTGGGACAGAAACTATCTTTTTTTGGAAGATAAACTTTCCATCCAGCTGGAGACGGGTTACAATGACTATAGTAACATCTGCCAAGACTGTTCCATGAGTATGAGAAAATAGTTTTATTGTGATTTTAAAAAGTTGATGTTTCCAGAAACTTGAAAGAAAAAAGAAAATCATGTTGAGGTACAAATGAAAGCATGGTAAAGTATAATAAAATAATTAAATGATTTACTATGTATTTGTATCATCCCTTGTAACTCCCAAATGGTTGGGTCTCACTGTTTCAACAATATGCTAGATACATTTTCCTTAGAATTACATACACAAAAGTACTTGCACTTTCAAACTTATGTTGGCTATTTGTAAATGAAGATGGCAAAAAAAAACTGCATAAGAAATAGTTTTCTTAAATCTCTATTACAGGGGACATAATTTAAGCACATTAATTGTTCTTTACTAAATAGTACTTATATTGTAAATTCAATTACTCATCATAAAAAGTTCGATAATATAATACAACAAATATTAAGACTTGAAAAATATCAAATTAAACTCAGTCTTAAAATAATCTCACAATTAATTATCTGTTCTTTTGGGGCACCTCCAATTTCTCCGGTATGCTTTGATAAAGTTCTTTTCTTTTGACAAAATGTTCCTCACAACTCCAGCAGCTCTCACCTGAACTATAGGAGAAACAAAGAATAATCAAATTAAAGGATTTATTCAGAGAGGAACAAATTAAATTAGCACTTGTAAAGAAAGGAAAGCTTGCAGTAATAACATACTCCACCTAAAAAAAAAGTTAAATAAAATACTTCAAAATAATTTTTAAATAAAAATTAAAAGGAAAATATACTTGCACACCTGAAGCTAACAAAGCTAGCGGTCTAAGTAGGTAGCTCTTTGCAGACTTGCACTACCTACTTCGACCACTAGCTTTTTTTTTTTAAGTCTGCAATGCTTTGCAGACTTTAAAAAAAAAAAAGCTTGCGATCGAAGTAGGCACTGTTTTACAGACTTAAAAAAAAAAAGCTAGCGATCGAAGTAGGCAGTGCTTTGCAGACTTAAAAAAAAAGCTAGCGATCGAAGTAGGCAGTGCTTTGCAGACTTAAAAAAAAGTTTGCGATCGAAGTAGGCGGTGTTTTGCAGACTTAAAGTCTACAAAGCACTGCCTACTTCGATCGCTAGGTTTTTTTTAAGTCTGCAAAACACCGCCTACTTCGATCGCAAACTTTTTTTTAAGTCTGCAAAGCACTGCCTACTTCGATCGCTAGCTTTTTTTTAAGTCTGTAAAGCAGTGCCTACTTCGATCGCAAGCTTTTTTTACTTAAAGTCTACAAAGCACTGCCTACTTCGATCGCTAGGTTTTTTTTAAGTCTGCAAAACACCGCCTACTTCGATCGCAAACTTTTTTTTAAGTCTGCAAAGCACTGCCTACTTCGATCGCTAGCTTTTTTTTAAGTCTGTAAAGCAGTGCCTACTTCGATCGCAAGCTTTTTTTACTTAAAGTCTACAAAGCACTGCCTACTTCGATCGCTAGGTTTTTTTTTAAGGAAAAAAAGCTTGCGATCGAAGTAGGCACTGCTTTGCAGACTTAAAAAAAGTTTGCGATCGAAGTAGGCACTGCTTTGCAGACTTAAAAAAAGTTTGCGATCGAAGTAGGCAGTGTTTTGCAGACTTAAAAAAAAACCTAGCGATCGAAGTAGGCAGTGCTTTGCAGACTTAAAAAAAAGTTTGCGATCGAAGTAGGCAGTACTTTGCAGACTTAAAAAAAACCTTGCGATTGAAGTAGGCAGTGCTTTGCAGACTTAAAAAAAAGCTAGCGATCGAAGTAGGCAGTGCTTTGGAGACTTTAATGCATTGCCTACTTTGACCATTTCCTTTTTTTTTTACTTTTAAAAAAGCTAGCGGTGGAAGTAGGCGATGCATTGCAGATATTCAAAAGCTCGGAACTAAAATTAGATCAAAATCAAATGTTATTTTGGTGCAGTCTTACTGCGCTGCGGAGCTTGTTGCTGGATCTCTGGAAGAGCGATGGCCGCTTCGTGTTGGTTTTCCCTGGCTCAAGCTCCTCTGTGAGGGCAGCCAGACTTGGAGGATCTAGAGTCACAGGATCAGGGAACACTGTCGGGAGTGAGGGGTCAAATCCGTCGGTGTAGAAGCTGGAGGAGGAGTTTGTGTTGGAGTCGAGTGTGGGTTCTCCCAGCTCGTAGTGCTTCCGGCGTAGCTCGCCCAATCGCATCCGTTCGCTTGCTAGTTGCTGTTCCAGTTCCAGCACTCGCACCTGAAGGAACATTAAAGTGTCCAAACATCACTGCGTGTGTAGAGGATCATTTTTCATTCATTTCATTTTCTATTTAAAAATGAAAAAAAAAAAGGAAAATACATTTGTTTCTGTGATGTGTTTTTGTTGTCTAAACAAAAAATACAAAAACAAATTATGAGCTTGCAGCCTTTTCTTCTTGTAATATTCCATTTTGGAAAAAGCGAGATGCATATGTATAATGCTGTCGATGAGTAATTGTATCGAGAGGAAGTGTAACAGCTGAGGTGTAAGTGAGGGTGTGGTTTTAGTTTCCTTAAGAGTTATTTCACAGTGCAAATTTTGCAATCGTAATATTTTATTTTACATATTTTGAGACGTCACTAATTTTCACAAACGTATAGCCTTATAAAATTTCATATAAAAAGTTCATCAACCCCTGGTTGGGAGTTGGGAGTTCTTTTCACTTAAAGTTTTTTTTTCTGGAATAATTGCATCAAAAACATATGGTACAATAATGAATTTTTCAAATGTAGTTTTTTTTAAATACAGTTGCAATCCAGTTGCTGTAATTGACCCCTAAAGATCACGACATGTTTGAGTCCTCTGCTTCGGCACTTCACAAAGCCTCCGTTTGCCCATCACTACTGTAAAAATTACCAAAAGCATCGCTCTAAAATGCTCTTTACAACAAATTTCTTCAAACTTTCCTCAATCTTTTTGATTTTTTGACAAAACTCCCGAACCTCATTGATTGCACTGAGGTTGTTGACTACATTAATCTTCCAGTTCATGCTGAGTTTTCCAAAAATTACAAAATTAAAAATACTGCAAGCGGATTTTTTTTGCCTTTGCTTTCAAAAAAAGTTAATTATTTAGTTCTTCCTCTTTTTGATTTGTGCTCATTGTCAAACAATTAAAAGTAATTAAATCAATTAAAATCAGATAAAAGTATATTAAAAGTATGGCTAGCCATTCAATGTAGCCATATGAGAAATGCTCTATTTATAAGGCAATAAAGATATGTAGTGAGTAAAAAAAATACAAAGAACTCCTGTCTGGATTCGAGTTATTAGAAGAGGACGATGAACTTTCAGAATTTATTGGGTAAAGAGACGGACAGCGAGTGCCTGAGATCAAATCAAAAGGCTGATTTATGACTCAAGATCCCACTTCCTTGATTATGCAAAATTCTATTGCACAATATAAATGAAAACTAATAACTGGTAAAAAAGAAAAACCCCAATAATTAGTGAATCACTAATCATTAGTGCCCCTATCGCTGATACTTAACCACCTGAGTCACAAAAAGCCCAGCTTTACAGTTTTTCTGTTGTGAAATTGGACACTGCGATGTCCAAGTGGTCTTGTAAGACCAGCCTTTCGAGGTCAGTCGATAAATTATTACTTTAAATCCCTTTCATAGAAGCTTCTTGAAGAGGAGACAATAGCTGAATAATTTACATCGCTCATATTTTGCTGAAAAGTTTGATGCTAAAAATGCATAAGATTGTAACAACAGATATTGGAAGCTTCATTAACCTTTTGCCTTACGCTTTATACTTGTAAACTTTATTATGGGCTCTCTGTGGGAGCTGCTTTCTTTTGAGACCAGCCTTAAGCAGTCAGTTGATGAATTCCAGCTTTTATTGTTGTCTTATTGAGGGAAAGCGAAAGGTAGCCGCTTGATTTTAGGAGTCTACGACTAGTGACCGCTCCATGAATTACACCTTCAGTCACTTTTTTCAATGGTACCTCATCGATCAGAAGGTGATAAGAGACAGCTACTCACCTGCGAATCCATCTCCTCTGTCTTGAGTTTGATCAGAGAGATGCTGGAGAAGTCCATGGACCCTTCAGAAACACAAACAGTCAGCTGGAGTGGTTTATGCTCTTTCCCCCCAGTATTTAAGGGTGGGAGTATATGTTTGCTCACTCTTGTCCTGGATCTGCATCTGCCCTGACTTGGTGGAGCTCACCACCCCAGCAGCCATTTCGTTTACGTGACGAGAGGCCTGCTGCAGTGTGTGCAGCTTCCTGTTTCCCCGATCTGCCTTTACCTGTAGGAAACCGTACAGGTCAGCACCAGAGCATTGATCGTGGCAAATGTCTACAAACACAGTTTACTTCTTAGTATTTTAATGGCAAGAAAAATGCTAACTGTTGCAGGTGTTGGAAAAAATAAGGATTAGAGGACGAGTCCCCCTGGGTGCTGGTCAAAGCGCAAAGGAGTACAATTATTGATTATAGTGTTGTTCAACAGTGATGTTTTAGTACTAATTTCTTCTGCAATCCAAACAAAACAAATCACAGACATATCACAGCGATATTTAAATATTTGTAACAAAAATGACATTTATTTCATTTAGTTATGGCATGTTTATACGTGTTACACAGTGTTTAACTTCATATTCTCTTGTTTGTACCGATCAAGAACCCTTGGGCCTGTAATCTGCCAAAAGCAATCACATTTTTTTTTACCTTAGAGGCAGCGACGAGCTGAGCGGTGCTTGCAGCGATCTCATGAGAACAAACAATCAGCTCCTCGTATTTCCCTTGATCTCCTGCCACTTTATCTGCTGACTCACTGAGAAAGAACAGAGATCACTCTTGTAACCTCTTGCTTACCTCTAGATGAATTATCAGAGCTGTGTCTCTTCAGTGGACCACTTGAGGAGGGTTTTGCTCAAAGTTACCACCCTCAGGGTTCCGCAGGGTGTTAAAGTATAAGTTCTCTGTTCTAGGTCTTGAATAATTAACTTGTCTGATAAAAATGTAAATAAGGCTTAAATTCTGTATTATTAGCTTAGCCTAAATACTGTATGTCATTACCAGAAAATGGTTAGTTGTGCCAGACAAATGCCAAGCTTGTGACAAACTTTTTTTTTTTTTTTTTTTTTTTTTTTGCTGACTGGGGCATCTCCTAGAGTACACACATGCCCAAATGGTCACAACAAATATTAAAATGTATTCCAGCGCAATAAAAGGAGGTGAATCTGTTGAGCTGAGCTACCTGTACAAAACAACATGCATATCTCACTCAGACGGAGCACCTGAATTTAAAATAACACCATGTATACTTCAGGGCTAATAACTAAATCATTGTAATAAAACATTCATTTTTAATAGTTTGCTTCTGGAAATGTTTATTAAATGTAAGTTTGACAACAAAACCTGAAGTCTGAACAGCTACAAAATGTAGAGAAACTGCTAGAATTTTTTTTTAATGATCAGTTACAAATACAGAATAGCATTTGACGTAATTAAGTAACATTAAAGCATCTTTCCTGTCCATTATGTTTTCACTAAAATACCAATCATAACCTTCTCTTACAAATCAAATGTTGTCATTTTACATTTAAGCACAATGAACTGTACGTTTTTGTGTCAAATTAAGAACCACTTTAAGCTTCTAAGGCTGATCGAAAAGTCAAAGTGTTTATGTAATATTCTTCAAAAAAGCCTAATCTCACGCAGTGACGATGAACCTATATAACTGTTTTTTATACTTCATAGCTATTTAAGATCCAAATGGGTTTTTGTTTAGCAATACAGGTCCCCAATTTTTGTTAACGTAGCTCCGTTAGAAAAAGCAAGATACGAAGATATAAAACAGTAGGCTTTCCATTTCCAATTTGACAATAAAATGCAAGACTCCCTCCTCCACACCATAAACAGCCTGCTCGCTACGCTCGTCCCAATCTCACCCAATTCTCTTGAGTTTCTGAGCTAATTCTATGCAAGCAAACTCGTGATATAATCAATAAACGCACTGATTGGCAGAGTAGTTAAACTGTTCAACGACTTTACTAGTGCCTTTCTACATGGCATTACTATTCATCAGATTGCATAACCCTTTAAAGCACTTTACCCTTTCATTTAACAAAGAGCACTCACAGCATCTGATTGGCTCCCCAGCCCACCGCCTTAGATGCAGAGATCAGACCTTCAGTCCACCGCGAGTTCTTTGCGTAGAAATCCTTCACTGATCCGGAGCCCTAGAACCGACCCAGGGTGTTATCTACCAGTGGTTTAACAGGAGCTCTATAAGATTGCGCTGGTGACCCATACCCGCCCACTTTCCACGATGTCTCTCTGCAAGTCAGTGGCCGCCGTCACCAGCATGTGAATAGCCTTAAAAAAAAAAAAAAAAAAAAAAAAAAAAAAAAGAGTTATATTACCTTCTTTTTTGATGCTTTTAATTATAAAATATGTATATATCCTTTTTAAAATCTGGTTTTAACATACCTTCATTAGATCCGAACAAGAGCCAAAGATGCTGCCGTGTGCGTGCAAATAAAAACATCCAGTTTGAGAAAACATCCATAGAAAGAAAGCAGCACTGAATACTTTTTAAGAACTAAAATTACTGTGACCATAAATTCTCGTAATCTCAAATGCTAACTGATAAAACAGGTCATTGATAGTTATTCCACCTCTGATTGACCTCACACTTGACTCCAGGAGGATCTCTTCGGGCCTGGCTTAGGATCTCCTATGCTTGGCAGAAATAGTTTTTTTTAGAGCACACAAAAACAAAACTCTGCAACTGCTTCAAAGAGGTCTCTCATTTCAACTCACATCCATTCTTAAAACCGCATCCTCAATGGCAGAAGATGTAGCAGCCATCTCCTTATCCACCAGATCTGCCAGCTCCTCGGTACACACGTCTAGAGCTCGGGGACGCAGGTCCTGAAGAAACCCAAACATACAGGAAGTGTCTGATTCACGCTATGCTCTCCTCTGCTCAATGCACACTGCTCCCTCACTAACCTGTCCATGGCGGAGTATTTGCTGTACGCTGAGTCTGACACCGTCTGAGTTTGCTTTAGGGAGAGAGCTCCTCATCTTCAGATCCTTCAGGTACTGCATGCACCGAGAGGCACAGTCCCTGCACTGATCTGTCAAACCTGTCAAGCACCAGTGTCAGCCAAATAGAAAACAAAACTCAGACAGCCAATCAAAATTAAAGGGCCAATATAGTGAAGCACAACTTTTGGTGGTGTTAGGACATTAGTGCACACATTTGAGTGGTTTATTTCATCGAGTCTTTTCTAAAAAAAACATGTAAAATGCTAAATGAGTTCCAAATCGCAAGCTGTTTTCAACTGATTGCATTATTGCGTTACAATGAGACTTCCCCTCCACTGAACATCGATGGAGACTCGTACATTAGCTTACCATTCCTCAGCTTCGGTTTATAGAATCGTAGCGTCTGCCATCATTTGCTCGTAGAAGTTGAAGGAAGGATAGAAACATGTCCCCTTGTAACACCCTTACACTGTTTCAGGATGTTCATCTCAGCACAAGTCTTCATCAAACCCACAGATGAGCAGCAGAGCTTCCTCATGTAAGGTAGAGTTACGCTCCTACTCATGTTTCTACTTCTCACTATTTCTCAATAGATCACCAACGCAGCCGACAGTGTCTTGATTGGGAGTTTTTAACTTTTAAATATAACTAATCTGGATCGTTTTTTTTTTTTACCAAAATATAGCTTGGCATGTTTAGAAGAGCATGAAGACCAAGATAATTTCTTACTATAGTCGAATGGCAAGGCAAGTTTATTTGTATAGCACATTTCGCATACAGGGTAATTCATAATAAAGTGCTTAGAATGGGCCTTTAAGAGATCAGCATCAGAAAAAGTCTTCACCAATCAAATCAAGAGCTTAGCCTTGAAATGTGCCTCATCTAAACTGAATCACAAACTCAGCCTTCGAACAAGCTTCAGCCAGAGGGCTTGATATACGAAGTACTGTCATCTTAGGTCTTAGTGTCATCTTAAACAATGGCAGCAATTTTGGAGTGTACTTTCAGTAAAAGGAGACGTGAAGTTCCAAACATTCAGCTGAGCGCTGATTCCTATTCATCTTAATGGGAGCCTGTGTCACATTCATGGTGTACCATTCAGTCTATTTTAATTCTTAAAGAAAACAAATTATATAAGATGGCCATCGTGCAGTAGATACTGTTAGTGTTTTGTATATGCTTGATGAGCTTTGTACTAACTTAAAGACCATAGACATGCACTCAATTGTGTGTCTGAGAGGTCAAAGGGAAGGAATATTGATTGGATATTTGACAGTATTGGAGGGGGATACAAACTGTTTTACTATGGTGAGGATAGGAAGAGAAATGGGGTAGGAGTGATCCTGAAGGAGGAGTTTGTGAGGAATGTTTTAGAGGTGAACAGGGTGTCTGACAGGGTGATCAGTTTGAAGTTAGAGATTGAAGGGGTGATGTTGAATGTAGTGAGTGGTTATGCTCCACAAGTAGGCTGTAAGCTGGAAGAAAAGGAGAGATTCTGGAGTGAGTTAGATGAGGTGATGGAGAGTATTCCCAGAGGGGAGAGAGTAGTGGTGGGAGCAGACTTCAACGGTCATGTTGGCGAGGGCAACAGAGGTGATGAGGAAGTGATGGGCAGGTTTGGTGTTAAGGAAAGGAATCCAGAAGGACAGATGGTGGTGGACTTTGCCAAGAGGATGGAAATGGCTGTAGTTAACACTTATTTCCAGAAGAGGGAGGAACATAGAGTTACCTACAAGAGTGGTGGTAGGAGTACGCAGGTGGACTACATCCTAAGTAGACGAGCCAATCTGAGAAAGATCACTGACTGCAAAGTAGTGGTAGGAGAGAGTGTAGCCAGACAGCATCGGATGGTGATGTGTAGGATGTTTCTGGTGGTCAAGAAGAAGAGGGGAGGAAAGATGGAAAAGAAGACCAAGTGGTGGAAGTTGAAAAAGGAAGACGGTTGTGAGGAATTCAGACAGAAGCTGAGACAGGCTTTGGGTGGTCAGGAAGAGCTTCCAGAGGACTGGGAAACTACAGCAGAAGTGATCAGGGAGACAGGTAGGAAGGTGCTAGGTGTGTCAGCAGGAAGAAGGAAAGAAGATAAGGAAACATGGTGGTGGAATGAGGAAGTACAGGAAATCATCCAGAGGAAGAGGCTAGCTAAAAAGAAGTGGGACATCCAAAGGACTGAAGAAAGTAGACAGTACTACAAGGAATCACAGCACAGGGTGAAGAGGGAGGTGGCAAAGGCCAAACAGAAGGCATATGATGAGTTGTATGCCAGGTTAGACACGAGGGAAGGTGAGAAGGAATTGTACAGATTAGCGAGACAGAGATGGGAAGGATGTGCAACAGATAAGGGTGATTAAATAATAGAGATGGAAGGGTTCTAACAAGTGAGGAGAGTGTGCAGAGAAGATGGAAGGAGTATTTTGAGGAGTTGATGAATGAGGAGAATGAGAGGGAAAGAAGGGGGAAGAGGTGAACATTGTAGAGCAGGAAGTTGAAAAGATTAGAAAGAATGAGGTGAGGAAGGCTCTGAGGAGAATGAAGAGTGGAAAGGCTGTTGGTCCAGATGACATCCCTGTGGAGGTGTGGAAGTGTCTAGGAGAGACAGCAGTGGAGTTCCTATCTAGGTTATTCAACGGGATTCTAGAGAGTGAGAAGATGCCTGAGGAACGGAGGAGAAGTGTCCTAGTGCCAATCTTTAAGAACAAGGGTGATGTGCAGAGTTGTAACAACTACAGAGGTATAAAGTTGATGAGCCACACAATGAAACTCTGGGAAAGAGTAGTGGAAGCTAGGCTAAGAAGGGAAGTGGATATTTGCGAGCAGCAGTATGGCTTCATGCCCAGGAAGAGCACTACTGATGCAATTTTTGCTCTGAGAATGCTAATGGAGAAGTACAGAGATGGTCAGAAGGAGCTGCACTGCGTCTTTGTGGACTTAGAGAAAGCGTATGACAGGGTGCCGAGAGAGGAGCTATGGTCCTGTATGAGGATGTCAGGAGTGGCTGAGAAGTACGTCAGAGTAGTTCAGGATATGTATGAGAGGAGTATGACAACAGTGAGATGTGCTGTAGGTCAGACGGACGAGTTCAAGGTGGAGGTGGGGCTACATCAAGGATCGGCTTTGAGTCCCTTCTTGTTTGCTATGGTGATGGACAGGTTGACAGATGAGGTCAGACAGGAATCTCCATGGACAATGATGTTTGCAGATGACATTGTAATCTGTAGTGAGAGTAGAGAGCAGGTGGAGGGACACCTGGAAAGTTGGAGGTCTGCTCTAGAAAGAAGAGGAATGAAAGTCAGTCACAGTAAGACAGAATACATGTGTTTGAACGAGAGGGAGGGAAGTAGAACAGTGAGGTTACAGGGGGCTGAGGTCAAGAAGGTGGAGGAGTTTAGGTATTTGGGGTCAACAGTCCAGTGCGACGGGGAGTGTGGAAAAGAGGTGAAGAGGCGAGTGGAGGCAGGTTGGAGTGGGTGGAGAAAAGTGTCAGGGGTGTTGTGTGACAGAAGAGTGTCAGCAAGAATCAAAGGAAAGGTGTACAGAACAGTAGAGAGACCAGCTATGATGTATGGGTTAGAGACTGTAGCAGTGAGGAAGAGACACGAGGCAGAGATGGAAGTAGCAGAGATGAGGATGTTGAGGTTCAGTTTAGGAGTGACAAGGATGGACAAGATTAGGAACGAGCACATCAGAGGAACAGCTCAGGTTGGTTGTTTTGCAGACAAAGTCAGAGAAGCCAGATTGAGATGGTTTGGGCATGTGCAGAGAAGGGATAGTAGTTATATTGGTAGAAGGATGTTGGAGATGGAGCTGCCAGGCAAGAGGGCGAGAGGAAGGCCAAAGACAAGTTATATAGGGGCGCTGAAGGAGGACATGAAGGTAATTGGTGCAAGAGTAGAGGATACTGAGGCCAGAGTTAGGTGGAAACAGATGATTTGCTGTGGCGACCCCTAAACTGGGAACACCCGAAAGAAGAAGAAGAAGAAGAAGATTTGACATTTCTCTGACATGTACATGTTCACGTCTGTAAACAAGCAGTTTGCCAGTCTTGTTGAAATAATATTACTTATTGGATTTATTTCAAATGAGGAATCGAAAAATAGTGGTTGATATTTGCATACTGAACCAAGTATAACGTATTGACCAGTTCGGTAATGGAGTATTATGGCATCTCTTTGCCAATCTATAACAAGAACTAAAGTCCCAGTCAATAACAATCAATCACCCTTATTTAAAGTACAAATAAATAATTCTTGCCATCTGCCTGGTCAGTCGGGGCAGAGTGAGAGGCTCCAGCTGCGTTCACGATGGTGTCTGCCATCAGATGAGAAAAGTGTGTCACAGCTCGCAGCAGACCACTGGCATCTGCTCAAACAGAAGGTGAAGAGTCACATAACTCCGAAGGTGAGCTTAATAAGGTAATCTCGTGTAACCCACCATCCATATTCAGAACATACGCTGTCTGGCTCTGTTTCATTTTATCGATGGCAGCCAGGGTGAGTTCAGCTCGATTAATGAGGTAATCTGAAATGAAAAGATCACAACATTTCAACCAAAATCGTGAAATGGTTTCCAAAGTCAATGATCTGTATTTCAAAGATAACATTTTACAATTTAGAGATAAATGTACAACAAAGTGAAAATTATGTTGATAACTTTGGAAATAAACAAGCATACTTGCATCGTTTTAGATGACAGATCTTTGTACATATAATTGCAACAATATCTACATAAAAAAATAGATCTCCCTTTGTTTGAAGATATTCTCTTAATGACGCCGGCTTAAATGACACACTATATTCGTAGTGTTCAATGTTATATATATATATGAGCATTTTTATAGCGTTTCTATTGCAGTTTTTACGATCCTTTTTTCAAGTTAGTGACAGAAAAAAACTAACTACTGGCAGATGAAGTATTTGAAGGCTTCTTTTTGATTCTAACCAAAAGAAATGTTGGCAACATTTTAATGAGCATTCATGTTCAGTTTAAGAGATTTCTGATATTCCTGTGAAAAATGACCACAGAGTGGGACACTTTTTGGCAGCGCATCTTATGAGAATAATTGACCATTGTATTGCGGAATAGCGTCACCTTTTGACAATGCATAATGTTGCATTTTTACTTCAAAAGATCATGAATATACATTACAACACAATATAGATCAAACGGAATCATGCTAAACTGAACAATGGTCGATCGATTTGATTAGCCAGCTAATCGCACAGATTTTTTCAACATTTGTAAATACTCGACAAACGATATGTAAATCTGCTCCATTTTAATGAGCTCTCAGAAGGATCTGAAACTCACAGGGTCCCTAAAAAGATAAAAAATTAACTCTTGAGTTTACTATAGTAAAAATGGACATTGTCAGTTTTAGGCAGAGAAAAGGCTTGTATATCCGATATTATCCGCATTATGACTGTTGACATTTCATACTTTATATTGCTGTTAACTAGCTCTGTATTTTAATTTACTAGTCTGATTATCTATTTAGTTTTTATCTTGTTTTTCTTCATTTGATCTCTGTTGCTAATGTTCTTTTTTGTACTGTTTTACTGTTGTTCTCTGTAATGGGCTTTGGAAAGCCAGCTTTAAAGGTGCTTTTTAAAATAAAGACTATTATTATTATTATATCACATTGACTGATATATTATGTGTACCCCACATTTTGAGCGAGAACCAGTGCTCCAAGTGAATGACAAGAAGTGGTGGTACTCTCTATCATGGAGGTCAGAACATAAAATGCAGAGATTTAGGCTCAGTTGAACTCTGCTATATGGATAAAAAAGACATTATATTGTACATAAAACGAGAGTGTAATTGTAAAATTTGTGGCTATATGGTCACAGAAAAGTAAGAGTAGACTACTAGAACACATCAAACTCAATCAAACAAATTTCAACTGACCCAGAGATGGAGCTCTGAATCAGAAGAGATAAATCTCTGAATATTTAAATAGGAATGAGCAGACCTGGTGAACTGATACAACGAACATGCAGAGGATCATCTACTTTGGCAACTGCATTCAAAATGATGCCCTCAGCCTCCACCACAGCACACTGGAGCAGGGAGAACTGCTCCTCCTGCAACCTCTGAGTCCACTGAGCCTGACATACACAAACACACACATGGACTCATCAATGGAACCTATGCTCTCTACAACCTTCTTAGGAACCCCAATCAAAGAGCCTGGCACCTTGTCTTGCTGCTGAGAGAGCATTCTGTTACTCTCCAGCTGGTGGCGCTCTCTCTCCTGTTGTGCTGCTCTCTGCTGGATCTGAGCAGCCTGACGCAGATCACTGATCTCAGCCTGCTGGCGTTCCACTGAGTGCTGAAGGGAAGCCTTCTCTGCCTGGAGAGCCAGGAGAACACTGCTCAGCTGATCCCCCGCCTGCAGAGAGAGTGAATATATATATATATATATATATATATATATATATATATATATGTATAAAAAAAAACATATTTTCTAAGGTAGCGCCAGATTTTCTACATGGTTAAGCTTATATGTGAAAACTATTTTGCCAATTAGACAATCAATCATTCATTCATTCATCTTCATGTCGGCTTTATTCCCTTTCGGGGTCGCCACAACGGAATGAACCGCCAACTCACTGGCATATGTTTTACGCAGCGGATGCCCTTCCCTGCCGCAACCCATCGCTGTGAAACATTCACACACACATTCACACTTTAACACTATGGGCAATCGTTCTTATTCAATTCACTTATTCCGCATGTCTTTGGACTTGTGGGGAAACCGGAGCACCCGGAGAAAACCCACGCGATCACGGGGAGAACATGCAAACTCCACACAGAAATGCCACCTGCCCCAACCGAGCCTAGAACCAGCGACCTTCTTGCTGTGAGACGACCGTGCTACCCACTGCGCCACCGTGACGCTACAATCAATCATGTTTTATTTCATTCACTTTAATAATGTATTCATTATTAAATGGTTCAACTCGAGAACACTGACTATGGAAGAATTGGGTCCTGCGTGATGCATGGCATTACATTACCTCTATATTACCCATCTAAAAGTATGCTCATGTTATGTAACACTGACACAAGTTTAAATACCAAGGGAGAGCAGAGCCAGATGGTCTGGAGTTGCTTCACGATACGGTTACTCTCAAAATCTGAAATAAACCAGAGTCTGTTGAAGTGTATTCTCCATTTCGCCTTTTTTTTAAAATGATCGCTAAGGTTTAACCCGCCTCTCGAAGAAAATCAGCCACACAGGTTTTCTGGGGGGGCTGGTTACTCTTGCAATTGTTCTTGCTTTCAAGTGGAGTTCATGTTGTACCCCGTCATAAAGTAGCAGTAAAAAGCTTTTAGAATTTTTGTAAGAGCATTTTAGCTGAACACCAAAGACTTCAATGTTAATTTAACTGAAACAGGTCAAAATATTAATTCAATGCCATTAAACAAAATATTACCAATTGTCATCCATATCAATTATCAGCTGTTGGAATTATCAGCTGCTCTTCTTCTCTATAAGGTATCTGATACAAAATCTTTTAAACCTTCATAGTAAACCCCATTTATTGCAGGTTTTTTAGTCATTTTAGTTTTTCAGATGCTTTCTCTAGAGGAATTTAAGGGTCACGTCATGTTAAAGCCCCTTTTTTTCCATGGATGTAATACCTGTCAAAAGGTTTCTTTCCTGTTATTGTTCTCTTTATAAAACTATTAGTGAATACGTCCCTGTATGAG